>JAIOJX010000032.1:155021478-155646478 GCA_022376925.1 Tragulus kanchil
ACAAAGGGTGTGTTTCAGCTCCCTAGAAGGAAACTTGCAATGCATTTCAAAAGAGAAAATGCACTTATCCTTTACCACCAATTCTATTTTTAGAAATCTACCCTAAAGAATTACATACATGTGCAAAGATACATGCAAAAGATGCTTGTGTATGGCAAAAAAATTGGAAACATTGTTTAAGAAAGACTGGATTTTTCTATAACATCTGATAGAAAAACATGAACCAATTTTTTTGGCCAATCCAATACATTGTTGTATATGTACAATTTAATATTATGCAAATGCTAAAAATGATTTACTAATGTTCACTGGAAGGCTTGACGCTGAAGCTGAAGCTCCAATACTTTGGACACCTGATGTGAAGAGACAACTCACTGGAAAAGACCCTGATGTTGGGAAAAATGGAGGGCAGGAGGACAAAGGGATGACAGAGGAGGAGATGGTTGAATGGCTTCACTGACTCAGTGTACATGAGCTTGAACAAACTCTGGGAGATGGCGCAGGACAGGGAAGCCTGGTGTGCTGCAGTTCATGGGGTCGCAGAGTCAGACAAGATTTAGCAACTGTGCAATAATATTACATAATGTTAAAAACACTTTACTCCTCAGGCCTCAAGAGTTGTGCCTCTATGATTCACCTGACCTCATACACACATATGTATTTGTGCACGTGTGTACACACGTATATACATACACGCCAAAATACCTGGCAGGGTTATAATAATTAGTCTTTTGGGGATTAATGGCCAGTGAGATTGAGTTCTTTCACTTTTCTTTTAAAAAACAGTACCCATTTTGCAGGCTTCCCTGGTGGTCCAGTGGGTAGGGACACCACCTTGCAGTGCAAGGGGCGCCGGTTTGATCCCTGGCCTGGGAAGATCCCACGTGCCATGGAGCGGCTGGACCGATGTGTCCAATTACTGAGCCGGAGCTCTGGAGCACATGCGCCCAGAGCCGGTGCTCTGCAACGAGAGAGGCCACTGCAGTGGGAGGCCCATGCGGGCCAAAGAACAAAGATGGATGAAAATAGAGAAATGAAAGACCAATAGAAGTGGCCCGCCCACCCCCTCCCTCTTCTACCCGCCCCTCCTCCCCCCAAAAAATTGAAAAGAAAAAAACAGTACCCATTTTTTTTGGCTTGCTGTAGGAATTATAGAGATAATTCATGCAAAGTTCTTAGAACAGTGTTTAGACACCGCGAGGGCTCAGAACAGTGTTTAGACACTGCGAGGGCTCATATACTGTTCGGACTTTCAGAATAGTTCATGTCTGTATATTTCTTTAACCTCACATGATAGAACTACTTTGTAAAAAGATGTTTCGGGGAGCAGTCAGGCACAGACATCAAAACATCAAAAGCGCACTCAAGAAGCAAAGCAGGAGAACCAGCTGCTAGGATCACAAAGGTGCACGCTCACACCCTGCTGACCTGGGTCGGCGCAGGCTAGGTAACGGGGGAGGGAGAATGGCCAGGCTTCCAATGGAACGGCTTTCTTCTGGGTAAGAGGGGGTCCCAGTGAATATTTCTCCAGAGGAAAGGCTGTGAACTGACCATACTATTACTTCTCCTCTGACCCAGAGGCACGGCCACAGCTATACTGGAAGGTGGGAGGGGGGCGTGGGGCCGTGGACACTGCTTTGTTGACCTGAGGGTACTCTCCAGGGGGCTTCCTTTCCAGCACATCTAACTCACTTTTCCAGCACTGTCTTGCTTTCTGAACCCCGAGCAGCAGGAGAGGTCACCTCTTGCTAGTGGTAAACGGTCACCTTGGAGCAACAAGGCGGGGGCGGGGGGGTTGGTGAGGCAGGGCCAACACAGACCCAGGTGCTCCCAGCACTTCCCCTAAAGAGCCCCAGGAGGCAGGACACCAGCTGCAAAGCGGGCACTCCAAGAACGGGTGAAGGCAAAAGCACTTTGCGCCCCAGCTTTCCCCAAACCCCTTTCCTGTTAACTCAGGGAGAGGGAACATCTGGACCTGGTTTTCAGGCTCCCCAGCTGCAGAGCCACTAGAGTGAAGTTCGTGTTTCACTGGAAATTGCATTTCAGGGGCTTCCAGACTGTCCTTTCCGATTCTCATCAGGGTGAAGTACAACCTAGAAGACAAGCTGGTTCAGACACCACATCAGCTTCGCTTTGAAATGCTCTCCTCTCCCTACTCCCCCTTTGAAAGCAGACTTCACAGTGCCGGTGAGAAATCAAAAACACGAAAGGACGAAAAGGACTTGGGGTCGTCTCCGGTGTGTTGCTGTGCCTTCATAAAACTCAGACGCGTGTCCCGGGTCATAGCCAGCACCAGACCTTCAGGGTGCTTGCTCTCCTAGGAAACAAGAGCCAACGAGACCACGTTCACGTGAGTCACTGGACTGGGACTTTCCTCTATAGGAGTGGAAAAAAAACGTGGATTCAAAACACGTTAGAGGGGCTTCCCTGGTGGTCCAGTGGGTGAGGACACTGCCTTGCAGTGCAAGGGGCGCCGGTTCGATCCCTGGCCTGGGAAGATCCCATGTGCCGCGGAGCGGCTGGACTGATATGTCCAACTATTGAGCCAGAGGTCTGGAGTGCGTGCGCCCAGAGCCAGCGCTCTGCGACAACAGAGGCCACTGTGATGGGAGGCCCACACAGACCAAAGAACAAGGATAAATTAATGAAAGATCAGTAGAAGTGGCCAAAAAAAAAACCAAAAAGCAAAAAATATATTAGACCTTGCTGAGAGCCAAGGACGCAGAGGGGAAAGATGCTAGACCCTTTCAGACCAAGGGGGCAGCAGAATAAAACAGCCCCCAACCCCGGCCTGGGGCGAGCCACTGCTTGTGTGCCATCAGGTGCCTTTGTAATTGGCCCTCTTGGACACTAAGACCCACGCCTGCTAGCAGTCCAAACCAGTTTGCAGTGGGCGCTGGCCCTCCTGCCCGGGCCTCGCCGGGCCTCTGAGGGGAGCAGGTGCATCTGGAGGGCTGTCCAAAGCAGCAGAGGCCACAGCTCCACTTCCTGCCACGCTAACGCAAAAACACAGCCCCTCCTCTAGCTGCTCCTGTCCGCCAAGAGACTGCTTCTCCCTCTGGACCGGGGGCAGAGGCAGCTGGAGAAGGCGAGCGTGTGGCTTTTCCATAGAACAAGTTCCTCGGGGTGGAGGGAAGCAGGTAGGTCTGGGACAACCCTGATGCTGCCAAAGGCAGGTGAGTCATACGTAAGGCAAGAGGTGGACTCCTGAGCTACTGCCCTGTGCTGCTGGCCTTTCGAAGGATCGCTCAGATGCAAGCTGCTCAGACCCGGCTCCCTTCCACATGTTACATAAAGCACTGGAACCTTCTAGTGCTCTCTCTTAAGATCTCTACAGATAAGAATCTCTATATAAATTCCATTTTGTGGACCATCTGGCCACCTCATGGCATCTTTAATCACTGTTCAACAGAACAAAATAATTCAAAAGAGCAGCAGAATTTCTTCCTCCAATTGAACCACCCCTACCTCCGCCCCACTCCACAGTAGTTCTCTTTACATCTCCAGAGACCAGCCACGGCACAGCTCCCGGATGCCACAACAGCTCACATATATGACAAAGAGAACCCCCAAACAAGCATCCGTGATAAGACACCCAGCCCAGGGCTTCCCTGGTGGTCCAGTGGGTAAAGAGTCCGCCTTGCAGTGCAAAGGACACCGGTTTGATCCCTGGCCCAGGAAGATCCCACGTCCCGCAGAGCGGCTGGACCAGTGTGTCCAATTACGAGCCAGCACTCTGGAGCGCATGCACTCAGAGCCGGTGTTCTGCACTGAGAGAAGCCACTGCGATGGGAGACTCACACAGGCTGAAGACTAAAGATGGATGAAAAATAAACAAATGGAAAACCAATCAAAGAGGCCAAAATTTAAAACAAAACCAGACACCCAGCCCAATACCAGGGTCTGCTATACTCTCAGTTTAGCAATCACTTCACGGAATCCAAGACTGCCAAAGACTATTCCCGGGATTTTAAATCACATGACTATGAAAGCCTAACTAGATAGGCTGGCTGTCTGGCCATGTTAGAGGAGGCCAGGCCCGTAGTCTCGTCTACCTCTAAAACCCTTTCCAGCCCCCACCAGCACCATGATAAACAGAAGTTATCCTTGGCCACCAAAAGAAGGTCACAGCACGCTGTGCACTCCTGGACATTCCCTTCCTCTTCCAAGGCCTCCTGTACTGTGTCCCAGTCAGAGTTCCCAGGCCACCAGCTGGTGAACATGCCCTTGGCTGGATGGCAGAACAATGATAAGTTGGACCCCACATATGTGAGTGCTATTCTGTGAAAGTAGAGAATTCTGAACTTGGAAGGATACAGTGGCTCATCACTGAGGGAAGGAATGGGATGCCGGAGAGTGGACCAAGGGCAGCACAGTTCCTGGACACAGTACTTGGCTGCCTGGTTCTCCAGCTCTCGTGACCCCAGGGACTGTGGCCCGCCAAGCTCCTCTGCCCATGGGATTCTCTCTCTAGGCAAGAATACTGGAGTGGGGAGCTATGTCCTTCCTCAGGGTATCTTCCTGACCCAGGGATCAAACCCGTGTCTCCTGCACTGGCAGGAGGGTTGGGTTCTTTACCACGGAGCCGCCCTCAGCTTACCCATCTGGAGAGCGGGGAAACTATAGCACCCATCTCACTGAGCTGTTGGAGGATTAAGCAGTAGCAACATGCAAAATGATTTAGCATGTGGCATGTGTGTGCACTCAAAATCTAAAGCGTCACTATCCAGAGCATGTGCATCCACTGAAGCAGCCTGGTCCACTGCAGACCAGCAGTCCTCTGGAAGGATAGAAACAAGTGTCCTGCTGGCCGGCACGGACAAAGACAGACAGGCTCCCGTTGCGGCCAGAGGACTGGGCGATGGCTAGGACTGAACTGCTCCCTTAACGCGGCTTTCTCCTGACTCTCTGCAGACAGACAGTCCTCTTCTTTCTGACTAGACTCCCACCAGGGCTGTGCTGGTCTGTCCGGCCACGCAGAGCAGCCTTACCAGCCCTCCCCGGCCCTGCCCGCCGAGGGCAGTTTGCTACTTCACGGAATCCAAGACTGCCAAAGACTATTCCCGGGATTTTAAATCACATGACTATGAAAGCCTAACTAGATAGGCTGGCTGTCTGGCCATGTTAGAGGAGGCCAGGCCCGTAGTCTCGTCTACCTCTAAAACCCTTTCCAGCCCCCACCAGCACCATGATAAACAGAAGTTATCCTTGGCCACCAAAAGAAGGTCACAGCACGCTGTGCACTCCTGGACATTCCCTTCCTCTTCCAAGGCCTCCTGTACTGTGTCCCAGTCAGAGTTCCCAGGCCACCAGCTGGTGAACATGCCCTTGGCTGGATGGCAGAACAATGATAAGTTGGACCCCACATATGTGAGTGCTATTCTGTGAAAGTAGAGAATTCTGAACTTGGAAGGATACAGTGGCTCATCACTGAGGGAAGGAATGGGATGCCGGAGAGTGGACCAAGGGCAGCACAGTTCCTGGACACAGTACTTGGCTGCCTGGTTCTCCAGCTCTCTCGTGACCCCAGGGACTGTGGCCCGCCAAGCTCCTCTGCCCATGGGATTCTCTCTCTAGGCAAGAATACTGGAGTGGGGAGCTATGTCCTTCCTCAGGGTATCTTCCTGACCCAGGGATCAAACCCGTGTCTCCTGCACTGGCAGGAGGGTTGGGTTCTTTACCACGGAGCCGCCCTCAGCTTACCCATCTGGAGAGCGGGGAAACTATAGCACCCATCTCACTGAGCTGTTGGAGGATTAAGCAGTAGCAACATGCAAAATGATTTAGCATGTGGCATGTGTGTGCACTCAAAATCTAAAGCGTCACTATCCAGAGCATGTGCATCCACTGAAGCAGCCTGGTCCACTGCAGACCAGCAGTCCTCTGGAAGGATAGAAACAAGTGTCCTGCTGGCCGGCACGGACAAAGACAGACAGGCTCCCGTTGCGGCCAGAGGACTGGGCGATGGCTAGGACTGAACTGCTCCCTTAACGCGGCTTTCTCCTGACTCTCTGCAGACAGACAGTCCTCTTCTTTCTGACTAGACTCCCACCAGGGCTGTGCTGGTCTGTCCGGCCACGCAGAGCAGCCTTACCAGCCCTCCCCGGCCCTGCCCGCCCCGAGGAGGGGCAGCGGCCCCGCAGGGTGGTGTGCAGCTGACAGGCAGCACGCCGGGCTAACAGGCGTTTCCCGGGCCAGCCTCCCACCTGCTCTGGTTTAGTGATCGGGCTTGGGAGCAGGGCGCCAGGAGGTGAGGCTGTCAGCAGCCTTCGAGGAGGCTGGGTGGCCGGGAGAGGAAGCGGAACCGTCCCGCGTCTCAGCGACTCGAGGGGAATGTTCCGCCCCGCACCTTCGGCATCTGGCCGCTTCTGCCACCAGTGCCGCCTCCTCGGAGACGGGTAGGTTTCCTGTGGTGTCAACCCCGCTTCCTTTGGCAACATTATCCTGCAAACAGAGAGCTCCTCTGAATAAAGCACTAAGGTGTCCTGTTTCGGGCCGGGGAGGAGGCGAGGAGGCAGGCGGCTCCATCTCTCCAGAGGGACGCCCCGGGCGCCAGGACCCTCTCTAGACAGTGCCTCGTCCCTCGCCCCAGTCCTGGAAAGCCCTGCCCGAAGAAAAGGAATGTGCAGGCTTTCCTGTGGGACCTCGGATGGGCAAGTTCTGAATGGCAGCTGGGTCTATTACATGCCGTGTGAGAGGGTTAAACAGGACAGCCTCAACTCTTTATAAACTTTTGCCCTGTGGATATGTACTCATTGGCGGCAGTACAAGACCCGAGCCGTATTACACGCCTTAACGATATGGTTCAACTGTCGGTCAGGCTCGGGGCCTGGCAATAGGCCAGACCGCAATCAATGGGACACAGAACCTCCCCCTTCAGATCATCACGAAGGCTCATATTATCTCCTTTTCGTCGTGCTGGTTAAATTTATGGAGCAGAACCCTGAAGCCGCATTCCTCGGCCTGGGCCGGCCCACGCGGCCCTCCCTCCCTTTGTTCGGTACTGTAAGCCAGCCGTGCTCCCGAGGACTGCGGGGTTGTTAGTTCAGGCACTGACTGTTTGCTCATGACTGAAATGAAAAGAGGACTGAACTGCTCCCTTAACGCGGCTTTCTCCTGACTCTCTGCAGACAGACAGTCCTCTTCTTTCTGACTAGACTCCCACCAGGGCTGTGCTGGTCTGTCCGGCCACGCAGAGCAGCCTTACCAGCCCTCCCCGGCCCTGCCCGCCCCGAGGAGGGGCAGCGGCCCCGCAGGGTGGTGTGCAGCTGACAGGCAGCACGCCGGGCTAACAGGCGTTTCCCGGGCCAGCCTCCCACCTGCTCTGGTTTAGTGATCGGGCTTGGGAGCAGGGCGCCAGGAGGTGAGGCTGTCAGCAGCCTTCGAGGAGGCTGGGTGGCCGGGAGAGGAAGCGGAACCGTCCCGCGTCTCAGCGACTCGAGGGGAATGTTCCGCCCCGCACCTTCGGCATCTGGCCGCTTCTGCCACCAGTGCCGCCTCCTCGGAGACGGGTAGGTTTCCTGTGGTGTCAACCCCGCTTCCTTTGGCAACATTATCCTGCAAACAGAGAGCTCCTCTGAATAAAGCACTAAGGTGTCCTGTTTCGGGCCGGGGAGGAGGCGAGGAGGCAGGCGGCTCCATCTCTCCAGAGGGACGCCCCGGGCGCCAGGACCCTCTCTAGACAGTGCCTCGTCCCTCGCCCCAGTCCTGGAAAGCCCTGCCCGAAGAAAAGGAATGTGCAGGCTTTCCTGTGGGACCTCGGATGGGCAAGTTCTGAATGGCAGCTGGGTCTATTACATGCCGTGTGAGAGGGTTAAACAGGACAGCCTCAACTCTTTATAAACTTTTGCCCTGTGGATATGTACTCATTGGCGGCAGTACAAGACCCGAGCCGTATTACACGCCTTAACGATATGGTTCAACTGTCGGTCAGGCCTGGGCCTGGCCCGGGGCCAGACCGCAATCAATGGGACACAGAACCTCCCCCTTCAGATCATCACGAAGGCTCATATTATCTCCTTTTCGTCGTGCTGGTTAAATTTATGGAGCAGAACCCTGAAGCCGCATTCCTCGGCCTGGGCCGGCCCACGCGGCCCTCCCTCCCTTTGTTCGGTACTGTAAGCCAGCCGTG
This sequence comes from Tragulus kanchil, assembly GCA_022376925.1. NCBI lineage: Eukaryota > Metazoa > Chordata > Mammalia > Artiodactyla > Tragulidae > Tragulus > Tragulus kanchil. The sequence continues at coordinate 155,029,610 of JAIOJX010000032.1, forward strand.
CTCCCGAGGACTGCGGGGTTGTTAGTTCAGGCACTGACTGTTTGCTCATGACTGAAATGAAAAGAGTTCAGGGGAAGGGCAGAAGGACAGCCCCAGTGTAAAACCCCATCCCAGCAGGCCCTGGGCCCCTCCGCACAGGCCCCGCACCGCTCCCGCACAGACCGTCGCACTTGGTTCTCACAAAAGCAAAATCTGCGGTCTGATCTCTGGTAGCCCTTCTTGGAAGCAGCAGCCAGGCCCTCCCACGGCGCCCCTCCCGGGAAGCCTGGACCCCAGGGCCCACGGGCGTGCGCGGCCCGCTAACGCAGCCCAGACCGCAAAAGGATCCACAGTTGCCGGGCATCGTCTGAGCTTGCCAAATCCCACGGGGGTCGGGAGTGGAAACACTGAAAGTAGCTAGTCTGATGTTTAACATTAAAACAGGAAAAAATAAATGTGTTTTTCAGGCCTTGGCTACCATGGTGGGGGCATGGGCGCGTGTTCCATGAATGTGATTGTACACACATGCGCGGAAGGGCTGTGCCCACCTGGGATGAGGTCTCCTGGAATCAAGCAGGAGAAGGTCCCCTGAGTTAGACCTGCTGAGTCTGCCCATTTGCTCTTATCTGTGACCTTCAATATCGCTGACTAGTGTACAAAAGGTTAAACAAGCAGCCAGCCAGACAGCGCTTCACTTTAGCTTTGAAGAGTCACCCGGGAGGAGTGTGGCTTCTGAGGGGAGTGTGGGCACGCGCTCCAGAGGAGGCCACCTGACGGCCGGAAGGTAAGGCGCCCCTGAGCGGAGCCAGGCCCCCCGAGGGAGGAGCCAGGGGAGTCCAAGGCTCGTCGTGCATGTCTCCTGGGTACTGGCTGGCCCACCTGTAAAGCGAGGCGACTGGGCTGATCCAGGGAACTCTTCTAACCAAGAGCCAAGCAAGAGAGAGAGAAGAGAGAGGCAAGAGGCACAGAGGGAACAACCCCAAACCCAAACCCAACCGAAGACACAAGAGGCTCAGGCAGGAAAGCCCTCGCGGGGAGTTCATCAGGGCCTTCCTGCCAGTTTTGTCTTTTCGGCCATTGTTAGGCCACCCTCGTCTAGGGCCCAGGCTGGTTTACAAATAAGCCCTGAATTCCACACCAGCAAGACAGGCTCTGAGGCACTTTCCAGTTCTGGGCAGAGGTGGACGTCTTTGAGAGTCTCCTGACTCCAGCGCCCGTTCCCAATTCAGCCTGAAGGTGAACGTCAGGCCTCCTGACTCCAGGTCGTCACGTGTTTCTGAACGGAAACCGCAGTCTTGCATGTGCTTCACAATGCTTCCTTACCCACCGTGCTGGTGTTCAGAGAGGAGTGAATGGCTTCGTCATTCCAAAGCCTGCAGCATCTTTTTCTGTCTAGAGGGGAAGTACCACGGAATGAATGGGTCACAGGATAGGGTTCCTTGCTGTTGAGACTCCCTCTTCTCTAGGGTAGTTTTTCCAGGGAATCCTGTTTGTTTTGGTTTGTTAAAAATACAGCTTCCAGAGAACCACTGAAGTCAGGAAAGAAAAGGCAAGGAAAAAAGCTAGGTAGGCTGTTTAGGAAATCCTTGAGAAAAATGTGTAATCCATTTAATCTGTCTCTACTTATTCATACACAAGAGCAGGGTTCAATTAAGTCTTTCGTCATAGTAAACCCTCACATCTCCCAGGACAGCCCACAGAACACTTGCGCACACATTAGCACAGGTTACACGAATCCTCATAAACGAATCCAGCCTCCATCAGGTGTCAGTGCACGACAGAAGGGCTCCTGGAGGCTTCGTTCAGGAAGCTCTGGGCCCATCATGAGCCCAGATGCATCCGTATTCGTTGATATATTAAAATTTGGAAAACCAGATCCACCCCTGAGAACGAGACACAATTACGAACGAGGACAAAGTTTGAGAAACGACCCACGGTGACCTGATGCCCCTACTTCCTGCTGGACTGTCTCCATGTCGGGGTTACTCTGACAACTCCAGGGACAGATGCATCGTAAGTAAACAGCGAGGCCAGACTGGGGAGATGCAGGCGCACAAGGTGCTCACAGAAGGGACGCAGCGGTGCCGGCCGGCACGCCCGCCGAGAGCTGCCCTCGGCCCGCTCCCGGCTCCACGCACACTCTCCTCTGCTGTTTCCTGGACTGTCTAGTCCAGCCTCGTGGGTAGGGCTAAGGAGGACTAAGCGGCTACTAGTTTGCGAACTAAAAAGGAAGTATGTTTGGGGAGATTTCCTCTTCCACACCATATATATTTATATCCTTTCTTGGTGCAAAATGGGTTCTGCCAAAGGTTTTTGGTTTTTTCTTTTTTTTTAAAAAAAGCACATTGATTTGATTTCTTGGCCACCAGCTAAAAGAAACTGAATACTCAAGCACCTCAACAATGACTGAACATGTGGGAAGTGGTCCTTTATGAGGGGTTCCCTGCAGGCCACCCTCACACGCTCCCCTGCCTATCGCCTGGGAACCCTAGTGTTTCCCCAGAGGTGGAATCAGAGGGAGGGCTGAGGCAGTGACAGAGCAGGCTCAGCTGCAGGTGCCACGTTACAGGGGCTGAGAGGTGACAGCCTGAAGGGCACTAAGCTGCTGGGCGCAGGTTGGCACAGGGCCACTCAGGGAAGGTTTAGGTACGTGCACCCTCACATCCAGCTACTGCCTTTCTATTTCTGGAAAACATGATCGGCCTCTCATGCCCTGCCTGGGCTTGCTTTCTTTCAGCGGCCAGCTTCTGGCCCTAAGGGAGCCCCCTCTGTGCCATTCTTCCAGGGAACTACCCTTCAGCCGCACGGACGTGGCCAGGACAGGGCTGACTCTCACTCCCTCGGAGGTGGGAAGGCCAACCTGGGGAGGGGACGAGGAGCGGCACAAGGCCACTGAGCAAGGCCACCCCTGGGCTGGAGTCAGGGTTCTGGTCTCACGTTCCACAATCCTGTTCTCTTACGAGAGGGCACACTGCCTCCCACACCCAAAGGGAACATCTGGATCGATTATTTTGGTCACAGAGACACGAGTCGGGGAAGGCAAAAAAAGGGAAAAAGTCACTCGCCCACGGCTGACCTGATGCCCTACTTCCTGCTGGACTGTCTCCATGTCGGGGTTACTCTGACAACTCCAGGGACAGATGCATCGTAAGTAAACAGCGAGGCCAGACTGGGGAGATGCAGGCGCACAAGGTGCTCACAGAAGGGACGCAGCGGTGCCGGCCGGCACGCCCGCCGAGAGCTGCCCTCGGCCCGCTCCCGGCTCCACGCACTCTCCTCTGCTGTTTCCTGGACTGTCTAGTCCAGCCTCGTGGGTAGGGCTAAGGAGGACTAAGCGGCTACTAGTTTGCGAACTAAAAAGGAAGTATGTTTGGGGAGATTTCCTCTTCCACACCATATATATTTATATCCTTTCTTGGTGCAAAATGGGTTCTGCCAAAGGTTTTTGGTTTTTTCTTTTTTTTTAAAAAAAGCACATTGATTTGATTTCTTGGCCACCAGCTAAAAGAAACTGAATACTCAAGCACCTCAACAATGACTGAACATGTGGGAAGTGGTCCTTTATGAGGGGTTCCCTGCAGGCCACCCTCACACGCTCCCCTGCCTATCGCCTGGGAACCCTAGTGTTTCCCCAGAGGTGGAATCAGAGGGAGGGCTGAGGCAGTGACAGAGCAGGCTCAGCTGCAGGTGCCACGTTACAGGGGCTGAGAGGTGACAGCCTGAAGGGCACTAAGCTGCTGGGCGCAGGTTGGCACAGGGCCACTCAGGGAAGGTTTAGGTACGTGCACCCTCACATCCAGCTACTGCCTTTCTATTTCTGGAAAACATGATCGGCCTCTCATGCCCTGCCTGGGCTTGCTTTCTTTCAGCGGCCAGCTTCTGGCCCTAAGGGAGCCCCCTCTGTGCCATTCTTCCAGGGAACTACCCTTCAGCCGCACGGACGTGGCCAGGACAGGGCTGACTCTCACTCCCTCGGAGGTGGGAAGGCCAACCTGGGGAGGGGACGAGGAGCGGCACAAGGCCACTGAGCAAGGCCACCCCTGGGCTGGAGTCAGGGTTCTGGTCTCACGTTCCACAATCCTGTTCTCTTACGAGAAGGCACACTGCCTCCCACACCCAAAGGGAACATCTGGATCGATTATTTTGGTCACAGAGACACGAGTCAAGGAGGAACTGATCATACACTGACATATTAAAACAATATGAGCTTCTGTCACTTCAGTGTAATAAACCAGAGTGATGTTCTAGGCTACTCTGTCAGATCTACCATTGCATTTCAGGACTAAGAATAAAATCTTATGTATCTTTTCCCCAAAGTTAAAAAAAAAAAAAAACCTGTGATACATTAAACATTTATTTATTTATTTAGGCGGGAGTGGGAAGGGAGGGGGGTGGGCGGGCTACTTCCACTGGTCTTTCATTTGTCTAGTTTCATCCATCTTTGTTCTTTGGACCGCGTGGGCCTCCCATCGCGGTGGCGCCTGTTGTTGCAGAGTGCCGGCTCTGGGCGCACGCGCTCCAGAGCTCTGGCTCGGTAGTTGGACACATCAGTCCAGCTGCTCCGCGGCACGTGGGATCTTCCCAGGCCAGGGACCGAACCGGCACCCCTTGCACTGTAAGGCGGTGTCCTTACCCACTGGACCACCAGGGAAGCCCTCTGTGATACATCAGATGCTAATAAAAGTATCTTAAAAAAAAAATCTGTCACCAGAACACTTTGTATTTGTCATATAGTCAACACGGGCTTCTCTGGTGGCTCAGATGGTTAAAAATCTGCCTGCAATATAGGAGACCTGGGTTTGATCCCTGGATCAGGAAGATCCCCTGGAGAAGGGAATGGCAGTATTCTTGCCTGGAGAAGCCCACGGACAGAAGCCTGGCGGGCTACAGTCCACGGGGTCGTACAGAGCTGGGCAGGACTGAGCAACTAACACTACGGTTAACCTAAATCAAGTACCACATGCACTGTCCAGCCCTGGCAACTGCCCAGACCCCCAAAAGCCACTCCCCCTGCCATGACACCTAGAATTTCCTAAAGGAGCTAAATTTCTGGAAATAGGACCATGCAAAGATGAGTTTTGGAATGACTTATGAGACAAACACTCATAATCTAGAAAAAGCTCAGTTTCAAAGGCTCAAAGATTTATAATATCCAAAGTTATCTCCTACTTTCATCATGCAGAAATCATGAACCAAAGAGTGCACGACGGAAGAAGTGTTTTAAAGAGCCCACCACGGCTAGCTAGAGAGGAAAGCGTCTTTCCTTTTAAACTAGTTCTGAACCTAAGAGGCCTTTTATTTTTTTAAACAGACCTGGGGGACTCCCAACCTACATGATAACACGGTTGTGAGACGGTCCTGGCAGAAGTCAGATAAGCCCTCCATGGTTCTGAGAGCCTCACTGAAGGGAGATCTGATTCCACAACTCAAAACCCTTCAACAATACGAAACCGAGGACTGTCATGCGTCTGGAAAATATAACCGTTTTTGAAGAATGCTTTCCAAACCACGTAATGCTTTTAGAGCTGTTTATCAGAAGAGCTGGATGAGCCACAGTGGCTTGAAACAGTGTGTCAGCTGTCACAGGGTCGCATGCCCCGTCCGAGTTTCCGTAAGCACTCCATCATTCTCGGCTGTCCTACCCTTGGCAGACAACAGATGCCAAAGTTTGAAGACATTCGCTACATAACTTCTACCCGACAAACCTGGCTCCAGGACAGATTTCCATGTCATGTGGGGCTTTTGGCTGAACTCTGCTCGAACCCAGAGGCATATCATTTACAGCAGACACTAACAATAGTTTGGGATCACCTGCTCTTCACAGACGGGTTCAGAGCAAGTTCGTGGCCTCTGCACACCTTTTCCAGTGGGGTGCTCGTACACAAGGGCTGGGAGTCCAGATGAGTTCCTCCACCCAGAATTTCAACCACGCAATAAGCACAGGTTTGTGGGCCTGAATTTAACTATTTTGTGTGAACAAAGAGGAGGGGAAAGACAAAAACCCAGCCAAGCGTAGGAATTTCTCATCTCGGCACCATAGCCAGGGGTCACTCAACAGAGGCCAGGAGCTTTTCTGACTTCCCCAAGGGCCGTCTCACAACGGCGTGCTCATGTAGGTTGGGGGTCCCCCATGTCTGTTTAAAAAAATGAAGGGCGCTTGGGTTCAGGACAGGGTACAAGTACGAGGTGAAGGTATGACCCCTGTTTCACTTAGGCTCTGCATCCCATATTCGGAGAGGTACTCAGATTTCTGGAGCCCAAGTCAGCTAAGTGCTTTATGAACCTGTGTCATCTAAGCCACATAACCACCCACCAAGGGAGGCATTATCCTCCTCCTCTACGAGTCCGAGGAATCTCACCTCAGAGATACTGAGGGGAAAAACTCATTCTGGGCCACAGCTAAGAGCCAGCAGCGAGAGGACGCACGCTCCGGGCTGCTCTCTGACCTGCGGCACAGACATGCGGACCAGGTGGGGCTCTGGGAACCCCTTCCGGATCCCTGCCAGTGCTCGGCGTCATTTCACACCGGCCACCGCGGCGCTCCTTCCCACGTCTTCTCCAGGACTGGGGAAGACCTGCAATTTTCTGTTCTTTCCACGTCTCTTTCTGAAACAGGCCGCTTCTCTTTGAAGAGAGACCTCTTGCCCTTGGAGTGTCAAGATAAGAAAACTTTCAGCAACTTCCCTTGGAAACTACCAAACACCCATCAGCACCAGGATCTAAGCAGTCGCTCACCAGCTGCCAGCCCCTCTGAATAGCTTTTATGGTTCAGCAAGGGGTGGTGACAGGGCCGTGTCACTGCCGTGGGGTGTGCTATTTCTTTCATGTTCCCGGGATCTGACAAAAGCCTTCCACAACCTGTTTCTCTACAACACACAGAATGAGAGATTAAAGACCAGTCCCAGACGTAAAGCTGGGGTTGGGACTAGCAACGACCTCTCTCCAGATGCATTCTAAATCTTCCTGGGAAAGAAGGGCCGCTGACCGCCCTAAGCAGATGCTGGCCAAAAGTCGTCACTATGATTAAATGAGATAGTACACATAAAATACATAGGACAGAGCAAATGCTCATAGTAAAGATCTTATAAAAATGTTAGCAATGTTATTATTTATTGATACCACCAAACTTAAAAGAACGCTTTAGCAGAACCAATGTATCTGGACTTCAGTAAAACCATATTAATTCAGAGCGACTATATGGATGTGGAGAAGAAAAAAGGCATCCAGAAAAGATGAATGAATTAGCAAAAACAAACCAAAAAAAATCTAAGTTATAGGACTTCTGATTAACTATGACAGATTGAGTCCAGAGACCCCTCTGAAGGCACGGCTCCAGAAGGATAAAGAGAAGGCGTCAACAGCATTTTAGAAGCTAAAGGCAGATGGACAAGTGGTGCTGAGATGTGAGCCTGAGGGAGTAGCAACCACAAAGCAGTCGCTAATTAGTATATTAACCGCTGAATCTCAGAAAAGACGGAGGCACCGAGGAGCTGTGAGGGCCCGGGCATCAGGGAGGAACAGGGAGGCCTGTCTGGGAGGTGGTGAAAGCCTGGATGAGAAGCGGTGAGACCTGCAGCTGGCCTGCTACTGCTCCGCAGAAGACGGGCATCGGCAGGTCCCCACCTGATGCTTCATGGCAAGGCCCGAGGCCCCACACAGAGAGCCCCCAATCTGCTGACTTGTGCCTCATCTCAAAATAGCAGAATAGCTAGTCAAGAATCCACCAAACATCTGGGAACTGTCTATTCATGAAAGAAAAAGGCCAAAACAAACAAACAGGAGAAAGAAACTCAGGAGAGAATGAGGGCATTTGCTCTACGGAGGATAGGAGGAGGGGGTGGCTAGGGTAAGGCTTTCCAAGGAAAAAATAGAGCTGATCCATTACTAAGGACATTTTAAAACACATACAGGAGAGTGTATGGATGTATTAGTAACAGGCCGATAGGAAAAGTCTCCTAAAAAGGAGTTAATGGGTTTCCCTGGTGGTCCAATGGGTGTACGGTCTGCCTTGCAGTGCAAGGGGCGCTGGTTTGATCCCTGGCCTGGGAGGATCCCACGTGCCATGGTGTGGCTGAACCTGTGTGTCCAATTGTAAGCCAGTGCTCCGGAGCGCATGCACCTGGAGCCAGTGCTCTGTGGCAAAAGGGGCCACTGCAGTGGGAGGCCCACACAGGCCAAAGAATGGAGATGGACAAAAAATGAGCAAACGGAAAACCAATGAAAGAGGCCGAAATTTAAAAAAAAGAAAAAAGACTTACTATTCTCAGAGTAAAAAAAGGTCGACAGTAGATAAGAATTTGAGGATAAATTGGGAATATGCCTATATAAAACTAGGCAAACAATAATAAAAGTGGTTACTGGCTCCAAGGAGAAAAGAAAACAAACTACACAGTTAAACCAAAATGGAGACATAATTATAGCAACCTACATGGCTTCCCCGGGAATATTAGTTGCATACAGACAGCATCGCCGACTCACCTCACTGGACGTGAATTTGAACAAACCCTGGGAGAGAGTGAAGAACAGAGGAGCCTGGCGTGCTGTCGTCCACGAGGTCTCACAAAAGCAGACATGACTCAGTGACTGAACAACAGTGTAAAAGTGGAATTACTGATTTACCAGAAACTAATGATATAATTCTGGGGAAAATGGGCCGGGAGGGGTGTGGGGGACGTGCATGGACAGCAACAGGGAGTCAAACGATACCAAGAAACAGCACTGCACTCACTGCTTTTTTCCTTTTAGAGACATGGGGGTAAGGACCTCCAAACTGAAGATACGCCCAAACTGCTGCAGGTGGCTGCCTCTAGGGGAACAGGAATCACAGCTCAGGGCCAGCCGGGCAGCTGACAGGTGGCTCTCGACTTCAGATGTACAAGAAGCTTTTGACTTCTACAAGTGTGGATATGCTATTTACTCTGATAAAATAAACTTTACTTTGAAAAGATTAAAAAATTTCTAAAATAAAATCACTAAGATCAAGATGCTATTTTTTAAAAAACCACTGCTCTTAACTGTCGAAAGTAAGAATATTTAGTAAATTCGTCTAAGGTGGTGCGAATAATTGAAAAATCAAGAGATAATTATCCAATTGTAAACAATCAGTAAAACAACACTGACTCATTTCGAAAGGGCTGTCATAGGTCTAATAATGCAGAAAAAATGCCTGTAGCTATTGAACTCGTATACATCACCCAACACAGACTAGTACAGACCACCCAACACACAAATGCAGTTTTGCTGTTTCTGAGAACAAAACAGCAAGTCACTAATAAAGGAGTACATCAAGAAAGCTATAGGAAACTTGCTTTAGTGGACATATAAGACTAATTCAAGAGTATTAATGCACAAACACCTTGATCATTATCAAGAACCTAGAAGACTGTTCAAAGCAGTTTGTTCTCCAGTATTAAATATTCTCAGTCCTTAGTACCTACTATATGCCTGGAATATGGTCGGAGGTCAATACTTCACTTGATGAATTTCTACTCTCAGTTCACCTACACATGAACCAGAGGGCTCTCTAAGCAATAGGGTCTGAATATCACAAGTTCATTAACTGAATTAAGAGGGCCCCTCAACATTCGAACAAAAACATAGCAACTCTTTGAGGCTGGCGTCTTTTCACTGGGAGATACGAAGGCACCCTCACATGCTAATTTGACCTCGTGATGCCCTGGGAGGTGGACAGGTGAGAGTCTTACTAGCCTAACTGTGCTACTGGAACAGCTTAGTAAAGTCTAGGTTGATGAGTCTTGTCCTCTGTCCATCCTGGAGGTATGTGGTGAGGTCACGCTGGATTCAGCTAGTCCTAACCCACCAGGGTGACCCATCCTCCTCGTAATGAGAGGTGAAGCTCTGCTGCCTCCCCTTTGAAGTTTCCAGCAGCCCCTGGGATTTTATGGTACAGCCTAGGTCACCCCTGCCATTATCTATGTTTGAAGTATGTTTGGGGAAAATCTACTAGGAGCGGTCTCTGGTGTTAACAGAGAACAACTGCCTCATAAAAACTGCTCTCTGCAAGGAGTTCAAAGGAGCTTGTCTAAATATGGTGGGTTTATCCTGCTTTCCCAACTTTGTTAAGGAAGAAAACCGAGGTTCTGCCAGTAAACTCTGACAGAGGGTACCTTCTCGATTTCCAGCATGAGCTAAGGGCACTGCTCACACAGCCCAGCGGCCTGCTAACAAGACAGACCTTGCACTTTGAAGTCCTCTGCTATGCACCTACCAAGCTGCGAAGGTTAGAATTTATGGGGATGGAAGGTTAATGGGAAGGACTAAATGAGGTAAATTATTGTGAGAGGTCCTTCTGATATGTGATAAAATCTTCTCAATTGTTACTTCAAGAAGCCCAGTAAAAGTCAGGAGCAGACCAGGAGGGATGACAATGGTTGGCAGGAAGCCAAAGTGAAGCATCACATTACAGTGGCCCCCACAGTTTAATCCACATTAATCCATCGTTGCCGATACGTGCTATTTATCAGCCAGGTGATGGATCATCACTGTATTTTCAAACAGAACGGCTTGTCAAGGAAATTAACCGGGCAGAGGTACTTGCTGGCCATGAAGTCACAGAGGGAGCAAAGAGTGGCACTGTTTCATATTTCTACAAATCTCTTTAAGTCTTACTTAACTGAAACCAGCTGCATTCTCTTATCTGCTTCTCCAGCCAACCTGTTACCATATCGTACACTGTGTAGCTTATGGAAAACGCCACTGCACATTCTCCAAAGGATGTTATTATAAATATAGTTGTTTATCCATCCATGCATTCATCTGTGAATGAATACATAAATACATAAAAATACATTTGACCTTACAGATCCCTGGAAGGTTTGGGGGGGGGGGCAGTTCTCCAGGGGTCTTCAGACCGTATTTTGAGAACCTCTGTCCTAAAAAGACCCATATGTGTACATTTGGTGCTAATTAGGAATCCATTTTCTCTACATATTAAAGTAAATCCACTAAGGATATAGGTTAGTAACACTGTTAACCTGATTTGAGTTACATGTATGTGTGTGCTTCCAGTCCTCCGTCATGTCTGACTCTTTGTGACACTGTAGGCTGTAGCTCATCAGGCTCCTCTGTCCATGGATGTTCCCCAGGAAGAATACCAGAGTGGGTTGCCATTTTTTCCTCCAAGGGACCTTCCTGACCCAGGGATTGAGCCCAAATCTCCCGCACTGCAGATGGATTCTTTATCACTGAGCCACTGGGGAAGCCCCCATATACAATATAATAAATGAAATAAAACTTTTAGGGTATACTGAGATTAAAGAGTTTTACTAATTCCATCTCATTTCCTTTCCCCACCCTCATCTGACAAATGAGTGAGAAACTTAGCAGAAGTCTGTCTCTGAGACAGTCTGGCAAAAGAGAGCTCGACGATGGTATCAGAGCAAGGGAACCTGCGGTGAGTAGCACCCAAACCTCCTTTTCTTCCACCAAACGTTTCAAGTCTTTACTCCTTAAACAGTACTACAGTCTCCAGTTCTCTGCTAGCCCACATGGCCTCTATCTGTTTCAGAATTCTCTTCCTGGCTAAAGCTCTCTGGGAGCAATGACTATGAACTCAAACCTGGATCCTTTCTTTCAGGGAGATGTTGATTTCACTATGGACAAAGAGGGATGTCTCTGGAAGGGAAAACCATGAAAGACAGAGGATGGTTATCAAAATCTACAGATGAGTAAACCTCAGGCCTTGGTAGAGGAATTCCACCACCAGTTAAATGACAATTTCAATTCTTCTCTAATACATGGAATACGAATTTTTCTCAGGAAGAAATATACTTCTGTTTTTTTGCAAGTTCAAAGCCAAAATCTCAAATGCACATTTAAAAAAAATTTTTTAACCTTTTATTTTGGTCTCTTTTATTGGCTTTTTATTTATTTATTTTCATCTATCTTTACTCTTTGGCCTATGTGCGCCTCCCATTGCAGTGGCCCCTCTCATTGCAGAGCACCGGCTCTGGGCGCATGCGCTTCCAGAGCACTGGCTTGTAATTGGACACACTGGTTCTGCCACTCAGCAGCACAAAGGATCCTCCTGGGCCAGGGATCAAACTGGTGCCCCTTGTACTGCAAGGCAGATTCTTTACGCACTAGACCACCAGGGAAGCCCTTAAATGCATATATTACGTATGTAAGATTGGGAGCCGTTCCAGAGTTTTAAAAATCAATAGACAAGGAAGGGACTATGTGTATAAGGGCTAGTTGTGTATGTGTGTGTGTGTGTGTGTGTGTGTGTAGGTGCACACATGCGCGTGATCAGACCAACGATTTAAATTTTCAATGGAAGAAAACAGGATCAGAAAGCAGTCACACTTGCCATTCCATTTTCTTTGAGCGAAGGCCTGCTGGTTGGGACACTGGGACTGTATAGCAAAGATGTACGTGCCTGAATTCAATTTACTTTTACTTTTGGAAGCAGGATAGTGCCGTTTCCATGAAGTCAGTCATCTCTGCAAGCCAAAAATGGCAAAAAATAGACGCTATCCTTTCTAGAAACAGTAATAATGTACCATGACCAAAAAAGTGGTTTTTTCCCTAACAGATAATCTCGCATAAAAATGAGTCATGGGATTTCATAAATGGAAAGGCTTTTCTCAAATATGTGTGTGCAGGAACACATACACTTCTTTTTTTCCTTTCCGCCATCAACAGATCTGAGCTGTCCACGAGTTACGTTACAATGAGAATGGATCGTCTGGAGCCTCTGAGTGAAAAGGGAGCACAGTATTTAGAGTTCAGCAAAAGGGAAGAAGTCTGCCTTAGAAAACAAAGAGTTCCCTACCTGTGTTCCTGGTAGAGAAATTTTAACTTATAAGGTATGAAGGAGTGTTACGATGTTTCTTAAAAATATCCTATCCTCCAACTTTCTCAGCCTAACTGTAGACCTGAGTGAGACATCGCAGGCCATTAGCACAGTTCTGAATGTTGTTTCCTCTTCTGGGTGTGCTCAGAGGAGTGACAGGGGAGTCCATCCACCTGCAAGCATTCTGTGGTAAGATCAGGAGGCAAGGACACAGAGTCCCTTTGCCAGAGTCAAGGGTGAGGAGAGGACAGAGAGAGCGGCTGCCCCTGGAGCCCTGGGGCCACGTCTGGATAACTGGCGGGATATGAACAGTCCCTTTCTTTCAGCAGGATGCAAGAGCAACTCTTCATTTTCACTGAAATTGAATTCCTTCTCATGATAAAACTGACATGTCAACAAACGCACTGGGTACTGGGTTGCGATGAAAAATATTACCTTATTAAAACAAACATGGGGTCAACTGTACAGTCCATTTACAGTTTTAAGATGAAACAGAACCTTTCCATTAAGTGTTGGATGTGCTCTGCCTCCTGATTCGTGGATCACTGGTCCACTATCCTATGCTTTAGATGGAACATTGGTGGAAAAAATTGAGAGCACTGGTATATCCTGGGCTTCTCCAATGGCTCAGCAACAAAGAACCTGCCTGCCAACGCATAAAAGATGTGGGTTCAACCCCTGGGTGAGAAAGATGCCCTGGACAAAGAAATACTGGCAACCCACTCTAGTATTCTTGCCCAGAGAATCCCACGGACAAAGGGGCCTGGTGGGCTACAGTCCATGGGGTGTCAAAGGAGTCGGACATGACATGCGTGCACGATATATCCTAACAAACATTTACATTTTTATTAGATTTTTACCTATGGAAGCTCCCGCACAGCTTTGCTGTCCAGTTGCCCTTCTGTGTCTGACTCTTGGAGATCCATGGACTACAGCACACCAGGTTTCTCCCTAAAGGCTCCATGCAAGTCAGTTCTGCCGCACGTGCTGTGTCTAATACCACAAAGAGCAGACAGCTGTATTCAGAGCACAGCAGTTATGAGCAGTGCTGCCAGACTGGACCAGGAAAGCAGGAGAAGCATTGCCTAACTCCCCTTTGCTGATTTCCTTCTTACCTGCCTGTTCTGACGGCACCCAGGCTCTGATGACCTAAGAGGGTCTTATTCCTTTTATCCTGGAGAGCTATGGGTTAGGATGCAAACACTAACAGAAAGGGCTTTTTCTGGAAAAAAAAAATTCATTTCAATTTCACATCTAAGAGGCTATCAGGGTTCAATTTAGTGCATCCCAGGTGGCACTAGTGGTAAAGAACCGACCAGCCAATGCAGGAGACATAAGAGACTCGGGTTTGATCCTGGGTCGGGAAGATCCCTGGAGGAGGGCATGGCAACCCACTCCAGTATTCTTGCCTGGAGAATCCCATAAACACAGAAGCCTTGCGCTACAGTGCAGGGTCACAAAGTTGTGTCCAACACAACTGAAGCGACTGAGCACACCAGCAAGAGGCCAAAAAAAGTTGTGTGGACTTCATTTTCACTGAAATTGAATTCCTTCTCATGATAAAACTGACATGTCAACAAACGCACTGGGTACTGGGTTGCGATGAAAAATATTACCTTATTAAAACAAACATGGGGTCAACTGTACAGTCCATTTACAGTTTTAAGATGAAACAGAACCTTTCCATTAAGTGTTGGATGTGCTCTGCCTCCTGATTCGTGGATCACTGGTCCACTATCCTATGCTTTAGATGGAACATTGGTGGAAAAAATTGAGAGCACTGGTATATCCTGGGCTTCTCCAATGGCTCAGCAACAAAGAACCTGCCTGCCAACGCATAAAAGATGTGGGTTCAACCCCTGGGTGAGAAAGATGCCCTGGACAAAGAAATACTGGCAACCCACTCTAGTATTCTTGCCCAGAGAATCCCACGGACAAAGGGGCCTGGTGGGCTACAGTCCATGGGGTGTCAAAGGAGTCGGACATGACATGCGTGCACGATATATCCTAACAAACATTTACATTTTTATTAGATTTTTACCTATGGAAGCTCCCGCACAGCTTTGCTGTCCAGTTGCCCTTCTGTGTCTGACTCTTGGAGATCCATGGACTACAGCACACCAGGTTTCTCCCTAAAGGCTCCATGCAAGTCAGTTCTGCCGCGTGCTGTGTCTAATACCACAAAGAGCAGACAGCTGTATTCAGAGCACAGCAGTTATGAGCAGTGCTGCCAGACTGGACCAGGAAAGCAGGAGAAGCATTGCCTAACTCCCCTTTGCTGATTTCCTTCTTACCTGCCTGTTCTGACGGCACCCAGGCTCTGATGACCTAAGAGGGTCTTATTCCTTTTATCCTGGAGAGCTATGGGTTAGGATGCAAACACTAACAGAAAGGGCTTTTTCTGGAAAAAAAAAATTCATTTCAATTTCACATCTAAGAGGCTATCAGGGTTCAATTTAGTGCATCCCAGGTGGCACTAGTGGTAAAGAACCGACCAGCCAATGCAGGAGACATAAGAGACTCGGGTTTGATCCCTGGGTCGGGAAGATCCCCTGGAGGAGGGCATGGCAACCCACTCCAGTATTCTTGCCTGGAGAATCCCATAAACACAGAAGCCTTGCGGGCTACAGTGCACGGGGTCACAAAGTTGTGTCCAACACAACTGAAGCGACTGAGCACACCAGCAAGAGGCCACTGATGTAAGGTATCGTTAACGAATTTTGGGTGGTGCCTTGGGAGCATTTTCACTTGAAGAAGTCAAGTAGGTCCCACCACGAATCTCTCCTGTGAAGTCGACTGAAAGGCTACTCAAAACCTCTCAGAGCGAGTGGAATCTGCATCTCTGTGCACAAGACGAGGGTCCTGGGATTCCAGAACGTCAGCAGAGTCCTGATGGTGATATCCTTAAACACTGATCGATCATTATCTTTCAGATTCCCCCTTCCTAACTAACTTAAATAATGAGATATGTGTCAATACTCCTGAGTTTTGCTAAATTAATTTGAATATTTCAAGTTCTGCCAACTCCCACCTTTCCTGGATCTTGGCGAAAAAGGTGAAGAAACAGCCTGAAGGAAACCTCAGGGGCTCGGCTCCATAAACCTCCAGCTGCTGCTTTCCTAAAACGCCACGCGACCCAACATGTCCAACATGTGGTACTCAAAGAAATAAACGAGTACATAAGTAGCTCAGGGTCACATCCCCCTCCTTTCTGTTCCACGGTGTTTTTTTGCTGCTGCTGGGTCCCAGAGGCTTTCTACCACCGTCCCTTTGGAAATGCTACCAGCAAAGTCCACCCCTCATGCAGAGAACGGGACGTCCAGCTCCACGGGTGCTGGGCTTTGGCCTGGTCCCTCGAAGGGTGGCAGGCGTGTCCACGCGGCTTCAGTGGCGCCACAAGCGTGGCTGCATCGGTGCCATTTCCCTAAACGTCGCTTGGGAACAGACACATGTGGCTGAGCACACGGAGACGAGAAGCAGCAACCTGAGCCAGTGGAAAGCAGCCCTGGGAGAGGCTTCCTCCTTCAGTTCCAAACCACACATACTTGTGCAGTTACCACATGCGGCAGGGGATCCTGGTCCACAGCGTTCACGCGGAGGCCAGCGGCTCTGCCGCCCTCCGCCCTCGCCTCACCCCCCCGCCCCCCTCCCCTCCCCGCCTTCCCGAGAAGCCTGAGACTGCATGGAAATTTCGGGAGAAAGGTACGTGGCTGCCTTCTTGGAACGCCTGCACACTCCAACAAGGAGAGGAACTTGGAAGTATTTTCATCTCAAGGAACTCGAGTGGGGGGAGGGGCTTCCCTATAAATAAAATCATGTTCAAATAAACACAGAAAGGAGCCAATATTTCCTGTAAGGCCACTTTTCAGATGGATTACTGGAAGGAATATTCTTTCACAGTTTTATGGCTGACTTTGCTATCATCTGCTTGAAATTTGGGTCAGCTACAACATAGATGCGAAGATCTAAGCCTTCCCTTGGATGAAATATTACAAAGGAAGCAGAAAGTCTCATTCCAAGAGCAGACGCAGAGGCGGAGTGCCTGGACTCCTGGGTTCCACTGCCGGCCCGGTCCCTGGGCTCAGGTCAGCCCTCGGTCAGAACCTCACTTCTAATCCCTTCAAATCATTTGTTAGTCCCTGTTGTCTAAACAGAGGGGAGAAATCCTGAGTAACATCCCTGGATCCTGTTCAATCCACTGGGATGGTCGGAGACGGTTACAACTCACTTCCAAGAAATCTGGGGGATTTCTCCCTTGGGGGAACTCACACGTTCCTAGGAGAGCACGGTGCTGTCAGAAGACACCCTTGAGGCACTGCACCATTTCTCCACCTGCAGAAACCTCTCTGCTCCTTCAATGTGACTTCAAAAATAGGATCACCCAGCATTTTACAGTTCTTTATGTCATCCATGTTAAAAGAACTCTGGTTGGGCTTCAAACCTCTGAGAGAGAGAGAATAAATAAACTGGTACACTCATCCCCAGTTCGGAGAGGAAAAACCTCCAAGGGGTTTGGAGGCTTGACCAAGGGCCCAAAGCTGATGAGGCAGGGGCCTGGGACCCAGTGCTGCTGTCTTCCAGGTTAAGTGTTCTTCTCTCTCGAACGGGTGGCTCCTCATTAATAACTCTGTGCTTGGATCTAGACAAATGGACTAAGGGTTAGAGAGCTCCAGATGAATCTGTAATGCCTTTCCGTGCAATGAAGGGTGAAGGGCCAAGTCTCTCCGAGGCCCTCAGTGAGCACGGGTTTGGGCACGGCACTGAGGCCATGGCTCTCCCCGTACTGGCTGCTCCAGGAACAGAGAGGCGAGGCAGCAGCTCAAGACCTCCCCAGCTGGCACCACGCCTTTCGAACGTCCGTGCCCACGGGCCCATGGCTGCCTGGCGACGCCTCACCTATCATTAGAGCTTTGGTTTCCAGGTGGAGGGAGCGACTGGAAGATAGCATTCTGGGCAGTTCAGTTAGACTATCCACCTGTCACCCGCTCGGAGGCAGGGAGCACAGGTTCTCCGTCCCCGTTACCTGGAAGGTGACTCTCTCTTCACCCCCCCTGGCCAGGTCGTGCTTGTATGTCAGGCTGCATCTCAAATTTCACTCCCCTAGAGACGCCTTTCTCGACCCCACTGACCCCACATGAGCCAATGTCCTTCTACTCCTTGCCTCCTCTAATTATACAGTCTCACGGTGCTCGGTAGAATCTGTGGCACTTATCACAACCTTAGCAAATAATTACTTATATGATTATCTGTTTTCTGTTTGTTGCCTTGCTTGATTCTAAGTCCCCTGAGACCAGGCTCAGCCTTGTTTTCTCCTCTATTCCCAACCTGGAGTTCTCGGGTGATTTTCCGCCAATATTTAATAACTGGAAAATGAATCAGTGATAGATATACACTGGTTGACACTAAACAGAACCTTCCACGGTAAAGTCAGACAACTGGTAAAAAGGAACAGCACCTTTCTGCGGCAACCATTTCATGCCTTTCTTGAGCTCCTAAAAAGAACGGGAAACTTCATCAAGCTTTAAAACTGACATCATATAAAATGCAAGTGATTTCTTTGTAGTCAACGCCATGAGAGCTCATAGCATAAAATGATAATGTTTCTAAATGTAGCACATATACCTCAGACTCTTTTGGAAACAAAGCACTCAGTCCCTTGACCCCTCCTGGATTTTAAGGATAAGGATGGATCTTCTGGAATTCTTCAGAAACTTCTGCTCTACTGGGGCTCCACTGGGTCTTCCTGTCTTAACAAAACATTGGATGGAGGTTTCTAGGGCTTTGAGCAGACAAAGAAAAACTAACTGGAAATACTTCTGAAGCCTCCCTCTCACTCCTCTCCCCAGCTTCATAAGTGCTCCAAGATACACTCAAGAATTGTTTGAGCTCTATGTCTGAGAATAGAAAGTAGCTTCACTAAAGCACTATACTCTACAGATCCATTTTTTACAAAGCAGCTGCTTCCAGATGGAAGACATTCTGGCAGAACACATGACGTGGCCCCAGTCTACAATCTGAAGCATTTCCCCTAGTGCAGTCATGTGTTATCAGTAAGGCTTCCTGGTGACAGAAAATGGATTCATTTTAATTGGGGACGATTTCACTTCAGATCCTACTTGAGGGAGCAACAGGGTGCAGACGTGGTCCAGGCACTGGGTGTTCTAAAAGCGCCTTCTCACTCACTCCGGAGAGATCTATTAAGCAAGCAGCAGTAAAACCTTATGGGCTTAAGTGGAGTCCAGCTTGGCTGGGAACTGTAACATTCATTACACCCGCTGTTGATAAGATCCCCAATTAGTCACTCTGGACAAGGGAGGCTAGAATCGGCCACTAAAATGAATGGCCACGTTAAAGTGGCTGGAGTCTACAGGGTTTGGAGCCATGTGGGCTGTTGCTGATTTCCTGTCTCAGCTGGTATCAAGGCAAGACAGCATCCCACAGAAGAACTGCCAGCTCCCTTGGGGAGCTTCTCTGTGAGGCTGGGGGACTGGCTGGCACTTTCAAGTGGAGGGAGAACAAAGAAGGGGCAGGCCCACGTGGTGAACTGCGATGACTGGGATTCTCCAACCACACCACAGGGCCTCGGAGGCCATGGCCCAACAGTTTTCCTAAAGGGTGCATATGGGTCTACTCAGTTTGGTGGACAGGGGAGGTGTGTAAGGATGCCGTTGTGTTTCTGATTCCTCCAAGAAAACACAAAACGAAACACCACATATACACAAATACATCTAGTATATGCAGATTCAGACAGATACAGAGGAACAAATTTATGCCAGATTGGTATGCCTCACTTTCATGTATTAGTATTAGGCAGATCAGAGGTGTTAGTTATACATATTCAAATGTTTAAAAATTACATCATTAAGGCAGAAAGTGTATGATTAAACACATCAGTATGGCTCAGGAGAGGCAGGACACCAGGGCTGGAAATTGCAAAAGTCACTCCCCTCCATGACCACTGACCTGGGGCCACTAAGCGTGGCTGTGTCTCTCACCGCCTGGGCTGTCTCTGACGCAAAATCCAGGGCGCCTGCCACGGGCTTGGTGACTGTGCCAACAAGCCCCTTCCCAAGGCCAGAGATGAAACCGCTGACACCCCCTTCTGTTTTCACACCTTCCACTGTTGAGGTGATCACACTGGTCAGTCCACCAATGATACCTAGCAAAAGAGACAAGGGATGTTGTGACCTCGCCAAGGACAAGGGCAAGAGCATTTAAAGGCAAACCCCTCAATTCCATGCACCTGGCGAGGTAGATGTAGATGCGTCAGGTCAACCTCTCAACAGGCCACGGGCAGGCCCAGTCAGGATGGTGAAGTGGCAGATTCACCCAAAGAGGTCAGAATCAGAAAATATGCATTATGTATTAGAACTACAATGTGCTCCAGCTTTGAAAAATCGAAGAGAAGCTAAGAGGTTAACTACTTTTTAATTCCAGAGCTTGAATAGCCCATGGGCAATCAGGAAGGGGTGTAGACAGAGGCGTAAGCCAATGGATTAGAAAATCTGGGCCCTTGGGGGAAGTTGGGATCCCATAAGAAATATGGGTGAGAGGTCACCAAATATAAGGTCTCAGTTTTCAGAGGATACCATGTGCCTGGCCAGCACCACCAAATGCCTGAAATGAGGTCAAAGCTCCTTCCTGCCCATGCTGTTGAAACCAGTCCAGGAATCGGGAGTCAAGGGCGAGGTGCTGATGAAGAGCCCCCAAGGCTGCCAGGGCCAGCCAGGATCCCCCCTGCCACTGGTACCAAAGACCGGCTGAGGTCAAATAAGACATTCCAAACATTGTGAGAGGGGACAGAGGGGACCTCAAAGAACCTCCCAAGTGACCAGAAGTTGGCAGAGGCTTGGAGAGGACACAGGCATTGTGAGGAAGAAGTGTCTCCAGGATTTGTGCCAGGGACACTCAACAGATGTTTACCCTTTGACGGTAGGGTATGAGGATGCTCTCTAGACTCTTCAGCTCTAGTGAGACAAATTGGTAAAGGAAATTCCTTGGGCGAGAATATACTAACAGTTCACGGCATTTCTTCTGGATTCTGGGTCCACTTGCTCCTATGAGGCAACAGGCCTTTCCCAAAGTTTGGAACAAGGCTCGTGGCAGAGACAGAATGTGACTGAACCTGGGTCAAGCGGGGCCAACAGGGGGAACTGAGCCTGACTTCCAGTGCTTAAACCAAAGAGATGGACTTGATTCCCGTTCTTATTATCGTTTAAGGCTTTGTTGTTGTTTTTTTACCCTCATCCCGAAGGAAGGCTCTCACTACCGCTTTCGTACATCCCAGAGCCTAACAGGTCCCCTCTGGACAAGGCCGCTGCTTCTTGGTCAAGACTGGCCTGTTTGGCTCCTGAAGGTTCTGCACGTATTATCTGAAGGATCCTTGGCTGGAAGGGATTTTCCAGCTTCGAACCAATCACCCATTTTCTCAGCACACCGTCTAAAAAGTGAGGACAGCCATGCTTTCTCTCTGCATCACAAGGATGCTGGACAGAGAAAGACAAGTACACAGAGCAAAGCACTTTATATTCATCAAAAAAGAAAGAAACAGTCTTTTAATTATCTGGCACACTATCATTATAGTTACTAGAAAGAATGATTAATCTTTGACCCTCAATGATTGCCCAACAATCAACTTTCAAAGTGCATAAACAGATTAATTTCAGCCAAAGTTCTAGCTTGATGTCTCCTTGGGGGCTGCTTGCTTTCCAGTTGGGCAGGCTTAGGAAAAGCAGAGGCATTTTGCCCCAAAATTGATAAACAAAACTAGCAGAATGCCTGAAATGAGGTCAAAGCTCCTTCCTGCCCATGCTGTTGAAACCAGTCCAGGAATCGGGAGTCAAGGGCGAGGTGCTGATGAAGAGCCCCCAAGGCTGCCAGGGCCAGCCAGGATCCCCCCTGCCACTGGTACCAAAGACCGGCTGAGGTCAAATAAGACATTCCAAACATTGTGAGAGGGGACAGAGGGGACCTCAAAGAACCTCCCAAGTGACCAGAAGTTGGCAGAGGCTTGGAGAGGACACAGGCATTGTGAGGAAGAAGTGTCTCCAGGATTTGTGCCAGGGACACTCAACAGATGTTTACCCTTTGACGGTAGGGTATGAGGATGCTCTCTAGACTCTTCAGCTCTAGTGAGACAAATTGGTAAAGGAAATTCCTTGGGCGAGAATATACTAACAGTTCACGGCATTTCTTCTGGATTCTGGGTCCACTTGCTCCTATGAGGCAACAGGCCTTTCCCAAAGTTTGGAACAAGGCTCGTGGCAGAGACAGAATGTGACTGAACCTGGGTCAAGCGGGGCCAACAGGGGGAACTGAGCCTGACTTCCAGTGCTTAAACCAAAGAGATGGACTTGATTCCCGTTCTTATTATCGTTTAAGGCTTTGTTGTTGTTTTTTTACCCTCATCCCGAAGGAAGGCTCTCACTACCGCTTTCGTACATCCCAGAGCCTAACAGGTCCCCTCTGGACAAGGCCGCTGCTTCTTGGTCAAGACTGGCCTGTTTGGCTCCTGAAGGTTCTGCACGTATTATCTGAAGGATCCTTGGCTGGAAGGGATTTTCCAGCTTCGAACCAATCACCCATTTTCTCAGCACACCGTCTAAAAAGTGAGGACAGCCATGCTTTCTCTCTGCATCACAAGGATGCTGGACAGAGAAAGACAAGTACACAGAGCAAAGCACTTTATATTCATCAAAAAAGAAAGAAACAGTCTTTTAATTATCTGGCACACTATCATTATAGTTACTAGAAAGAATGATTAATCTTTGACCCTCAATGATTGCCCAACAATCAACTTTCAAAGTGCATAAACAGATTAATTTCAGCCAAAGTTCTAGCTTGATGTCTCCTTGGGGGCTGCTTGCTTTCCAGTTGGGCAGGCTTAGGAAAAGCAGAGGCATTTTGATCCAAACCTCACCATTAGGAAACTTGATAAACAAAAACTAAGAAAAACATAATTTTCTATTAGGTATATTCCTTCTTTTTCCTCTAATTGCTTTTGAGAGCTTCAGACTATTCCTAAGAATCTGATACAAAGAGTACAACTGACAACCATGACTAAGCAGGAGCTCCACACCAGGTGTCCTGTGAGGTACTGCAGGGCTAAATGTGACCACAAGATGGTCTTTATGCCCTCTTGGTCCTCATAGCCTATCAGCAAAACAAGACACACACAGCTGGCCACATACGCAACCCAGGTTGCCAGGCGTGCTCTACTCATCGTTGACTCTAGCTGGGGCCAGCAGAGCAGGAGCTACTTTCCTAGGGGCCTTCCATGCCATGGAGAGAAGGTAAAATGATAAAAGGCAAATGAGCCAGACTGAAACATTAAAAATCAGGAATATAAACAAATCTGGAGACGTACCACACTCATGCCACATCCCGCATCTCTTGGGCACATGGATTTACAAGTCCTATGAATGTGCATTTATAGAAGACTCAAAACTTCTGGGCCATCAACCTGGCAGCCAATTTCACACTTGGCTTCCTCTAGAAGGAATAATCAGTAAGCAGAAGGGAAATCTTGAAGCAGCAGTTCTGTGTTCCAAAAAAGGAGTTCAGGCATTTCTACCTTAGGACGCTTTGGTGACAGAAGCCATAGAACCAGAAGGAACTGCAACGTGCATGACATTTTGAAAGTGAATGAAGAGTTCTCACAGACTGTAACATTCCAACCCAAGGAGGACAGCACCAGAGAGCTTGAAAGTTTTCGGGCATACCCAGATACCAAGCCAGCATTTCCTCTTCCAACTGGAATTAGCAAAAGGTACCCCCAGGGAACTGGGTAAGAGAAGCCCCCCTTGTACGACCCGGTATCTCATGACTCACCGTGAGCCAGGCCGTGGATGCCGGCTACAAGGTGTTCACCACTTGTGGCCGCGTGGTACCGGATGTACTCCCGCTCTGACTGATGGCGATTATCCATCGTCTTCCCTAGGCCATCCGATAACGTCCCTGCGAACTGGAATGAGTACAAGACAGAAAGACATGAGTTTTAAAGCCTCAGCCCTCTTTTTCTTTTTCAAAAGAAAACTGTTTTAATTATTTTAAGTAAATATCTTTCCTTGTTCCTAGTCAGGATTCAGTAAATACTGAATGAGAGAGAGAAAGAGAGAGGAATTAACATATTTTGTGTCCCAGAGAGTGGTGGCCACATAATGAATTGTGGGATATTTACACTAGTGGGCACAAGGTTTGCAAACAACTACTAAACGTCCATGATCCTGTTTACCTTTCACAATCCTATTGGAAACTTATTGAAAAACTAGAGGTGTAACAACAAAATGGCCTAGGGGAGGAGAGGTGAACTTTGGGATTCTATAAGCGTATGGATGACTTCCCTGGTGGCACAGCAGTAAAGAACCTGCCTGCAATGCAGGACACAGGTTTGATCCCTGGGTCTGGAAGATCCCCTGGAAAAGGAAATGGCAACCTACTCCAGTATTCTTGCCTGGGAGCTCCCATGGACAGAGGAGCCTGGCAGGCTGCACCCTATGGGGTCACAAAATAGAACTATGACAAACTGTTGCCTGAGGATTTGGCACCCACATTTCTAGAGAGATCAACTGCCCCAAAGTTATGCCTTTTCTTCCACTTACTCCATAGTGACTGAGTGCTGAGGTGCCCAGCCCCATCTGTCAAAAGAAAAACGAAGCCTGTGGAAGGTGAAGAGGGTAGGTCGCCTTTCATATGAAGTGGCAAACTTGAACTCACGACTTCAAATGCAAAGTTCTCCCCCATCAATCAGAGTGAGATTTTATTTATCGTGGCATACTTTAACCAGGGAACTGTCTCATCCGTCAAAGCTGGATAAAAAGGACATAAAACTCTGTTTTGTCACAAGACAATCTGAAAAGGTTTAAAGTGACAGTTAATAAACCACAGAGTACTTATCCTCATCATTCAGGCATAAAAAGGGAAGGATATCAAATATATAATGAACCTTCTCAGGAAGGATCTACCAAAACAAGTGGTTTAAGTGCCAGTGACCCAGGACTAACCTTTCAGAAAACTCACAGGAATGTTACTTAGATATAAAGCTCAGAGGGAAGGCTCAAGGCAAACAGCCTGCCATGAGGACCCAGGACCCTGGCGGCCTGGCTACAAGCCCTTTGCATTCAAACTGTTTTAATTATTTTAAGTAAATATCTTTCCTTGTTCCTAGTCAGGATTCAGTAAATACTGAATGAGAGAGAGAAAGAGAGAGGAATTAACATATTTTGTGTCCCAGAGAGTGGTGGCCACATAATGAATTGTGGGATATTTACACTAGTGGGCACAAGGTTTGCAAACAACTACTAAACGTCCATGATCCTGTTTACCTTTCACAATCCTATTGGAAACTTATTGAAAAACTAGAGGTGTAACAACAAAATGGCCTAGGGGAGGAGAGGTGAACTTTGGGATTCTATAAGCGTATGGATGACTTCCCTGGTGGCACAGCAGTAAAGAACCTGCCTGCAATGCAGGACACAGGTTTGATCCCTGGGTCTGGAAGATCCCCTGGAAAAGGAAATGGCAACCTACTCCAGTATTCTTGCCTGGGAGCTCCCATGGACAGAGGAGCCTGGCAGGCTGCACCCTATGGGGTCACAAAATAGAACTATGACAAACTGTTGCCTGAGGATTTGGCACCCACATTTCTAGAGAGATCAACTGCCCCAAAGTTATGCCTTTTCTTCCACTTACTCCATAGTGACTGAGTGCTGAGGTGCCCAGCCCCATCTGTCAAAAGAAAAACGAAGCCTGTGGAAGGTGAAGAGGGTAGGTCGCCTTTCATATGAAGTGGCAAACTTGAACTCACGACTTCAAATGCAAAGTTCTCCCCCATCAATCAGAGTGAGATTTTATTTATCGTGGCATACTTTAACCAGGGAACTGTCTCATCCGTCAAAGCTGGATAAAAAGGACATAAAACTCTGTTTTGTCACAAGACAATCTGAAAAGGTTTAAAGTGACAGTTAATAAACCACAGAGTACTTATCCTCATCATTCAGGCATAAAAAGGGAAGGATATCAAATATATAATGAACCTTCTCAGGAAGGATCTACCAAAACAAGTGGTTTAAGTGCCAGTGACCCAGGACTAACCTTTCAGAAAACTCACAGGAATGTTACTTAGATATAAAGCTCAGAGGGAAGGCTCAAGGCAAACAGCCTGCCATGAGGACCCAGGACCCTGGCGGCCTGGCTACAAGCCCTTTGCATTCTGGTTTGGTGAGGAGACAGGCTATCCACTCCAGTGTTCTTGGGCTCAGATGATAAAGAATCCACCTGCAATGCTGGAGACCTGGGTTCAATCTCTAGGTTGGGAACAGGCCCTGGAGAAGAGAAAGGCTAACCGCTTCAGCATGGAGAATTCCACGGTTTGGCCGTGGGTCCGCAAAGGGTTGGACACGACTGCGCGACTTTCACATCACACTAGCTTTTGGCGAGGAGGGCCACACAGATCTGCCCTGGGAGCTGTCCGTCCCAAGGTTTCTGATGTGAGAAATAAGGGAAGGTGAGTTCTGGGCACAGAAGAGAGAACAGAGGAAGCAGCAGTTCCACATACAGCAGCGGTTCCCGAGCAGGATCTGAATTGTCCTTTCTCCCGACACTCTTTTGTTTGGGGTTTTTAAGTTTACACTGCGGTGCTGGTGTCTGCTGTGCCGCACCGCGCGTCAGCCATGATTAGACATATATCCTCTCCTCGTGAGCCTCCCGCCTCCCACCCCCCCACACCCTACCCCTCTGGGTCATCACAGGGCACCAGGCTGGCTCCCCATGTCACACAGCAGCCCCTCACCAGCCGTCCGCTTTACACACGAGAGCACACGCATGCTGAGGATACGTCTGCCATTTGTTCCACTCTCTCCTTCCCGCACTGGGTCCGCAGGTCCATCCTTTGCACGTGCGTCTCCCTTCTCCCCCTGCACATAGGCTCATGCATGGAATCCAGAGAAACGGTACTGAGGAACTCCTCACAGTCTTTTTTTTTTTTTTCCCTAACATTTATTTATTTATTTATTTTGGGGAGGTGGGGTGGGAGGGAGGGGGACGGGCAGGCCACTTCTATTGGTCTTTCATTTGTCTATTTTCATCCATCTTTGTTCTTTGGCTCTTGTGGGCCTCCCATCACAGTGGACTCTCTCATTGCAGAGCGCCAGCTCGGGCGACGTGCTCCAGAGCTCCGGCTCGGTAATTGTGCAGAGGAATGTTACTTAGATATAAAGCTCAGAGGGAAGGCTCAAGGCAAACAGCCTGCCATGAGGACCCAGGACCCTGGCGGCCTGGCTACAAGCCCTTTGCATTCTGGTTTGGTGAGGAGACAGGCTATCCACTCCAGTGTTCTTGGGCTCAGATGATAAAGAATCCACCTGCAATGCTGGAGACCTGGGTTCAATCTCTAGGTTGGGAACAGGCCCTGGAGAAGAGAAAGGCTAACCGCTTCAGCATGGAGAATTCCACGGTTTGGCCGTGGGTCCGCAAAGGGTTGGACACGACTGCGCGACTTTCACATCACACTAGCTTTTGGCGAGGAGGGCCACACAGATCTGCCCTGGGAGCTGTCCGTCCCAAGGTTTCTGATGTGAGAAATAAGGGAAGGTGAGTTCTGGGCACAGAAGAGAGAACAGAGGAAGCAGCAGTTCCACATACAGCAGCGGTTCCCGAGCAGGATCTGAATTGTCCTTTCTCCCGACACTCTTTTGTTTGGGGTTTTTAAGTTTACACTGCGGTGCTGGTTTCTGCTGTGCAGCAACGCGCGTCAGCCATGATTAGACATATATCCTCTCCCTCGTGAGCCTCCCGCCCCTCCCACCCCACCCACCCTACCCCTCTGGGTCATCACAGGGCACCAGGCTGGCTCCCCATGTCACACAGCAGCCCCTCACCAGCCGTCCGCTTTACACACGAGAGCACACGCATGCTGAGGATACGTCTGCCATTTGTTCCACTCTCTCCTTCCCGCACTGGGTCCGCAGGTCCATCCTTTGCACGTGCGTCTCCCTTCTCCCCCTGCACATAGGCTCATGCATGGAATCCAGAGAAACGGTACTGAGGAACTCCTCACAGTCTTTTTTTTTTTTTTCCCTAACATTTATTTATTTATTTATTTTGGGGGGAGGTGGGGTGGGGAGGGAGGGGGACGGGCAGGCCACTTCTATTGGTCTTTCATTTGTCTATTTTCATCCATCTTTGTTCTTTGGCTCTTGTGGGCCTCCCATCACAGTGGACTCTCTCATTGCAGAGCGCCAGCTCCGGGCGCACGTGCTCCAGAGCTCCGGCTCGGTAATTGGACACATCAGTCCAGCCGCTCCACAGCACGTGGGATCTTCCCAGGCCAGGGATCAAACTGGCGCCCCTTGCACTGCAAGGAGGTGCCCTTACCCACTGGACCACCAGGGAAGCCCGGAACACCTCACACTCTTGACTAAAAGCTTTTACGGCCTCAAGTACTGATTGTGGGTTTTTCTGGAGATGCAACTCCTGGGTCATTACTGTTTTTTGCCTAACCTTGCCCGTGACTCCCTGTCTTAACTAGAGAGCTGAGGCTACTGAAAAGTAAATTTACACCTTTCTTTAGGACAGGGATGCCGTGGGATTTTGTATTCAAATGGGGTTTTCCTCAAGGGCCTCACTTAGAACTGCTGTGAGCCATGAGCTCGGGGGTCTGGCCAAACCAGATTCTAGCCTTGACCATTCCAGTAGCCATGTGACCCTGAACCAGGGGCCCAACAGCTACACCTCCCTCCCAGCATCTGGAGGAGGCGTCAGTCCTGACACTGACCTGCAGCTGAAAGGCTTAGTGACAGGGGCTCGGGCTGTGGAATCCGGCCAGCGCTCTTCCTGTTGTCTGTTATTATGAGTCAGCTACTAGGCCAAGGAGGTTCGGACATCCTGCACCATCTGAAGAAAGCCTTTCAAACATTTAGAATTATGGTCACTTGCACTAGGCTTGAACATTAAAAGGAAAAAACCAAACCTCTCTTTCCAGCAGATAAACACCAGCCTCCAAAGTGAATTTTTGGAGTGGTACCATCTATAAAATTAGTGTTGGACTTGGAGGTTTCCAAAACCCTTTCCAGCTCTGACAGTCTGTGATCTATGGTCCAAGTCAGGATGTCTTTATTAAGCACTTACTCTGGGCCCAGCACAGACGTAGGTCCTGCTAAGGAGACAAGTGACTAGCAGCCGTGGACCTACTCTCAAAAGCTACAGTCTCATTAGGAAGGAAACAATTCCATACGTGACATGGGCAGCAGCAAAACCCTGGAACACAAACTGTATGTGCTTGGGAATCGAGAGAGGAGACAGAAATGCGATCCTCATTTTAGAAAGCGTTCTTGCTATCTTCTGAATGACAGCAGAGGCTGCCAGTGGTCTTCACAAAAACGTCCCTCCCTGATGTCGAAGCAGAGGGAAGAAGGTGGTTTCACTCTGACTTTCCTGGAGGAGAGAGATCTTCCTGCAAGAGGTAGTAAGTTGAGGTCCTGTCTATTTATTTCTGGCAGTTAACTAAGAAGAAGTTAAAAATCTCACATTATCTTTCACCCTAGGAGAATGTGGGGGAAATAATCTAGGCAAACGGCCCAATACTAACTCCTTTCCCTAAACTGCATCCCATCCATCAGTATAACAAGTACAACAGCCCAGGTTTACAAGGGAGCCAATGCCAAAGCTTAGCGGCCAGTTGATTCTGCCGCAGCAGCCTCGGGACCCCCAGCACCAGCTGGCCTTGGGTGTTCTCTGTCTAGAAACACCATGGTGACCCCAGGAGGGTGGGACAAAATGACCTACGAGATCCCTGCTCCCTGCTGGACTCTTGCCTGTGCTTCTCAAGAGAAGGTGCCTACACCCACCCTGCACACTCCAGAGCTTCCACCTGAATGTCCACCTCTCTAAAAAAATCACCGTGCAAGCCAACTGGGCTTGTCCTTTTTCATTGAGAATGGATGCAAAGGATACAAACAGGTCTTATTAATAAGAAACGACCACAAACATCTTCACCCCCAGAAATGTGACACTGAGAACTCAGAAAACGTGTGCCAATATAGAAATCCATGATCCGACCAAACCCGTGCTAATGAGGTTAGTAAGCTTTTGCAGGGAGAGACATTTTATAGGAAACTAAACTGAAGCCAGCCAGATGAAGGGCCACAGGCTGGGCTTCAGGCCAGCCCACTGGGTTTCTGGGAGTTAGTCCACCACACCACAAAGCTGGTGGCCTTCCCCACTGTCCCAGGCCAGCCCACTGGGTTCGTGACCTGCTAAGGAGACAAGTGACTAGCAGCCGTGGACCTACTCTCAAAAGCTACAGTCTCATTAGGAAGGAAACAATTCCATACGTGACATGGGCAGCAGCAAAACCCTGGAACACAAACTGTATGTGCTTGGGAATCGAGAGAGGAGACAGAAATGCGATCCTCATTTTAGAAAGCGTTCTTGCTATCTTCTGAATGACAGCAGAGGCTGCCAGTGGTCTTCACAAAAACGTCCCTCCCTGATGTCGAAGCAGAGGGAAGAAGGTGGTTTCACTCTGACTTTCCTGGAGGAGAGAGATCTTCCTGCAAGAGGTAGTAAGTTGAGGTCCTGTCTATTTATTTCTGGCAGTTAACTAAGAAGAAGTTAAAAATCTCACATTATCTTTCACCCTAGGAGAATGTGGGGGAAATAATCTAGGCAAACGGCCCAATACTAACTCCTTTCCCTAAACTGCATCCCATCCATCAGTATAACAAGTACAACAGCCCAGGTTTACAAGGGAGCCAATGCCAAAGCTTAGCGGCCAGTTGATTCTGCCGCAGCAGCCTCGGGACCCCCAGCACCAGCTGGCCTTGGGTGTTCTCTGTCTAGAAACACCATGGTGACCCCAGGAGGGTGGGACAAAATGACCTACGAGATCCCTGCTCCCTGCTGGACTCTTGCCTGTGCTTCTCAAGAGAAGGTGCCTACACCCACCCTGCACACTCCAGAGCTTCCACCTGAATGTCCACCTCTCTAAAAAAATCACCGTGCAAGCCAACTGGGCTTGTCCTTTTTCATTGAGAATGGATGCAAAGGATACAAACAGGTCTTATTAATAAGAAACGACCACAAACATCTTCACCCCCAGAAATGTGACACTGAGAACTCAGAAAACGTGTGCCAATATAGAAATCCATGATCCGACCAAACCCGTGCTAATGAGGTTAGTAAGCTTTTTGCAGGGAGAGACATTTTATAGGAAACTAAACTGAAGCCAGCCAGATGAAGGGCCACAGGCTGGGCTTCAGGCCAGCCCACTGGGTTTCTGGGAGTTAGTCCACCACACCACAAAGCTGGTGGCCTTCCCCACTGTGGGAGCACCGAGTTACCCTGAATTCCATCTCCTGTGCCCCACCTGGGTGGGAATGTGAATCACACCCCACATCTCATTTCTCCCTGAAAGACTGGGTGCGGACACGTGGGCTGGAGAGGGAGGGGATTCCGGTAAGCACTCTTTAGGGGTACCCTCTGGAACTGATCTTCTCTGGGGCTGGGACGTGTTTCACCCACCTCCTTGATTTTGAAAATGACCATTCAAACAGAGCAGAGATAGCCACAAGAGCTACAATATAACGTGGGAGCGGCTGGTGCAGGACATCTTTCACCATCCACTCCAGTTCGGCCTCAACATTTTACAAAGAAAAGCCAAACTCATGAAACTTCTTCATAGACGATGATTCCAATGGGAAATGATGCCTGGTGGCAGGTACTCAAAGGAAAATGTCAAAGAGGCAGGTATGTGGCCTAAGCAAAGGACATCCACACTTGAGTTTGAATTCTGTGATATTTAATAGCTACAAGATCATGGACAAGTAACTTCACCTCGGTGAGTCTCTGCCTCTTCATCGTCAAATGGGAATGAGAACGGCCATCTACAAGGATGCGGTAAGGATTAGATAAGACATGTAAAGTACTCAGTACTCAGCCTCATACACGGAGCACGCAATAAAAACAGTACTGAGTTACCTGAACTTCTATTTCTCCATATGCAGAATGGGCACAGTCTGACTCCACAGGGCTCTTGTAAGGACTAAACAAGGCGGTGTGCACACACATGTGACTTCACTCAGTATAAACTACGCCTCAGCATCAGAAGGCGTTTGCAGGGACTTAGCAGCAAAGAAACGACCACAAACATCTTCACCCCAGAAATGTGACACTGAGAACTCAGAAAACGTGTGCCAATATAGAAATCCATGATCCGACCAAACCCGTGCTAATGAGGTTAGTAAGCTTTTGCAGGAGAGACATTTTATAGGAAACTAAACTGAAGCCAGCCAGATGAAGGGCCACAGGCTGGGCTTCAGGCCAGCCCACTGGGTTTCTGGGAGTTAGTCCACCACACCACAAAGCTGGTGGCCTTCCCCACTGTGGGAGCACCGAGTTACCCTGAATTCCATCTCCTGTGCCCCACCTGGGTGGGAATGTGAATCACACCCCACATCTCATTTCTCCCTGAAAGACTGGGTGCGGACACGTGGGCTGGAGAGGGAGGGGATTCCGGTAAGCACTCTTTAGGGGTACCCTCTGGAACTGATCTTCTCTGGGGCTGGGACGTGTTTCACCCACCTCCTTGATTTTGAAAATGACCATTCAAACAGAGCAGAGATAGCCACAAGAGCTACAATATAACGTGGGAGCGGCTGGTGCAGGACATCTTTCACCATCCACTCCAGTTCGGCCTCAACATTTTACAAAGAAAAGCCAAACTCATGAAACTTCTTCATAGACGATGATTCCAATGGGAAATGATGCCTGGTGGCAGGTACTCAAAGGAAAATGTCAAAGAGGCAGGTATGTGGCCTAAGCAAAGGACATCCACACTTGAGTTTGAATTCTGTGATATTTAATAGCTACAAGATCATGGACAAGTAACTTCACCTCGGTGAGTCTCTGCCTCTTCATCGTCAAATGGGAATGAGAACAGCCATCTACAAGGATGCGGTAAGGATTAGATAAGACATGTAAAGTACTCAGTACTCAGCCTCATACACGGAGCACGCAATAAAAACAGTACTGAGTTACCTGAACTTCTATTTCTCCATATGCAGAATGGGCACAGTCTGACTCCACAGGGCTCTTGTAAGGACTAAACAAGGCGGTGTGCACACACATGTGACTTCACTCAGTATAAACTACGCCTCAGCATCAGAAGGGGCGTTTGCAGGGACTTAGCAGCAAAGAATCTGCCTTGTCAATGCAGGAGATGCAGGTTTGATCCCTGGGTTGGAAAGACGCCTTGGAGGAGGAAATGGTAACCCGCCCCAGTTTTCTTGCCTGAGAAATCCTATGGACAGAGGAGCCTGGCAGACTACAGTCCATAGGGTCGTAGAGGAGTCAGGTAAGACTTAGCGACTAGACAACAACAGCCACAGGCCAGTAAGGCTCCTTTGGAACCCAATTCAAGTCCACAAAAAACTTAAGGCTGCAGGTGAATACTGTCCTGGCTAAAATGAAAGATTCTGAATGAACAGGATGTCCTTTTTAAAAAAACTGCCATTATCTTTGCAAAGATGACAGTGATTCCCATCCCCCCACCCCCTCCGTCTTTCACTGAAGGGGGCCAAGGCACAAGCCACACCTGTGAATTCTGAGCACAGCTCCAAATGCCTAACTTCTATAAAGTCGTATTTTCAGCAGGGGGGTAAAAATCTCAGAAGTCCTTCGAGAGGCCAGTTCTCCTGTGCGGCCGACAAAGACTGTTCGTCAACACCCCACCTCCCCAAACCACCTCCACTGTCTACAGCAATAGAGCCACGACAAATCAGCTGGGGTTTGGGGCCAGGCTCAGAATAGTTGAGTTTTATCAAAGTGGAATTCAAGTAGATGCTGGAATGATGCAAGACAAAAAAAAACCATTCACACGATTTCGTCCTATCAGCTTTCCTGTCCCTTTTAGGAGACTTGGCAAGCATAGGATGCCAAGGATGTTTGGCCAGTGTAACGGGAGCCTGGGCTTGAATTTCTCCCCTGCTCTGGGCTTCTTCTTTCACAGTTATTTACCTAACGGAAATTTCCTCTTTAGTATCCTTGCTCCACCGAGTAATTGCTGGTGACAGCATCTTTCTTGTAACTAGGGCCAATGCAACTATGTGTAACAGGAAAGGGGAGAGAAGTGACAGGAGTCTGCGTGTGAGGGAGGGCTTTGCCTTCTTCCAGCACCAGGCTGCATGGCTGCAGGCCTCAGCTGCCAGCACAGCTCCAACTCTGATTAGCACTGCCTGCCGCAAGCTAGGCTGGAAGGTGGAAACCCAGAGCTCCGGCGAATCAGGCACTCTGGGGGTGGGGGTGCCATGACATGGTTAAAAGGTAGGGGCCGACACGTCAAGTTCTCACTCTGCCACTTACTAAACACACCTGTTGGTGAAAGACTTTCTGGACCCCCAGCTTGGTTCTGTGAAAAGCCTGTCTAAAGGGCTGCTCTGAAGGGTTGAGGAGATAACGCAAAATGCTTGGCATGGAGCGTGGCTCACAGGAGGCCATCCATTTTCACAAGTTTCTTATAAGCAGACTGGAGGCCTGAACTGCAGAGTCATTTTTGACTCTGCCAGAATACTAGTAGAAAAACCTCCTTCAAGTCATGTAAGACCCAAGACATTTCAAAACTAACATCTTCACATACTTCACTCATATTGTTAAAATGATCAGTTAAAAATGACTCTTGGAGTGAGTTCTGACTTGACATTGAGAAAGTCTTCTGTGAGACTTGTGAACAGGGCAGAGTTAAAGGAGAATGTGATCCAATAAGCAGTGGGGGTCTGTCACCAACACAAGGCAGTCCTCACCTGGCCAAGTGGTGGGGCGGGGCAGGGCTGAGACTGGGGCCTGGCATTGAAAAGTAAACCAAAAAAAGGAATGACCCGAGTCGAGGTTGGGCAATTAAGAGGCATTTCTGGACCCCAGATCTCTAATCGCAAGAAGTGGGGCGGGTGAGTCTGTTTTCAGTTTTACTGGGTTATGATTATGTATAGCCTTTAAGGAATAAAAGAGAAGGAATTCAGAAAAGAGACACTGATTAAGAATAATAAAGATATTTTAAAGTTAGGGCTGGTTAACATGCCTGAGCCAGTGACCTTGGGTTTTCCCAGTGGGAATGGGAGCTCTGGAAATCTAAAAGTCCTCCCATCCTAGGACATACACCATGCTGCTATTTCACGGGTAACTCTTATCAGGCAACAGACACTCCTTTTTAGTTAAGAAACAGAGTTATCCAAAGCCACCCAGAATTATCTCAGCACACAAGGTCTAAACATAAGTTACAAAGTCAAGAGCGTCCCGGCTCCTAATTCAAGTCTTCTGCTCTTTCCCAACTCTGACCCAGTTGTGAACTCAGAGGTTGTTTCAGATTAATCTAGAAGCTCAGAGTGGATGGAAGCACTCTCGTATAACAGGATCTTGCCTTTTCTTTAAAAAGGATCCAGAGAGTTGCTACGAGGCCAAAGCAGAGAAATAAACCGAACACCCACAGGTGGCATCAGGAAGACTGATTTTCAACAACAGACAGTACCATGCCTGTCAAGTCCAATTTTTCCTGTTTTTTTCCTACATCAGCCATGAAGAATCACATGGGCAGGACGAATCTCTAAACCCAGCTGCGGGTGGGATTGGGTCCCAGCTACTCTAGCCCTGCATCAGCCAGGCCTTGTCTCAGGCTTCCCCCAAGAAGGGCTGGGGGACTCTGTTGGGGAACCAGGCATCCACTCTTCGACCGCTGAAGACCCCTTGAAGCACACGGAGAGAAGCCAGGGGTGGGTTTCCCTACAATCAGTGCTAGTCAAGGGGAATACACCGCCCCACCCCACGCGGCCGCCATCTGGCATGCCAGCAGGGGTTTTCAATGTGCATTAATGGCCCACACTGCAGTGCTGAACTGAGAGAGACTGTGACATGGGCGGGGGCGGGGAGGGGAATCTCTCCAAGGTGGTCACACTGTAATGCCTGATGTGGCAGATCAATTATTTAAACACTAGGAAAGCACACAGGTTGTGGGTAGCAAGGATCCCAACTCTGTCTCGAGAGTCAACTGGGTGAACGTGAGCAAGACACACACACTCTTTAGGGATCAGTGTCTTCATCTATGAAACCCAGAAGATGCTGCCCATGCTGCTGCTGGGTTAATCCAAAGAGACCTTAGTTTTAAAAGGATGTGTGTGTGTGAGGGGGGGGGAACACACAAAGCAATCTGGAAATCAAAAGTCCTCCCATCCTAGGACATACACCATGCTGTATTTCACGGGTCTTATCAGGCAACAGACACTCCTTTTAGTTAAGAAACAGAGTTATCCAAAGCCACCCAGAATTATCTCAGCACACAAGGTCTAAACATAAGTTACAAAGTCAAGAGCGTCCCGGCTCCTAATTCAAGTCTTCTGCTCTTTCCCAACTCTGACCCAGTTGTGAACTCAGAGGTTGTTTCAGATTAATCTAGAAGCTCAGAGTGGATGGAAGCACTCTCGTATAACAGGATCTTGCCTTTTCTTTAAAAAGGATCCAGAGAGTTGCTACGAGGCCAAAGCAGAGAAATAAACCGAACACCCACAGGTGGCATCAGGAAGACTGATTTTCAACAACAGACAGTACCATGCCTGTCAAGTCCAATTTTTCCTGTTTTTTTCCTACATCAGCCATGAAGAATCACATGGGCAGGACGAATCTCTAAACCCAGCTGCGGGTGGGATTGGGTCCCAGCTACTCTAGCCCTGCATCAGCCAGGCCTTGTCTCAGGCTTCCCCCAAGAAGGGCTGGGGGACTCTGTTGGGGAACCAGGCATCCACTCTTCGACCGCTGAAGACCCCTTGAAGCACACGGAG
This sequence comes from Tragulus kanchil, assembly GCA_022376925.1. Classification (NCBI taxonomy): domain Eukaryota; kingdom Metazoa; phylum Chordata; class Mammalia; order Artiodactyla; family Tragulidae; genus Tragulus; species Tragulus kanchil. Next base: position 155,066,222 of record JAIOJX010000032.1, read on the forward strand.
AGAAGCCAGGGGTGGGTTTCCCTACAATCAGTGCTAGTCAAGGGGAATACACCGCCCCACCCCACGCGGCCGCCATCTGGCATGCCAGCAGGGGTTTTCAATGTGCATTAATGGCCCACACTGCAGTGCTGAACTGAGAGAGACTGTGACATGGGCGGGGGCGGGGAGGGGAATCTCTCCAAGGTGGTCACACTGTAATGCCTGATGTGGCAGATCAATTATTTAAACACTAGGAAAGCACACAGGTTGTGGGTAGCAAGGATCCCAACTCTGTCTCGAGAGTCAACTGGGTGAACGTGAGCAAGACACACACACTCTTTAGGGATCAGTGTCTTCATCTATGAAACCCAGAAGATGCTGCCCATGCTGCTGCTGGGTTAATCCAAAGAGACCTTAGTTTTAAAAGGATGTGTGTGTGAGGGGGGGGGAACACACAAAGCAATGTGTAAATGCCAAGGGTTATGACTGCAAATCCTTTTCTAACACATGCCCCACTCCTGCTTCCTCCCCAGCTGAGCCCTGCACGTCTCATCCTGTGATACAGGAGTCACCCTTACCTGCTCTGGAACAAAGGAACACATCAAGAAGTCAATTATAAATAGACTAAAATCTCAAAATGCACAAAGTTAGAAACAGAACATTTCACAATAGAAAAGAAGCTTGAGCTTATCTCATTCCCAGTCACAAGGCCCTCATTCTTGCAAAGTACTTTGTATTTCAAATGAATAGGTATATTCCTTTCAATGCCAAAAGCCTCGTAAGAAAGGAGATGGGTGACATTATTGAGGACAACCCCAGACGCCAGGCAGCAGTAAAAGCTGAGCTTCTCAGTGAAAACGTCAGGTGTGTTTCAAAGGATTTTCGAAGGACGAGATTTTTTTTTTTTTGAGAGAAAGAAAGAAATCTGTCCTCAACTGGTTTCTTCAAATAAATGAAGTTTTAAATGAGAATGAGAAGAATAGGTAAGGGAGAACTTCCAATTGCTGGAGACCCTTGTGCAACTTACAGAAATGTGAACACTGGACAACGTTAACTGCATATCAGGCATTGTTCTAAAGGCCTGACGTCTACGAAATCATTTATTAGTTTAATCCTCATAACAACCCTATGAAGTGGACTCTATTATTATCCAGCTGTATAGAGGAAATTGGAAAGACCGTGGATGGGGGGTTGAGTGAAACAGGATATGGACGTTCAGAGGTACAAGCTTCCAGTGACAAAATAAGTGAGTCACAGGAATAAAATGTACAGCTTGGGGAATAGAGTTGGTGATACTGTAGTATCTTTGCATGGTGACAGATGATAACGAGACTTGAATGAGATCATTTTGAAATCTACAGAAATATCAAGTCTCTATGTTGTCCACTAGAAGGTGAGTCAGTTATACGCCAACAAACAAACAAGTAAACTTATAAGAACAGGGATAAGATGTGTGTTTACCAGCAGCAGAGGGGCCCATGCTGCTGCTGGGTTAATCCAAAGAGACCTTAGTTTTAAAAGGATGTGTGTGTGTGAGGGGGGGGGAACACACAAAGCAATGTGTAAATGCCAAGGGTTATGACTGCAAATCCTTTTCTAACACATGCCCCACTCCTGCTTCCTCCCCAGCTGAGCCCTGCACGTCTCATCCTGTGATATAGGAGTCACCCTTACCTGCTCTGGAACAAAGGAACACATCAAGAAGTCAATTATAAATAGACTAAAATCTCAAAATGCACAAAGTTAGAAACAGAACATTTCACAATAGAAAAGAAGCTTGAGCTTATCTCATTCCCAGTCACAAGGCCCTCATTCTTGCAAAGTACTTTGTATTTCAAATGAATAGGTATATTCCTTTCAATGCCAAAAGCCTCGTAAGAAAGGAGATGGGTGACATTATTGAGGACAACCCCAGACGCCAGGCAGCAGTAAAAGCTGAGCTTCTCAGTGAAAATGTCAGGTGTGTTTCAAAGGATTTTCGAAGGACGAGATTTTTTTTTTTTTGAGAGAAAGAAAGAAATCTGTCCTCAACTGGTTTCTTCAAATAAATGAAGTTTTAAATGAGAATGAGCAGAATAGGTAAAGGAGAACTTCCAATTGCTGGAGACCCTTGTGCAACTTACAGAAATGTGAACACTGGACAACGTTAACTGCGTATCAGGCATTGTTCTAAAGGCCTGACGTCTACGAAATCATTTATTAGTTTAATCCTCATAACAACCCTATGAAGTGGACTCTATTATTATCCAGCTGTATAGAGGAAATTGGAAAGACCGTGGATGGGGGGTTGAGTGAAACAGGATATGGACGTTCAGAGGTACAAGCTTCCAGTGACAAAATAAGTGAGTCACAGGAATAAAATGTACAGCTTGGGGAATAGAGTTGGTGATACTGTAGTATCTTTGCATGGTGACAGATGATAACGAGACTTGAATGGGATCATTTTGAAATCTACAGAAATATCAAGTCTCTGTGTTGTCCACTAGAAGGTGAGTCAGTTATACGCCAACAAACAAACAAGTAAACTTATAAGAACAGGGATAAGATGTGTGTTTACCAGCAGCAGAGGGGGCGAAGAGGAGGAATTGGACAAAGGTGGTTACAAAGCACAAACTTCCAGTTATAAGGTACATAGATACTAGAGACATAACGTACGACATGATTAATGCATTTAACACTGCTGGAGGACACATATATGAACCATGTACACGTCAAACTCCCAGCATTCACTGGATCATAGAGAAAGCAAGGGAATTCCAGAAAAAGTTACTTCTGTTTCATTGACTACACAAAGACTTTGACTATGTGGATCGCAACACACTGTGGAAAATTCTTAAACAGATGGGAATAACAGACAAATGACTGGTTCAACATTGGGAAAGGAGTAAGATAAGGCTGTATAACGTCACCCTTTTATTTAACTTACATGCAGAGTATATCATGTGAAACGCCGGGCTGGATAAATTACAGGCTGAAATCAAGACTGCTGGGAGCATCAACAACATCAGATACCACTCTAATGGCAGAAAGCGAAGAGGAACTAAAGAGTTTCTTGATGAGGGTGAAAGAGGAGAGTGAAAAAGCTGTCTTAAAACCCAATATTCAAAAAGTTAAGATTGTGGCATCCAGTCCCATCACTTCATGGCAAATAGAAGGTGAAAAAGTAGACGCAGTGACAGATTTTCTTTTCTTGGTCTCTAAAATCATTGTGGACGGTGACTGTAGCCATGAAGTTAAACGATGCTTGCTTCCTGGAAGGAAAGCTATGACAAACCTCAGCTGCAGAGAGAAGCTGCTGCTCAGGCAAGAACTGCTTTGTGAAGCAGCAGCTGACACGTGGAGGTAACAAACACGGGGTGTGGGTGGTGGGGTGTGAAGGCCAGAGGGAGAGAAGAAGCAGAGTCCAGCCATGCTCCTGGGACAAGAAGGGTCGAGCCAGCAGAGCCTCTGTGCCTCTCCTCCCCAGGCCCGCCTTCCCCAACGAGAGTAACCGCATTCACTGTGGACACAAGGGTGCTATTTCTTCCAGTTAACTACACTGCTTGGGGGAGGCGGTGAAGCCAGAGATGGCCCCTCAGGAGTATTCTGCAGCAAGTTGTGATGGATGCGAGAGAAGGCACGATGGAGAACTTATAAGAACAGGGATAAGATGTGTGTTTACCAGCAGCAGAGGGGGCGAAGAGGAGGAATTGGACAAAGGTGGTTACAAAACACAAACTTCCAGTTATAAGGTACATAGATACTAGAGACATAACGTACGACATGATTAATGCATTTAACACTGCTGGAGGACACATATATGAACCATGTACACGTCAAACTCCCAGCATTCACTGGATCATAGAGAAAGCAAGGGAATTCCAGAAAAAGTTACTTCTGTTTCATTGACTACACAAAGACTTTGACTATGTGGATCGCAACACACTGTGGAAAATTCTTAAACAGATGGGAATAACAGACAAACGACTGGTTCAACATTGGGAAAGGAGTAAGATAAGGCTGTATAACGTCACCCTTTTATTTAACTTATATGCAGAGTATATCATGTGAAACGCCGGGCTGGATAAATTACAGGCTGAAATCAAGACTGCTGGGAGCATCAACAACATCAGATACCACTCTAATGGCAGAAAGCGAAGAGGAACTAAAGAGTTTCTTGATGAGGGTGAAAGAGGAGAGTGAAAAAGCTGTCTTAAAACCCAATATTCAAAAAGTTAAGATTGTGGCATCCAGTCCCATCACTTCATGGCAAATAGAAGGTGAAAAAGTAGACGCAGTGACAGATTTTCTTTTCTTGGTCTCTAAAATCATTGTGGACGGTGACTGTAGCCATGAAGTTAAACGATGCTTGCTTCCTGGAAGGAAAGCTATGACAAACCTCAGCTGCAGAGAGAAGCTGCTGCTCAGGCAAGAACTGCTTTGTGAAGCAGCAGCTGACACGTGGAGGTAACAAACACGGGGTGTGGGTGGTGAGGTGTGAAGGCCAGAGGGCCACGGGAGAGAAGAAGCAGAGTCCAGCCATGCTCCTGGGACAAGAAGGGTCGAGCCAGCAGGGCCTCTGCGCCTCTCCTCCCCAGGCCCGCCTTCCCCAACGAGAGTAACCGCATTCACTGTGGACACAAGGGTGCTATTTCTTCCAGTTAACTACACTGCTTGGGGGAGGCGGTGAAGCCAGAGATACCGAGGCCAACTCTTCACTCATCAGGGAAGTCATTCTGCAGCAAGTTGTGATGGATGCGAGAGAAGGCCACGGATGGAGAACCGGACATCACCATCCAGGAGAAACACGGGAGGGTGAGTCTCTGGGTGGGAGGGCAAGGGTGGAGATGGATGGAGGCAGCTCAGCTCCAAGGTGACTCTTCCCAAGACCTGGTTTGATCCCAGGCTCAAATGAAGGTCCATAAGAAGGCTCTTTTTAAAACAGAAGCCAAGGTTCCCACCCTTCAGCACTAAATTTAAAACTGCAGTTTGGCTCCTCAAAAACCTCTGGCACAGGGGCTTCCCTGGTGGTCCAGTGGGTAAGGACACCGCCTTGCAGTGCAAGGGGCGCCAGTTCGATCCCTAGCCTGGGAAGATCCCATGTGCCGCGGAGCGGCTGGACCCATGTGTCCCACTACCGAGCTGGAGCTCTGGAGTGCATGCGCCCAGAGCCGGCGCTCTGCAATGAGAGAAGCCACTGCAATGAGAGGCCCACACAGGCCAAAGAACAAAGATGGATGGAAATAAACAAATGAAAGACCAGCAGAAGTGGCCAAAAAAAAAAAAAAAGAAACCTCTGGTATTAGTCTGGGATGTCCCTTGGATTCCTTAGTGGCCTTTTAGGAGGCATTCCTAACTTGACTCTCCTTCAGTCCCATACGCAAAAGACAATCTGGGAGAGGGTACACAGAATCCACACCCATATACTTCCAGCAGATCTGGTGTTTCTAAAGCCTGCTGAATGAGATTAACTCCCTGGTTAACAGATCTCAGGTCTACAAAACAAGTCCTGGAATGAGGAAGAAAACACCATCCACTTAACCCCAAAGCTGCCCTTTCAAAGGTGACTAAATGGGCCTACTCTGAGGTCTTATGTTGCTTTAAAAGAAAGCCTCAATTACTAGAAAGATAGGAAAACAGAGGCTTTGTTGCACTGTACTTTCCATGCAGAAGAAAGCTAATTAACCCTTGTTTGTAAAGAAAGTTTCACCCATTTTCTTGCCTAAATAGAACTGACTCTTGAGGACTAAGTCTCCTTAAGAGTCTGCTATCATTTCAGTAGTTAAGGCTCATATGGTTTCTGCCCGTCCCTCCCACTCCCTCCCATTGTCCATCCTCCCCGCCACTTCTTCTCTTGAGCATCAGGCTCTGGTTGACGTTGAAACAGAAGTCCCTCTGGAAAACTCTTGCTGTCATATACCCCTGAATGCAAAGGAAAAGCTCAGAGTGTAGGTTCTGCAGGGAGGCACACAGGAGGGGAAATTAGAGCACTGGGCACTTGAAAGCAGGAGGAGGAAGAAATATAAACCCTCTCTGGAGAAAAATAACGTCAGACTGAGCCTCTAAAACTTGTCTTACATGACGCCCAGCATTCAATAAAAATTACCAGATATGGAAGTCAAACAAAACGACTGAAAACTAAGAAAAAAACCCAGACAAGATCGCTTAATAGTAATCTGGGTATTAAAGTTATTAGACGGAGTTTAAAATAGAACGATGGTAATCTTCAAAAAAAAAACCTTTTTTATAGAAAGATGGAGAATTTTACCAGAGAACTCCAATTAAGATGTTAACAGATGAATGAAACCAGGAGAGCAGACAGAACACCAAAAGGGATTAGTGCGCTAGAAAGTCAGCAGAAAACAGTCAGATCAAAGCATGAAGAAAAATGGCAGCATAAGAGACATGTGGGACGTGGTTTTAAAAGTCCAGTTTCCACTTAGCTGAAGCCATAGAAGGATAGAGGGAGAAAGGAGCAGAAGCGCTAACTCAAGTGATGGAAGCAGTCTGCAAAATCTTGACAAATTCCAGCTGTTCCACAAACCCCAGGCAGGAGAACCACATCTAGGCACAGCGTCACCAAAAACAAAAGACAAAGGGAAAAGCCGTATCACCTTCAGAAGAACAGGGACACTGGCAGCTGTTCCAACAGAAACGAGGGTGCACTGTGAGATAACATTATTCCGAGGCTGACAAGAAATGTGCCAATCCTGAATCCTAAATTCAGGAAAACATATGCCAGAGAGACAGGTGAAATCTAGGGGCGGAAAAAAGGGGGAGGTTAATGGAGCCAAAGCCCTTATATTGTCTGAGAAGAAAAATAAAAACACACAAAGATGGGACAGTGAACACTCTAGACCCAGTAGCTTCGCCCCTCAGCACACAACGGAGGGACTCTCCAGAACCACGAACGAGTGCTCACAGAAAACATTAACTGTCCAAATGTCTCAGCGGTGAAGCGGATTTTTTAAAAAGTGTGACACAGCCACACAATGGAATACTATACAGCTGTGGAAACAAATGTGCCACAGAGACACAACACGGATGGATCACTAAAATGTAATGTTGAGCCTTTTTAAAAAAATAATCACAAGAGGATATGCTTCAGATGATTTTTGTATTTAAGTTCAAAGCAGGCAAAAAAAAAATTGTTCAGTGACATGACGCCCAGCATTCAATAAAAATTACCAGATATGGAAGTCAAACAAAACGACTGAAAACTAAGAAAAAAACCCAGACAAGATCGCTTAATAGTAATCTGGGTATTAAAGTTATTAGACGGAGTTTAAAATAGAACGATGGTAATCTTCAAAAAAAACCTTTTTTATAGAAAGATGGAGAATTTTACCAGAGAACTCCAATTAAGATGTTAACAGATGAATGAAACCAGGAGAGCAGACAGAACACCAAAAGGGATTAGTGCGCTAGAAAGTAAGTCAGCAGAAAACAGTCAGATCAAAGCACGAAGAAAAATGGCAGCATAAGAGACATGTGGGACGTGGTTTTAAAAGTCCAGTTTCCACTTAGCTGAAGCCATAGAAGGATAGAGGGAGAAAGGAGCAGAAGCGCTAACTCAAGTGATGGAAGCAGTCTGCAAAATCTTGACAAATTCCAGCTGTTCCACAAACCCCAGGCAGGAGAACCACATCGAGGCACAGCGTCACCAAAAACAAAAGACAAAGGGAAAAGCCGTATCACCTTCAGAAGAACAGGGACACTGGCAGCTGTTCCAACAGAAACGAGGGTGCACTGTGAGATAACATTATTCCGAGGCTGACAAGAAATGTGCCAATCCTGAATCCTAAATTCAGGAAAACATATGCCAGAGAGACAGGTGAAATCTAGGGGCGGAAAAAAGGGGGAGGTTAATGGAGCCAAAGCCCTTATATTGTCTGAGAAGAAAAATAAAAACACACAAAGATGGGACAGTGAACACTCTAGACCCAGTAGCTTCGCCCCTCAGCACACAACGGAGGGACTCTCCAGAACCACGAACGAGAGTGCTCACAGAAAACATTAACTGTCCAAATGTCTCAGCGGTGAAGCGGATTTTTTAAAAAGTGTGACACAGCCACACAATGGAATACTATACAGCTGTGGAAACAAATGTGCCACAGAGACACAACACGGATGGATCACTAAAATGTAATGTTGAGCCTTTTTAAAAAAATAATCACAAGAGGATATGCTTCGTATGATTTTTGTATTTAAGTTCAAAGCAGGCAAAAAAAAAAAAGTTGTTCAGTGACATACAAATATGGTCAAACTACAGATAGGAAAGATGTGATTAACACAAAACTCAGGACAGAGCTTACCTCAAGGTGTGAAGTGAAGGAAGGAACTCTGATCAGGGAGGCTTCCCAGGCACTAAGATATTCTATTCGATTAATATAACATTCTATCAGTGTATCATATTCGGTTTAAGGCGAATGGTAGGTGCTGGTATTCATTTGTTCTTTGCAGTATCCCATATACTATATGGTCCTCTATATAGTCACTGTTTCACAATTAATAAAAAAAACCTTACGGAACTTGTTTTCTAAGCATGCCACCAAAGGCAGAATTCAGTTTTAAAAAGAAAATTAACTCCTTAAAAATATATGCCTGTATTTGAAATACCACCATGTTAAAAAAGACCATCAAAACCAGAATGTTTTCTAAATTTTGCCAGGCAGCGAGGAAAAGTGAAAATACAGGGAAGCAACCTAAGGGGGGGAAAATTAATTTGGATAGCAGTTTAGGAGAATCTCACAGAGAATTCACTGCAATGATGGAGACAAAAGCAGACTGTATAGAGGTCCCTCCTCTAGGCGATGCCTCCCTTCTTCCACTGAAAGCCAGGAAAGTCTTAGAAATGAACCACTCAGCACAAGGACAAGAAGGTGGCTAAAAAGAGGTGGAGAAACGAGACCTTGTGTGTTCTCATAACCGAGTCCACTGCACAGACTGGAAGCTCTTCTCTTCAAACACATACTACAAGTGGGCATGCCGAGAGAAAAATAAAAAAACCAACCACAAAAAAATGGGACAGTGAACACTCTAGACCCAGTAGCTTCGCCCCTCAGCACACAACGGAGGGACTCTCCAGAACCACGAACGAGTGCTCACAGAAAACATTAACTGTCCAAATGTCTCAGCGGTGAAGCGGATTTTTTAAAAAGTGTGACACAGCCACACAATGGAATACTATACAGCTGTGGAAACAAATGTGCCACAGAGACACAACACGGATGGATCACTAAAATGTAATGTTGAGCCTTTTTAAAAAAATAATCACAAGAGGATATGCTTCGTATGATTTTTGTATTTAAGTTCAAAGCAGGCAAAAAAAAAAAAGTTGTTCAGTGACATACAAATATGGTCAAACTACAGATAGGAAAGATGTGATTAACACAAAACTCAGGACAGAGCTTACCTCAAGGTGTGAAGTGAAGGAAGGAACTCTGATCAGGGAGGCTTCCCAGGCACTAAGATATTCTATTCGATTAATATAACATTCTATCAGTGTATCATATTCGGTTTAAGGCGAATGGTAGGTGCTGGTATTCATTTGTTCTTTGCAGTATCCCATATACTATATGGTCCTCTATATAGTCACTGTTTCACAATTAATAAAAAAAACCTTACGGAACTTGTTTTCTAAGCATGCCACCAAAGGCAGAATTCAGTTTTAAAAAGAAAATTAACTCCTTAAAAATATATGCCTGTATTTGAAATACCACCATGTTAAAAAAGACCATCAAAACCAGAATGTTTTCTAAATTTTGCCAGGCAGCGAGGAAAAGTGAAAATACAGGGAAGCAACCTAAGGGGGGGAAAATTAATTTGGATAGCAGTTTAGGAGAATCTCACAGAGAATTCACTGCAATGATGGAGACAAAAGCAGACTGTATAGAGGTCCCTCCTCTAGGCGATGCCTCCCTTCTTCCACTGAAAGCCAGGAAAGTCTTAGAAATGAACCACTCAGCACAAGGACAAGAAGGTGGCTAAAAAGAGGTGGAGAGAAACGAGACCTTGTGTGTTCTCATAACCGAGTCCACTGCACAGACTGGAAGCTCTTCTCTTCAAACACATACTACAAGTGGGCACCATTTGATTTTAGTTTCATTGCTTAGTTTAGACCTGTAATGTCCACTAAGGTGCCACAGGAGGCCACAGAGCACTTAAAATGCGAGTAGTATGAGTTACAGTATGGTGTTAAGTATGAAATATGTATTGGAATTCAAAGATTTAAGGTGAAAAAAAGAATGTAATCTATCTCAATTACTTTTACATATCTATTACTAATTGATCGGCTTCCCCGATGGCTCAGCATGTAAAGAATCCTCCTGCAATGCAGGACACAGGCAACATGAGTTCGATCCCTGGGTTGGGAAAAATCCCCGGAAGGAGGAAATGGTAACTCTCTCCAGTATTCTTGCCTGCAGAACCCCAGGAACAGAGTAACCTGGCGGGCTACAGTTCACGGGGTTGCAGAGAGTTGGACATGACTGAGTGACTAAGCACATTATAAATCGAAATGATAAAATTTCGGATATAACTGGTTGAATAAAAGTACTGCACATAACTTCATATGTTTCTTTTTACTTTTTTAATATAACTACTAGAACGTTTTAATTTGGCTCACATATCTCAATCAAAGGATGCTGGTTTAGAGGTCTGATTCTAAAATAAAATGTTTAAGGACACAGCTTATGAAATTAAAATTAAACTCCAAACATACCCAAGCCTTAAACTTCAATAAATTCCTAGATAATCAATAATATGTTGCAAACAACTGCTATTCACTTGGGCAGAAAATAACAGATGAAAGGCATTGGTTTGGGTTTAGGAAGAAAGACCTTTGTTACCCAACAGGGAAGCATCTGGTTGGAAGGTGGCAGAAAGTTAACCACGGGACGTTACGACATCAGTTACTTCTCTTCTGGTTTCACCGTCCAGCAGGAATGGCTCCAAGACTGTAAGCTTTCAACCCCAGGGCGGCCATCACAGATGCCTCTATAGCCTTGGCATGGCCTCTCCTTGCACACAGACCTGCAGGGCTACCACTCCTAGACTCCCAGCTGTAGCTTTATTAGCATGGGTAGCCCACCGTCATGTGAACAGGCAGTATCTGTTTTTCTCACAAGGCTACGTGGGCTCTGGCACCAATGCGGAAAGGCTTGGAGTGATGCTCCAATGACAGGGAGCCATGAAGGTCCGGTCATCTCTGTACCACACCACCCAGACAGAGCCTGGAACACTGTCAGAGCAAAGAAGGATGTGCATTCGCATTCCTTTTCAACTCACTAGCGCCTAACTCCAGTGCCGCTTCACAGACATGAGAATTAAAGATTGTAAAATTAATCTATCTCAATTACTTTTACATATCTATTACTAATTGATCGGCTTCCCCGATGGCTCAGCATGTAAAGAATCCTCCTGCAATGCAGGACACAGGCAACATGAGTTCGATCCCTGGGTTGGGAAAAATCCCCGGAAGGAGGAAATGGTAACTCTCTCCAGTATTCTTGCCTGCAGAACCCCAGGAACAGAGTAACCTGGCGGGCTACAGTTCACGGGGTTGCAGAGAGTTGGACATGACTGAGTGACTAAGCACATTATAAATCGAAATGATAAAATTTCGGATATAACTGGTTGAATAAAAGTACTGCACATAACTTCATATGTTTCTTTTTACTTTTTTAATATAACTACTAGAACGTTTTAATTTGGCTCACATATCTCAATCAAAGGATGCTGGTTTAGAGGTCTGATTCTAAAATAAAATGTTTAAGGACACAGCTTATGAAATTAAAATTAAACTCCAAACATACCCAAGCCTTAAACTTCAATAAATTCCTAGATAATCAATAATATGTTGCAAACAACTGCTATTCACTTGGGCAGAAAATAACAGATGAAAGGCATTGGTTTGGGTTTAGGAAGAAAGACCTTTGTTACCCAACAGGGAAGCATCTGGTTGGAAGGTGGCAGAAAGTTAACCACGGGACGTTCGACATCAGTTACTTCTCTTCTGGTTTCACCGTCCAGCAGGAATGGCTCCAAGACTGTAAGCTTTCAACCCCAGGGCGGCCATCACAGATGCCTCTATAGCCTTGGCATGGCCTCTCCTTGCACACAGACCTGCAGGGCTACCACTCCTAGACTCCCAGCTGTAGCTTTATTAGCATGGGTAGCCCACCGTCATGTGAACAGGCAGTATCTGTTTTTCTCACAAGGCTACGTGGGCTCTGGCACCAATGCGGAAAGGCTTGGAGTGATGCTCCAATGACAGGGAGCCATGAAGGTCCGGTCATCTCTGTACCACACCACCCAGACAGAGCCTGGAACACTGTCAGAGCAAAGAAGGATGTGCATTCGCATTCCTTTTCAACTCACTAGCGCCTAACTCCAGTGCCGCTTCACAGACATGAGAGATTCTACTTCACTAAGAGAGAAAAAACCAAACCTCTTCCCTCCCACCCTGCACCTGATGTTGCATTAGTGGGCTATTTCCTAAATCAAGACCCTTCCCCTGTGTTTCTATAAGACCCTGTCCTGGATATCACTCAATCAATTCTCCTTTATATTTTTGGTCTTTCTGGCCTCTTCTCAGAATGACAAATACAACTGAATCTGCTCCATCTTATAAATGCCTTCCTTTAGCTTTCCCTTCCCGTGACTATTCATCCATTTTTCCCCCTCTGTGGCCATCTCTCTTAAATGACGCAGAGCCACTCATTTCTTCTTCTATTAAATGAAGGTTCTGGAGGCACATACCTAGATCGAATAACACCAAACAGCACACAATGGGATCCTGCAATACCCCTGAGTCTGGGCATAACCGAAAACAGAAGCATGTCTAGTCTCGGTTAATGATCATTTTCTCAGTGCCTCTCCCAGGTAAGCAGGAAACCAGGTGTGTTCCTGGGCTACAGGTGTGACGCCCACAAGGCAGCATCTAAGGAAGAAAAGAGACAGCATCTGGAGTCCAAGGCACAAGGTGAGAAAGGTGAGAAACAAGACAGAAACAGCTCCCTGAGGTGGATGGAACCCCTACGATGTATGTTCAGAGGGTGCCTGTGGCTTTGTTGATGGACAAGAAGGGGATCTTGAATCGCTGACCCTAACCCTTAACAACTGCTGTTAAGTCTACCAAAGGGTCAGAGAGCCAGGAGGACCGGGCTTCATTGCCTTGGATGTTTTTTTAATTCAAGCCTTGGCATGGCCTCTCCTTGCACACAGACCTGCAGGGCTACCACTCCTAGACTCCCAGCTGTAGCTTTATTAGCATGGGTAGCCCACCGTCATGTGAACAGGCAGTATCTGTTTTTCTCACAAGGCTACGTGGGCTCTGGCACCAATGCGGAAAGGCTTGGAGTGATGCTCCAATGACAGGGAGCCATGAAGGTCCGGTCATCTCTGTACCACACCACCCAGACAGAGCCTGGAACACTGTCAGAGCAAAGAAGGATGTGCATTCGCATTCCTTTTCAACTCACTAGCGCCTAACTCCAGTGCCGCTTCACAGACATGAGAGATTCTACTTCACTAAGAGAGAAAAAACCAAACCTCTTCCCTCCCACCCTGCACCTGATGTTGCATTAGTGGGCTATTTCCTAAATCAAGACCCTTCCCCTGTGTTTCTATAAGACCCTGTCCTGGATATCACTCAATCAATTCTCCTTTATATTTTTGGTCTTTCTGGCCTCTTCTCAGAATGACAAATACAACTGAATCTGCTCCATCTTATAAATGCCTTCCTTTAGCTTTCCCTTCCAGTGACTATTCATCCATTTTTCCCCCTCTGTGGCCATCTCTCTTAAATGACGCAGAGCCACTCATTTCTTCTTCTATTAAATGAAGGTTCTGGAGGCACATACCTAGATCGAATAACACCAAACAGCACACAATGGGATCCTGCAATACCCCTGAGTCTGGGCATAACCGAAAACAGAAGCATGTCTAGTCTCGGTTAATGATCATTTTCTCAGTGCCTCTCCCAGGTAAGCAGGAAACCAGGTGTGTTCCTGGGCTACAGGTGTGACGCCCACAAGGCAGCATCTAAGGAAGAAAAGAGACAGCATCTGGAGTCCAAGGCACAAGGTGAGAAAGGTGAGAAACAAGACAGAAACAGCTCCCTGAGGTGGATGGAACCCCTACGATGTATGTTCAGAGGGTGCCTGTGGCTTTGTTGATGGACAAGAAGGGGATCTTGAATCGCTGACCCTAACCCTTAACAACTGCTGTTAAGTCTACCAAAGGGTCAGAGAGCCAGGAGGACCGGGCTTCATTGCCTTGGATGTTTCTTAATCTTCAGAGAAGTGCCTCAACTTCCTACGTCAGCAAAAGAAGAGGGCCAGGGGGACTTAGGAGGAACTTCAGAACTTCATGGAACAAGATGAGACGATAAAATTGGGATAGTGTTCCATAAAAAAAAAGGAAAACTAATTTGAGGAATTCATCGAAAGGAGCCCTTTCAACTCAAAGGGGAGAGATGCTTGCTGAAGGCACATTCTGTCCCGTGACCTGTGTCTGGTCCACCTGTGTCCTCGAGGGGAGGGCCAGGGCCAGGCTCTGGGCATGGATGCACACATGACAGTGTAACTTGGGAACAGACAGGCATTGGTTTCCCTAGTGAACCCAGAATGAACCCACAGGAACTCTGGGAAAAAATGACCCAAAAGACTGCTCTCTGGTTCGACTTGAAAGTCTGTCTTCAAATGTGTTTTTTTTTCCATCTCTTCAGCTCTGTGTGCTAATCACTGCTCTTACGCTGAGGGCTGTATGTGCTTGGTGGCTCCGTGGTGTACCACTCTTTGCAATCCCAGGGGCTGCAGTCCGCCAGGCTCCTCTGTCCGTGGAATCCTCCAGGCAAGAATATCGGACCGAGTTGTCATTTCCTCCTCCAAGGGCTCTTCCTGATCCAGGGATTGAACCTGGGTCTCCCGTGGCTCCTGCACTGGCAGGCAGATTCTTTACCATCAAGCCACCTAGGAATCTCCTGTGGAGGGGCATCTGGTTTGTGTCACTCTAGAACTTGTCTGGCTCCCTTTAGATGTCTCAGCCTTGCCTGTGACGGTCACAAACGTCGACTCTGTGAACTGCGTGCAGCAACACGAGCACATTCAAGTGCCTTAAAGAGAACGGTTGGCCTGGATCCCCTAGTCTCCTTGCTATCCCCCGGCACTCCGTACAGAGAACAGCAAAGAGAAAGATCCTCCCCAGCCAACCGTTCTCTTTTAAGGCACCTCGACATGTCGGTACTGCAGCACTTGTGCAGGCAATTCACAGTCTACGCTTACGACACTCACAGCTGGGGCTGAGACGTGTAAAGCAAACCAAACAAGTTCTAGAGTCACACACCTGGGTCAATCTTGGCTTCACTCATTCGTTGTGTGATCTTCGGCAGCTTCTCAGCATTCTATCTGAAAGCTGAGATAACATCTGACTCCTAGGGTCCCTCTGTTCCTTCCTCCTCTCATTTCTCCCCTACTATCAACAAAAATTTACGACAGAAGATGAGATGATTGGATGGCATCACCGACTCAATGGGAGAGTTCGAGCAAGCTCTGGAAGATGGTGAAGGACAGGGACATGACTTAGCGACTGAACAACAATAAATGTGGCAGTGAAGAAAACAGACAAAACTTAAGACCCTCTTGGGATGTATGTTCTAGTTGCACAGACAGTAAACAGCATAACTATATAAAATGAAAGTGTTAGTCACTCAGTCATGACCAACTCTTTGTGACCCCATGGATGGTAGCATGCCAGACTCCTCTGTCTGTGGAATTCTCCAGGCAAGAACATGGGAGTGGGTTGCCATTTCCTCCTCCAAGGGATCTTCCCCACCCAGGAATTGAATCTGGGTCTCCCGTATGGCAGGCAGATTCTTTACTGTTTGAACGACCAGGGAAGCAAGGCTTGTAGACACACAGCACCACACAAAATGAAAGCACTGATGATGCTAAGTGAGAAACGAAGCAGGGAGGGAGGATAAGAGGCACTGATAAAGGGGGACCCAATTTTAGATGGGGCTCACCAGGAGGAGCCTCACCAACCAAGTGACAACTGGATAAAGAAAATGCAGGTGAAAACCATGGGGTTGTAGAACATTCCAGGCAGAGAGCACTGCTGAGGCAGGGACCCTGGGGCAGGAGTTCTGGTGGACAGTGGAGCGGCAGCAGGCAGGTCAGCCGCAGAGCTGAGTCGGGTGTGGAGGGATGAGTGGGCAGAAGGCGAGGTTAGGAAAGTACAGGGGAGGCAGACCACATGGCCTTATACAGCACAGCACAGGCTTTCCTCTTCTCTGCGGAGTGAAAGGGGAAGCCACTGGAGGGGCCGAGTGGAGGCAGCACCCAGTCTGAGTTCCCTCTGCTGTACTCAAGCACTGAGAGCCGTGGTGAGAAGGGGGCGGGCGGGTGGACGTGATAGTCACGGCCATGGACGGCCCGGCTGTGTGCTAGGATGGATGGCAGGGAAGCAGTGGGTGGAGGGGAAGGGTCTCAGGTGGTTTGGCTGATGGGATGTGCTGAGTCAAGGCTGACCCCAAAGTTTGTGAGCCGCCAGAGCAGAGGATGAACAAGAAAAGTTAAAATGCAATGCAGCACCAAGCACTGTGTGGGGCTCACGGGAAATGACCAACTATCAGCTCTTTACATTTAAAACTTCCAGTGCTGGGCTTCCCTGGTGGTCCAGTGGGTAAGGACACGCCTTGCAGTGCAGGGTTTATCCTGGCCTGGGTAAATGTGGCAGGAAAGAAAACAGACAAAACTTAAGACCCTCTTGGGATGTATGTTCTAGTTGCACAGACAGTAAACAGCATAACTATATAAAATGAAAGTGTTAGTCACTCAGTCATGACCAACTCTTTGTGACCCCATGGATGGTAGCATGCCAGACTCCTCTGTCTGTGGAATTCTCCAGGCAAGAACATGGGAGTGGGTTGCCATTTCCTCCTCCAAGGGATCTTCCCCACCCAGGAATTGAATCTGGGTCTCCCGTATGGCAGGCAGATTCTTTACTGTTTGAACGACCAGGGAAGCAAGGCTTGTAGACACACAGCACCACACAAAATGAAAGCACTGATGATGCTAAGTGAGAAACGAAGCAGGGAGGGAGGATAAGAGGCACTGATAAAGGGGGACCCAATTTTAGATGGGGCTCACCAGGAGGAGCCTCACCAACCAAGTGACAACTGGATAAAGAAAATGCAGGTGAAAACCATGGGGTTGTAGAACATTCCAGGCAGAGAGCACTGCTGAGGCAGGGACCCTGGGGCAGGAGTTCTGGTGGACAGTGGAGCGGCAGCAGGCAGGTCAGCCCGCAGAGCTGAGTCGGGTGTGGAGGGATGAGTGGGCAGAAGGCGAGGTTAGGAAAGTACAGGGGAGGCAGACCACATGGCCTTATACAGCACAGCACAGGCTTTCCTCTTCTCTGCGGAGTGAAAGGGGAAGCCACTGGAGGGGCCGAGTGGAGGCAGCACCCAGTCTGAGTTCCCTCTGCTGTACTCAAGCACTGAGAGCCGTGGTGAGAAGGGGGCGGGCGGGTGGACGTGATAGTCACGGCCATGGACGGCCCGGCTGTGTGCTAGGATGGATGGCAGGGAAGCAGTGGGTGGAGGGGAAGGGTCTCAGGTGGTTTGGCTGATGGGATGTGCTGAGTCAAGGCTGACCCCAAAGTTTGTGAGCCGCCAGAGCAGAGGATGAACAAGAAAAGTTAAAATGCAATGCAGCACCAAGCACTGTGTGGGGCTCACGGGAAATGACCAACTATCAGCTCTTTACATTTAAAACTTCCAGTGCTGGGCTTCCCTGGTGGTCCAGTGGGTAAGGACACCGCCTTGCAGTGCAAGGGGCGCCGGTTTGATCCCTGGCCTGGGAAGACCCCACGTGCTGCAGAGCGGCTAGACTGATGTGTCCAACTACTGAGCCGGAGCTCTGGAGCGCATGCGCCCAGAGCCGGTGCTCTGCAGCGACAGAGGCCACTGCGATGGGAGGCCCACACAGGCCAAAGAACAAAGACGGATGAAAAATGAAAAAATGAAAGACCAATTAAAAAAATTAAAAAAAGCCTTTCAGTGCTGATTCAGAGCCCAGGTGCCCACGACGGGGTTAGTAGGCTGTATGAAAGCTGGGACATAATTGTAGAGAGAAAAATCAGATGAGAAACAGCGCTAACACCCCAACACTGGCGGTTGTTCTTCAGTCATCAAGTCAGGTTCAACTCTTTGTGATGCCATGGACGGCAGTGTACGCCCGGGCTTCCCTGTCCTTTACTACCTCCTGGAGTGTGCTCAAACTCACGTCCATTCAGTCAGTGATCCCATCCAACCACCTTGTCCTCTGCTATCCCCTTCTCCTCTTGTCCTCAATCTTTTCTGGCATTAGGGTCTTTTCCAATGAGTCAGTTCTTCGCATCAGGTGGCCAAAATACTGGAGCTTCCGCATCAGTCCTTCCAGTGCATACTCGGGACTGACTAACTTCCATCACAAGATGGAATGTGTCTCACCCTCTAATCACCCACCTGTCAGAGAGGAGGGGGAAGACGCTGACCTTCACGTGGTTAGTGAGTGCTGGAGGCAGCACCAAGTTCCCCCAGCAACAGAAAGGTTCCATGGTAAAGAGCAACAAGCAGAAGGGGCGGGCGGGTGGACGTGATAGTCACGGCCATGGACGGCCCGGCTGTGTGCTAGGATGGATGGCAGGGAAGCAGTGGGTGGAGGGGAAGGGTCTCAGGTGGTTTGGCTGATGGGATGTGCTGAGTCAAGGCTGACCCCAAAGTTTGTGAGCCGCCAGAGCAGAGGATGAACAAGAAAAGTTAAAATGCAATGCAGCACCAAGCACTGTGTGGGGCTCACGGGAAATGACCAACTATCAGCTCTTTACATTTAAAACTTCCAGTGCTGGGCTTCCCTGGTGGTCCAGTGGGTAAGGACACCGCCTTGCAGTGCAAGGGGCGCCGGTTTGATCCCTGGCCTGGGAAGACCCCACGTGCTGCAGAGCGGCTAGACTGATGTGTCCAACTACTGAGCCGGAGCTCTGGAGCGCATGCGCCCAGAGCCGGTGCTCTGCAGCGACAGAGGCCACTGCGATGGGAGGCCCACACAGGCCAAAGAACAAAGACGGATGAAAAATGAAAAAATGAAAGACCAATTAAAAAAATTAAAAAAAGCCTTTCAGTGCTGATTCAGAGCCCAGGTGCCCACGACGGGGTTAGTAGGCTGTATGAAAGCTGGGACATAATTGTAGAGAGAAAAATCAGATGAGAAACAGCGCTAACACCCCAACACTGGCGGTTGTTCTTCAGTCATCAAGTCAGGTTCAACTCTTTGTGATGCCATGGACGGCAGTGTACGCCGGACTTCCCTGTCCTTTACTACCTCCTGGAGTGTGCTCAAACTCACGTCCATTCAGTCAGTGATCCCATCCAACCACCTTGTCCTCTGCTATCCCCTTCTCCTCTTGTCCTCAATCTTTTCTGGCATTAGGGTCTTTTCCAATGAGTCAGTTCTTCGCATCAGGTGGCCAAAATACTGGAGCTTCCGCATCAGTCCTTCCAGTGCATACTCGGGACTGACTAACTTCCATCACAAGATGGAATGTGTCTCACCCTCTAATCACCCACCTGTCAGAGAGGAGGGGGAAGACGCTGACCTTCACGTGGTTAGTGAGTGCTGGAGGCAGCACCAAGTTCCCCCAGCAACAGAAAGGTTCCATGGGAAAGAGCAACAAGCAGCAGCATTCTGTGTTTTGTGTGAATTTCTCCTACTCTGAGGAAAGTTGACTCAGTCCGCTGAGTCCAGGGTCCAAGCAGCAACTCACAAATGCTCCAGCTCCGAGTGGTGAGGAGGGTGAAACCACCGTAAAACAGGGACCAAGGTGAGCCAGGAACGACGGACAGGAGAGTCTGTCCCTGATGGACATTTTATCAGGTTTACTTAAGGAAGCTTTCCTTGATCACTTTTGCTGAGCAGTCAACGTAAATTCAGTCTTGAGAGTCAGAGCCCCAGCACGTCTCCCACCCTGAGAGCCTGGCAGATGCGAGCCAGCACCACAGTTTGGGAAGCAGAATTGAGGCCCAGAGTTCCAAGAAGTCACAGGAAGACCTGCCAGCCGGTGGCTCCGCCTCCAATGCAGGAGACGCAAGAGTCTCAGGTTCAATCTCAGGTCAGAAAGATCCCCTGGAGAAGGAAATGGCAACCCAATCCACTATTCTTGCCTGGAAAATTCCACAGACAGAGAAGCCTGGCAAGCCATAGTCCACGGGGTGGCAAAGAGCTGGACACAGTGAGTGCACACACACCCACACACATCAGCCTTCGTCTGAACACTGGGGGAGAAACAGCAGCCATTCCTACCTCAAGATAAATGTCTCCTTAGAATCCCACATGAAAAACCAAAATTCCAAGTCAAAATGTGGACAATGTCATTTATCTTGAATAGAAACAGGAGAGAAGGGATTGTGAGAGCAAGGGCCTACTGACGAGTGGATGGGGGCAGGGAAAGGTGGGGGGACACATTCCTCTGAATAATGGGCGCTTGCCTCACAAATCTAGGTCATGCCTGTTTAGCTTTCTCGAAAGAAAATGGTAAAGCAGTTTAATGGACTGATCAAATGGGGTCAGAGAAGTTAATTTCCCAAAACACAGTTTAAAAATGAGCCCACCGCCTCCCTTCTGCCTGCCTTTCTAACCCAGTTAAGTGAGGTCTGAATGCCTCCTTTTCCTTTAACAAGGACCCAGAGTTGTTTGCCTGGGCTTCGGGGAGGGTGGTTTTCTGCTACGTCCAGATGGAGATATGAGGGTAACTGGAAATGCTGGAGGCCATCCACGACTTAGCCCGGGCTGGAGGCGCTCCGGCCAGAGGGGACGGCTTGGCTGGGTGTGCAATCCACCTGCTGTGAGCAGCCCATGATTTGGTTTTAGCTTGAATTATATAAAAAGCAAGTAAGGGTGGTTTCGTTTTGTTTTGTTTTCTGGAAGGGGAGAGGGCTTGATTTTGTTCTTGCTCCATGTTAAAGGTGCAATGATTCTACTCACATACATAAAAACACTTAGAAACAGTTAACAGCTAATGTTTTGTGTATGCAGATTACGGTCACATCATGACAACAACATTAGATTTCAGGTGGGAAAAATTCTGTTTAGGTCTCTCCCCCTTGAAAGACATGTATAATTGGTAAGGGGAAGGGAGGCAGACAGAAGAAAGTAAAATGGCAGGGCGGTCGTCCCAAAATAGAGCCGACAAAGCACACGCTCTCTGGGGCCCGCCACCCCAGTCCTGGAACAGCTGCTCCACATCCCTGAGGCCCCCTGCCTGGGCTGCCCCCGTGCCCTCCTGCACCCACCACGAGGGGCTCCTTGACGCCAAGATTCCGTGCAGGCCCCCCTTCCCTGTGAGGTAGTCAGTGCCCTGCTAGTGCCCGGCCGCCCGCCCAAACGTCTCTCCTGGCACCTGCACTTCAGGCGCACAGCTCCACGGGACCGGCTCCTGTGCTGGACGTCTGACTGAAAAAATGGGCCAAAATTCCAAGTCAAAATGTGACAATGTCATTTATCTTGAATAGAAACAGGAGAGAAGGGATTGTGAGAGCAAGGGCCTACTGACGAGTGGATGGGGGCAGGGAAAGGTGGGGGGACACATTCCTCTGAATAATGGGCGCTTGCCTCACAAATCTAGGTCATGCCTGTTTAGCTTTCTCGAAAGAAAATGGTAAAGCAGTTTAATGGACTGATCAAATGGGGTCAGAGAAGTTAATTTCCCAAAACACAGTTTAAAAATGAGCCCACCGCCTCCCTTCTGCCTGCCTTTCTAACCCAGTTAAGTGAGGTCTGAATGCCTCCTTTTCCTTTAACAAGGACCCAGAGTTGTTTGCCTGGGCTTCGGGGAGGGTGGTTTTCTGCTACGTCCAGATGGAGATATGAGGGTAACTGGAAATGCTGGAGGCCATCCACGACTTAGCCCGGGCTGGAGGCGCTCCGGCCAGAGGGGACGGCTTGGCTGGGTGTGCAATCCACCTGCTGTGAGCAGCCCATGATTTGGTTTTAGCTTGAATTATATAAAAAGCAAGTAAGGGTGGTTTCGTTTTGTTTTGTTTTCTGGAAGGGGAGAGGGCTTGATTTTGTTCTTGCTCCATGTTAAAGGTGCAATGATTCTACTCACATACATAAAAACACTTAGAAACAGTTAACAGCTAATGTTTTGTGTATGCAGATTACGGTCACATCATGACAACAACATTAGATTTCAGGTGGGAAAAATTCTGTTTAGGTCTCTCCCCCTTGAAAGACATGTATAATTGGTAAGGGGAAGGGAGGCAGACAGAAGAAAGTAAAATGGCAGGGCGGTCGTCCCAAAATAGAGCCGACAAAGCACACGCTCTCTGGGGCCCGCCACCCCAGTCCTGGAACAGCTGCTCCACATCCCTGAGGCCCCCTGCCTGGGCTGCCCCCGTGCCCTCCTGCACCCACCACGAGGGGCTCCTTGACGCCAAGATTCCGTGCAGGCCCCCCTTCCCTGTGAGGTAGTCAGTGCCCTGCTAGTGCCCGGCCGCCCCCGCCCAAACGTCTCTCCTGGCACCTGACCACTTCAGGCGCACAGCTCCCCACGGGACCGGCTCCTGTGCTGGACGTGGCCCAGGGTGGTGGCGGGCAGGGGCTGCCTTTGTTTACTCACGGGTGTTTCCTCTGTGCCTCACACACAGCCTTGCGTTTTTAAGTTGTGCATAGACACTATGAACTTACTACGTAGGTAGAGTAAGTAGCCGATTTGATACTAGGAGGCTATGCTTTTTGCACATAAGTCTGTATTTGATCAGCTCTGGGTGTGGAGCTAGAAGGAAGTTGAAATGCCTTCACTAAGTGACTCGGACAGGGTCCTCGTTCTCAGCCACTTTGGCACCTACAAAAGCGCTAATCGTGAGACAGAAGGTACTACAGAGAGAGATGTTAAACGGTGACTCAGATTCTCAGCACCTCCTCGAGAATGCAGCCTTACATGGTTAATTCCTACAAATCTGACACTGCAGACGTGTCTGTGAATGAAGGCCCCTAGACAGGTGCGACTTCTGCACCAGGTGGGGCCAGGAGTATAGGCTCTGAGTCAGAGAACCTGGGTCCCAGGCCAGCTCTCTGCACAGCCTTGGGCGAGTTACTTAATTTCTCTGAGCTTCAGTGTCCTCTTGAATCAACAGGGACAGGCACTTCACAGGGTCACTGTGAGGATTAAACAAATCCATTCGTGTGAAGACTCAGAACAGGTTCTGTTTATATGAGCTCAGTTTATATGAGCTGCCAGCACTTCTAAGGGGCTTCCCTGGGGGTTCAGTGGTAAAGAATGCACCTGTCAATGCCCCTGAAGAAGGAAATGGCAACCCCCTCCAGTATTCTTGCCTGGGAAATCCCATGGACAGAGGAGCCTGGCGGGCTCCAATCTATGGGCCTCAAAGAGTTGAACACAACCGACTAAACAACAACAGCAAGACTTCTGAAGACACCATTCAGCTACCATCTTAAAGTGAAAACTCCCCACAACTATGCACCTGTGTAGCATTTATCCCCTGTTTTCTATGTAACACCACCCAGGAATCAGTATCAATGTGATCAAGGTTATAAACACACAGCAGGTGCAGTTTTGTACCAGGTCACCAAGATATCCTTCTCAAAGCACAAGCCATTGCGCCTGGCCATCCAGTCCACTGTCCTCAATCCAGCTGAATATGACATATCTCCAAAAACCCTGAAGGCACAAGCTGAGCAGTTGGCCATAAGAGCCCAGCTTACATGGGTGTACCTGCTTCAGTACAACGATCCCGGCCACCAAGGGGTCACTGAGGATCCTGTCTTGATTCACTGGACCTTGATTCATTGCAAGAGCAGCAAATCTCTACCCAACTTTAGACCTACTCCCAAGACCTTGCTATTAGGAGCTCTGTTTGGAATCGACCCCTCCTCTTCTGGGATTATGTTTTCAAAGCTGACACAGATAGCAGAGAAAAACTGATTCAGGAAGGAAAATCAGATTGAGCATTTAACATCTCATGTTAAGTCTGTGGGGCTTCCCTGGTCAGTTCAATCAGTTGCTCAGTCGTGTCCGACTCTTTGCGACTCCATGGATTGTGGCACGCCAGGCTTCCCTGTCCTGCGTCATCTCCCAGAGCCTGCTCAAATTCATGTCCATTGACTCAGTGACTCAGTGATGCCATCTAACTATCTCATCCTCTGTCCCCTCTTCTCCTCCTGCCTTCAGTCTTTCCCAACATCAGGGTCTTTCCCCGTGTCAGTTCTTTGCATCAGGTGGCCAAAGGTGGTGCTTCAGCTTCAGCATCAGTCCTTCCAATCAATATTCAGGGTTGACTTCCTTTAGGATTGACTGGTTTGATCTCTTTGCTGTCCCAGGGACTTTCAAAGATCCTTCTCCAGCACCACAGTTCAAAAGCATCAATTCTTCAGCACTTGGCCGTCTTTATGGTCCAACTCTCACATTCGTACACGACTATTAGAAAAATCATACTGTTGACTAGCCTGGACCTGTGTTGGCAAAGTGATATCTCTGCTTTTTAATATGCTGTCTAGGTTTGTTACAGCTTTTCTTCCAAGGAGTACGTGTCTTTTAATTTCATGGCTGAAGTCACCCTCTGCAGTGATTCTGGAGCCCCTCAAAATAAAGTCTGTCACTGTTTCCATTGTTTGTCCATCTATATGCCATGCAGTGATGGGACTGGAAGCCAGAATCTTTGTTTTTGAATTGTTGAGTTCGAGGCTAGCTTTCTCACTCTCCTCTTTCACCTTCATCATGAGGCTCTTTAGTTCCTCTTCGCTTTCTGCCATACTGGTGGTGTCATCTGCATATCTGAGGTTATTGATGTATCTCCAGGCAATCTTGATTCTAGCTTGTGCTTCATCCAGACTGGCATTTCCCTGGTAGCTCACTGGTAAACGATCTGCCTGCCATCGCAGGAGACTCGAGTTTGATCCCTGGTCTGGACAGATCCCCTGGAGAAGGACATGGCAACCCACTCCAGTATTCTTGCCTGGGAAATCCCATGGACAGAGGAGCCTGGCAGGCTACAGTTCATGGGGTCACAAAAGGAACTGGACACGAGCTAGTGACTAAACAATTTAAGTCCGTCAATGATGATGGTATGTACTATTGCTTAAATAAATCTATTCATCATTTAAAAACAAAGCAAACAGTTACACATAATACACTAACAAATACCACACAATCAAGCTCATTACTCCACTAACTATTTCATAAATTGCATGACAGTGAACACGCTCCTGGTCAGCTCTGAGAACAGATTACATGAGTCAAAAGGCAAGGAAATACAAAATTAACATTGTGGTTACTGCTTATCAGAACACAGACAAAGCCAGATACACCAACAGTCCAGAATGAAGGAAACAGGTTGCTGGCTTTTGATTGGAATTTCCTCAGATTGTTACCATGTAGTACAAACTTAATCTAAATGTTTCTTTGTGCACAGTCAAGTTTATGTGAAATGTATCAGAAGCGATAGAACAAAGGCTTGGGTTTGTGTGTGAACAAAAGTGCTTTCAAGAAATGTATCATTACCAGGCAGATTAAAAAATAACACAGACTTAAAGGTACCCTTGGTCTATAAATAAGTTAGTTTATAATGGAAATGAACATGAAAAAGAATATATGTAACTGAATTACTCTGTTGTCACCTGAAACTAACACAACACTGTAAATCAACCACACTTCAATAAAATTAAATACAATTGTTAGTTTACTGTTTGCTGGGGGGAGGAGGGATATATAGGCTAAATAAACAGAGGTCCAAGTAAATCAAATATTTTGAGGTGGCTTATTTTCCTTAAGCGAATGTGACTATAAAATAAGTCACTAGGCTACTACTCGACAGCAACTATGCTAGTACTTTTCAAGATGGGGTTTGCTCTGACATTGCCAACCATGACATCATATCACCATCATCTTACCAACTAAAATTTACTCAGAGCATTTACTGTGCATTAATTTATATAACTCTCCCAGGAGTACCCCCCAACAACCAGCAAGTGAATTTTCCATGGAAAAGGGGGAAAAAACCTAGGATACACACAACAGCTACTTACTACCCAGAGGAATCAATTCAGGGCAAGGGGAAAGATTCAAGCAGTCCACCTAGAGTATTTCAAGAGCAGCATGTCTCCAGGGAAAATGAAGCAAAATATCTTTGATGGTATATGTCATGTCATTCCATAGAAACAGCAGCTAAAACCTACACCAGCTCAGGTAGAATGAAGGATGATTTAAGATTACAAGTAACCAAATATTCAGATCCTCCAGTTTGTTTTCTTCTGTTCTGAGAGACAAAAGGAGGGGGTGTGTGTGTGTGAAGAATGCGCTAGAAATTTGGGGAATGTGCTCCAAGCCTCCTTCCTCCTCTTCTTCCTCCTCCTCCTCTTCACACAACTCTCCCCTCTTTGTAGAAGGCTTTTAATTAGCTCACATCCTATCGGACCTGGTCTCCCTAATACAAACCCGACACCGGCCCTTGGGCCGGGCAGTGGGTCTGAGTGCAGCCCCGATGAGCAGGCTCCCGGAGCCCCCGCGGCTCTTATCTCTGCAGAAGCCTGAAGAGTCTGGTATCTTCCCTCCCAGGCCTCCTGGGAAGCCACCCCAGCAGGTGCCCATTGGCAACAGTTTTGTGTTACAGGCCTGAATGAATGATCCCCGCAGGAGCTGCCGGCTGTTTTCACAGACACTGAAGGCAGTCAAAAGTCCACCGCGTGAACTTGGGATGACCCCAGCTGCAGAGTCACTGGCGGGTTCATCCGGAGGGCAGGCACGCTTTATTAAACAACTAATACTCTTCACAGATAACTTTCCGAAAAAGCACAAGTGTTAACTCTTTGCGATCTCGCTCCGACAGGCAAGTGGAGGGGCTGCACGGTGTGACCGAGGGCTCGGACCCCGGTGAAGACCTGGAGACAGAAAGAGGGTGATTTCATCCAGCCCGGCCAGGGGGTCAGGACTCAGGCACCATTTGGACGGCTGTCTTGTTAAAGTGTCCCAGATTAAAGTAAAGAAGCACAAAGCGATGGTTCCAGGCATCTACTCTGGCGAAGATGGTGCCAGCCTGTTCCATTAATTTATATAACTCTCCCAGGAGTACCCCCCAACAACCAGCAAGTGAATTTTCCATGGAAAAGGGGGAAAAAACCTAGGATACACACAACAGCTACTTACTACCCAGAGGAATCAATTCAGGGCAAGGGGAAAGATTCAAGCAGTCCACCTAGAGTATTTCAAGAGCAGCATGTCTCCAGGGAAAATGAAGCAAAATATCTTTGATGGTATATGTCATGTCATTCCATAGAAACAGCAGCTAAAACCTACACCAGCTCAGGTAGAATGAAGGATGATTTAAGATTACAAGTAACCAAATATTCAGATCCTCCAGTTTGTTTTCTTCTGTTCTGAGAGACAAAAGGAGGGGGTGTGTGTGTGTGAAGAATGCGCTAGAAATTTGGGGAATGTGCTCCAAGCCTCCTTCCTCCTCTTCTTCCTCCTCCTCCTCTTCACACAACTCTCCCCTCTTTGTAGAAGGCTTTTAATTAGCTCACATCCTATCGGACCTGGTCTCCCTAATACAACCTGACACCGGCCCTTGGGCCGGGCAGTGGGGTCTGAGTGCAGCCCCGATGAGCAGGCTCCCGGAGCCCCCGCGGCTCTTATCTCTGCAGAAGCCTGAAGAGTCTGGTATCTTCCCTCCCAGGCCTCCTGGGAAGCCACCCCAGCAGGTGCCCATTGGCAACAGTTTTGTGTTACAGGCCTGAATGAATGATCCCCGCAGGAGCTGCCGGCTGTTTTCACAGACACTGAAGGCAGTCAAAAGTCCACCGCGTGAACTTGGGATGACCCCAGCTGCAGAGTCACTGGCGGGTTCATCCGGAGGGCAGGCACGCTTTATTAAACAACTAATACTCTTCACAGATAACTTTCCGAAAAAGCACAAGTGTTAACTCTTTGCGATCTCGCTCCGACAGGCAAGTGGAGGGGCTGCACGGTGTGACCGAGGGCTCGGACCCCGGTGAAGACCTGGAGACAGAAAGAGGGTGATTTCATCCAGCCCGGCCAGGGGGTCAGGACTCAGGCACCATTTGGACGGCTGTCTTGTTAAAGTGTCCCAGATTAAAGTAAAGAAGCACAAAGCGATGGTTCCAGGCATCTACTCTGGCGAAGATGGTGCCAGCCTGCACCAGGTCGGCCTGTCTCCTGGCCCGCATCCCACTCACATGGGCGGGAGCGGGCAGTGGGGCTGGCCTGGCGACCTTGGTCACCCACTGGGCCAGCTTGCAAGTCTCTGCGCCCACAGCAGCCAGAGGCCGAACAGTGAGAGCCTTTCTGGAGGAGGATTCAGAGGAGGTCCAAGTTCAAACCAGAGTATCCTGATGATCAGGTTCCTCTGGGCCAGGTGGCCAGTGGGCTAGGGAACCAGGCATCTGTAGGGCTCACCCAGGGGGCTGGCAGGCGGCCATTCCTGGAGGGGTCCCCCGTTTTTCTCTTATTTTCTCTCTTAACCTTCATGTAACTTCAGAGGAAACCCAATGACAACAATCATAATTACTAACATGCAGATGAACATACACACATATGGGAAACTTTAAGAATTCATTTTAACCAACAAAATTATGTTAATTTTGACATTAACTGAAGTCTACATGCCTATCAAAGTTTTATCTCTATCTCATCTCATCAAGTGCCCCCTTGATCCAGTTGGAGAGGGCTGCTCCTATTTGGGGTATCTTTTGTTGGAGGGGAAATCTTGTCTTCAGATGAGATGCAGTTTTGAAGGAGTTTACTCGTTGGATGAGATGTGGGTGAAGGACTAAAGATGTGAGGTACTTTCAAAGGGGCTACCCGTCCCTCCCATTCAGGTGAGGTGACCTTTACATAAAACAGATTCCTCAAGATCAGCTCAACCAAGCCCTCGGGGGCTTTCTTCATACCACACACAGTGTTTGCACAGTATTTGGGGTTAAAAATACCAAGGTAACTATGGCTTAGTCTCCTATCCTCAAGGAGCTCGGTCCAGAGTGGAGACAGATGAAGTCAACACAAAGGATGCTGAGAAATGGACACCACGCCAGCGCGCTGGCCCTCTGACTTCTGTCTCCCTCATTTTCAACAGGACAAGAAGCAGGTACCCATAGCTGCAGACCCGTCTCAAAGACAAGGCCTGACTTATAGCTGAAAGGCCTGAGTGTTAGGGCTGGCCCTGCAGCTACGTATCTTGAGGCCCTCCCTGGGTCTCAATTTCTCCAGCTATAACCGGAAAGAGCAAGAAGCTAATCTTCACATCTTTTCCCGGATCTGTGTCCTCAGACGGTGTGTGGAGGGTCCGAACCCTGGAAAAGCTACTTTTGCCACATCCATCAGGAAAGAGTGAGAAGAATTTTAGGCTTGAGATCTCTCTTAGGAAGACTACAAGCTGGGCTTCAATGGAAAAGGAATGGCTAGAGTTGTTACCACATGAAATATTACTCAAGCAGGCTTCTCAGGGAACTCAATTTCAAAAAACTTGAGGTTAGACATTGTTCATGGTTGTGTTTTAACTTTTAAAGAGAAACACGAGGCAAATTCACTGTGTTTAGTCCTAAGAATTTTTCTCACTATACACAACATTCATTGAGGCGCCTCCATCGATCTTGCCCACTGATTTCTAAACAGCTGCAACTGCAGCAATCCTACAAAGCTCTCCTCGCTAACAACTGATGTCGTCCAGTCGCTAAGTCGTGTCTGACTCTTGGCCACCCGCTGGACTGCAGCACACCAGGCTTCTGACTAACAATAATGGGCACAAATACCAAAGAGGTAGGAAGCATTCCCAGAATCAGGCTGATAAAACCTACCCGGCTTTGCCCCTCCTGCTCGGCTTATCAGTGATCCTAGGAGTAGAGATCTGCATGTCTACTGGAGATTTTAGAACCAACCATCCACACAACCCAGCATGGCTGCCAGCGTGGGAGGCCCTCTCTTGGAAGTAAGACTCTCCCACAGCCGTTTCCCCACGTCAGAAAGTTCCTCTGGCCCTCCGCTCAGGAGACTCACTCTGCCGGGAAGAGCAGTGGGCTTGGAGTTGTGAGGCCTGCGCATCAGCCATTGGTGCCACCGCTGACTGTGTTGACTCTGGCAAAACCGTTCGACCTGTGTGGCTGCATTTCCCACCACCTGTCCCACTGGCCCCCTAGGGATGTTGCAAGGGTAGGTTTTACTCACAGACATGAAAGCCCTTTAATTTCTGAGGGGGAAAGGGTACTTTCCAGAGCAGCAAAGCAGTCCATGGGAAAGGGCCTGGGGCCACAGAGGAGTGCCGAGTCCTGTCCTCTTCCATAAGCTCCCTGCTGAGCCCTGGGAGTTAATTTACTCTTGCTGTGACTCACGTGGCAATAATAATGGTTGTTTACTGAAATGTTTGTGAAGATCAAACAGCAACAGGAAAAAATTTTAAAAAAGGGTTTAACAAAGGTTATTGCAATTTCCAAGTTACCAATAAAGAGAAAATAGGCTTGAGACTTTAGGAAGACTACAAGCTGGGCTTCAATGGAAAAGGAATGGCTAGAGTTGTTACCACATGAAATATTACTCAAGCAGGCTTCTCAGGGAACTCAATTTCAAAAAACTTGAGGTTAGACATTGTTCATGGTTGTGTTTTAACTTTTAAAGAGAAACACGAGGCAAATTCACTGTGTTTAGTCCTAAGAATTTTTCTCACTATACACAACATTCATTGAGGCGCCTCCATCGATCTTGCCCACTGATTTCTAAACAGCTGCAACTGCAGCAATCCTACAAAGCTCTCCTCGCTAACAACTGATGTCGTCCAGTCGCTAAGTCGTGTCTGACTCTTGGCCACCCGCTGGACTGCAGCACACCAGGCTTCTGACTAACAATAATGGGCACAAATACCAAAGAGGTAGGAAGCATTCCCAGAATCAGGCTGATAAAACCTACCCGGCTTTGCCCCTCCTGCTCGGCTTATCAGTGATCCTAGGAGTAGAGATCTGCATGTCTACTGGAGATTTTAGAACCAACCATCCACACAACCCAGCATGGCTGCCAGCGTGGGAGGCCCTCTCTTGGAAGTAAGACTCTCCCACAGCCGTTTCCCCACGTCAGAAAGTTCCTCTGGCCCTCCGCTCAGGAGACTCACTCTGCCGGGAAGAGCAGTGGGCTTGGAGTTGTGAGGCCTGCGCATCAGCCATTGGTGCCACCGCTGACTGTGTTGACTCTGGCAAAACCGTTCGACCTGTGTGGCTGCATTTCCCACCACCTGTCCCACTGGCCCCCTAGGGATGTTGCAAGGGTAGGTTTTACTCACAGACATGAAAGCCCTTTAATTTCTGAGGGGGAAAGGGTACTTTCCAGAGCAGCAAAGCAGTCCATGGGAAAGGGCCTGGGGCCACAGAGGAGTGCCGAGTCCTGTCCTCTTCCATAAGCTCCCTGCTGAGCCCTGGGAGTTAATTTACTCTTGCTGTGACTCACGTGGCAATAATAATGGTTGTTTACTGAAATGTTTGTGAAGATCAAACAGCAACAGGAGTATGCTACAAAGGTTACATTTCTATAAAACTACCAGGAGCTATTAGTAACAGGATTCTGAAAGTCAGGAGCCTTTTTATAACTAACTTTGACATCATCCATTGCAATTTCCAAGTTACCAATAAAGAGAAAATACCCCAGCTGGCCAAAATATCCTGCTTTGAAACACAACCAAGGGAGCAAAGCTGAAACAATGCGCTGTTTAGGGAAGCACGTTCTGCTGAATTTTCATTTCAGTGAAAACACTGAAAGTCATCATTTCCAACCAATGTGTTCTTATATATAAGTTCAAGATCCTGCAGGAAGTGTTTACTTAAACATTTTCCTCTAATAAAGTGAACAGGTATTTCCCATAAATATTATTTTAATTCACTAGATTAAGAAGGAGTGGGGTTTCTTTGCTTCCCCCATAAGTTTCCCAAGGCTTCCTGTTACCTCGCAGAGCCTGGGCCTGATCCAATAATGCACGCCTGGCCTCATTCCATCCAGGTCAGCATCTCAGACCTGAGCGATGGGGAGCGGAGGAGAAGAAACAGGATTCTGAAAGCCAGCAGCCTTTTTCTATCTGTATTTCTATACACACAGCATGACTGTAGATCTCAGTCAGCTGACAAACATGTTTGAGAGGAAATGTATGAACGTTTTCAAAGTTTCTATTTATTGCACATAAAAAGCATAAAATAGTTCATTTAAAAATCCAGCAGGTGTTTCACTTATTTCATAAGACTCTTGAGAGTCCCTTGGAATGTAAGGAGATCAAAGGAAATCAACCCTGAATATTCACTGGAAGGACTGATGCTGAAGCTGAAGCTCCAATACTTTGGCCACTTGAGGCAAAGAGACAACTCATTGGAAAAGACCCTGATGCTGGGAAAAATTGAAGGCAGATGAGAAGGGGATGACAGAGGATGAGATGGTAGGATGGCATCACTGAGTCAATGGACATGAGTTTGAGCAAGCTCCAAGAGATGATGAAGGACAGGGAAGCCTGGTGTGCCACAGTCCATGGGGTCGCAAAGAGCTGGACACAACTGAGGGACTGAACCGATCTGTTGAAAGTGCTGTTGTTTAGTTGTTAACTTGTGTCTGACTCTTTTGTGACCTCATGAAATGTGGCCCACCAGGTTCCTCTATCCGTGGGATTTTCCGGGCAAGAATACTGGAGTGGTTGCCATTCCCTTCTCCAGGGGATCTTCTTGACCCAGGGATCGAACCTGAGACACCTGCACTGGCAGGCTGATTCTTGACCGCTGAATCAGCAGGGAAGCCCATCTGCTGGAAATATACCACGTGAAAATGCCACACCAGATAAAGGAGGCCCCGTGGACATCACTTCAACCCTCTGCTGGTAAATACGTGCAGCTGGCCTCAGGGACACTGGCAGCAGTTGATGCCAGTGAGACCTCCGCCTTCCAGGAGCTTTATGTCTACTCTGGGAGGCAAACGAATAAACAGGCGACCGCCTCAAACATTTCATCTCAAGCCAGTGCCATCCTGGAGCTTTAGAATAAAGTAGTTCTTTTTCCTTTGCCCCCAGAGCACTTATCTCGTGAAACCGCAAGTGATGCGCGTAAACCTCAGCTGCAGTACTTACTCCCTCAGTATTACGGTGAGTTCTTATCTGCCTTACCTGTTCCATATCCCCTACCCCCGCAAAAATTTTTTTTAAACCTTACTTTTCTAAGTATTTGCCACAGGACCAAGCACCTAATTGACAATGATAAATGTCTGTTAAATGGATGCCTGAGACATGTGCACAAATGGTTAGTATTTTCTAAGGAAAAATATGGCCACTGCCTTAACGGAAGCAAAAGGGCCCTGGGAATTCTGGGCAGAGGGGACCAACAGGGCACCTGAACTGGAGCTTATACACTCAACCGTGCGGCGAGAGGTGGGGAGAAGGGCATCCCCGAGAGGTGAAAGACGACACAAGAACACGCAGGACCGGGGCACAGATGCGATCCGAGCGGCCAGCTTTCTGCCCCTCTCGCTTCATGTTACTTGACTTCCTGGGTGGGTTCCTAGTTTCAGGGCTTGTCTCCATCCTCCTCACATGCCTAACTAGGAAATGCCTTGTTCTTGAAGGGCTTCCCTGCTGTCATGTAATAGAAAAGAAGCGAGATGCCGTCACTGCCGTGTGGGGTCTCCGAGCTGCCACGGGAGGCCATGCTGGGCCTCGGCAAAGAGTCGGGCCTGGACACGCCGTTACTGGGCTCCGCACTAGCTGAGGCACAGCCAGACTCTCTGCTCTCCAGGTGCCGTGCTGCCCTCCTCACAGTCTCTCTTATTCCACTCGCCACCAACAATGCAGATACCACTTCATGATATCAGCGATTTCTGTTCCTGACAGAAGCTGAAAATGTTCTTCCGACCATCTCCACACAACAGAACACAGTGCTGTAAGAACTGTCCTCACACGCTGTGTGTGAGCCCCCGTGTATTTCACACACACAGCACATGCTCAGTGAAGGAGTCAATGAGCCTCTCCAGGGAAAGATACCGTTTCCTCCCCGCACCTTCTCTGAAACCCCCTCTGCAGGGAGGCATCCTACCACACCTCGACAACACGGACCACGGACACCCAAGCCTCAGAGGGAGATGTCGGCTTCTACAGGGTCTGACAAGATTCCAGAAGTACTGCCCAGCCATGTTCTAGAAGTCAGAGACCAGAGAAGAAGTCAGAGCTCTGCCACTTTCTTCCTGGCCGCCTTGGGAAAGCGATTTCCTTTTGCAGGGGCCTCAGTTTCCTCACAGTGTTGGTGTTGGTGGGAAACATCACTTGCCTGCCTTCAGGCTTAGAGATGCAATGAGAGAGATATATAAAGTCTTCATCAACAACTACAAATCAAGACAAATATAATGTGACATTACTATTATTCTAGTGCAGAATGATTACATTCTAGTAAGCTAACCTCAGGTCAGGTCTACAGAACCAGCCAACCAGAAAAGCCTCTGGACAGCAGTCCACCCCCAGTGTCCTCCACCGGCTTCCTAACTGCAGCGAGGGCATCACTAAACGTCTGATAGCCAACGTGCCAGCGGACCTCAGAGACGTAAATACCTCTACAAAATGTGAAAAGAAAAGCTGTAGTTCCGAGTAAAGGGAAGTGAGCAAAGAATGAAAAGGACTCTTGGAAAGAATGAGTTTATTTTCTGCCTTCAATTGATAATTGTTGTTTGGTCGCTCACTCGTGTCCGACTCTTCCGTGACCCCATGAACGGTAGCCTGCCCGGCACCTCTGTCCGCGGGACGGTGCCGGCAAGAACACCAGAGAGAGCCCTCTCCTCCTCCAGCGGACCTTCCCGACCCAGGGATAAAACCCAAGTCTCCTTCATTTACCAGTGAGCTGCCAAGGAACCCTCAGTTGACAGTGGGAAAGCACAAATCTCCCTACTTTCATGAACTCTATGCTGAAACCCAAATATGTTTAAATGACATCCTACTTGTTTAGAAATATTTAACGTGGTAAAGTTCAGCAAATGGCTTAAGGACAGTACAAGTTCATATGTACATTTGGAGGAAGCTGGCTACTTGGAGTACATGAGGAGGTGGCTGGAAAGCTCTGGTTTGCTTCCCGAGCAGAGCAGAGGGAAGGCCTAAGTGTGTAAATCAAATTATTTAAATCTGAACAAATGTTAGATGAAGCACACTGAGTGTGTGAGAAAGTAGAAGCCAGAGTCCCCAAATGCTTTTAAGTCGCTTTCTGTTTGGTTAAGGAAAATTCTTTCAACATTTCTGTCCCATTTCAATCTTTTACTCAAGACTAGGGGTTCCTCTCCTGAGATTAATTCAGAAAGCCTGGAAATCACAGTGAAAACATCTCAAGGTCCAACACAGAGAGGAAACGTGGGGAATGAATGCAGAACTGTTAGAGTTTTACTTAAAAATTTTGTTTCAACTGCTTGTGTTTTAGCTTCTATGACACTTTGGGCTTGGTGGAGGGTTATATCTGAGAAACTGCATCATGTGGAAGAAAAATACATGGACTTCCAAATCACTTTTTCTTAAAGCTATGGCCCTTGAAGCTTGAGTTAAGGTAACTAACCACTGTGATCTCACTTCTTCTTATCTGTAAAACAGAGATAATCCTTTCTTCCTTAGAGGGTGCAAGTGAAAATTAAATGAGATAGCATCTGTAAAGCTCCTAGTCCCTCCTTCCTTGACAGACGGGAACCACCCGATAAGTGACAGCTACATTATCCAAATCCTTTTCTAACTCTTAAGGATGGCATTCCAAGATATCCCCTCTTTCGCCTAAGAAAACACTCTGATTTAGCTTTTCTTCAGAATGGAGAGATATAAAAAGTATACACAGTGGAGAAAGAGGGAAAGAAAACCACAAGGACCTTCCAAATGGAGTGAGTGTTCAGAGGCCTTCACCGCCAAGAATTAGAACTGGTTTTGTCCTATGGTCGTATGCTCATAAAAAATGGGTTATAGTTTGTCTCATCTTAAGTTTGTCACAATTTTTCAAGAAAGGTCAAATACTGATTGAAACGCAGCAGAGAGATGAACGCCCACCTCCCTGGGGTAATTGGTAAGGAACCCTCAGTTGACATAACTCCCTACTTTCATGAACTCTATGCTAACCCAAATATGTTTAAATGACATCCTACTTGTTTAGAAATATTTAACGTGGTAAAGTTCAGCAAATGGCTTAAGGACAGTACAAGTTCATATGTACATTTGGAGGAAGCTGGCTACTTGGAGTACATGAGGAGGTGGCTGGAAAGCTCTGGTTTGCTTCCCGAGCAGAGCAGAGGGAAGGCCTAAGTGTGTAAATCAAATTATTTAAATCTGAACAAATGTTAGATGAAGCACACTGAGTGTGTGAGAAAGTAGAAGCCAGAGTCCCCAAATGCTTTTAAGTCGCTTTCTGTTTGGTTAAGGAAAATTCTTTCAACATTTCTGTCCCATTTCAATCTTTTACTCAAGACTAGGGGTTCCTCTCCTGAGATTAATTCAGAAAGCCTGGAAATCACAGTGAAAACATCTCAAGGTCCAACACAGAGAGGAAACGTGGGGAATGAATGCAGAACTGTTAGAGTTTTACTTAAAAATTTTGTTTCAACTGCTTGTGTTTTAGCTTCTATGACACTTTGGGCTTGGTGGAGGGTTATATCTGAGAAACTGCATCATGTGGAAGAAAAATACATGGACTTCCAAATCACTTTTTCTTAAAGCTATGGCCCTTGAAGCTTGAGTTAAGGTAACTAACCACTGTGATCTCACTTCTTCTTATCTGTAAAACAGAGATAATCCTTTCTTCCTTAGAGGGTGCAAGTGAAAATTAAATGAGATAGCATCTGTAAAGCTCCTAGTCCCTCCTTCCTTGACAGACGGGAACCACCCGATAAGTGACAGCTACATTATCCAAATCCTTTTCTAACTCTTAAGGATGGCATTCCAAGATATCCCCTCTTTCGCCTAAGAAAACACTCTGATTTAGCTTTTCTTCAGAATGGAGAGATATAAAAAGTATACACAGTGGAGAAAGAGGGAAAGAAAACCACAAGGACCTTCCAAATGGAGTGAGTGTTCAGAGGCCTTCACCGCCAAGAATTAGAACTGGTTTTGTCCTATGGTCGTATGCTCATAAAAAATGGGTTATAGTTTGTCTCATCTTAAGTTTGTCACAATTTTTCAAGAAAGGTCAAATACTGATTGAAACGCAGCAGAGAGATGAACGCCCACCTCCCCTGGGGTAATTGGTCAACCTAAGAAAAGCTTGAGCATGTTATCCTTTTACTCACCATGTTTACATGAGGGGAGAAAACCACTATTCTTTGGGGGCCGCAAATATTTCCTCTCCTTTCAATTTAGCAACCGAGCAAACTTTTCCACCACCATAGACTACAGTGTTGGAAGACAGAGAGAATTCCTCTGAAACACGAGACGTTTGGTCTAAGAAGATAACTAACGACCTGACTCTCAACTGAACTACGACCAAGAAAGAAAGACAAGTTTTGAACTCTTCCAATTTTTCTGTTTCAAAAACAGAGCGTCGATGGTGGTGACGAGCTGCCTGATGAGCGTGGAAGGAGAGGACATGAAGAAGCTGCCTGATGTGGGTGGCAGGAGAGGACGGCTCAGCCCCACGCACCAGGCTCCTTCATGAGCGAGGTGCTCAGTGGGGCAGGTGGGGGCTGCCTGGGCACGCTGGCCACTCATGGGATTCTCATGCCTCCACCAGGCCTACCCGCCCCCACCCAACACACGTCCAGTTCCCACAAATATTTGAGGTTTGACCAAGTTAGGAGAGGTCACTGCTGGGTCATTCAGCATCTAAAATTATTTGCCTCCAAACAAAAAGAGCTCCGACTAAGGGAATCATTTTAGTACTCAAGGTTATCAGAGGAAAATAAAACAAAAGCTCTGTTGCCAAGAATTTGAGTCATTTTTAATTTGCCCCTCAAGACCAAAAATTGAGATAGCATCTGTATTTCTCTCAGAAATGTGAGAAACCAAATCCTTTTCTAACTCTTAAGGATGGCATTCCAAGATATCCCCTCTTTCGCCTAAGAAAACACTCTGATTTAGCTTTTCTTCAGAATGGAGAGATATAAAAAGTATACACAGTGGAGAAAGAGGGAAAGAAAACCACAAGGACCTTCCAAATGGAGTGAGTGTTCAGAGGCCTTCACTGCCAAGAATTAGAACTGGTTTTGTCCTATGGTCGTATGCTCATAAAAAATGGGTTATAGTTTGTCTCATCTTAAGTTTGTCACAATTTTTCAAGAAAGGTCAAATACTGATTGAAACGCAGCAGAGAGATGAACGCCCACCTCCCCTGGGGTAATTGGTCAACCTAAGAAAAGCTTGAGCATGTTATCCTTTTACTCACCATGTTTACATGAGGGGAGAAAACCACTATTCTTTGGGGGCCGCAAATATTTCCTCTCCTTTCAATTTAGCAACCGAGCAAACTTTTCCACCACCATAGACTACAGTGTTGGAAGACAGAGAGAATTCCTCTGAAACACGAGACGTTTGGTCTAAGAAGATAACTAACGACCTGACTCTCAACTGAACTACGACCAAGAAAGAAAGACAAGTTTTGAACTCTTCCAATTTTTCTGTTTCAAAAACAGAGCGTCGATGGTGGTGACGAGCTGCCTGATGAGCGTGGAAGGAGAGGACATGAAGAAGCTGCCTGATGTGGGTGGCAGGAGAGGACGGCTCAGCCCCACGCACCAGGCTCCTTCATGAGCGAGGTGCTCAGTGGGGCAGGTGGGGGCTGCCTGGGCACGCTGGCCACTCATGGGATTCTCATGCCTCCACCAGGCCTACCCGCCCCCACCCAACACACGTCCAGTTCCCACAAATATTTGAGGTTTGACCAAGTTAGGAGAGGTCACTGCTGGGTCATTCAGCATCTAAAATTATTTGCCTCAAACCAAAAAGAGCTCAGACTAAGGGAATCATTTTAGTACTCAAGGTTATCAGAGGAAAATAAAACAAAAGCTCTGTTGCCAAGAATTTGAGTCATTTCTCTACATACAACAACTTCAAGGCACCTCCTCTTGGCTGGAAAAGAAATCCCATGGGTGACTTATTTCGGATCAAAGTCTTTTTGAAAATAGAAAACTCTACATTCTCCAAGGGATAGATCACTGTCTGAAGTGAATTGCATTTAACCTAAAGTTTTATGCCAACTTAAATACACGAAAGCCCCAACGCTTATAAGAAGGCATTCACCTCTTCCTTGCTTATAGGTACATGGAAAAGCTATTATGGGGATAATCACCTCAACTATAAAATGGAACAGTCATACATAATGACAAAAACAGATACAAGTCATAAATTGCATTTTCCCCTTCAGAATCCATGCGGGCAGGCACTCCAGTACATTCTTTTGTGCAAAGATAAAACTTTTGCCTTGAATAAACAGTGGCTTAGTCTCAGTTGAGCCTTTTAAATAGACTGCCTACAACAAAACAAATACAACCAAATGCTGTTTATCTTAAACAAAAGGCAGTTGGACCCCTCTGTCCTCAAACAGGTCACTGACACTGATAGGAGGCTAGCCGGTGGCAGGGGCCGGGTGAGAACCTCTGGGCGCAGGGACATGCAGCTCGCTTCTACAGGGTCACTGCTGTGCTCAGGTCTGGCTTCCTGGGTACACAGGGCCAGTGAAAGGCTCTTTTGGAAGGGAAGTGGTGCCTCCACACAGGGTGCCCCAAATAGAGACCAAAGGACAAAATACCATCTAAAGTGCTGGCTAGGTTTTCCACTGACTATCCAAACAGCCTCAGTTTGCCACTCTCTTCCTCACTTCACTTGTTCACACCTGTGTGTGTTAGCTGCTCAGTCGTGTCTGACTCTTCACGACGACATGGGCCTTAGCCCGCCCGGCTCCTCCGGCCAGGGGATTCTCCTGGACAGAGGCAAGAATACAGGAGTGGGCTTCCATTTCCTACTCCAGGGGATCTTCCCGAACCCAGGGATCGAGCCTGCATCGCCTGCACTGGCGGGCAGATTCTCTCCCACTGAGTCGTCAGGGAAGCCCCAAGAATGACCACAACCAGCACCGCTTCCTGAGAGCCTGCTTTGCGACATCAGTGATGTGACAGCAGTTATCTTACAAGCCAACCAAGTGACGTCAGATAATAAGTTTCTGGTGGGAAGCTGACAGTGATGAATCTTTTATATTCTCTCTAGTGCCTGGAAGAAAGTCTCATGCACACAAAGGAGAAACAACATATGGGCAAAAAACCAAGGTCTTTAGAATTAGCTGGACTTGGTTTCATATCACCCTGCCATATCTAGTTGTATGACCTTTAAAAAAATACTTAACTTTGTTAAGTCTCAGTTTCCTGATTTGAAGAATAGAGCTTAACATACATAAGTCAATGCATATAAAGAGCCTATGAGGTCTGTCAGAGAGAAGGTGCTTGAATAATGTCTGTAAGTCAGTCAGTACGCTCTCCACAGTGAAGCAGGCAGTTTCAACCCCATTCCTGAATCTTTTTCCTACTAATGCTGTTTGCACCAAGATACATACAAAACTACTAGGTCTTCCAATTCATAACAAACAAAACCAAACTTAGAACAATGAAACAATGACTAAAGCTACAGAGAATAAAATATTAAAACTAGTGGAAAATTCCTATCTCCTTGACAAAAATTTAGGTCTGTATAGACTCTGACCTGGGAAATCTGGGCTTAGTAGACACACACATTCTAAAGCTGAAGAGAAAGAAATAAAACTATCATACAACTGTAAAAGTTATCAGTAAACCTTTTAATGAATAATGAACCATGAATTCTAATTCTGTGAACAACTGACTTCAATAAAAAAAAAAAAAAACTTTTAGTTTAAAACAGGAAAAAAACATAACTGAAAAAGACATATGTACGCCAATGTTCACTGCAGCACTGTTTACAATAGCTAGGACATGGAAGCAGCCTAGATGTCCACTGACAGATGAATGGATAAAGAAGTTGTGGTACATATATACAATGGAATATTACTTAGCCATAAAAAGGAACATCTTTGAGTCAGTTCTAATGAGTCAAACCTCGAGCCTTTTTATACAGAAAATGAAGTAAAAATCAGAAAGTACTGGGACCAACCCAGCTTCCTGAGGGAGCCTGCTCCCAAGAATGACCACAACCAGCACCGCTTCCTGAGAGCCTGCTTTGCGACATCAGTGATGTGACAGCAGTTATCTTACAAGCCAACCAAGTGACGTCAGATAATAAGTTTCTGGTGGGAAGCTGACAGTGATGAATCTTTTATATTCTCTCTAGTGCCTGGAAGAAAGTCTCATGCACACAAAGGAGAAACAACATATGGGCAAAAAACCAAGGTCTTTAGAATTAGCTGGACTTGGTTTCATATCACCCTGCCATATCTAGTTGTATGACCTTTAAAAAAATACTTAACTTTGTTAAGTCTCAGTTTCCTGATTTGAAGAATAGAGCTTAACATACATAAGTCAATGCATATAAAGAGCCTATGAGGTCTGTCAGAGAGAAGGTGCTTGAATAATGTCTGTAAGTCAGTCAGTACGCTCTCCACAGTGAAGCAGGCAGTTTCAACCCCATTCCTGAATCTTTTTCCTACTAATGCTGTTTGCACCAAGATACATACAAAACTACTAGGTCTTCCAATTCATAACAAACAAAACCAAACTTAGAACAATGAAACAATGACTAAAGCTACAGAGAATAAAATATTAAAACTAGTGGAAAATTCCTATCTCCTTGACAAAAATTTAGGTCTGTATAGACTCTGACCTGGGAAATCTGGGCTTAGTAGACACACACATTCTAAAGCTGAAGAGAAAGAAATAAAACTATCATACAACTGTAAAAGTTATCAGTAAACCTTTTAATGAATAATGAACCATGAATTCTAATTCTGTGAACAACTGACTTCAATAAAAAAAAAAAAAAACTTTTAGTTTAAAACAGGAAAAAAACATAACTGAAAAAGACATATGTACGCCAATGTTCACTGCAGCACTGTTTACAATAGCTAGGACATGGAAGCAGCCTAGATGTCCACTGACAGATGAATGGATAAAGAAGTTGTGGTACATATATACAATGGAATATTACTTAGCCATAAAAAGGAACATCTTTGAGTCAGTTCTAATGAGTCAAACCTCGAGCCTATTATACAGAGTGAAGTAAGTCAGAAAGTACATGCAGAGTACATAACACAAAATGTCAGGCTGGATGAATCACAACCTGGAATCAAGATTTCTGGGAGAAATATCAACAATCTCAGATATGCAGATGCTATCACTCTAATGGCAGAAGCTTAAAAGGAACTAAAGAGCCTCTTGATGAGGGTGAAAGAAGACAGTGAAAAAGTTGCTTTAAACATAACATTCAAAAAACTAAGATCATGGCATCTGGTTCCATCACTTCATGGCAAACTGATGGGGAAAAAGTA
The DNA here is from genome assembly GCA_022376925.1 of Tragulus kanchil. Classification (NCBI taxonomy): domain Eukaryota; kingdom Metazoa; phylum Chordata; class Mammalia; order Artiodactyla; family Tragulidae; genus Tragulus; species Tragulus kanchil. Next base: position 155,108,647 of record JAIOJX010000032.1, read on the forward strand.
GAACAGTGACAGATTTTATTTTCTTAGGCTCCAAAATCACTGTGGACAGTGGCTGCAGCCATGCAAATTAAAAGATGCTTGCTCCTTGGAAGAAAAGCTATGACAAACCTAGACGGCTTATTAAAAAGCAAAGACATCACTTTGCGGACAAAGGTCTGTACCATTGAAGTTATGGTTTTTCCAGTAGTCATGTACAGATGTAAGAGTTGGACCATAAAGAAAGCTAAGTGCTAAAGAACTGATGCTTTTGAATGTAGAGCTGAAGAAGACTCTTGAGAGCCTCTTGGATAACAGGGAGATCAAACCAGTCAGTCCTAAAGGAAATCAAACCTGAATATTCATTGGAAGGACCGATGCTGAAGCTAAAGTCCTAATACTTTGGCCATCCAATGTGAAAAGTCGACTTACTGGAAAAGACCCTGATGCTGGGAAAGATGGAGGACAGGAGGAGAAGAGGGTGGCAGAGGATGAGATGTTTAGACAGTACCACCAACACAATGGACATGAATTTGAGCAAACTCTGGGAGACAGTGAAGGACAGGGAAGCCTGGTGTGCTGCAGTCCATGGGGTCACAAAGAGTCAGACGCAACTTAGCAACTGAACAACAAGTCAGAAAGAGGAAAACAAAGATCCAGTATTAATGCATACATATGGAATCTAGAAAGACGGTACTGATGAACCTATTTGTAGGGCAACAATGGAGATGCAGACATAGAGAGCAGATTTGTGAACACAGTGGAGGGAGGGGAGGGTGGGACAAATTGAGAGAGTCGTATTGAAACATATACATGACCACATGTAAAACAGACAACCCGTGGGAAGTTGCTGTACGACACAGGAAGCTCAACTCAGTGCTCTGCAATAACGTAGACAGGGTGGGACTGGATGGGAGGCAGGAGGGAGGTTCAAGAGGGTCTAGGCCATACTACCCTGAATGTGCCCAATCTTGTCTAATCTCGGAAGCTAAGTAGGGTTGGGCCTTGTTAGTACTTGGATGGGCGGTTCAAGGTGGGGACCTATGTATGCCTATGGTTGATTCATGTTGATGTAAGGCAGAAACCAACACAACATTGTAAAAAAATTACCCTCCAGTTAAAAATAAATTTTAAAAAAAATGGGAAAATTATTAAAATGTTTGCATTCATGAGTATAGAGTTAAAACATTACTGGGATCAGAAAAGAGCCAAGATGAAAAGCTTCATGTATTGCCTTGATGAAGACACAAAGAGAGGGATGGGAAGTGGGACAGAACAGAGCAGAGGCTCTGTGATGATCAAAAGTGCTCCTCTCCTTTGCTGGAAGAAATTATGCTATTGGCTTTCTTCCCTTAGGAAGACAGATGACAGCTGTGCAGAGCAAACACTGAGTTTCTACAGGGGCAGAGAAGAGAATGGAATCATTTGTTCTACTGTTAACATCTGAGATTTTCTTAGTTTAAAAAGAACTTACAAAAAACTTTAAGAAGAACTATGTAACTTTCCTGTAAGTATATGAAAATAACCACAAAATAATCCCAGAGAGAAGAAAACGAGAGTCTATCCAAGAGAGGGAATTTGTTCAGTGGATGTTTCTCCCAATTCTCTGGCTTTCAGAGAGGTTAGTCAAATGACACCCACCTCGGGGAAAGTGTGCTTGTTTCCATCCATGCAGCAGAGAGAAACCTGCTCCTCTGACACAGTTTTGGAATCTGAAATGCTGTGGTTGTCTTAAATAAACCTTCCTACAAAGGATTCCAGGAGCAATTGTCTCATCACGGCCTTAGGCTCAGGATTAGGTCTCTGAGGTTCTACTCGAAGGGTTTGAGTCCTTTGCTAAGATCCAGGCCAGGGGTCATGGACAGATGCTCACAGCTTGGAACAAGGGGGAGGGTGGACAAATTGAGAGAGTCGTATTGAAACATATACATGACCCCATGTAAAACAGACAACCCGTGGGAAGTTGCTGTACGACACAGGAAGCTCAACTCAGTGCTCTGCAATAACGTAGACAGGGTGGGACTGGATGGGAGGCAGGAGGGAGGTTCAAGAGGGTCTAGGCCATACTACCCTGAATGTGCCCAATCTTGTCTAATCTCGGAAGCTAAGTAGGGTTGGGCCTTGTTAGTACTTGGATGGGCGGTTCAAGGTGGGGACCTATGTATGCCTATGGTTGATTCATGTTGATGTAAGGCAGAAACCAACACAACATTGTAAAAAAATTACCCTCCAGTTAAAAATAAATTTTAAAAAAAATGGGAAAATTATTAAAATGTTTGCATTCATGAGTATAGAGTTAAAACATTACTGGGATCAGAAAAGAGCCAAGATGAAAAGCTTCATGTATTGCCTTGATGAAGACACAAAGAGAGGGATGGGAAGTGGGACAGAACAGAGCAGAGGCTCTGTGATGATCAAAAGTGCTCCTCTCCTTTGCTGGAAGAAATTATGCTATTGGCTTTCTTCCCTTAGGAAGACAGATGACAGCTGTGCAGAGCAAACACTGAGTTTCTACAGGGGCAGAGAAGAGAATGGAATCATTTGTTCTACTGTTAACATCTGAGATTTTCTTAGTTTAAAAAGAACTTAAAAAAAAAACTTTAAGAAGAACTATGTAACTTTCCTGTAAGTATATGAAAATAACCACAAAATAATCCCAGAGAGAAGAAAACGAGAGTCTATCCAAGAGAGGGAATTTGTTCAGTGGATGTTTCTCCCAATTCTCTGGCTTTCAGAGAGGTTAGTCAAATGACACCCACCTCGGGGAAAGTGTGCTTGTTTCCATCCATGCAGCAGAGAGAAACCTGCTCCTCTGACACAGTTTTGGAATCTGAAATGCTGTGGTTGTCTTAAATAAACCTTCCTACAAAGGATTCCAGGAGCAATTGTCTCATCACGGCCTTAGGCTCAGGATTAGGTCTCTGAGGTTCTACTCGAAGGGTTTGAGTCCTTTTGCTAAGATCCAGGCCAGGGGGTCATGGACAGATGCTCACAGCTTGGAGGCTAACCATTAAGTCTTATCACCTTCAATCTGGGATCCATACGGTGATTATTTCTGGGGGTCGGGGGGCCAGAGGAAGAGGCTAAGAGCAATAAAGGGATAAAGGGTAGAAATTACCTCCTGGTTATAGTTTCTAAATGCTAACATTAAATAAATTAAACAACAGTTTAAAATGTAATGAGAAATTCCATAAGTGAACATAATAAACTGGAAATAATAAACCGGGTAGATTCACATCTACCCACAGACAACCAAGACCCACAGGTCTAGCACCTTCTTAGGACAGAACAATTTCCCTTTGAACTTCTCCCTGGGTTTTAACTTTTTTGTCTCTTTTGCTCCTCAAGTCAGTGGGACAGGAGAATGTACCAATACTTTCTTACAGGTTAAAAACAGTAACAACTAAAATCCCTCAGCATCAACAGAGAGAAAGGTTAGTTAAAGGCAGGAATGGGATCGAACCCGAGTTTTCTGACTACCAGGTCCCTTCCATGCCCAAACCCTAGGTCTGCAATAATGACTTATGATTTTGAGAGGCATGAAGTTCTTTATGGAATAAAAAGTTCAGATCTTTGTTCCAGGAAAATACACACACATATATATACACAATATTTATAATTAATTTCAAGAGGCTTATGGAGCTTCTTCACTCCATTCAAAGTCTACTATGCCAAGGTTCCACCCCTTTAGTCTTTGCAGCCAAGCTGGTCGTTCACTGCCATTTTTATACAAACATCTGAGATTTTCTTAGTTTAAAAGAACTTAAAAAAAACTTTAAGAAGAACTATGTAACTTTCCTGTAAGTATATGAAAATAACCACAAAATAATCCCAGAGAGAAGAAAACGAGAGTCTATCCAAGAGAGGGAATTTGTTCAGTGGATGTTTCTCCCAATTCTCTGGCTTTCAGAGAGGTTAGTCAAATGACACCCACCTCGGGGAAAGTGTGCTTGTTTCCATCCATGCAGCAGAGAGAAACCTGCTCCTCTGACACAGTTTTGGAATCTGAAATGCTGTGGTTGTCTTAAATAAACCTTCCTACAAAGGATTCCAGGAGCAATTGTCTCATCACGGCCTTAGGCTCAGGATTAGGTCTCTGAGGTTCTACTCGAAGGGTTTGAGTCCTTTTGCTAAGATCCAGGCCAGGGGGTCATGGACAGATGCTCACAGCTTGGAGGCTAACCATTAAGTCTTATCACCTTCAATCTGGGATCCATACGGTGATTATTTCTGGGGGTCGGGGGGCCAGAGGAAGAGGCTAAGAGCAATAAAGGGATAAAGGGTAGAAATTACCTCCTGGTTATAGTTTCTAAATGCTAACATTAAATAAATTAAACAACAGTTTAAAATGTAATGAGAAATTCCATAAGTGAACATAATAAACTGGAAATAATAAACCGGGTAGATTCACATCTACCCACAGACAACCAAGACCCACAGGTCTAGCACCTTCTTAGGACAGAACAATTTCCCTTTGAACTTCTCCCTGGGTTTTAACTTTTTTGTCTCTTTTGCTCCTCAAGTCAGTGGGACAGGAGAATGTACCAATACTTTCTTACAGGTTAAAAACAGTAACAACTAAAATCCCTCAGCATCAACAGAGAGAAAGGTTAGTTAAAGGCAGGAATGGGATCGGAACCCGAGTTTTCTGACTACCAGGTCCCTTCCATGCCCAAACCCTAGGTCTGCAATAATGACTTATGATTTTGAGAGGCATGAAGTTCTTTATGGAATAAAAAGTTCAGATCTTTGTTCCAGGAAAATACACACACATATATATACACAATATTTATAATTAATTTCAAGAGGCTTATGGAGCTTCTTCACTCCATTCAAAGTCTACTATGCCAAGGTTCCACCCCTTTAGTCTTTGCAGCCAAGCGGGGCTGGCTGGCAAGGACTCGGTGAGGTGCAGTCCTGCCTTGTGTGACCCTGTTCTTTAATCACTGGAACTCAGGCACTCTTTATAGAGGAATACTTCCCACAGGCCAAGAGTTGATTACTGTGGTCATTTGCACTTCCTTAAACTCTTCTTGTATACACAGAAAAGCAAACAAAACATTCCCCCAAAGCAACATTAAAGGTCTGATTGCAGCCCACAAAGCTACAAGAAAATGGAGATCTTCAGCCAAACTGCATGCATGCAGAATCACAGATGACCTGAACGGGCATTTAGCTGACAGACCCAGCCTGTGAAGCTACCATTTCCAAAATGGAGTGGTAATTTTAAGTTTCTTTGCTTTCTCATCACAGATAATATGGACTAACTGTTACAACACATCCAGGGGTTTTGGTATCAAAATAAATTACACAGCAATTCCTCCGAGTAGCAGTCTGTGACATCCATCCTAATTAGCTCACTAAAGGCAAGAAACAAACATGAAGAAGGTCACCAGCTCCATGGAGGGGAAGGGTTTCCACTCAAGTACCCTGACACAAATCCAACAACAAAAGCACAATATCCAGCAAACACAGGCTCACTGCCTCCCAGGCCTCTGGATGGAGCTGGAGGCAGGAATAGAGGCAAGAAAGTATTCTGCCTTCCCTTCTGCTCAAGTTATGTTCTCACGCTGACCTCCAGCCTTCCCAGGCCCCCTGGGTTTTAACTTTTTTGTCTCTTTTGCTCCTCAAGTCAGTGGGACAGGAGAATGTACCAATACTTTCTTACAGGTTAAAAACAGTAACAACTAAAATCCCTCAGCATCAACAGAGAGAAAGGTTAGTTAAAGGCAGGAATGGGATCGGAACCCGAGTTTTCTGACTACCAGGTCCCTTCCATGCCCAAACCCTAGGTCTGCAATAATGACTTATGATTTTGAGAGGCATGAAGTTCTTTATGGAATAAAAAGTTCAGATCTTTGTTCCAGGAAAATACACACACATATATATACACAATATTTATAATTAATTTCAAGAGGCTTATGGAGCTTCTTCACTCCATTCAAAGTCTACTATGCCAAGGTTCCACCCCTTTAGTCTTTGCAGCCAAGCGGGGCTGGCTGGCAAGGACTCGGTGAGGTGCAGTCCTGCCTTGTGTGACCCTGTTCTTTAATCACTGGAACTCAGGCACTCTTTATAGAGGAATACTTCCCACAGGCCAAGAGTTGATTACTGTGGTCATTTGCACTTCCTTAAACTCTTCTTGTATACACAGAAAAGCAAACAAAACATTCCCCCAAAGCAACATTAAAGGTCTGATTGCAGCCCACAAAGCTACAAGAAAATGGAGATCTTCAGCCAAACTGCATGCATGCAGAATCACAGATGACCTGAACGGGCATTTAGCTGACAGACCCAGCCTGTGAAGCTACCATTTCCAAAATGGAGTGGTAATTTTAAGTTTCTTTGCTTTCTCATCACAGATAATATGGACTAACTGTTACAACACATCCAGGGGTTTTGGTATCAAAATAAATTACACAGCAATTCCTCCGAGTAGCAGTCTGTGACATCCATCCTAATTAGCTCACTAAAGGCAAGAAACAAACATGAAGAAGGTCACCAGCTCCATGGAGGGGAAGGGTTTCCACTCAAGTACCCTGACACAAATCCAACAACAAAAGCACAATATCCAGCAAACACAGGCTCACTGCCTCCCAGGCCTCTGGATGGAGCTGGAGGCAGGAATAGAGGCAAGAAAGTATTCTGCCTTCCCTTCTGCTCAAGTTATGTTCTCACGCTGACCCTCCAGCTTCAAAATCAGTTCTTCCAGGGGAAACAGAAGAACATGGAGATGAATGAGACATCCCTGAAAGAGGCAGAATAAAGAAAAGGCCAACCCTTTCCATGGGGATGCTGCAGAGAAACTCTGGAGACACCCACCCCCAGTCTCCTTCGTTGAGAGGTCACAGGCAAGTTCTCCACATCTTAATTCTCATCCATGAGGTAGCCAGAGGGTCCTAATGGCCCAATTGGCTCAACAGAGTGTGGAGCTCCACTCCCTGAGCCTGGGGCCCTCCCTGCTGTAGACTGTGGTGCACTGGCTTTCATTTCAAGGGTATTAATGGTTTCCCAGGTGGTGCTAGTAGTAAAGTACCCACCTGCCAATGCAGGAGACATAAGAGACCAGAGTTCGATCTCTGGGTCTGGAAGATCCCCCAGAGAAGGGCATGGCAACCCACTCCAGTATTCTTGCCTAGAGAATCCCATGGACAGAGGAGTTTGGCAGGCTAGAGTCCATGGGGTCACACAGAGTCAGACACAACTGAAGCTACAACTTAGCACAGCACGGTGGTTTCCCGGTGAGCAAAGTCTGAAGACTTTACACTGATGCAAACCTAACAGTCAAAGTGGAAACCCTTTCTTTCTCTTACTCAGTCCATATTTTCAAAGTTTTCATTCTCACTTCATTCTCACAGTAGCTATAAACTCAGGGCATATTCCAGGTTGAGGAAGGCCTCTCAATAAACCATAAGTGCCCTATATTTTTCAAGTGATAACAAAGTCCAGAGGTAAAAAAAATAAAGGAAGTGTAACAATAAAAACACTGTTCTATGTTAATTAGTTCTAAAAATTAAGTAAAATCTTTAAACTGAGCATTTACATTTACATTTTTTTGAAGTATAGCTGATGTGCAATATTATATAAGCTACAGGTGCACAGAAGTAAATATGTTAAGTGCATCTGTTTATATCAAGTTTAATAGCTAAACAAACAGTGAGAAGCCTGTGCCTCTTCTACAAACATTGAGAAGCCTGTGCCTCTTCTATGTTGCCATCAGGGGTGAAGACCCAAGGGCAGCAGGGGCAATGGTTCAAGGCAGAAACGGGCAAACAAGACCCTGAGTCTGTTTGTAAATCATAATTTAGGAAGTCTCTTGCCTTTCCACCTTTTTCTAAAAGTATAGTCATGTTTACACTACAGTGCGGCTGATCAAGCGCACAACAGCACTGTGTCTGGAGACACCCACCCAGTCTCCTTCGTTGAGAGGTCACAGGCAAGTTCTCCACATCTTAATTCTCATCCATGAGGTAGCCAGAGGGTCCTAATGGCCCAATTGGCTCAACAGAGTGTGGAGCTCCACTCCCTGAGCCTGGGGCCCTCCCTGCTGTAGACTGTGGTGCACTGGCTTTCATTTCAAGGGTATTAATGGTTTCCCAGGTGGTGCTAGTAGTAAAGTACCCACCTGCCAATGCAGGAGACATAAGAGACCAGAGTTCGATCTCTGGGTCTGGAAGATCCCCCAGAGAAGGGCATGGCAACCCACTCCAGTATTCTTGCCTAGAGAATCCCATGGACAGAGGAGTTTGGCAGGCTAGAGTCCATGGGGTCACACAGAGTCAGACACAACTGAAGCTACAACTTAGCACAGCACGGTGGTTTCCCGGTGAGCAAAGTCTGAAGACTTTACACTGATGCAAACCTAACAGTCAAAGTGGAAACCCTTTCTTTCTCTTACTCAGTCCATATTTTCAAAGTTTTCATTCTCACTTCATTCTCACAGTAGCTATAAACTCAGGGCATATTCCAGGTTGAGGAAGGCCTCTCAATAAACCATAAGTGCCCTATATTTTTCAAGTGATAACAAAGTCCAGAGGTAAAAAAAATAAAGGAAGTGTAACAATAAAAACACTGTTCTATGTTAATTAGTTCTAAAAATTAAGTAAAATCTTTAAACTGAGCATTTACATTTACATTTTTTTGAAGTATAGCTGATGTGCAATATTATATAAGCTACAGGTGCACAGAAGTAAATATGTTAAGTGCATCTGTTTATATCAAGTTTAATAGCTAAACAAACAGTGAGAAGCCTGTGCCTCTTCTACAAACATTGAGAAGCCTGTGCCTCTTCTATGTTGCCATCAGGGGTGAAGACCCAAGGGCAGCAGGGGCAATGGTTCAAGGCAGAAACGGGCAAACAAGACCCTGAGTCTGTTTGTAAATCATAATTTAGGAAGTCTCTTGCCTTTCCACCTTTTTCTAAAAGTATAGTCATGTTTACACTACAGTGCGGCTGATCAAGCGCACAACAGCACTGTGTCTAAAAAATAAGGCACACATCTTCATTTTAGAAATACCTTATTGCTAAAAAATGCTAACCTCCGTCCAAATCTTCAGCAAATCATAATCTTTTTGCAAAAGTAACATGAAAGACCACATATCATCATAACACATATAATCAGAATGAATTAATTTAAAATATTTCAAGAAATACCAAAATGTTACCGAGACATGAAGTGAGCAGAGGCTGTTGGAAAAACAGCGCTGACAGAGCTGGGGGGCACGCAGGCCTGCCACAGACCTTCTGCCAGTGAACAGTGCACCACCAGTGAGGCGCAGTAAAAACAGATCTGCTTGTACTGAAAACGACCTGAATAAAGGATCACCGTCTCTAGAAAAGAGTGTGCAAAACAGGAATCAACTCTCAGCTTTCACACATTGCTGCCGTAAGACAAACATGTTGGCCGTTCAATTCCACCTGCTTCCCTGCTTTTCAGCACGGAGTCCCACGCGGCACCTGAGCACCCCTCTACGGTGGCGCCACCGTGCTCGTGGCCACGGCACAAGTGGGCCTGTGACTTTCGTCACAGCAACGCTCTACAGTAAACACGCGGGGATCCCCGGTGCTCTCCCAACGCTGGATCACTCATGGAAAGGTCAGTCTCCAGACGGACACTACAGTGAGCTGACAGGAAGGGGAGAAAGCAGACGCCTTGTGTAGGCTATGAGATGGCACCCTTCAACCACTTTCACCTCTCCCAGCTTCACCTGTAAAGTCAGTTTCCACCACAAATTAAACAATGCATTAACAAGACATCCACCAAAGAGGCGGCCGGTGCACAAAAGAGCCAACTAGTCCGCAAGACCCAGGGGAATCGCCCTGTGGCCCTCCCACAGGGGACTCAGAGGCTTGCTTCGCTTTGGAAGGCTGGACCTCAGTTTGGATTTTACCCAGTGAGCTGTAGGGAAGAACTGGTAGATTTTAGGCAGAAGGATGGCACAATCAAATTCTGTGTTTTAAAAAGCAAGTTCAGGGACTTCCCTGGTGGTCCAGTTGCTAAGACTTCGCCTTCCAGCGCAGGAGGCAAGGGTTTGATTCCTGGTTGGGAAGCTAGGATCCCACATGCCTCGACGCCAAAAACCAAAACAGAAGCAATACTGTAACAAATTCAATAAAGGCTTTACAAATGGCTCATATCAAAAAAAAATGTCAATAAGTAAACAAATAACAGGCAGTGAGAACAGAGAGGCAGAAGAGACTGTGCAGAGGTGCACTCGATGGTCGAGACCGGTTGACAGGAAGCGAGGGAAAGGCAGGGCATGTAGGCAGTGGAAGATAAGCTACGTGTGTAACTTCTCACAACCTATTAACCGCAAAACAAGCCACAGTAGTGGAGAGGACTCCTGAAGCAAATTCCAGTGGAACTGCACCTCCGTTTCCTTACCTTGGCAGCCGAGTTCGACACTCCGTGGGTAACATTTCTGATAAGGCCCCCAACGTTTCCGTACTTTATCAGTCCAGTCACCCCTTCAGAAACGTCATTCAAAAGCCCCATGGGGTTGCCAAGGAAGTCCACAGACCCCAGGATCCGTGCCGCCTGGCTGAGGAGTTCCTGTCGAGGGGAGCAGGGAGAAGAGAAGCCAGACCTGTTTATATCCTATGCAGACTGAGTGTCCCTAGCAAAAAGGCTAGACGTCGGTCTCGCTTCCTACTCCCACCAACAATCACCCTTTATTTCTCACCAACTGTGAACTCCTGCCCTTCCTAAGCTCCACCCTAAACCTTTCCCATACACACAGCCCAGAGGTTACCCTCAACCTTCTCATACATGCTCTTCAAAGCCCTTTACAAGAAAAAATGCTATGAAACAGGAGAGACACCACAAATATTTATTACTACGCACATCATGCTCTCCTTTCCATCATTCTATAAATAGGGAATTCACCAGCAGCAGGGGGAGTTCCAAAAGGAAAACGAAGGAAGGAGCAGATATGGAGCCCCTCGGAACCTGTGGAGTAGGTGGAACACAGAGCAGGCATGCTCAGACCTACTCGACATTGTCAGCAGTAATGTCTTAGTAACCCAAATTCCCGTTTGGATTTTACCCAGTGAGCTGTAGGGAAGAACTGGTAGATTTTAGGCAGAAGGATGGCACAATCAAATTCTGTGTTTTAAAAGCAAGTTCAGGGACTTCCCTGGTGGTCCAGTTGCTAAGACTTCGCCTTCCAGCGCAGGAGGCAAGGGTTTGATTCCTGGTTGGGAAGCTAGGATCCCACATGCCTCGACGCCAAAAACCAAAACAGAAGCAATACTGTAACAAATTCAATAAAGGCTTTACAAATGGCTCATATCAAAAAAAAATGTCAATAAGTAAACAAATAACAGGCAGTGAGAACAGAGAGGCAGAAGAGACTGTGCAGAGGTGCACTCGATGGTCGAGACCGGTTGACAGGAAGCGAGGGAAAGGCAGGGCATGTAGGCAGTGGAAGATAAGCTACGTGTGTAACTTCTCACAACCTATTAACCGCAAAACAAGCCACAGTAGTGGAGAGGACTCCTGAAGCAAATTCCAGTGGAACTGCACCTCCGTTTCCTTACCTTGGCAGCCGAGTTCGACACTCCGTGGGTAACATTTCTGAAAAGGGCCCCCCAACGTTTCCGTACTTTATCAGTCCAGTCACCCCTTCAGAAACGTCATTCAAAAGCCCCATGGGGTTGCCAAGGAAGTCCACAGACCCCAGGATCCGTGCCGCCTGGCTGAGGAGTTCCTGTCGAGGGGAGCAGGGAGAAGAGAAGCCAGACCTGTTTATATCCTATGCAGACTGAGTGTCCCTAGCAAAAAGGCTAGACGTCGGTCTCGCTTCCTACTCCCACCAACAATCACCCTTTATTTCTCACCAACTGTGAACTCCTGCCCTTCCTAAGCTCCACCCTAAACCTTTCCCATACACACAGCCCAGAGGTTACCCTCAACCTTCTCATACATGCTCTTCAAAGCCCTTTACAAGAAAAAATGCTATGAAACAGGAGAGACACCACAAATATTTATTACTACGCACATCATGCTCTCCTTTCCATCATTCTATAAATAGGGAATTCACCAGCAGCAGGGGGAGTTCCAAAAGGAAAACGAAGGAAGGAGCAGATATGGAGCCCCTCGGAACCTGTGGAGTAGGTGGAACACAGAGCAGGCATGCTCAGACCTACTCGACATTGTCAGCAGTAATGTCTTAGTAACCCAAATTCCCAGACAACTAGATCAAGCACTGTTCATGTGCCAGTCACGGGTACTGATCCACAGCTCACCTCCTGGAAGTGTTTGAGGATATCGTTGATGATGAACTCCTTGGTCTCGTAGGGATGGACCCGAGTGAATGGATCCAGATTGATCACGGCATCTTCAAATCGAATCAGTGGAAATCCCAAGGTGCTTTTCAGGGCCTAGTGAGGGAAGAAAGGCAATGATATATGTTGGCCATATGATGGCCTTCCACAGGGCTGTAACTCTGGATTCCACGAAAGCTACAAGTCATGTCAACTTTCCAATGGGAGTCAAGGTTGTGATATTCATAAATAAGGATTTTCCTAGTAATTATAAAACATTAGGTATATATCAGATGTATCATAAAAAATATCATATATCACATAGAAATAAATACTTTCACTTCACAGCATAGTTCTGCATGATTTATTTTGGATCTATAGGTTTGTCATGTTTTACTTTTTTTTTTTTTTTTTCAGATTTTCTTTTTAAGTTTTGGATGTGGACCATTCTTAAAAGTCGTCACTGAATTTATTTCAATATTGCTTCCCTTTTATGTTTTGGTGCTATGGCCACAAGGCATGTGGGACCCCAGCTTCCCAACCAAGGATCGAACCTGTACCCCCTATACTGGAAGGCAGATTCTCAACCGCTGGACCGCTAGAGAAGTCCCCTGTTTTACTTTTTGACTGAAACATACAACACATATGGAGAGATGTACTTATCAAATGAACGGTTATCATTTTCTCAAGTAAACACAACCATGTAACCGCCACCCAGACCGGAAAGCTGGTTATTATCCCCGTCTTGGAACCTCCCACTCCTCCCACTTTGTGGACTCCCTGTCATGACTCCCTCTTCCCTAAGATGACATCTACCACCACAGACGAGGTTCTCCTGCTTTGAATTGTATCTAAATGCTATCATCAGTATGCACTTGGTTGTACGTGGCTTCTGACAACATTAGGTCTGTGAGGCTCACTAGGTCGTTGCACACAGTGGCAGTTCCAATATAACTCTCAGTGCTATGCAGTATTCCAACAAGTGAACAAAACACGAATTTATTTAACCACTGCTGTTGATGAATAGTTGTGCTGTTTTCATTTTTTTTTTGCTATTAGGAATAATGCTTTCATGAACGTGCGTGGATATGTTTTAGGGGGCACATTTGTACACATCTCTTTTTTTTTGGCCACTTCTATTGATCCTTCATTCATTTACCCTTGTTCTTTGGCCTGTGTGGGCCTTCCAATGTAGTGGCCTCTCTCGTCGCAGAGCACTGGCTCTGGGCACATGTGCTCCAGAGCTCTGGCTCAGTAATTGGACACATCGGTCCAGCCACTCCGCGGCATGTGGGATCTTCCCAGGATTGGGATGGAACCGGTGCCCCTTGCACTGCAAGGCGGTATCCTTACCCACTGGACCACCAGGGAAGCCCATCTTTTTTTTTTTTTTTTAATATTTACCTGGGAGAGGAGTTACCGGGTCATAAAGGAAGTACAACCTTAAGTCTGTGCTGCCAGTTTTCCAAAGCAGCTCAACTGGTTTCGCCCCCTCCAGCACTCTATGAAATTTCCTGTTAGGCAGCAGCTTCGCCAACACTTGGTACAGACAGATTTTCAAACACAACTGTTCTGATGGTTGTGTGATGGTAACTCTGTGTGGTTTTACTTTCCATTTTCTTGTTGAAGGATGAGATTAAACACCTGATAATACACACATCAGCCTTGTGGATATACTTTGTTATTAAGTGCCTACCTGAGGTTTTTGCTCATTCACACAGTGGACTGTCTGTTTCTTCCTTATAGTTTTGTAGGTTTTTTTGTTTTTTACATTCTGTTTATGAGTCTCTGTTGCACGCATGTATTGCATATATCTGCTCTTGTTCTGTGACTTGTCATATCACTCTTTGGTGTTTTTTGATAGCAAATTCTTCTGTGTGTGCTGTCATCCCGTCCCTACCTCCCACTTTGTGGACTCCTGTCATGACTCCCTCTTCCCTAAGATGACATCTACCACCACAGACGAGGTTCTCCTGCTTTGAATTGTATCTAAATGCTATCATCAGTATGCACTTGGTTGTACGTGGCTTCTGACAACATTAGGTCTGTGAGGCTCACTAGGTCGTTGCACACAGTGGCAGTTCCAATATAACTCTCAGTGCTATGCAGTATTCCAACAAGTGAACAAAACACGAATTTATTTAACCACTGCTGTTGATGAATAGTTGTGCTGTTTTCATTTTTTTTTTGCTATTATGAATAATGCTTTCATGAACGTCGTGGATATGTTTTAGGGGGCACATTTGTACACATCTCTTTTTTTTTGGCCACTTCTATTGATCCTTCATTCATTTACCCTTGTTCTTTGGCCTGTGTGGGCCTTCCAATGTAGTGGCCTCTCTCGTCGCAGAGCACTGGCTCTGGGCACATGTGCTCCAGAGCTCTGGCTCAGTAATTGGACACATCGGTCCAGCCACTCCGCGGCATGTGGGATCTTCCCAGGATTGGGATGGAACCGGTGCCCCTTGCACTGCAAGGCGGTATCCTTACCCACTGGACCACCAGGGAAGCCCATCTTTTTTTTTTTTTAATATTTACCTGGGAGAGGAGTTACCGGGTCATAAAGGAAGTACAACCTTAAGTCTGTGCTGCCAGTTTTCCAAAGCAGCTCAACTGGTTTCGCCCCCTCCAGCACTCTATGAAATTTCCTGTTAGGCAGCAGCTTCGCCAACACTTGGTACAGACAGATTTTCAAACACAACTGTTCTGATGGTTGTGTGATGGTAACTCTGTGTGGTTTTACTTTCCATTTTCTTGTTGAAGGATGAGATTAAACACCTGATAATACACACATCAGCCTTGTGGATATACTTTGTTATTAAGTGCCTACCTGAGGTTTTTGCTCATTCACACAGTGGACTGTCTGTTTCTTCCTTATAGTTTTGTAGGTTTTTTTGTTTTTTACATTCTGTTTATGAGTCTCTGTTGCACGCATGTATTGCATATATCTGCTCTTGTTCTGTGACTTGTCATATCACTCTTTGGTGTTTTTTGATAGCAAATTCTTCTGTGTGTGCTGTCACTTCAGTTGTATCTGACTCTATGTGACCTGGGGACTTCAGTCCGCCAGGTTCCTCTGTCCATGCAAGAATACCAGAGTGGATAGCCATTCCCTTCTTCAGGGGATCTTCCTAACCAGGGATCAAACCTTTGTCTCTTACATCTCCTGCACTGGCAGGTGGGCTCCTTACCACTAGCACCACCTGCAAAGGCCCCAAGCAGGTTCTTAGTTTTAATGAAATCCAACTTAACAATCTTTCCCTTTATGGTACGGACCTCCTGTGTTGCAGTCAGGAAATTATCTACACTAAGGTCATAAAGATATTCCCATCTATCTGTTTGTAGAATTTTTATTGTTTTACTCTTCACAATCAAATATACAACCTACTTGAACATGACATACATATATATATGTGTGTACATATATATATATATATATATATATGTATAAAATATACATTGTAAAGTATAGATGAAAAGCAATTTTTCCAGATGGGAATCTTATCTTAATAATATTATTGAAAGGCCACCCTTGCCCTTATTATAGTACAGTGCAATTCTGTCCTATGTCAAGTGACTGTACTTATGTGTCTGTTTCTGGATTCTCATTTTTGCCCTGCCTTCTGCCAATACCACACTGTCTTAATTACTATAATTTTTATAATAATTTTGAAGTCTAATAGCATAAGCTCTTTATTCTTTGCATTTTTGGCTATATTTTGCACTTTTCATTTCCAACTAAATTTTAGAATCAGCCTGTCAATCTTCCACACACAGACACGCACACACACACACATACACACAAACTGCTAGAATTTTCACGAGGATTGTATTGAACCTACACACCAATTTGAGGAGAAATGACAACTTTACAATATTGACTCTTCCAGTGTATTAACATGGTGCATCCCTTTATCTCTTTAGACCTTTCAAATTTTCTCTCAGTTATATTTCATTGTCTCTGTGCAGAAGTCTTTCTTATACACACCATTGGATTCACTTCTAGGTATCTGTGGTACAGTAAAAATGGCCACAGATGTTTGTATCCTCCACCACTAGTGAAGTATATTTCCCCTTTACTTGAACCTGCACTGACCACCTAATTCACTTCAAACAATAAACTGCCATACAAGTAACAGTGGGCAATCTCTGAGCTCTGGCCTCAAGAGAGCTTGGAGCAACTGTTTTGCCCATTCTGATCTCCCCACAACGTGAGGAGGCCAAGACTAGCTTCCCTGAAAACAAGAGACCACATGGAGGGGGTTCTGTTGACAGCCAACAGCAAGCCCCTGACATGGGCCTAAGGTCATCTTACACTGTTCAGTCTCCGTTGACTGGCAGGTGACTGCAGCTACATCAGTAACCACCAGTGAGTCCAGCAGAAACAGCACCCAGCTGAGTCTGGTCCAAATTGCCAACTCACAGATTTGTGAACAAATAAAATGGTTATTTAAAACTACTCAGTTTTGGCATGATTCATTATGCAGTTAATAGATGATATGTATTTGATGTTCTCTTAAATGGTGTTGTAAAGCTATCCCTAAAATTTTCCTCCTCTAATTGTTGCTTAAATAGAAATACAATTGATTTTTGTACAATGTCTTCAGGGACACTGTTGAATCTACTTATTCATTCTCATAACTTAGCTGTACATTCTTTTAGATTTTCTAGATAATCATGTTCTCTGGAAATTATAAAGTTTTCATTTTCCTGTCCAGTCTTTGTACTTATTCTTTTTTTTTTTTTTAAAGATTTATTTATTTATTTTATTTTTTGGGCGGGGGTCGGGTTGGGGAGGGAGGGGAGCAGGAGGGCCACTTCTATTGGTCTTTTGTTTCTCTATTTTCATCCGTCTTTGTTCTTTGGCTCCTGTGGGCCTCCCGTCGTGGTGGCATCTGTCACTGCAGAGCGCCGGCTCTGGGCGCATGCACTCCAGAGCTCTGGCTCGGCGATTGGACACATCCGTCCAGCCGCTCCGCGGCACGTGGGATCTTCCCAGGCCAGGGATCGAACCGGCGCCCCCTGCACTGCAAGGCGGTGTCCTTATCCACTGGACCACCAAGGGAAGCCCTGTACCTATTATTTCTTTTATTTATCTCATTGGCCTAATGTCCAGCAAAACAGAAGGGGCGACAATGGCCATTCCTCCCTACTTTCAACAGACTACCAATGAGGAGGCTACTTGGGGCAGATTTCTCATGGAGATGCTTTGTTGTATCAAGGCAGTTTCTGTCTTTTTATTTGCTGAGTTTTTATCATAAATGGATGCTGAATTTTGTCCAAAGATTTGTGTGCAACTATTGAGATAATCCTATTTTTTGATTCTTTCACTTTGTTGATACGGTGAATGAAATGATTTATTTGGAAATGTACACTTTTATGTGTGTGTGCTCAGCTGCTCAGTCACGTCAGACTCTTTGCAACCCCATGGACTGTAGCCCACCAGGCTCCTCTGTCCATGGGATTCTCCAGGCAAGAATGGGTTTGGCATTTTTTCCTGACCCAGGGATCCAACCTGCGTCTCTTGCATCTCCTGCATTGGCAGATGGATTCACTTACACCCTTGGAATAAATCTGATTTTGTTATAGCAATATTAATACCATTAGTCCTTGAATAACATGGAGGTTAGGAGTGCTGATCCCCTACACAGTCAAAAAGCCTCAGATAACTTTATAGTCCGCTTTCTATATCCAGTTTTGCAACCACAGATTTGTCCAGCCACGATCGTGTAGTGATGTAATTACTGGGGGGGAAAAAAAGCAGTACCTAATTGGCCCATGTAGCTCAAACTCACGCTGTTCAAACACCTGTATTTTTCTCCTATACACTGCTATATTTAATTGGATAATGCTTTGTCCAGTGTGTCTTGAATACATACACAGTTATTAACATTTTAAATTCTGTGTCCATATCTGATGTACCTATTTCTAGCGTCTGTTCTTCCTCTTGGTAGGCCTGGTAACTTGTGATGGAACGCTATCTTTTGTATAAAAACCTGTAGATTTCTAAATGAGTCTTCAGCCTCTGGCAGGCAGTTAAAGGATGAGATGGTTGATGGCATCAGCAACTCAACCGACATGAGTTCGAGCAGACTCTGGGAAACAGTGAAGGTCAAGGGAAGCCTGGTGCACTGTAGTCTGAGGTCACAAAAAGTCAGACACGACCTAGTGACTGAGCAAGGCACATAAAGGGGCTTAATCCAATCAGTGTTCTCAAGGCTGGCTTTCAGTCTTTGTAAAGATAATCTTGGTCTGTTTCCATCTGTATAAGGTTTGGTATAGTACCTCAGCAGTCTCAACTGAAAACCAGTTCCATTCCTCCACTTTTAATCTAACCAGTGCCATAAAACTGCTAAAAGATCTATTTAGTTAGCCTCTTGGCTGCTATTTTTGCTTAGCTTCTCCCAGACTACTCAGAAACTGGCGTCCGCTTCAAGAAATAAACAGCTCAAACTATCAGGGTCCTTGTTCTGCCTGTCCCTTCTCAGTAAGATATGAGCACCTCCACACCTATGGTCAATTAATCTTCAACAAAGAAGGCAAGAATATACAATGGAAACAAGACAGTCTCCTCAGCAAGTGGTGTTGGGAAAGCTGGACTGCAGCATGTAAATCAATGAAGTTAGAACACTCCTCACACCACACACAAAAATAAACTCAAAGTGGCTTAAAGACTTAAATATAAGACTTGTCACCATAAAACTCCTAGAAGAGAACATAGCCGAAACATTCTCTGACATAAATCGTACTGATCCCTACACAGTCAAAAAGCCTCAGATAACTTTATAGTCCGCTTTCTATATCCAGTTTTGCAACCACAGATTTGTCCAGCCACGATCGTGTAGTGATGTAATTACTGGGGGGGAAAAAAAGCAGTACCTAATTGGCCCATGTAGCTCAAACTCACGCTGTTCAAACACCTGTATTTTTCTCCTATACACTGCTATATTTAATTGGATAATGCTTTGTCCAGTGTGTCTTGAATACATACACAGTTATTAACATTTTAAATTCTGTGTCCATATCTGATGTACCTATTTCTAGCGTCTGTTCTTCCTCTTGGTAGGCCTGGTAACTTGTGATGGAACGCTATCTTTTGTATAAAAACCTGTAGATTTCTAAATGAGTCTTCAGCCTCTGGCAGGCAGTTAAAGGATGAGATGGTTGATGGCATCAGCAACTCAACCGACATGAGTTCGAGCAGACTCTGGGAAACAGTGAAGGTCAAGGGAAGCCTGGTGCACTGTAGTCTGAGGTCACAAAAAGTCAGACACGACCTAGTGACTGAGCAAGGCACATAAAGGGGCTTAATCCAATCAGTGTTCTCAAGGCTGGCTTTCAGTCTTTGTAAAGATAATCTTGGTCTGTTTCCATCTGTATAAGGTTTGGTATAGTACCTCAGCAGTCTCAACTGAAAACCAGTTCCATTCCTCCACTTTTAATCTAACCAGTGCCATAAAACTGCTAAAAGATCTATTTAGTTAGCCTCTTGGCTGCTATTTTTGCTTAGCTTCTCCCAGACTACTCAGAAACTGGCGTCCGCTTCAAGAAATAAACAGCTCAAACTATCAGGGTCCTTGTTCTGCCTGTCCCTTCTCAGTAAGATATGAGCACCTCCACACCTATGGTCAATTAATCTTCAACAAAGAAGGCAAGAATATACAATGGAAACAAGACAGTCTCCTCAGCAAGTGGTGTTGGGAAAGCTGGACTGCAGCATGTAAATCAATGAAGTTAGAACACTCCCTCACACCACACACAAAAATAAACTCAAAGTGGCTTAAAGACTTAAATATAAGACTTGTCACCATAAAACTCCTAGAAGAGAACATAGCCGAAACATTCTCTGACATAAATCGTAGCGATGTTTTCTTAGGTCGGTCTCCCAAGGCAATACAAATAAAAGCAAAAATAAATACATGGGACCTAATCAAACTTGCAGGCTTTTGCACAGCAAAGAAAACTGTCAACAAAACAAAAAGACAACTATAGATTGGGAGAAAATATTAGCAAATGATAACACCAGCAGGGGCTTAATTTCCCAAATACTCAAACAGCTCATACAGCTTTATAACAAAAAAGCAAACAATCCAATCAGAAAATTGGCAGAAGACTTAAACAGATATTTCTCCAAAGAAGACATAAAGATGGCTGATAGGCACGTGCAAAGGTGCTCAGCCTCACTAATTATTTAGAGAAATGCAAATCAAAACTACAGTGAGGTAAACCTCATACCAGGCAGAATGGCAATCATTAAAATGTCTATACATAATAAATGCTAGACAGGGTGTGGTGAACAGGGAACTCTCCTACCCTATAGGTGGGAATGTAAGTTGATGCAGACTATGGAGAACAGTACATGGAGGCTCCTTAAAAACCTAAAAACAGAGTTGCCATATGATCCAGCTATCCCACTTCAGGACATATATCCAAAGAAGACTCTACTTCAAAAGTATACATGCATCCCAATGTTCACAGCAGCGCTGTTTACAACGGCCAAGACATGGACGTAACCTATATGTCCACTGACGAATGAACTGATAAAGACATGGTATATATACAATGGAATACTACTCTGCTATTAAACAAAAAGAATGAAATCATGCCATCTGCAGCAACACAGACGGACCTACAGATTATCATTCTAAATGATGTAAGTCTGAGAAAGACAAATATCATTTGATACGACTTGCGTGTGGAATCTAAAATATAATACAAATAAACTTATTCAAAACAGAAACAGACTCAAAGACAACCTCAAGCTTGTGGTTACTAAAGGGGAAAGTGGTGGGGGAGGATAAATTTGGAGTTTGAGATTGGCAGACACAAACTACTACCTATAAAACAAACAATAAGGTTCTACTCTATAGCACAAGGAATTATATTCAATATCCTATAATAACCTAAAATGGAAAAGAATATGAAAAACAATACATACATGTGTAACTTGAATGACTCTGCTTTACACATGAAACACAGCACTGTAAATCAACTATACTTCAATCAAAAAAAAAAGATACGAGTCCCTCAATTACCAGCTCTCTTAGTAGCAAGAGAGTCTCCCTTTTGCTTGACCAGCTCCGTAAGACTGCCCAAAGCTCCACTCAGACTCTCTGATTCTGGCAACTGCTTTCCGCTTGACTTCTCTACCTTTCTCCCCACACCATTTACCAATTCAAATTGTCTCAAAAATAAAACCAGAATTAATGCTGGGCTCACCTTACTGAATTTCTCTCCTCTTATAAATTGGGGATCCTCAAATATGAGTTGGTAACTTTCCAATACCTTCAAACAGACTTCTGGGATTTTTCAATCTAGCTTTTCTTGTAGTTCTCAGCTAGTGTAGGTCTACGATAAACTTGTTAACAACTTATGGATGTAGTCTGTTTTCCAATTATATTTTTATTTGACATGATTGACACTTAAGGATTTTAGAGAGCATGCCAAATGCTCTTTTTTTTTTTAATGTAAAAACACTTTCATGCTCATAATGTCAGTAAATCTCTGATCTATTTGGAATTTATTCCTGTGGAGAATGTGAATAATAAATTCACTTTTATATTTTCGTATATCACTATCTCGTTAGTCTAATGCATCTATTAGAATACATATATTCCCCAATGAATTGAAATCCCTTTATATTAAAATATCATGTGCAATTTAATGGACTTTCTACTTTATGTTCTCAATTATTTTTTAATCCTTCAGCATGTATTTTCAAGTCCATTGCCTTAACCACTTGGCCACACAGCATGTACCTCAGAGTCTGCCTTAAATTCTTTTGGAACAAGCGCATGCTTAATTGAGATGAATTGTATAACTGAAGAAAACTGAGATGAAATTTTTTAAAACCAGAGAGTGAGGAAACTTTTCTGTGACTTGAGGTTTAGACTCAAAGAGGAAAAAGACTGACAAATTTGACAACACAGAATAAAAAGTTCTGTATGATTTAAAAAAATTTATGCATATCCAAAGCAAAGTAAAAAGACAAGTGAAAAACCAGAGAAAAAATGTGACAAGTGATATGACCAGGGAGTTTAGTCCATGGAGGAAAAAAAGTGGCCTTTTCAATAAACATATGGGTTAGGAGAAAAGAAGAGACAGACAGGTGAGAAAGACGAGAGCCAGAAAGGACGTGGCCAAGAAGAGAGTGGTCAGCACTGTCGACCATGGCAGAGGCCCACAAAGATGAGGACCTGAGAAAGGGCCACTGCACTTGGTGCCTTGGGAAGTCACCAGTAATCTCCTACTAAATCCCTGAACAAAGCATTTTTGAGATTAAGAGCGTCCTCAAGGTAATTCAGCCTAACACTCTCATTTCTTTAAACAAATAAAACCAAAGAAACATTCAAGTGGCTAAACTCCTGTAGCTGGCTATTGGTGGACTGTAGACCTGGACCATGCTCATTGTCCCAACAGTGACTATCTACTTGGTGGAAAGCATAAAGACCAGAAAAGAGGATTATTTGGTTTCCCCTGAAAACCTTTCTACTCTTCGTTCCTGCACACCTCGCCCATCCACGTGGTACATGATGATGAGGTGAACAGGCCCTATTTTCTCTGTTTTTACTGACAGAGGAACTGAGGTCAGGCAGGCTTCACTGCTTTGCTCAGAACCATACAATAAACAGCCGGGAGCGTCAGGTACAAACACGAATTCAGCAGTCTGTTTTGTCAGTACAACTCTGAGCATTATCTTCTCAGAGAACAGAAAATGAGATCAAAACAAAGGCACACAGCAAAACGCTTTGTACCCCGACACCCTCACTGCAACTAAACACTGAAGATGAAGAACCACACATAATATCAATATAAAGACTTTTCAACCTCTCCGAGGTTGCCAGAACCCTCCTGAGAGACACGATCCCCTGTCTGAGCGGCTAACGCGCTTTGTCTGAACCAAGGGAACAGTCTCGCCTTTCAGTGAGGGTGAGCTTTACCTGGTCCTGCCGTGGGGCCTTCCGCAGGGGAGAAAGTTGCCATTCGGCACACTGCAATGGATGACTCTGCCACCTTCGGGTCACCACAGGAGAAGGACGGGGAAGCACGAAACAGGGCTTTTCTCGCAGTCACCAAATGACTAATCAAATACAGTAGTGTACAGAGTTGATGCTTATTTACTCAAGTAGTAGCAGACAGTTCCCTGTCATAAAAAGGATACTGGAGCAGGCGATCTGGGCTCATAAGTTCCTCATAAAATAGGAAACTGGCCATTCCTACCTCCGCCAGACCAAGGGGTGGGGGGGTGGGGTGGGAGGGGAACACCAACGCTGCTGAAGTCTTCCAGAAACTTCAGAGAGTTAAAGAATACCTGTCCACATGCCACAAGGTCTCGGATTCAGATCACAAGCGAGTCCCTGGGCCATGTCCTTTCCTTTCGTAGTTTATCCTGCACTAAACAAAACTGTCTGGAATTCATTCTCTAAAGGTTTATTTATGGTACACAGAGACTGTTTATGTGAAGCAGGGTATTTGCCCATTTCCCTCTTGGGACAGTGTTTAAAACTACAGGGGTATTTCCTCTCTGGCACTTTCTGAAATACAATTAACAATACGGGATCTTTTTTCCTTTTAACAAATCTGGTTTTTATTTAGGGAGGGGAGGGAAAAAAGTAAAGGGTCTGAAGTTTCCCAACAAATTATTTCAAGCCTTTCAGAAGACAGTTTTAGGCTTTTTAAATAGTGTCTTTGTTTGAAATCCCCCCTCACCCCCCACCCTCTTGCTCTCTGACCATTAAAATGTGGGTTTTCTTCCAAACTAGATTGCTCAATTAAAGCCCTTCTTTTGTAATACCCCAATGCTCTAAATGGGAAAAGGACTGCTGTAGGTCACCTTGTGAAACCTTTTAAAGGCTCCTGAACGTTTTTGATCTTAAAAAAAAAAGCAAAACATATAAACTACCTGGCATTTTCTGCATCACTCTGCGGCTAATGCACAAACATGGGAGAACAACGGACAAGGGGGGCGGGGCGGGGGCGGGGGATGCCCTGCTCTCCTCTCTGCATTTGTGACATACAGCCATCATCTGCCTCTTCTTCCATCGCAGAGCAAGGAATCCCATGGAGAGAACACCTGAGAGACAGCCCTGAGCCCTCGGGACAGACGCTCTCTGGCCATAACGTGCACTCAGTGTAAACCTGGAGCGACCGCCTTCTGAGACTTGTGACAGCCTCACTTCTGGCCTCCAGTCAAGAAATCAAGGTAATTGTTCCTTCAATACCAAAGAGGTGGTTACCTTTTAGCTCGACTCGTGCTGCACGGTTCAGTATCTACTCAGAGTCCCTAGTAGCAGACAGTTCCCTGTCATAAAAGGATACTGGAGCAGGCGATCTGGGCTCATAAGTTCCTCATAAAATAGGAAACTGGCCATTCCTACCTCCGCCAGACCAAGGGGTGGGGGTGGGGGGGAACACCAACGCTGCTGAAGTCTTCCAGAAACTTCAGAGAGTTAAAGAATACCTGTCCACATGCCACAAGGTCTCGGATTCAGATCACAAGCGAGTCCCTGGGCCATGTCCTTTCCTTTCGTAGTTTATCCTGCACTAAACAAAACTGTCTGGAATTCATTCTCTAAAGGTTTATTTATGGTACACAGAGACTGTTTATGTGAAGCAGGGTATTTGCCCATTTCCCTCTTGGGACAGTGTTTAAAACTACAGGGATATTTCCCTCTCTGGCACTTTCTGAAATACAATTAACAATACGGGATCTTTTTTCCTTTTAACAAATCTGGTTTTTATTTAGGGAGGGGAGGGAAAAAAGTAAAGGGTCTGAAGTTTCCCAACAAATTATTTCAAGCCTTTCAGAAGACAGTTTTAGGCTTTTTAAATAGTGTCTTTGTTTGAAATCCCCCCTCACCCCCCACCCTCTTGCTCTCTGACCATTAAAATGTGGGTTTTCTTCCAAACTAGATTGCTCAATTAAAGCCCTTCTTTTGTAATACCCCAATGCTCTAAATGGGAAAAGGACTGCTGTAGGTCACCTTGTGAAACCTTTTAAAGGCTCCTGAACGTTTTTGATCTTAAAAAAAAAAAAGCAAAACATATAAACTACCTGGCATTTTCTGCATCACTCTGCGGCTAATGCACAAACATGGGAGAACAACGGACAAGGGGGGCGGGGCGGGGGCGGGGGATGCCCTGCTCTCCTCTCTGCATTTGTGACATACAGCCATCATCTGCCTCTTCTTCCATCGCAGAGCAAGGAATCCCATGGAGAGAACACCTGAGAGACAGCCCTGAGCCCTCGGGACAGACGCTCTCTGGCCATAACGTGCACTCAGTGTAAACCTGGAGCGACCGCCTTCTGAGACTTGTGACAGCCTCACTTCTGGCCTCCAGTCAAGAAATCAAGGTAATTGTTCCTTCAATACCAAAGAGGTGGTTACCTTTTAGCTCGACTCTCGTGACTCCTGCCCTGAGACGGGACTCCGTTTCCTAAGCGCACACTCTTAGCCGTTACCTATTCAACTCAGAGAGCGGACAGCACTCCCTAGGAGCTGACAGTGAAGGGATAGTACTCTGTTAGAAAACTCTTTGAATAAGTGGCATTATTTTATGAGTCCCAGACTCCTCGAGGAGAACTCAAGACACAACGAAATGGTAACTTCAACAAGCTGAGGATTTAACACTGATGTCTCAATTCCCAGAGCCCCGTGTGAAACATTAACATGCCACATTCAGGGTGTTCCCTGCCCCACACCTCGTAATGGGCCTGCTCCACTGAACTTGTTTAGCAATCATCTGAAAGAAGAAAAAACGCCTTGAAAATGTGCCTTCAGTATAGCGCCAACTGAAGCATTCGACCTTGACTATTTCCAGTTTATTGCATGGAAAGCAAACCTGCTAGCGTCAACACGCCTGGAACTGGGGTCTGGAGCCACTTCAACTAGAGAAAATCACACGGCATTTGTCAGTCTGGGGCGGGGGGGGGAGTTTTCTACTGGGAACAATTTGAAAGAGAACAGTTAGGTGTCTGTGTTTCTTAGTAAGATGATTTTAAAAACGAGAAGCCCTTAACTCTCAGGAAATGCTTGACATTGGCTTACTGGGCGGTGCCAAGTGTTCTGGGGAATATATACTTTATCAAACAAACCCATTCGAAGGGTCACATAAGTCAAGTGGATACTTGTGGATATGAGCAAGTATTTATGACTCTCATGCTGATTATAAGTATCTTCAGTCTCCTGGGGAACATGAAGTTTAAGGACAAGGGGCGGGCGGGGCGGGGGATGCCCTGCTCTCCTCTCTGCATTTGTGACATACAGCCATCATCTGCCTCTTCTTCCATCGCAGAGCAAGGAATCCCATGGAGAGAACACCTGAGAGACAGCCCTGAGCCCTCGGGACAGACGCTCTCTGGCCATAACGTGCACTCAGTGTAAACCTGGAGCGACCGCCTTCTGAGACTTGTGACAGCCTCACTTCTGGCCTCCAGTCAAGAAATCAAGGTAATTGTTCCTTCAATACCAAAGAGGTGGTTACCTTTTAGCTCGACTCTCGTGACTCCTGCCCTGAGACGGGACTCCGTTTCCTAAGCGCACACTCTTAGCCGTTACCTATTCAACTCAGAGAGCGGACAGCACTCCCTAGGAGCTGACAGTGAAGGGATAGTACTCTGTTAGAAAACTCTTTGAATAAGTGGCATTATTTTATGAGTCCCAGACTCCTCGAGGAGAACTCAAGACACAACGAAATGGTAACTTCAACAAGCTGAGGATTTAACACTGATGTCTCAATTCCCAGAGCCCCGTGTGAAACATTAACATGCCACATTCAGGGTGTTCCCTGCCCCACACCTCGTAATGGGCCTGCTCCACTGAACTTGTTTAGCAATCATCTGAAAGAAGAAAAAACGCCTTGAAAATGTGCCTTCAGTATAGCGCCAACTGAAGCATTCGACCTTGACTATTTCCAGTTTATTGCATGGAAAGCAAACCTGCTAGCGTCAACACGCCTGGAACTGGGGTCTGGAGCCACTTCAACTAGAGAAAATCACACGGCATTTGTCAGTCTGGGGCGGGGGGGGGAGTTTTCTACTGGGAACAATTTGAAAGAGAACAGTTAGGTGTCTGTGTTTCTTAGTAAGATGATTTTAAAAACGAGAAGCCCTTAACTCTCAGGAAATGCTTGACATTGGCTTACTGGGCGGGTGCCAAGTGTTCTGGGGGAATATATACTTTATCAAACAAACCCATTCCGAAGGGTCACATAAGTCAAGTGGATACTTGTGGATATGAGCAAGATAGTGGTTTTCCCACGGTTTTCCCCTGACTCTCATGCTGATTATAAGTATCTTCAGTCTCCTGGGGAACATGAAGTTTAAGGAAATTAAGCCAATGGGACCATCCACCGAGAAGGCGCTGTTCTCAGGACCGTTGCAGGAGCTCCCAGGTCCTGACCAGCACTCCCAACCACTCACTCCTCCTGCTGCACCAATGAAGCCGTGACCCTGGCCCTTTCCTGATCCAAACAGGAGCTGATGTGGCCCACACTACTGTCCTGTTACCTACCAGTCTATTTTAGAAGTTGTGAGCAGGCAAATCGTGCACCCCATGAGGCCCGCACATGTGTTTTGTTAGGCCCACAAGGTTTAAAAACAAAAACAAAAAACTTCAAATGGGTTGCCAACATTTAAAGACCAGGAGATTCCACATAAAAGTCCAGATTTCCGGCTTCGCTTTAAAAAATTTGAAGATCTGGCCGCCCTGGGCTCATGTTACCACATGACAGCAGGCTGGAGCTGAGCTGCACTGCCTACCGGGTGATGCAGCGTCTGCACGCTGAGGGCCGTGCACACGCTGAGGGCCGTGCACACGCTGAGGGCGGCGTCCCCGCTGGGCTTCTTCACCTGCTTTCCAGGCAGGCAGTCCCCAGAGGTGTGCACGTTTGTGACTCCAGGTTTATTACTTATTTGTTCATGTCTCTAGCTCTTCCTGATCAGAAAGAGCCCACCCTGCAGCATCTTTAAGGAGGCAGCACGGGAAGGGGGAGTCAGACTGGTCATTAGTGGGGAGGC
This sequence comes from Tragulus kanchil, assembly GCA_022376925.1. Taxonomy (NCBI): domain Eukaryota; kingdom Metazoa; phylum Chordata; class Mammalia; order Artiodactyla; family Tragulidae; genus Tragulus; species Tragulus kanchil. The sequence continues at coordinate 155,136,906 of JAIOJX010000032.1, forward strand.
AGATGGCCTTGATAACCATCTTCAAAAGCAGTAAAGAAGTAACGGGCGCCAGCTGCAGGGAGGCAGATGGAAACTCCACCCAAGCAAAGGCTTCCCAACAATCATCCAGGTTCTCCTCTTGCTCCTACCATTATGTACCTATACCGTGCTGTGCTTAGTTGCTCAGTCGTGTCCAAATCTTGGAGGCCCTGTGGACTGTAGCCTGCCAGGCTCCTCTGTCCATATGATTCTCCAGGCAAGAACAATGGAGTGGGTTTCCATGCCCTCCTCTAGGGGATCTATCCAACCAAGGGATCCAACCCAGGTCTCCCGTATTGCAGGCGGATTCTTTGCTGTCTGAGCCACCACGGACATGTTCCGGGGCCGGTTTTCCTGACTCTCATGCTGATTATAAGCATCTTCAGCCTCCTGGGGAACATGAAGTTTAAGGAAATTAAGCCAATGGGACCATCCACCGAGAAGGCGCTGTTCTCAGGACCGTTGCAGGAGCTCCCAGGTCCTGACCAGCACTCCCAACCACTCACTCCTCCTGCTGCACCAATGAAGCCGTGACCCTGGCCCTTTCCTGATCCAAACAGGAGCTGATGTGGCCCACACTACTGTCCTGTTACCTACCAGTCTATTTTAGAAGTTGTGAGCAGGCAAATCGTGCACCCCATGAGGCCCGCACATGTGTTTTGTTAGGCCCACAAGGTTTAAAAACAAAAACAAAAAACTTCAAATGGGTTGCCAACATTTAAAGACCAGGAGATTCCACATAAAAGTCCAGATTTCCGGCTTCGCTTTAAAAAATTTGAAGATCTGGCCGCCCTGGGCTCATGTTACCACATGACAGCAGGCTGGAGCTGAGCTGCACTGCCTACCGGGTGATGCAGCGTCCGCACGCTGAGGGCCGTGCACACGCTGAGGGCCGTGCACACGCTGAGGGCGGCGTCCCCGCTGGGCTTCTTCACCTGCTTTCCAGGCAGGCAGTCCCCAGAGGTGTGCACGTTTGTGACTCCAGGTTTATTACTTATTTGTTCATGTCTCTAGCTCTTCCTGATCAGAAAGAGCCCACCCTGCAGCATCTTTAAGGAGGCAGCACGGGAAGGGGGAGTCAGACTGGTCATTAGTGGGGAGGCAGATGGCCTTGATAACCATCTTCAAAAGCAGTAAAGAAGTAACGGGCGCCAGCTGCAGGGAGGCAGATGGAAACTCCACCCAAGCAAAGGCTTCCCAACAATCATCCAGGTTCTCCTCTTGCTCCTACCATTATGTACCTATACCGTGCTGTGCTTAGTTGCTCAGTCGTGTCCAAATCTTGGAGGCCCTGTGGACTGTAGCCTGCCAGGCTCCTCTGTCCATATGATTCTCCAGGCAAGAACAATGGAGTGGGTTTCCATGCCCTCCTCTAGGGGATCTATCCAACCAAGGGATCCAACCCAGGTCTCCCGTATTGCAGGTGGATTCTTTGCTGTCTGAGCCACCACGGAAGCCCACATATATATATATTATCCCTCTATATTATCTTCAGTGAAAAAGTACTGTCAACTTCAAAATCCTCGTTCATCAAGCAGGAGACCATTTAGAACACACAGAGTTCTAAACATTCTCCGATTCCTAAGGGGCAGCTTAGTATAGGGGGAAAAGCTATATGGACTTTTTTTTTGGCCTCTTTTATTGTTGTTGTTTTTTTTTTTTTTCATCCATCTTTATTCTTTGGCCTGTGTGGGCCTCCCATTGCAGCGGCCTCTCTCATTGCACAGCACCAGCTCTAGGCACATACACTCCAGAGCGCTGGCTTATAATTAGACACACTGGCCCAGCCGCTCTGCAGCATGTGGGATCTTCCCAGGCCAGGGATTGAACTGATGCCCCCTTGCACTGCAAGGCGGACTCTTCACCCACTGGACCACCAGGGAAGCCCATACATGGACTTTGGAGTCAAATACTGCATTTGAATCCTAGCACCATCCCTAATTTTAACAGATTTTACTGTAGAAAATAAAGACCATACTCAGACAGCACCTGTCAAGTGCATTTCCAGATGCTCTGTAGGAGTCTCACCCCCTGATATGGTGGGGGGAGGTAGGAGAGGTCACATCTCAGTGGGTATGGGACTGTGTCGTCTTTGAAGGCGGTAGATATTTCTACTGTCAACCATTCAAGAAGGGATGAATACTTGGAGAGGGCAGGTGTGTCTTGGGCATAAAGAGAAGATACTATCTGGGCTGTAACTTTTCTCTTGAGTCTGGGAGCAGCCCAGGAAAGGGACTTTTGACCTCATTGAGATAAGCCAAGGGCTAAGCAGAGGGCAGATGGGGTTATGTAATTCTGTGTTTATTCTTCTGTTACTCTTTCATCTTCAGCAAAGTCATACTTAAACATTGAAACAAGAAAGAAAGATAGAAACATACAGCTGACCCTTGAACAATATGGGTTTCAACTGCGTGGTCCACTTACATGTGGATTTTTTCAGCACTAAGAATGTGGACGCAGAAGCGCACATGAAGAGGATCAAGGATGACTTCTATGGGGATCTTCAAGTTCGAGGCGGGTGGATGCTCCCAGCCTCAGTGCTGTTCAAGGGTCAACTCACGTATGAGTTGATAAATCTCCTCAAAGAGGGAGACCTGTAAAAATATCTGCTACAAATGACGATGCTGGACAGAAAAGGCAAGGAGTAAATAAATATACTCATTCTTTTCCGAGGATACGTTGTTGTTAGAACTTCCCAGCAAGCAGCTCACCTTGAGGTCCAGCGGAAGCTTGTTGGAGGTGAACACGCTCAGCTTGATCTGAGGGATGCTGATCTTGAGATTCTCAAAGTAGTACCGGGCTGGCGTCCCGCCCTGCTCCGCTGTCTTCTCATGGAGGTTTTCATCATACTTTTCCACCTCTGGCACAAAGGCAGAATCATTTTTATTGAAAAATAAGTTTCCCTAAAAGTCTTGTGATTCAAATACTTTTGTGCACAATGAAAAGAAATTCACAAAAAGATGAAAGCATCTACCTCTCTAAAGTGAGCTTTTTGGGGTTCAGGACGGTGTCCTGATGCCATTTCTATATAAAAGCAGATCTAGTTCACACTGTTTTTCAGAACAGTGCCATATCTTAAGCTATTGCGATGTGACATTCTGTACCACTCGGCAGATAGCATCTCTGGAAAAAATAATCCAGGTGGGAAAACCAAACGTCATGGGTGCGCTTGCTGACAATGCGCTTTGTAGAAGACCTGTTGTTATCATCACAATTATTACTATAAATGGCCCAGAATATTCACATTTATTTCAGAAAATGATATCCAAAGAGGTACTTGGAGTACAGTTTGACTGGATAATGAATGTGACCAATCAAATGATGAACCTGAGTAAAACATAATGTCTTAAAGAAACAGGCTGCAGGCTAAAAGAACCGACATGAGGACAGCGATGCTCTCACTCCCTGATAGTGGACGTCATTTATTTGTTTATCTATTTATGTATATTTTGCCACACTGTACAGCCTGTGAGATCTTAGTTCCCCAACGAGGGATCGAACCTCAGCAGTGATAGTGTGGAGTCCTGACTACTGGACGGGCAGGGAATTCCCCACAGACACCGCGTCAATTGCACAAGGAGGCAGATTTCATCCTTGCGGTCTCATGAAGCAAAAGGGACACACGTGAGCTAATACACAGCAGTGTGCTCTCGACCAGAGGCTTTCCCCACATCTGTGTGGGTAGCTTATTTGCACTTGGATTTATGTGCCTTAGAACTAAAATCACAGAGACTATACATATCTACATATCAAACAAACTTATACTATAAGCTTTTATAGTTCTATTTATAGAAAGGGGTGGGGAAGAAGCACAACAGAGAAAGGCTTTTCTGTATTCAGGGAACAGGAACAGTTATAGAAAGTGGACGAGAATCCTCAGTGAAAGGCAGGCAAGAATTTTACAAAAGTCTAAATTGACTAGAAACGCATAGGGAGAAATTCATTTTGAGTAACTTACAAGAAAAGTGTACCCAACTGAACTGAAAGTAAAACACCCCAGCAAGGCACCAAGAGAAAATGCAGTCAGGTTTTGAACACAAGTAAAGTGAGCTTTTGGGGTTCAGGACGGTGTCCTGATGCCATTTCTATATAAAAGCAGATCTAGTTCACACTGTTTTTCAGAACAGTGCCATATCTTAAGCTATTGCGATGTGACATTCTGTACCACTCGGCAGATAGCATCTCTGGAAAAAATAATCCAGGTGGGAAAACCAAACGTCATGGGTGCGCTTGCTGACAATGCGCTTTGTAGAAGACCTGTTGTTATCATCACAATTATTACTATAAATGGCCCAGAATATTCACATTTATTTCAGAAAATGATATCCAAAGAGGTACTTGGAGTACAGTTTGACTGGATAATGAATGTGACCAATCAAATGATGAACCTGAGTAAAACATAATGTCTTAAAGAAACAGGCTGCAGGCTAAAAGAACCGACATGAGGACAGCGATGCTCTCACTCCCTGATAGTGGACGTCATTTATTTGTTTATCTATTTATGTATATTTTGCCACACTGTACAGCCTGTGAGATCTTAGTTCCCCAACGAGGGATCGAACCTCAGCAGTGATAGTGTGGAGTCCTGCCTCCTGGACGGGCAGGGAATTCCCGCCAGACGCCGCGTCAATTGCACAAGGAGGCAGATTTCATCCTTGCGGTCTCATGAAGCAAAAGGGACACACGTGAGCTAATACACAGCAGTGTGCTCTCGACCAGAGGTTTTCCCCCACATCTGTGTGGGTAGCTTATTTGCACTTGGATTTATGTGCCTTAGAACTAAAATCACAGAGACTATACATATCTACATATCAAACAAACTTATACTATAAGCTTTTATAGTTCTATTTATAGAAAGGGGTGGGGAAGAAGCACAACAGAGAAAGGCTTTTCTGTATTCAGGGAACAGGAACAGTTATAGAAAGTGGACGAGAATCCTCAGTGAAAGGCAGGCAAGAATTTTACAAAAGTCTAAATTGACTAGAAAACGCATAGGGAGAAATTCATTTTGAGTAACTTACAAGAAAAGTGTACCCAACTGAACTGAAAGTAAAACACCCCAGCAAGGCACCAAAAGAGAACAGATACCTGGCAGCAGGCTCAGGTGGCTTTCTGAACACAAGTAAACACTGGTGTTCCCACCCAAAGTGGAGAATGCAGCATAAGGCAGACAAGACCTTGTTCCTGACCCCCAAAATGCTTAAATTCTAAGGCTGGGATAAAAAGAACAAAAATATTTTTCTTGCACTGTGTGCATGTATATTCCTATGTACACAGGTCCCCAGGAATTTATTTTTTCCCTCTAGCCAACATGGGCAGATAAACATTAAAAGTCTCAATCTTATCACTCCTTTGGCTCAATATTTAGTTTGGTCTTCAAAAGACTAAGCATTACTGACTTCTTTCTAAGCTGTATATACAGTCTTGAAAGGGCATGATGAGGATCTAAAACAAAGAGGCAAGAGTTAAATAATTTCTGTAGTGCCGCTGGAAAATTTAGGTTTTTCAATACTTATCTATCTTACTCCTCTCTCCAAAGAAGAATAAAATAACTGGAAACCTCTGTAATTACATTAAGGCATAACAGTATGGATGAGAAAAAAAAAAAAAGTTAATGGGTTGAGACTGGCCAATTTTATTTCTCAGTTAAATCAAAAGAACTGCTGAAGGAATTTCTGATTCTTGGCCCTGAGTCTGTTAAATAAACAAAGGGTAGGAAACAAAGTGGTTTGCCAAATGACAAACACCATTTCTGTCATCCTAAAGCAGATGAGTCAAAAAAACCCAAGAAATCAGAGGAACAAAACATGGCTTCCCAAAGGCTTGCCCTGGGTACGCTGGGGCTCTAGAAGGCCCTCCATAAGCAGATACACCTTACTGCCTGTCAACAGGCCACACTTGGAAGAACTGGACCACAGAGCTGAGCTCCCACGCCGGGGCCACAAAGTGGGAAGGGAGCTCGCCAGGCATCTAGAGGCCACCTATTTTCACAAGCAGACTGAAAAGACACCACCCTTGGGCTAGGTCCTGGTACAAACCTGGAATGTGGGACGTTACCTGATTCTGCCTGATCGCAGCCAAAGAAACTCAGCAGCTTGAGAAGCAGTTTCTCCTCGATTTGTACCGTGAACCTCTGAGCCGTGACCATCAGATGCTAGAAATAAAGACGTTCTGATTTACAGCAGGAACATCAGAGGAACTCTCATCCACACCCTGAGAAGGCCCCAGCGCTATGGTATGGTCTCTTACATGATTTCACAATCATATTGCCAGGTTTTTGGGTTTTTTTTTTTTTTTTTTTTTTCTGGCTCATCTTTCCCTATTGTTATAATGAACCAAAAATTGCAGAAGGTGTTTAACAGATGATTCACCATCCTACTGTTTGGCCCCAGGGCATCTGCGTTGGTCAGTCAGGATGCCACTTTCAGAGGCACTGTGCTCCCGAGCTCACGTGGATGGCAGCTTGAAGCTCAAGGAGCAAAACGGGGCTTGTGAATGTGAGCATCATGTACAGGCATGGTCCCCACTGGCACTGGTGACCAAGGACCAGAAACGCGAGGAACAATCTCTTAGCTCCCATATTTCCAGAAGTTGGCATTGTAACACTAGCTTGTACATGAAACCTCTAAGTAATAACTGGAAACCTCTGTAATTACATTAAGGCATAACAGTATGGATGAGAAAAAAAAGTTAATGGGTTGAGACTGGCCAATTTTATTTCTCAGTTAAATCAAAAGAACTGCTGAAGGAATTTCTGATTCTTGGCCCTGAGTCTGTTAAATAAACAAAGGGTAGGAAACAAAGTGGTTTGCCAAATGACAAACACCATTTCTGTCATCCTAAAGCAGATGAGTCAAAAAAACCCAAGAAATCAGAGGAACAAAACATGGCTTCCCAAAGGCTTGCCCTGGGTACGCTGGGGCTCTAGAAGGCCCTCCATAAGCAGATACACCTTACTGCCTGTCAACAGGCCACACTTGGAAGAACTGGACCACAGAGCTGAGCTCCCACGCCGGGGCCACAAAGTGGGAAGGGAGCTCGCCAGGCATCTAGAGGCCACCTATTTTCACAAGCAGACTGAAAAGACACCACCCTTGGGCTAGGTCCTGGTACAAACCTGGAATGTGGGACGTTACCTGATTCTGCCTGATCGCAGCCAAAGAAACTCAGCAGCTTGAGAAGCAGTTTCTCCTCGATTTGTACCGTGAACCTCTGAGCCGTGACCATCAGATGCTAGAAATAAAGACGTTCTGATTTACAGCAGGAACATCAGAGGAACTCTCATCCACACCCTGAGAAGGCCCCAGCGCTATGGTATGGTCTCTTACATGATTTCACAATCATATTGCCAGGTTTTTGGGTTTTTTTTTTTTTTTTTTTTTTTTCTGGCTCATCTTTCCCTATTGTTATAATGAACCAAAAATTGCAGAAGGTGTTTAACAGATGATTCACCATCCTACTGTTTGGCCCCAGGGCATCTGCGTTGGTCAGTCAGGATGCCACTTTCAGAGGCACTGTGCTCCCGAGCTCACGTGGATGGCAGCTTGAAGCTCAAGGAGCAAAACGGGGCTTGTGAATGTGAGCATCATGTACAGGCATGGTCCCCACTGGCACTGGTGACCAAGGACCAGAAACGCGAGGAACAATCTCTTAGCTCCCATATTTCCAGAAGTTGGCATTGTAACACTAGCTTGTACATGAAGACTTCTCCAGGAAAGAATGTTGATCCCTTTTTGAACTGATCTGCTTTTCGTAGGATCTTCTTTTATTAAACACCATGGTAGCTGCCATAGAAGGTGTCCGTCCTAAGACAGGCCCCTCCTGCCCCTTGTCTAGTAGTCTGGGATTTTTTAAAAATTTATTTTATTGAAGTATAGTTGATTTACAATGCTGTGTGTTACTTGTTGGATTACTATTTTAATAATATATCTAGACCATGCCTGGTCATGATCAATCTAGAAGACGCTATACCTTCCTGCAGAGACTTCGTGCTGACAAACAGGGACTCTGATGGATCCAGTCCTACTGCCTGCAGAATCGCCAATAACACAACTGAGAGTATAAAGCTCTGAGAGGCGTTTCTATCAATCCGGCTATACCAAGTGTTCAGTCACTTGTGCCTTTACCTCCCTGGACTATTTCCATCCGCAGCCTGCACTGCGACTCTGAGCCTGGGCTGGGAGAGGACAAAGCAAGTCCACCACCCTACCTTGTAGATGTTGGTCAGCGCGCTCTTACTGGGGAACTTCACCGCATTCACCTGCACGGCGGGGCCTGTCTCAACGACCTCGTTTTCACTGCTCAAGGGTGTCACGTAGAGCATGAAGGGCTGAGTGGTGCCAATGAGCTGATTGTCCACCTGGGATATGAAAAAAGCAGTGACAAAAATACAGAAAAGTCATTCGGTTTTCATTTTTGACTGGGCCTCACCATGTGCAGACCACTCAGAAAGTACCTTTGGGAAAACATATTCTCACTAAAACCAGCAACAATACTAGTAGTAGTAACAGTAATAGGAGTTATGCTTTATCCAGTGAGTTCTATGTGCCAAGCATGCTTTCCTGGTGGCCCAGCAGTAAAGAACTGACCTGTACAATGGAGGCAATCCCAGTTCAATTTCTGGGTCAGGAAGATCCCCCGGAGAAGGGGTAAGTTACCCAGTCCAGTACTCATGCCTGGGAAGTCCCATAGACAGAGGAGCCTGGTGGACTCAAAAAGTCACAAAAGAGGCAGACATGACTGGGGACCATCACTGTCCTCATGTCACAGGTGAAGAAGCTGAGAAGAGATGCCCCTGTTGGAGGCTGTACAGCTAGTTAGTGGCAGAATGGGAACTGGACTCCACTTCTCTCTATCCACAAAGTGGACACTCTCAGCCACTAGGTGACACACTCAGCCACCGGGTTATCAATACATCTCTTGCTCCAAATTCCTTGAAATAAGAACTCAGACCAGTCAATCCTAAAGGAAATTAACCTTAAATGTTCACTGGAGGAACTGATGCTGAAGCTAAAGCTCCAATACTTTTTGGCCACCTGATGTGAAGGGCTAACTTATTTGGAAAGATTCTGACGCTAGGAAAGATCAATGTCAAGAGGAGAAGTGGGCAACAGAGAAAGAAATGGTTATAGTATCACTGACTCAATGGACGTGAGTTTGAGCAAACTCCAGGAGACAGTGAAGGACTGGGAAGCCTGGCGTGCTGCAGTCCATGGGCTCACAAAGAGTCGGACACAACTTAGTGACTGAATAACAACAAAAAACCTCAAACTACAGAATCAGTAACAGATGGCTGCCAAATAGGCACAGTTGCCTGTGCTCCAGTCAACTTCCTTCTGGGGACAGAGGGATGACAGGGGTGCACCAGGGACTACTCTGTTCACCTTCCATCGGCACTACCACCGAGAACACTCTCCCCACACTCAGGTAAGTTCATGGACGTCTGGAGGCCATGGCAGGAAGTGAGTGTCTTCACTGTCTGTCTCACCCTACAGGCCCACAGTGGGAAGAGGACAGAGGAAAGAGTGTGTGTCAGGTGCCCCTGAGAGTCCTTCCTACACGCCGTCTTGCATATCCCTCAGGACAGCCCTAAGGGTTAAGTGTTCTTCCTCCCCATGTTACAAACAGGAAAACGGAAGCTTGGAGAAGTGACATTACTTGTCCACATTCACAAGGTAGTGAGGGGAGAGTGCAGATTCAGATGCAGGTGTTTCGAGCATCAGGCCCTGACCTTTCCACTGTATCACAGGGCTTCCACAGAACCCTTCTGTCCAATCGCTGTGGGCAACGGTTCTCTGTTGGCTCTGACGGCACAGAGTGAAGGCGAGGGACTTAGACCATTTTTTCTACTTTCGCACTTTACTCCTCCCACATGCTCTCACACACCAGCCAGAGGGATCCCTCAGAGACACACACCGCGTCCCTCCTTTCTGGACACCGGCCGGAACCTCCCTCTCTTGGACGACTGGATGGCCGCCTTGGCTGCCCCTCCAGAGCCCGCAGGACCCAGACCACCACCACAGTACCGCTCTGCTCCAGCTCCCCACCTTCCTGCATACAAGCCTCCCCACCGTGGCGCAAAGGCAGGTGAGTCTCCCGCCTCTCAGAATTTTCCAGCATGTTTTTCCCCTGGGACACTTTCTCATTCTCCGCTTCCTCCAAACTCAGCTCAACTCCAGCATCCTCAGGAAGAGCCCCCGAGGCCACTGGACCGAAAGCAGCAGCACCTCCCTTTGGTCTCTCACAGAAGGTACCTCTGGAATGGAATGATTCATTAGTTTGTTTGCTCGCTTACTGGCTAACTTTTTCTCTAGGTTCTTTACTCAGAGAACAGAAACTTCACCTTTTGGGTTCACAGTGGTATCTGCGGAGCCTGGGGCCATGCCCTGCACACACAGGTAACAGTGAGAATTGAGTGAATGAATCCCTTGTCATATCTAATAGGAGAAATGACAGTAAAGTTTCACCTTATTCTGACCCTCTTCTCTGTTCTTTCCCCCAATACATCTGACACATGTATTAACTGCAATTTCCTGACCCTTATTTTAGTCTTCCCACTAGATTAGATGCTTCCTAAAGGTAGGACTGGGCTTTCGGTGCTAGTGGTAAAGAATTCACCTGTCAATGAAGAAGACAGAAGAGACTTGGGTTTGATCATAGGGTTGGGAATATCCCCTGAAGAAGGAAATGGCAACCCACTCCACTATTCTTGTCTGGAAAATTCCATGGACAGAGGTGCCTGGTGGGCTACAGTCCATGAGGCCACCAAGAGTCAGACACGACTTATGTGACTGAGCATGCACATGTGAAAAGGGTGGGACTCTATTTTCTGTTTTTAAAAATTCTTTTTCATAGTACTCATAGTAAACTCTCAAATTTGTTTATTTTCTATCTTTTACAGCACACATTAAATCAAGAGCCACTATGGGCAAAAAGATCTGTTAAATTACAGTAAAAAGTTAATGAAACTAATTAACAGCAGATGACTCCTTGGCTCTTCTCTGTAATAGCAAAAAAGACAAAGAAATAGAGGTACAAGATACTAACTTTCTATCCTCAAACAAATGGGATATCATTAGCTTGAATCCTTTGCTATGCGTGATATATGATAAAAAACAAATTCTTCTGAAAAAAGTTTTGGCATAGATGGAAATACCATCACTTTCTGCCTTAAATGATAATCCTTTAATATTCTTTGCAGTGTGGATCTGCTGCAAACGAGTTCTCTTAGTTTTTGAATGTCTAAAAATACCTTTAATTCACTCTTATTTCTGAAAGAGTGCTGAGCACAGACTTCTACGTTGGCAGGTTTTTCCTTTTAACATTTACAAATTTTGCTGTCTTCTCACTTGCACTGTTCACGTGAGAAACCAGCTGTCATTCTCACCTGTGTTCTCACTTGCAAAGATCATGGCCTTTTTTTTTTTTTTTTTTAAATTTTGGCCTTTTTTTTTTTTTTTAACTGGTTTTTTATTTATTTTCATCCATCTTTATTCTTTGGCCTGTGTGGGCCTCCCATCGCTGTGGCCTCTCTCACTGCTGAGCACCGGCTCTGGGCACATGTGCTCCAGAGTGCTGGCTTGTAATTGGACACACCAGTCCAGCCGCTCTGCGGCACGTGGGATCTTCCTGGGCCAGGGATGGAACCGGTGCCCCTTGCACTGCAAGGCGGACTCTTTACTCACTGGACCACCAGGGAAGCCCCCAAGAGCATGGTCGTTTCCACCTGGATGCTTCTTCATGGATTTGAGTATTGATTATGAGGTACCTTGGTGGAGTTTCCATCACGTGTGCGTGGTGGGAAGTGGAGGTGGTGGTGTGAACGTGGTTTTATGTTTGGGCTTTTTCTGTGAGTTTATAGTTTTCACTAAAATTTATTTTTTTTCTTCAAACATTTTTTTCTGTCCCTAGCTCTCTCCCTCTCTCTCTCTCACCCCCCACCTTCCTGAGGACTTCAATTATCCACAAAATAGTGATAGTAGGTTACTTGGAAGTTTTCTCATGGTCACTGATGCTCGTCTCTGGGGTTTTTTCTTCTTCTTGGATTATTTTCCTCTAGGTATTTCAGTTTGGACAGTTTCTCTTGCAATGTTTGAAGTTCACTCATTTTTTTCTGCACTGTGTCATCTTCTACTGATCAAATCCAGTGTTTTTTCCATTTTGCTTTAATCTCTAGAAGTTTGATTTGAGATTTTGACTCTCTTCCAGGTCTCCACTTAAACTGTTGAACATGTGGGATAGAATACAGTTATAGTAAGTTTTAATGTCCTTCCCTGAAGATCCTTTGCTATGCGTGATATATGATAAAAAACAAATTCTTCTGAAAAAAGTTTTGGCATAGATGGAAATACCATCACTTTCTGCCTTAAATGATAATCCTTTAATATTCTTTGCAGTGTGGATCTGCTGCAAACGAGTTCTCTTAGTTTTTGAATGTCTAAAAATACCTTTAATTCACTCTTATTTCTGAAAGAGTGCTGAGCACAGACTTCTACGTTGGCAGGTTTTTTTCCTTTTAACATTTACAAATTTTGCTGTCTTCTCACTTGCACTGTTCACGTGAGAAACCAGCTGTCATTCTCACCTGTGTTCTCACTTGCAAAGATCATGGCCTTTTTTTTTTTTTTTTTTAAATTTTGGCCTTTTTTTTTTTTTTTAACTGGTTTTTTATTTATTTTCATCCATCTTTATTCTTTGGCCTGTGTGGGCCTCCCATCGCTGTGGCCTCTCTCACTGCTGAGCACCGGCTCTGGGCACATGTGCTCCAGAGTGCTGGCTTGTAATTGGACACACCAGTCCAGCCGCTCTGCGGCACGTGGGATCTTCCTGGGCCAGGGATGGAACCGGTGCCCCTTGCACTGCAAGGCGGACTCTTTACTCACTGGACCACCAGGGAAGCCCCCAAGAGCATGGTCGTTTCCACCTGGATGCTTCTTCATGGATTTGAGTATTGATTATGAGGTACCTTGGTGGAGTTTCCATCACGTGTGCGTGGTGGGAAGTGGAGGTGGTGGTGTGAACGTGGTTTTATGTTTGGGCTTTTTCTGTGAGTTTATAGTTTTCACTAAAATTTATTTTTTTTCTTCAAACATTTTTTTCTGTCCCTAGCTCTCTCCCTCTCTCTCTCTCACCCCCCACCTTCCTGAGGACTTCAATTATCCACAAAATAGTGATAGTAGGTTACTTGGAAGTTTTCTCATGGTCACTGATGCTCGTCTCTGGGGTTTTTTCTTCTTCTTGGATTATTTTCCTCTAGGTATTTCAGTTTGGACAGTTTCTCTTGCAATGTTTGAAGTTCACTCATTTTTTTCTGCACTGTGTCATCTTCTACTGATCAAATCCAGTGTTTTTTCCATTTTGCTTTAATCTCTAGAAGTTTGATTTGAGATTTTGACTCTCTTCCAGGTCTCCACTTAAACTGTTGAACATGTGGGATAGAATACAGTTATAGTAAGTTTTAATGTCCTTCCCTGAAGATCCTCAGGTCTGTGTTATCTCTGGGCTGGAATGATCACTCTCCTTATTCTGTTTTGCTTTCCTGCCCACCACACCCGGTGATCTCTCACAGGAGGTTGGACACAACGGTCTTCACTCTGCTGGTGTGGGACGGTTCTGTATTCCACTGAATCTGGAGCTTTGTTCAGGGAGGCAGTTAATTTATGTGGAAACAGCTCGAACCTTTCAGAGCTTCCTTTTATATGACTGATTCGTGAGGTAGGCTTGCAGCAGTGCTCAACCGAGGTCTCAGCCCTCACCATGGAGGCCCATAATGATCAGTTTTCCCACTGCAGCTGGGGCTGAGCTGCAGGCGCTGTTCCTGTGACCTCTCAGAAGGTGGTCTCCTCATGGACACCTCAGATCTGTCCTCTGCTGAGTATCTGCAGGGCCGTCTGCAAACCTCCCGAGACTTCCTTCTGTGCAGCACGCCCCGCCCAGGTCTGCTGTCCTGTGACCTCTGGCTGCCTTGGGCCTAGGACTCTCAGCTCTGCTCAGCTCATCCACTCTCACAGGCTCTGCCTCAGTCTCTCCACCTGGTGCCAGGGCCCCGAAACCTTCTCAAGGTAGCACGCTGGGGTGATGGAGAAGGCATGGCAACCCACTCCATATTCTTGCCTGGAGAATTCCATGGACAGAGAAGCCTGGCAGGCTATAGTCCATGGGGTCGTAGGGTCAGACTCGACTTAGCGACTAAACATCACCAACAAAGCTGGGATGGCCGCAGGACTCACCTCTTTTGTTTCCCATCTTTTGGGGATCACTGGTCTTTGTTGCCTGGTGTCCAGTGTCTTGACTCTGTTCTCTCCTTATCTCATCTTGCTCTGGGGGTGTTGTAAGTAGGACAGTAAGTCAGGTCCCTGTCACTCCATCTTGGTCAGAAGTGCAAGTCCACTGCCCTCGCTTTCCTCCCTGAAGTGAACTTCAGTGTCTCTACATGATGGTTAGATGATTTCCACCGTTTTCTCTATTCACAAGATGAGGAACCAGGGGTCACCTTCCTCCACGCCACCTTGACTAAGTTCTCTAAGTTACTGATAGACTAGCTACTGTATTCAGAAATCTGCTCTCTGGAAAAATCAGTAAGAGAAATGTAGGTAAAAACAGTTCTTTTCATAGAGCGATTCTTAGAAGGCCACAAGAAATCTGTGTGAAAGCATTAAAGTTCTTAGAACATCAAACACTGATCTGGTCATCTGCTCAGCATGAAGCAAGAACAGCCAACAAGCTCTGAGCCTCCCCCGCTCCCACTCACCTGCACGTCCTGTACGCTGAGTTCAAGCATGTGACTGGTGGCCAGCTGGGTGTAGTGCACGTTAATTCCCGTGAGACTTGCAAACACCAGTTCTTCTGGGACTTTATTAATTAAGGATAACCCAATTCCACCTTCTAACTTCACAAGCACCTGAAAGAAAACCAAAATATGGCACCCTGGCAATCTAAAACAGAGCTCAAGGTAGGCAGGAAGCGTGCTTAGACGGCTTTAAGTCCCTCTACTCTGCCTCCGAGCAGATGACCACTACTTAAAGGAGACTTGTAATTCTCACCTGGATGGTTCAGATTTCACCATCTCACAGGCACACCCATCCCAACCAGAACTCCACAGTGATAGGCTAAAACCTCTCACCATTCACGTCCCTCTGCCTCATATTCTTGGCACGCTGGGGTGATGGAGAAGGCATGGCAACCCACTCCATATTCTTGCCTGGAGAATTCCATGGACAGAGAAGCCTGGCAGGCTATAGTCCATGGGGTCGTAGGGTCAGACTCGACTTAGCGACTAAACATCACCAACAAAGCTGGGATGGCCGCAGGACTCACCTCTTTTGTTTCCCATCTTTTGGGGATCACTGGTCTTTGTTGCCTGGTGTCCAGTGTCTTGACTCTGTTCTCTCCTTATCTCATCTTGCTCTGGGGGTGTTGTAAGTAGGACAGTAAGTCAGGTCCCTGTCACTCCATCTTGGTCAGAAGTGCAAGTCCACTGCCCTCGCTTTCCTCCCTGAAGTGAACTTCAGTGTCTCTACATGATGGTTAGATGATTTCCACCGTTTTCTCTATTCACAAGATGAGGAACCAGGGGTCACCTTCCTCCACGCCACCTTGACTAAGTTCTCTAAGTTACTGATAGACTAGCTACTGTATTCAGAAATCTGCTCTCTGGAAAAATCAGTAAGAGAAATGTAGGTAAAAACAGTTCTTTTCATAGAGCGATTCTTAGAAGGCCACAAGAAATCTGTGTGAAAGCATTAAAGTTCTTAGAACATCAAACACTGATCTGGTCGTCTGCTCAGCATGAAGCAAGAACAGCCAACAAGCTCTGAGCCTCCCCCGCTCCCACTCACCTGCACGTCCTGTACGCTGAGTTCAAGCATGTGACTGGTGGCCAGCTGGGTGTAGTGCACGTTAATTCCCGTGAGACTTGCAAACACCAGTTCTTCTGGGACTTTATTAATTAAGGATAACCCAATTCCACCTTCTAACTTCACAAGCACCTGAAAGAAAACCAAAATATGGCACCCTGGCAATCTAAAACAGAGCTCAAGGTAGGCAGGAAGCGTGCTTAGACGGCTTTAAGTCCCTCTACTCTGCCTCCGAGCAGATGACCACTACTTAAAGGAGACTTGTAATTCTCACCTGGATGGTTCAGATTTCACCATCTCACAGGCACACTCCCCATCCCAACCAGAACTCCACAGTGATAGGCTAAAACCTCTACAGGAGCACTGAGGACGTTCTGCATTTCACTACAGGGAAACAACTGTTCGAGAATCCTTCTCCCTGCTTAGGAGGCAAGCTCATGTTAACTCATTGAACATCCATAACATTCAGTACAGTGCTGTTCATACAGGAATCTTATTGTTTTTTCTTTTTTAGGATTACTGAATAAATGTGGAATAAGTATGCTTTTTCATATTCATCTCACGTTCCTTTCCAAACCTGTCATTTTCTTTCCAGTGTCCAAACAAGGGTAGGGAAAGGAAAATGTCAGACTTGGCTGAGGTCGAAAACATAAAATCCAGTTTGCTTATTCTCAGCCTTCAGTCCTATTTAAATCCTTTCTTTATTTTTCATCTTTTTACTTTAGCAGCATTTGTTTCATTCTGATTTGACCTGAGCTGTCATTTAAGTAAAATGTTCACACATTCACGTTACGATAACATGAAGGACTGTGAAGTAACACTGATACCGAGAAGTGATAGAGGCAGAAAACAAAAAAAGCAGCTCTCAGCTAAGAAAACCAAACAGCAAAATTCTGAACAAACTTATAATGAAGACGTGACCTTGCAAGAGTTCACACATACTTCCAATTCCTGCTCTGTGTCTGGATTCTTTAATTTCTGTAGCTCTTGTTCAGTAACAGGAAGTTCATCCACTTCATATGATGAACGGTCACTTTTCCGCTGGGAGAAATCTGTTATCTGAGGTCAAATAAAACATTGTACTTACTAAGGGGGCTCACTCTTGCACTGCAAAACCTATTTCACACCAGTTGTGTAAGTCAGCACGTCCTGTACGGGGTTTAAGTGTCCCAGCTGGGTGTAGTGCACGTTAATTCCCGTGAGACTTGCAAACACCAGTTCTTCTGGGACTTTATTAATTAAGGATAACCCAATTCCACCTTCTAACTTCACAAGCACCTGAAAGAAAACCAAAATATGGCACCCTGGCAATCTAAAACAGAGCTCAAGGTAGGCAGGAAGCGTGCTTAGACGGCTTTAAGTCCCTCTACTCTGCCTCCGAGCAGATGACCACTACTTAAAGGAGACTTGTAATTCTCACCTGGATGGTTCAGATTTCACCATCTCACAGGCACACTCCCCATCCCAACCAGAACTCCACAGTGATAGGCTAAAACCTCTACAGGAGCACTGAGGACGTTCTGCATTTCACTACAGGGAAACAACTGTTCGAGAATCCTTCTCCCTGCTTAGGAGGCAAGCTCATGTTAACTCATTGAACATCCATAACATTCAGTACAGTGCTGTTCATACAGGAATCTTATTGTTTTTTCTTTTTTAGGATTACTGAATAAATGTGGAATAAGTATGCTTTTTCATATTCATCTCACGTTCCTTTCCAAACCTGTCATTTTCTTTCCAGTGTCCAAACAAGGGTAGGGAAAGGAAAATGTCAGACTTGGCTGAGGTCGAAAACATAAAATCCAGTTTGCTTATTCTCAGCCTTCAGTCCTATTTAAATCCTTTCTTTATTTTTCATCTTTTTACTTTAGCAGCATTTGTTTCATTCTGATTTGACCTGAGCTGTCATTTAAGTAAAATGTTCACACATTCACGTTACGATAACATGAAGGACTGTGAAGTAACACTGATACCGAGAAGTGATAGAGGCAGAAAACAAAAAAAGCAGCTCTCAGCTAAGAAAACCAAACAGCAAAATTCTGAACAAACTTATAATGAAGACGTGACCTTGCAAGAGTTCACACATACTTCCAATTCCTGCTCTGTGTCTGGATTCTTTAATTTCTGTAGCTCTTGTTCAGTAACAGGAAGTTCATCCACTTCATATGATGAACGGTCACTTTTCCGCTGGGAGAAATCTGTTATCTGAGGTCAAATAAAACATTGTACTTACTAAGGGGGCTCACTCTTGCACTGCAAAACCTATTTCACACCAGTTGTGTAAGTCAGAAGTCTGCGTGCTCAATAACCCCACGGAAATTAATGGTTTCCAAAGCACTGCTAAGGTAAGATGTATGTAATAACAAAGCAGACTCGGTTTTGAGTCTGTGTGACGAATACTGAATGGTGGACCTTGAGAGCTTCGCACAGTGGGGTCAGGCATCAGTAGGTGATCCAGAATTATAGCTCAAGTCAAAATACGCAAACCTCAGGATCAAAGCATTCATTTTTTGTCTTCTTAAGAGAAGGCTGCATTTGAAGAGGGGTTGTGGATTACGGTGTACCAGCTCAGAGTTCACTGTTACACACAGCCTCTTCTTTTTCCTTAACTCAGATCCACCAAGCCCTGGTCAACCCCTGTCTCCAGCACAGACCTCTCCCTGAGTTGGAGATCTACACTTGAACTGACGTTTGGACATCTCCATACAGATACCATACACTTACTAAGTTCAAAACTTAAACCAGAAGTCTGCTCTGTGCACATCTCTTCGCGATGTAGATTATCATCCTCCTAGAAGCTCAAATCAAGATTCTGAAAGCCACTCGACTCTTTCCTCTCTCTCCTATCCCCTCACTAACGTCACTCTTGACTCCTTCCTCTCTCCTATCCCCTGACTGGGTCTGACCGACTCTCCTCCCTAATAAGCTTTTGTTTCTGTTCATCTCTCTCAGGCTCCTCGTGTCCCTAGCCTGCCATGCATTCTAGCGTGGATCACCACATCTCTCATCCAGATCTCTCCTGACTGGCTCTTCTCTGTCTCTGATTTCACTCCACTCTAAGTCTCCGCACTCAGCCACATAAATTTCTGATCATATCATTCCCTGACTTTGTTGTCATAGAAAAAAATACAAAATCTTTACCATGCATCAGGCTTCTAATGTTCTGACCCCTGTTCCTGTCTCCTGCCTATGTCTGAGCACATTCTATGTACCACTCGGATCACTCAGTTATATCCAAGGCCTTCACTCAACTTCCCAAGTACACATAATGTACTTACTCTATTTACTGCTTACAATTTATCTAAGCTACTAGAATGTAAGCTCCATTACAGAAAACTTTGTTCACTAGTCTAGGTTTAGTACATAAACTTGCGCCTGGCTCTAACCGGTGCTCAGTGGATAACTGGTAAGTGAACATACTCGTCCTTAAGGCACAGCACCTCTGCCTTTCTTCCTTTTAGTTTTTTGGCCACACCACAGGGCACAGACTGGAAGCGTGCAGTCTTAACCAGTGGACCGCCAGGGAGTCCCCTGTCTTTCCTTCTTGATTAGGCTAACCCCTTCCAGTTAATCTTCAGATCTCACCTTAAGTATTACTTATCTTAAAAAGCCCCTGTGGGTTTCCCTGGTGGTCCAGTGGGTAAGGACACCGCCTTGCAGTACAAGGGGCACCGGTTCGATCCCTGGCCTGGGAAGATCCCACGTGCCGTGGAGCAGCTGGACCGATGTGTCCAATCACCGAGCCAGAGCTCTGGAGCACATGCGCCCAGAGCCGGTGCTCTGCGACAACAGAGGCCGCCACAATGGGAGGCCCACACGGGCCAAAGAACAAAGATGGATGAAAATAGACAAATGAAAGACCAACAGAAGTGGCCCGCCCGCTCCCCTCCCTCCCCAACTGGCCCCTCCACATCCGCCCCCCCAAAAAATAAAATAAAATAAAAGCCCCTGTTAGTCTCCAAATCTGGTCCTATAAATCCTTTCCAGATACTACTCCTAACACCTGCCACAATTCTACTTTCAAAACACAACATTTTAAATGGTCTGATAAGAGATCTCATAGATCTTTTTGTTATTACTGTTATTAATATATCGATTATTTAAATATTAATAAACATATATAATGATGGATAATAAGGTATACTATTCTGGACATTATCTTCTTTAATTCTCATACGCTTTTTTTACTCATCCTTCTTTTTTAAAATGATGTATAGTTGATTTGCAATGCTGTGTTAGTTGCAGGTGTACAGCAAAGTAATTCAGTTATGCATAAATATTTGTCTTTTGTTTCAGATTTTTTTTCCCTTATAAGTTACTATAAAATAATTCTTGTCCTTTTAGAATATTATCTTCTGTTTTACTTCTATGTTAATTCTTATAACAGCTTCATGAGGTAGATCTTATTCCATTTTATAAAGAAGGACACAAAATCCTCACGTTCAGCATAGATATTTCAATAAATACTTGTTGAATGCCTGACAGGGAGTACCCTGAGTTTCACGTTATGATAAAGTATCACCTGGAGAGCTCTCGTTGGTCCATCTGGGACAACTCTGATGGACAACATTCCGGAACCAGGCCTCATTTTCTGGTGAATAAACTGCTGTTCAGGCGGCACTGGCCCCAGAAGCTCCATGGAGGTGTCCGGACCAAGAACAACTTCAGCTCCATCAAACAACCCAGAAAGCCCTCCTTTGGCCTGAAAGACAGGAAAGATGTGTGAGAAAAGACACAGGCAACCAACCATCACAACTTAACGTGCCATCTGAAACACGTCACCCAAGTTAAACTCACTTCTGAAGGGTGAAGGTCAACATACAGCAAAGCAGGTACTGTTTTTTCAGCCTCACAGCGGATAAAGAAGAGTAGGATTACTTGGGCAAGATGGAAAGTTACACTGCATGAATTTAGGGAATTCTGGGTAAGGTAATTCCATAAATACAGTATATTAATTTAGAGATAACTTCTAGACATTAAGATAAGCTTAAAAAATTAAAAAAGTGGGGCTTCCCTGGTGCTCTAGTGGGTAAGGACACCGCCTTGCAGTGCAAGGGGCGCCGGTTCAATTCCTGGCCTGGGAAGGTCCCGCATGCTGCGGAGCAGCTGGACCACTGTGTCCAACTACTGAGCCTGAGCTCCGGAGCATATGCGCCCAGAGCCGGTGCTCTGCAGTGACAGAGGCCACTGTGATGGGAGGCCCACGCAGGCCAAAGAACAAAGACGGATGAAAATAGATAAATGAAAGACCAACAGAAGTGGCCAAAAAATTAATTAATTAATTAATTTAAAAAGTGGGCTTCCGTGGTGGTCCAGTGGATAAGAGTCCATCTTGCAGGGCAAGGGGCACCGGTTCGATCCCTGGCCCGGGAAGATGCCACATGCCGTGCAGCAGCTTGACCGCTGTGTCCAACTACGAGCCAGCGCTCTGGAGCGCATGTGGCCAAAGCCAGTGCCCTGCAATGAGAGGGGCCACTGCAGTGTGAGGCCCACACAAGCCAAAGCATAAAGATGGATGCAAATAAATAAATTAAAAAGAAAAAATGAAAGAGGCCAAAAACTTAAAAAGATAATAAAAATTTTTAAAGTACCCAAAGTCCTGTTTCTCTGAGAACTCTCACTAGGGCTGGCTTAAAAATCTGAAACGTTCTGAAAATTTTAAACTTATCACCATCACTTAGCTTGCTGCAGTTGAGGATGTCAGAACCCACTGACCTGGACCACCAGCCCATGCAGCCCACAGGTCAGCTTCCCTTCCCGGAAACTCCACGTCTGGGTTGTGCTTCGCCTACGGTCAGGCTTTCTTAGCATCAGCGGCTCGTATCTGGAAGAAAAAAGAAAGCAACAAGTCCTCTGAGACAAATATTTCAGCCTGAAGAGAATATCAGGACCGTGGCTTCACTCTTCTTTCTTCTAGTATCTTTTGCCCTTGAAATCTAAGAGAAAGTTAGCTTGAGTCCTATGGCAGCTAGGTTCTCTCTCGATGAGGAAAGAGGAATAAAGTAAAATGGAAAGCAATGAGGACACAAATACGACTAATTAAGGATTCATAATTTAATGCATGTAATATGGGTCTTCTGGCTTCTCACAATGACAACTTGTCATGCAGTATGAGAAGGGTTTTAAAATACTTTCAAAAATCTGTTTTCTGTTTTATTTCCAAACACTTTTATTTTATATTGGGTTTTAACTTGTAAGTCATCCAGAGTTATTTTGGAAGTAAACTTAAGGTATCAGCTGAAAATGTAGACTGACTTCATGAGTGAACTGAGGCATAGGCTAATAAGTTATTCAAAGTTAAAGAGCTGAATTGGAATTCAAGGAGCTAGTTATAAAAACACATTTGATTACTCTCTTTTTTTAAACTTTTTTTTTTAGTTTTATTTATTTATTTATTTATTTTTGGTTAGTCTGGGTTTTCACTGCTGCCACGGGCTCTTCTCTGGTTGCAGGGAGTGGGGGCTACTCTCCAGTTAAGGTGAAGGTGAACAGGCTTCTTGCTGTGAAGACTTCTCTTGTGGTAGAACTCGGGGTGGGGCACTTGGGCCTCGACAGTCACGGCACATGGGCTCACCAGTTGCGGCTCCGAGGCTCTACAGCACAGGTTCAATACCTGTGGCCTATGAGCCTCGTAGCTCCGCAGCACGTGGGATCTTCGTAGATCAGGGATCCAACCAGTGTCTCCTGCACTGGCAGGCAGACTCTTCACCACTGAGCCCCCAGGGAGCCCTGATTATTCTCTTAATTATTTCTGCTTTCAACGGATTTAAGAAAATTCTTAGATTAAAAACCAAACTGTTCACTTCTAGGGACCAATGGTCATGAAATGCCTCCAAAAATATGGTTGAATATAGACCATGATGGGGCCCTGTCAACTATAAATTGGCACTTGCCAAGGACATCTGGGGCTTTCCTGGTGGCTCAGTGGTCAAGAATCCAACTGCAATGCAAGAAGTGTGGATTCAGTCCCTGGGCGGGGAGGATCCCCTGGAAGAGGACACAGCAGCCCACACCAGTATTCTTGGTGAGAAAATCCCATGGACAGAGGAGTCTGGAAGGCCACAGACGAGTCGGACATGGCTGAAGCAACTGAACACATTCACTTCTAGGGAGGAATGGCAGACAGACATTTGGCTGAAAAGACATCCACTTTTCATAACATATCCTTCTTATTGTTTGCTTTTTTTTCAACATCTCCACGGGCATTCCCATAATAACTTTAAAAAATAAAACAGAACCCCAATACTCATATTTGGAAATACAACAGGTTTCTATCATCAAAGAAAAATGCAAATTCTTACTTAACTTCTAATCTGTAGTTTTTGGTATACATTTCCTCTGAGCCTGAATACTGAGGCAATGCACCTGAATGAAAAGTTTCCTAGAAAGCTACCTGTTGTCAGTGACTGCAGCAAGACCAGCTATGTCCAATATGGCAGAGCCCTCGGCGGCGCGGGCGGCCGAGGGCTTGCTGGGGTTGTGAGGCACAGAGGAGCCCTCGTGGGCCAGCATGCCGGTCCCCGTCATCCTCCACAGCTGAGAGCGCTTCCCTGGCTCCTGTCAGGCAGAGAGAGAAAGCGCCGTCATATGCAGACGCAGCTTCATACAAGGGCCCGGTGAGTTCTCAAGGAGGAACTCAAAAAAGACACTTTCCCCATTAGATATTCACAGATGCTTAATTCAAACTTGCATTGTTGTCAATCCTTAGATCCTCTTGGGACGAAATATGCTAAACTCTGGAAACAAACAATGAAAATGACAAAGTTAACCTGAGCAAATGTCAAGATCAGGATCGTCTCCTGCACTGGCAGGCAGACTCTTCACCACTGAGCCCCCAGGGAGCCCTGATTATTCTCTTAATTATTTCTGCTTTCAACGGATTTAAGAAAATTCTTAGATTAAAAACCAAACTGTTCACTTCTAGGGACCAATGGTCATGAAATGCCTCCAAAAATATGGTTGAATATAGACCATGATGGGGCCCTGTCAACTATAAATTGGCACTTGCCAAGGACATCTGGGGCTTTCCTGGTGGCTCAGTGGTCAAGAATCCAACTGCAATGCAAGAAGTGTGGATTCAGTCCCTGGGCGGGGAGGATCCCCTGGAAGAGGACACAGCAGCCCACACCAGTATTCTTGGTGAGAAAATCCCATGGACAGAGGAGTCTGGAAGGCCACAGACGAGTCGGACATGGCTGAAGCAACTGAACACATTCACTTCTAGGGAGGAATGGCAGACAGACATTTGGCTGAAAAGACATCCACTTTTCATAACATATCCTTCTTATTTTTTTCTTTTTTCAACATCTCCACGGGCATTCCCATAATAACTTTAAAAAATAAAACAGAACCCCAATACTCATATTTGGAAATACAACAGGTTTCTATCATCAAAGAAAAATGCAAATTCTTACTTAACTTCTAATCTGTAGTTTTTGGTATACATTTCCTCTGAGCCTGAATACTGAGGCAATGCACCTGAATGAAAAGTTTCCTAGAAAGCTACCTGTTGTCAGTGACTGCAGCAAGACCAGCTATGTCCAATATGGCAGAGCCCTCGGCGGCGCGGGCGGCCGAGGGCTTGCTGGGGTTGTGAGGCACAGAGGAGCCCTCGTGGGCCAGCATGCCGGTCCCCGTCATCCTCCACAGCTGAGAGCGCTTCCCTGGCTCCTGTCAGGCAGAGAGAGAAAGCGCCGTCATATGCAGACGCAGCTTCATACAAGGGCCCGGTGAGTTCTCAAGGAGGAACTCAAAAAAGACACTTTCCCCATTAGATATTCACAGATGCTTAATTCAAACTTGCATTGTTGTCAATCCTTAGATCCTCTTGGGACGAAATATGCTAAACTCTGGAAACAAACAATGAAAAATGACAAAGTTAACCTTAAAATTTTTATTTTCTGAGCAAATCAGTCAAGGATCAGCTTAATCCCTTCCATTAGCTACACTACCATGCTAACTGACCTTCCAGTGCTCTTATGTGGAGGAGGGATCACATACATAAAGTATCCATGACATTCTCAATACTTGCTCTCCGGTGATTCTCATAACTGGCAGACAATGAGAATTTACCAGGGCTCTTTCCCATCCACTGTTTATCATGGACGCATACTACACTGATGGTTTCCAACTCACAAGCCAACTGTGTTCAGTATTAAGTTGATTATATTCAGAAGTTACACTAAATTGACCACTACTAATTCTATTTTCTCCTTGGGAATACTTATAAACAGCACTTGGGCTTCCAGGTCGATCTATGAGAAGTAATAACAATAGTAACACCACCTATTGAATATTTACTATGTGTCAGCCACTGATCAGTGTGATTCACACATAGTAATTCATTTAAACCTCAAAACAATCCAGTGAAGTATATACTATTACTATCCTTACTGACAAATGAAGAAGTTAAGTCTCAGTGAGATAAAGCAACTCACCATCATCACATAATTAGTAGGCTGTGGAGTGAAGGTTTGAATTCTCACGGTGTGAAAGGAAGGCCGACCTGCTTAACCACTCTACCACACTACCTTTCTAACAATCCATAGGATTCCATTTGAGTAACACCTAAGCATTGAGAAGACTCTTTCTATGGGAATAGATAATCCAGCTAGACTTGTCAGGATCACCTTCTGGGTACCACAAACACATCCACATGCTGCCTGACATTGGAAAGACAGCTTTTCCATTACATTCTCCAAAGTAAAAGCTGACAAAGTAATATGAATGCTGGAGTATAATGCCAGGATTTGAAACCCAAGCGGCCTCACTTACCAGCTAAGTGACCCTGGCTAAGTTACTAAATTTCTCAGAGCCTCTGTTCCCTGATCTGTCAAACAGGGAAATAAAGCTACCTCTGAAGGTTCTTGTGATACGTGTCCATGCCTGGTACAGGGTAATGCCTCAACCAGTGTGGGCGAGTTATCATGATTACATCTCTTCACACGGCACATGGATTATCCCTTGTACTTATGCACAGTATCTTCGTTGATCCCTCTTACAAACCTGGGAGATCAGTGGGAAAATGAGGCTCAGGTAGGAACGTGAGATAGGAGATACCGTCCCCTTCATGTGGCGAGGCCAGGACTCAAATCTAGAAGATATGAGGCTCTTTAGACTGTGAGCTACTGCCTCCTGTTTCTGTGGGAGCAGATGGAACTCAGCTGCACGGCTCTGCCTTCAACCCCCATATGCTTACTTCTCTGTTCACAGTCAGGGAAGACATCTATCCAGAGCACCAAAACCACATGGAAAAGCATCTCAGTTTTCCTGGAGATATTCCAGATTGGAAATCAAAGCCCAGATGCCCAGGTGGAGTCAAGTTTTCATACGTGGATCCCTCTACAGCCTGCCCATATGTACGGACTCATCATCGTTGGAAACTACCCAAACCTCCATTTAAAACTGAGATGCACCATCCTCCTCCCAGTTCCCTTTCCCAGCCCCATACCGTTTAGTCCTAAAAACTTCAGATGAGGAAGAGAGAAGGTCAAGGGGCCATGTAAGGTGGGTGGGTGTACTGTGGCGATCCGACCCAGAGTGGGATGTGAAAACATAGGGTGGATGATAATCCACGTCGAGGGCTGGGGAGCGGAGCCCAGTGTGGGCCGTGAGGGGAGGAGGATGTTCCTGCAAGGGGCGGGGGCGGGAAGGGGAGCTGCCCAGCGCGTGGAGAGCAGGGCCGGTGCCAGGTAACAGGGTGTGTCCGCACAGGGGAGGCGCAGCACGCAGCTGCGGTGAGAGAGGACGGGTGACATTCAGGGCAACTGTCAAATTATGAAGCACCTTCTTAGTGCTGGGCAAGGCAGTCACACATATGAAATGGGAAAAAACTGGAGCAAGCTTTGTGAGGTTAGGCTGGAATTAGAACTATTAGTGTGAAAGGCTGGTTTTTAACATGCAGAGAAATCTGCTTACTATATAAATACACACATAAGATCTATGTATGCATATGCATGGATGTTACATAAGCACATAGACATATGATGTGCCTGTGTATGTGTGCACACACCTGTCATGTACACACACTATCCCTAGGTCTTCCCTTGAGAGGCCCTGGGACCGGTGACAACAGCAGCCAGGGCACCAGTGTCCATATCTTAAGTTTCTAAACTCCACTCTCTGATAAAAGGGACCGGGGCTCCTTAAAGGTGTGGCAGATTCCAAGAATGCTGCAGGGAAAGGACAAAATGAGCCCAAACAACTTGGACTGTCACAAAGCAGCAAAGTGCTCAAGGAACGAGGCGGACCTATGCCCAAGGGAAACAGGAGAGCTGAGGATAAAAATAAATCCTGACAGTGACAGAAAGCACACTGAATCAAACCGGGAGCTATGGTGACGTACAGAACACTGGAGACCAAACTGTGCCCCGCAAGCCCTTGATGCTGACGACCTGAACCTCAGCTGTTATGAAAACAGGGCCTCTGGGTAATAACCCCATATGTACGGACTCATCATCGTTGGAAACTACCCAAACCTCCATTTAAAACTGAGATGCACCATCCTCCTCCCAGTTCCCTTTCCCAGCCCCATACCGTTTAGTCCTAAAAACTTCAGATGAGGAAGAGAGAAGGTCAAGGGGCCATGTAAGGTGGGTGGGTGTACTGTGGCGATCCGACCCAGAGTGGGATGTGAAAACATAGGGTGGATGATAATCCACGTCGAGGGCTGGGGAGCGGAGCCCAGTGTGGGCCGTGAGGGGAGGAGGATGTTCCTGCAAGGGGCGGGGGCGGGAAGGGGAGCTGCCCGGCGCGTGGAGAGCAGGGCCGGTGCCAGGTAACAGGGTGTGTCCGCACAGGGGAGGCGCAGCACGCAGCTGCGGTGAGAGAGGACGGGTGACATTCAGGGCAACTGTCAAATTATGAAGCACCTTCTTAGTGCTGGGCAAGGCAGTCACACATATGAAATGGGAAAAAACTGGAGCAAGCTTTGTGAGGTTAGGCTGGAATTAGAACTATTAGTGTGAAAGGCTGGTTTTTAACATGCAGAGAAATCTGCTTACTATATAAATACACACATAAGATCTATGTATGCATATGCATGGATGTTACATAAGCACATAGACATATGATGTGCCTGTGTATGTGTGCACACACCTGTCATGTACACACACTATCCCTAGGTCTTCCCTTGAGAGGCCCTGGGACCGGTGACAACAGCAGCCAGGGCACCAGTGTCCATATCTTAAGTTTCTAAACTCCACTCTCTGATAAAAGGGACCGGGGCTCCTTAAAGGTGTGGCAGATTCCAAGAATGCTGCAGGGAAAGGACAAAATGAGCCCAAACAACTTGGACTGTCACAAAGCAGCAAAGTGCTCAAGGAACGAGGCGGACCTATGCCCAAGGGAAACAGGAGAGCTGAGGATAAAAATAAATCCTGACAGTGACAGAAAGCACACTGAATCAAACCGGGAGCTATGGTGACGTACAGAACACTGGAGACCAAACTGTGCCCCGCAAGCCCTTGATGCTGACGACCTGAACCTCAGCTGTTATGAAAACAGGGCCTCTGGGTAATAACCCCATTGAGATGAGGCCAGGAGGGTGGAGGTCTTCTGACAGGACCAGTGCCCTCCGTCACCAAAGGGCTTGCTTTCTCCTCTCCCCTCGCCCCTGGCCCGGGCTCTTTCTCTACCATTTGAGAACACAGTGAGAAGGCAGCAGTGTACAGCCCAGGAAAAGAGCCCTCTACAGAAACCGAAAGGGCCCGCACCCTGATCTTGGACCTCCCAGCCTCCAGAACGGTGAGAAATAATGCCCATCATTTAGTCTATAGTATTCTGTTTCGGAAGTTGGAGCTAATACACAGGTGTGCGTGCATACATACATATACAGAAACCCTGATGAGGAAAAGAATATTTAGAGTCTCACAGTACCTCTCCTCAAAACATCCACTAAAAACAAGGAAAAAGGAAAACTTCCTTCACAGTCGAGGAGACTGAGAGACATCACCTTAAGCCAGTGCTAACATTAACTTGATCAGCAACAGGACAAATCTTCTTCTACAGAATCTCTCCCAACTTTCTTGTAACTTTGAGATTCTTCCAAAATAAAAAGTAGAAAACAAAAGACAAGCAAAAATCTAAGATGGCAACCTCCTTCTCCTCCTACTCCTAATTTAAACACATAGATCTGTTTCCTAGCACCGATCCAAAGAACTGTCTAGTTTTAGATGTTTTAGTCAACTTCATTCACTTAACACCTACCCTCTCATTTACAATTTTCATCTTCATCAAATGAAATAACAACTGTGCAAGTATATAAATTACAAATTTTTATTTAAAATATTTTTGCCACTTAATTTAAAAAAATTTGTTTTTGTTTACTTAAGTCACCTAGGCATTGGAAATCATGTGTATATTTACAATTTGTGTTTTCTGACCACACCTGGTGATCATACCCGACTTTAAAAACCATCTTTCTCCTGAGTCGACTTTCATTCACTCTAACATCTTCATTAACTTGAACACTTCTCTGAAGATCATGATCACTTCCAAGGGCTCTTCTACTTTTCCCCCAATTTCCTGATTTCTGCCAGACTACTACTGCCTTTCAAAATTTCCTTTTTCAAAATGTTCAACGGAAGTCTAGAAAAGTGTTCACTTTCAGTTACTACACTTCATGGTCTCTTTTTGTTGTTCAGTTGTTAAGTCATGTCAAACTCTTTGTGACCCCATGGGTTGCAGCACACCAGGCTTCCCTGCCCTTCACTACCTCCCAGTTCATTCAGATTCACATCCACCGAGTCAGCGATGCTATCTATCTCATCCTCTGCCACCCTCTTCTCCTTCTGCCTTCAATCTTTCCCAGAAACAGGGTCTTTTCCAATGAATCAGCTCTTCCCATCAGGTGGCCAAAGTATTGGAGCTTCAGAGTCAGCATCAGACTTTCCAATGAATACTCAGGGTTGATATCCTTTAAGACTGACTGGTTTGATCTCCTTGCAGTCCAAGGGACTTGCCAGAGTCTTCTCCAGCACCACAGTTCAAAAGCATCAATTTTTCAGCACTCAGCCTACTCTATGGTCCAATTCTCACATCCGTACATGACTACTGGAAAAACCATAGCTGTGACTGGATGGACCTGCGTTGGCAAAGCGATGTCTCTGCTTTTGAACACACTGGGTTTGTCGCAGCTTTCCTTCCAAGGAGCAAGCATCTTTCAATGTCATGGCTGCAACCACCATCTCCAGTGATTTTAGTGCCCCCAGAAGAAAATCTGTCACTGCCTGCACCTCTCCTCCACCTATTTGCCATGAAGTGATAGGACCAGATGCTGTGATCTTAGTTTCTTGAATGTTGAGTCTTAAGCCAGCTTTTTCACTCTCCTCTTTCACCTTCATCAAGAGGCTATGTAGCTCCTCTTCACTTTCTGCCATTAGAATACTATCATTGGCATATTGTAAGTGTTGATATTTCTCCCAGCAGTCTTTATGCCAGCTTGTGACTTATCCAGGCCAGCATTTCACATGATGTACTCTACATGAGTACATAAATAAACAGGGTGACAATATACAGCCTTGTCATACTCCTTTCCCAGTTCTGTACCTGTCAGTCATTCCATGTAAGGTTCTAACTGTTGCTTCTTAATCCACACACAGGTTTCTCAGGAGATAGGTCAGGTGGTCTGGTATTCCCATCTCTTGAAGAATTTCCCACAGTTTGTTGGGATTCACACAGTCAAAGGCTTTCATGTAGTCAATGAAGCAGAAGTAGATGTTTTTCTGGAATTCCCTTGCTTTCTCTATGATTGAGTGCTGGCAACTTGATCTCTGGTTCCTCTGCCTTTTCTAAACTCAGCTTGTTACATTTGGAAGTTCTCTACTGACATACTGCTGAAGCCCAGCTTGAAGGATCTGGAGCATTACCTTACAAGCATGCAAAATGAGTGCAATTCTATGGTAGTTTGAACATTCTCCGGCACATCGTCTCTTTACTCATCATCATTCCCAAGTCTTATTTCTAAAATGTGCCAACACATCAACACAGTCTTATATAAAAAGAGTGTGATAACATTTTAAGCAAATATGAATTATGTGATATTCAAATGGTGTGATGCAAAAATATAGGTAGAAGTACTGGGCTTCCCTAGTGGCTCAGATGTTAAAAAATCGAAGAAGTACTGGTAGACTGATGGATGAACCTTAGAAACACAAGATAAGTGAAAGAAGTCCCTTATTAAAGATCACTCACATGGAAGTTCAGAACAAGGCAGTCTATAGTGACAGAAAGTGGATTAATGATTGCTTAGGGCTGGGAAGGAGGGGGCATGTGTGGTGATAGCTAGAGGATACACAGATCTTTCCTAAGTGATGAAAATGTTCTAAAATTGAGTGTGGCTATAGTTGTGCATACTTGGATTTATTAAAACCCACTGAACTGCATGTTTTAAATGGGAAATTTGTATGGTATATGAATTCTATCTCAATAAAACTGTTAATAGATATAAAACTGATTTAAAAATACATATTAAAAGTTTCATTTGGGGCTTCCCTGGTGGTCCAGTGGGTAAAGAGTCCACCTTGCAGTGCAAGGGGCACCAGTTCGATCCCTGGCCCCAGGAAGATCCCATGTGCCACAGAGCGGCTGGACTGGTGTGTCCAAATCGCAAGCCAGCACTCTGGAGCACATGTGCCCAGAGCTGGTGCTCCGCAATGAGAGAGGCCACAGCGATGGGAGGCCCACACAGGCCAAAGAATAAAGATGGATGAAAATAAATAAATAAAAGACCAATAAAAGAGGCTGAAATTAAAAAAAAAAAATAGCTTCATTTGATGTGCAAAATTTGAAATAATTTGAATTTAGCCCCCATTAAAGACATGATAAGGGCTGTACAACCTCAAAGCCCAATGAGTCATCAACCAGCTGCGTTATTCATGGCCACAACTGATGCCACTGCAGGTGATAAAGGGGCATCCTCTGTCAACGCGAGCGCTGCTTGTGCTGTGAACACACATCCTCTTTCGGGGCTATTTCTGGATCATGTAATTTATGTACAATTTTCTAGAACACAGCCCTTGGGTGAATGTGCTTCAAATAATTACAGTTGCTGATTTCCTTCCTCTTACAGTGATCTCTGCACCTCTGTTCTCAAACAATGTTCATTTTGAAGCCTCCTCTATGTATTATTTTCAGTCCTTCTGTCAGTCACAATAGTATCTGGTACAAGTTTACTCTTTCTCTCAATACCTAGATCAATTAACATAAACATTTCCCTAAACTCACTGAAAAAGAATGCTGATACAAAAAGAGAAAATACTGTCAGTGTGATCATTTTTCCACTGAGTAATGAAAATGACAAATCACGAACTGGGAAAAAAATAAAATCAAGAACTGAGTTCTCCAAGAAGGGCATCAAAGGTGAGAAGGATTTGGAATTCCTAGGGCAGGGGTCACAGGACAGGGGGAGAACCCCAGGTGAAGCCGTCAGGACACCCCAATTCTGTCCTGGGCCTGGGTTCCAGTCTTCACTTGCTCGTCTGCAAAAGAAGAGGGTGGACCAAGTGGCCCATGTTCCATCCCAGGTGAAAAGTCTTTTATTCTAAAGTTCAAGTTATAGGTTTTCTTACCTTCTTCTTTAAAATGACTCTCTGTGTCTTCGGTGAGACATCCAAGACAAGCTCCGCACAGGTAATGGCTTTGCTGGAAGTCACAGGCCGTCCTGTCCCCACCTGTAAACTAGAACTGAGAAAACAGTGACTGTCTAATACATACACATCCACACTCGCACACATGTACTGAAGTACTCACAGGCAGATGCTAAACCTCCACTGTGAAGAGGGTTTTTTTTTTTTTTAATCATAGAAGAAAATGTCTGACTTAAGCTGCAGAAAAAGAGGAAGGTTGTATTGTTTTCCTGCACAGTACAAATATTCATTTGTCTGAAGACATACATAAAATCGAAATTCTGACATAAAAAGATGACTATGTATCTTTAGAGGCAAAACTGGCTCTATTGTTCACCAGGAAGATGACCAGCATCACGGCATTGTTACATCTCAGCAAGAAATCAGAAGTCCCTTCAGAATGAAAAGAAAACACTGGACTTATAATCACCTTCCTCCAATTCTACCCGGTTGTGTTTCTCTGGGCTTAACAATACTAAGTTTTATGGAATGGAGCCACCCAAATTCATTTTGAAGCCTCCTCTATGTATTATTTTCAGTCCTTCTGTCAGTCACAATAGTATCTGGTACAAGTTTACTCTTTCTCTCAATACCTAGATCAATTAACATAAACATTTCCCTAAACTCACTGAAAAAGAATGCTGATACAAAAAGAGAAAATACTGTCAGTGTGATCATTTTTCCACTGAGTAATGAAAATGACAAATCACGAACTGGGAAAAAAATAAAATCAAGAACTGAGTTCTCCAAGAAGGGCATCAAAGGTGAGAAGGATTTGGAATTCCTAGGGCAGGGGTCACAGGACAGGGGGAGAACCCCAGGTGAAGCCGTCAGGACACCCCAATTCTGTCCTGGGCCTGGGTTCCAGTCTTCACTTGCTCGTCTGCAAAAGAAGAGGGTGGACCAAGTGGCCCATGTTCCATCCCAGGTGAAAAGTCTTTTATTCTAAAGTTCAAGTTATAGGTTTTCTTACCTTCTTCTTTAAAATGACTCTCTGTGTCTTCGGTGAGACATCCAAGACAAGCTCCGCACAGGTAATGGCTTTGCTGGAAGTCACAGGCCATCCTGTCCCCACCTGTAAACTAGAACTGAGAAAACAGTGACTGTCTAATACATACACATCCACACTCGCACACATGTACTGAAGTACTCACAGGCAGATGCTAAACCTCCACTGTGAAGAGGGTTTTTTTTTTTTTTAATCATAGAAGAAAATGTCTGACTTAAGCTGCAGAAAAAGAGGAAGGTTGTATTGTTTTCCTGCACAGTACAAATATTCATTTGTCTGAAGACATACATAAAATCGAAATTCTGACATAAAAAGATGACTATGTATCTTTAGAGGCAAAACTGGCTCTATTGTTCACCAGGAAGATGACCAGCATCACGGCATTGTTACATCTCAGCAAGAAATCAGAAGTCCCTTCAGAATGAAAAGAAAACACTGGACTTATAATCACCTTCCTCCAATTCTACCCGGTTGTGTTTCTCTGGGCTTAACAATACTAAGTTTTATGGAATGGAGCCACCTAAACTATACGGTATTTTCCTGAGATTTTATTTAGATTATTCTCCTAGTTCTGTTAATCTCTATCATCAAAAAAGGGACTGAAAAATTCTGAGTTAAAAATTAGTTTTCATGATACCAAAAGCACAGGTGACTAAAAAACGTTGATTTCAACAAAATTTAAAACTTCTGTCCTCCCAAAGACATTACCAAGAAAGTAATAAGACAATCCACGAATGGGAGATGATATTTGGAACCCATCTATCTGATATGGCATCTGCATCTATAAGAAGCTTTAAAATTCAGCAATAAGAAGGCAAAATAAATCAAATTTTAAAATGGGCCAAAGATTTGAATAGACATTTCCCCTAAGATACACAAATGAGGAATCTCCTGGCAGTCCACGGTTAAGATCCAGCACTTTCACTGCTGTGGCTCAGGGAGCCAGGGTTCGATTCCTGGTGGGGAAACTAAGATCTGCAAGGTACACAGCATGGGGTGGAAAAAAAGACATACAAATGGCCAATAAGCACATGATTAAGATCTTCGATATCATCAGCTACTATGGCAATGCAAATCAAAATCACACTGAGATACCACTACCTTAGTAGAACTGTTACAATCCAAAAAAACAAAGTGGAAAACAAGCACTGCTGACAATGTAGAAAAACTGGCACTCTTCCACACTGTGGGCAGGAAGATAAAATGACTCAGCTGCTATGGAGTGCAGCAGTTCCTCAAAATGGTAAACACAGAATTACCACAGAACCCAGCAATTCCACCCCAAGGTATACACACAAAAGAATTGAAAACAAGTACTTAAACAAATACATGTACTGACAGGAGCACTGCTGACAACAGCCAAAGGGTAGGGACAATACAAACGTCCATCAAAGAAGAATAGGCAAATAGAATGGGGTATAGATGCACAATGGAGTATCATTCAGCATAACAGGAACGAAGCAGTGACATATGCTACCATGGGGTGAACCTTGAAAACATTATGCTAAGTGAAAGTAGCCAGACACAAAAGGCCAGGTATTTTACAATGTGTGTGCTAAGTCGCTTCGGTCCAACTCTTTGTGACCCCATGGACTCTGGGCTTAACAATACTAAGTTTTATGGAATGGAGCCACCTAAACTATCGGTATTTTCCTGAGATTTTATTTAGATTATTCTCCTAGTTCTGTTAATCTCTATCATCAAAAAAGGGACTGAAAAATTCTGAGTTAAAAATTAGTTTTCATGATACCAAAAGCACAGGTGACTAAAAAACGTTGATTTCAACAAAATTTAAAACTTCTGTCCTCCCAAAGACATTACCAAGAAAGTAATAAGACAATCCACGAATGGGAGATGATATTTGGAACCCATCTATCTGATATGGCATCTGCATCTATAAGAAGCTTTAAAATTCAGCAATAAGAAGGCAAAATAAATCAAATTTTAAAATGGGCCAAAGATTTGAATAGACATTTCCCCTAAGATACACAAATGAGGAATCTCCTGGCAGTCCACGGTTAAGATCCAGCACTTTCACTGCTGTGGCTCAGGGAGCCAGGGTTCGATTCCTGGTGGGGAAACTAAGATCTGCAAGCTACACAGCATGGGGGGGAAAAAAAGACATACAAATGGCCAA
Organism: Tragulus kanchil; assembly: GCA_022376925.1. Classification (NCBI taxonomy): domain Eukaryota; kingdom Metazoa; phylum Chordata; class Mammalia; order Artiodactyla; family Tragulidae; genus Tragulus; species Tragulus kanchil. Next base: position 155,172,549 of record JAIOJX010000032.1, read on the forward strand.
TAAGCACATGATTAAGATCTTCGATATCATCAGCTACTATGGCAATGCAAATCAAAATCACACTGAGATACCACTACCTTAGTAGAACTGTTACAATCCAAAAAAACAAAGTGGAAAACAAGCACTGCTGACAATGTAGAAAAACTGGCACTCTTCCACACTGTGGGCAGGAAGATAAAATGACTCAGCTGCTATGGAGTGCAGCAGTTCCTCAAAATGGTAAACACAGAATTACCACAGAACCCAGCAATTCCACCCCAAGGTATACACACAAAAGAATTGAAAACAAGTACTTAAACAAATACATGTACTGACAGGAGCACTGCTGACAACAGCCAAAGGGTAGGGACAATACAAACGTCCATCAAAGAAGAATAGGCAAATAGAATGGGGTATAGATGCACAATGGAGTATCATTCAGCATAACAGGAACGAAGCAGTGACATATGCTACCATGGGGTGAACCTTGAAAACATTATGCTAAGTGAAAGTAGCCAGACACAAAAGGCCAGGTATTTTACAATGTGTGTGCTAAGTCGCTTCGGTCGTGTCCAACTCTTTGTGACCCCATGGACTGTAGCCCACCACTCTCCTCTGTCCATGGGAAATGATTTCTCAGGCAAGAATAATACTGGAGTAGTGGCCAATTCCTTCTCCAGGGGATCTTCCCGACTCAGGGATGGAACCCACAACTCCTACAGCTCCTGCATGCAGGCAGATTCTTTACCACCAAGCCACCTGGGAAGCCCACTTTATAATAATGTATATGAAATATCTGGAATCAGCAAATCCTTAGAGACAGAACGCAGATGTGTGCTTTCCAAGAGATGGGAGAAGAGGTTTACTGGGCAGTAACTACCTGAGGTTTAGGGTGATGAAATTGTTTTGGAACTAGACAGAGGAGGTGGCTGTACATCATGAATACACTAAAGGCCATCAACTCATCACTTTAAGATGATTAATTTTACAGTTTATGAACTTCACCTAAATTTCAAACTAAAACAACAACAACAAAAACAAAACTAGTCTCTTTCCTCAACATTAGTTCTCAACAAAGATGCAAAGAAACAGGATACATTACACTCTAAAATATAATTCAACCTCTCAGCATGCTAGATTTCCAGAAACTTCTCTTTTTATTTATCCATATCTGCTCAACCTGTGACACTCCTAAGTCTCCATGAGCATTCTTCAGTGAAAAAGCTTAGTAACTATTGGAATTTAACATAAGAAAGTAAAGAGAAAAACATGCATAGCAACCAGATTAAGGACTGGTTTTTCAAGCACTAAAACCTTTCAGAGTGAACTGGCCCATTCAAATCATTAGTGAAATTCAGAGTCTAGGCAGATGAGATGCTGCACAGACTCAGAGATCATTTTGTGAGCCTCAGGTACATACCAAAATATTTCATAAGCAAAATTATTTAGGATGTTTTGGAAAGAAAGATGACTTTACATGTCCTGTTTACCAGGTGACTTATATTAGGAATGTTAATGTGTACCTATGGCGGATTTGGGTTGATGTGTGGCAGTAAACAACAAAATCCTGTAAAAAATATAGTAATAATAAATAAAATTTATAGGGAAAAAAAAAAGATTCGGCATTTCTCCCAGTTTTCATGGATCAACTTTAAAATTGGCCCTGTGACTAGCAGAGAAACAACAAACTGCATTTATGTGTTGGTGGAATGACTCCTCTTGAAAGTCTAATATTTTGAACCTCTATGTACCTCTATCCATGTATCAATCCAACGCAATTACAACAAACTGACTACTCCTCACTTGATGTTTTTTTCTAAATACAGCTAACTAGTCAGAAAACAGTGAAGAACATAATTCTGAGGCAACTGTTAATTACTGTCAAGTTAAACCCCTCTGCTTGCCTCCAGGTGAGTATGCAAGACAATCCCCAAGTGTCTGCTTAATCAGCGTTCTCACTGGGAGAGGAGAGTCAGAACAGCGATTTAGACAACTATGGGTGAAGATCAGTCATTTTTAAATAAGGAAAGAGGTCAAACAAACACAAAACAGCAGCAAGAAGTTTAAAAAATGCATAAGAAACATCACCATAAAGCAAGAGAAATTTAAGGTGTTATGATAACAACGTTTGATAGAAGTTGTTAAATATTGAATGGATTATTGGGGAGCTCTTTAGAAAGAGAAGAGTCTTGCAACATGTCAAAAAGAAACAGGATACATTACACTCTAAAATATAATTCAACCTCTCAGCATGCTAGATTTCCAGAAACTTCTCTTTTTATTTATCCATATCTGCTCAACCTGTGACACTCCTAAGTCTCCATGAGCATTCTTCAGTGAAAAAGCTTAGTAACTATTGGAATTTAACATAAGAAAGTAAAGAGAAAAACATGCATAGCAACCAGATTAAGGACTGGTTTTTCAAGCACTAAAACCTTTCAGAGTGAACTGGCCCATTCAAATCATTAGTGAAATTCAGAGTCTAGGCAGATGAGATGCTGCACAGACTCAGAGATCATTTTGTGAGCCTCAGGTACATACCAAAATATTTCATAAGCAAAATTATTTAGGATGTTTTGGAAAGAAAGATGACTTTACATGTCCTGTTTACCAGGTGACTTATATTAGGAATGTTAATGTGTACCTATGGCGGATTTGGGTTGATGTGTGGCAGTAAACAACAAAATCCTGTAAAAAATATAGTAATAATAAATAAAATTTATAGGGAAAAAAAGATTCGGCATTTCTCCCAGTTTTCATGGATCAACTTTAAAATTGGCCCTGTGACTAGCAGAGAAACAACAAACTGCATTTATGTGTTGGTGGAATGACTCCTCTTGAAAGTCTAATATTTTGAACCTCTATGTACCTCTATCCATGTATCAATCCAACGCAATTACAACAAACTGACTACTCCTCACTTGATGTTTTTTTCTAAATACAGCTAACTAGTCAGAAAACAGTGAAGAACATAATTCTGAGGCAACTGTTAATTACTGTCAAGTTAAACCCCTCTGCTTGCCTCCAGGTGAGTATGCAAGACAATCCCCAAGTGTCTGCTTAATCAGCGTTCTCACTGGGAGAGGAGAGTCAGAACAGCGATTTAGACAACTATGGGTGAAGATCAGTCATTTTTAAATAAGGAAAGAGGTCAAACAAACACAAAACAGCAGCAAGAAGTTTAAAAAATGCATAAGAAACATCACCATAAAGCAAGAGAAATTTAAGGTGTTATGATAACAACGTTTGATAGAAGTTGTTAAATATTGAATGGATTATTGGGGAGCTCTTTAGAAAGAGAAGAGTCTTGCCTCTTTGGATAAATTTTGCTTTAGCCGGAAGACAAGGGCTTAGACAAAGCCTCTCTCAAGGCGAGTCTGAGCGGAGGGTTTGGTCGAGAATGGAAAGAATCTCCCTTCATCCCTCTGCCTTCTGAGAACTGCTTAAAATTTAAGACTGGTTAATATTTAGAGCTTTCCACTTCACAAGGAGTAACGTAACCCAGACTTACCCAGAGAACGTGTATGTAGCAGCAATGTAAATGAAGTTTTCGTAATAGAGCTGCCGGTTATCCTGGAAGTCATTCATGTTGCAGCTGATCTCCGAGGACCCTGCCCCTTTGACAGTCAGTGTGATGAATGGGGGCAGAGTGGGCTCGTCCCAAGCGTAATCCAAAGAAGTCATGGGCTTCACTTCCGTGCGGAGCCGGGGCTCGGCGACGCCATGCTGAGTGAAGACGACGGGGACCTGCAGCAGCGGCGGAGGACAGGGGGACCTCGTTCAGAGTGCTAGAGAGTGATTCAGTGCCTCTCAGGTGTCAGTTCCAGATCTTTCCCAAATGAATGCGATACGTGGTATAAAACCACAAGTGAGGCTCAACATCTGGTCTCCTCATATGCCTTTCTAATCATCTTCCAAACTGCAAAAGCCCACCAGTGAGGAGGACATGGGCCACAGTCTGTTGGGTAAAGGGTGCTAAGAAGCTGTGCCATGCCAGAGGCCTGGAGAAAGCAATGCTGTTCTTTCAATGGCAACTAGTCTACCCAAACAGTAAATAATTCTGAGGCAACTGTTAATTACTGTCAAGTTAAACCCCTCTGCTTGCCTCCAGGTGAGTATGCAAGACAATCCCCAAGTGTCTGCTTAATCAGCGTTCTCACTGGGAGAGGAGAGTCAGAACAGCGATTTAGACAACTATGGGTGAAGATCAGTCATTTTTAAATAAGGAAAGAGGTCAAACAAACACAAAACAGCAGCAAGAAGTTTAAAAAATGCATAAGAAACATCACCATAAAGCAAGAGAAATTTAAGGTGTTATGATAACAACGTTTGATAGAAGTTGTTAAATATTGAATGGATTATTGGGGAGCTCTTTAGAAAGAGAAGAGTCTTGCCTCTTTGGATAAATTTTGCTTTAGCCGGAAGACAAGGGCTTAGACAAAGCCTCTCTCAAGGCGAGTCTGAGCGGAGGGTTTGGTCGAGAATGGAAAGAATCTCCCTTCATCCCTCTGCCTTCTGAGAACTGCTTAAAATTTAAGACTGGTTAATATTTAGAGCTTTCCACTTCACAAGGGGAGTAACGTAACCCAGACTTACCCAGAGAACGTGTATGTAGCAGCAATGTAAATGAAGTTTTCGTAATAGAGCTGCCGGTTATCCTGGAAGTCATTCATGTTGCAGCTGATCTCCGAGGACCCTGCCCCTTTGACAGTCAGTGTGATGAATGGGGGCAGAGTGGGCTCGTCCCAAGCGTAATCCAAAGAAGTCATGGGCTTCACTTCCGTGCGGAGCCGGGGCTCGGCGACGCCATGCTGAGTGAAGACGACGGGGACCTGCAGCAGCGGCGGAGGACAGGGGGACCTCGTTCAGAGTGCTAGAGAGTGATTCAGTGCCTCTCAGGTGTCAGTTCCAGATCTTTCCCAAATGAATGCGATACGTGGTATAAAACCACAAGTGAGGCTCAACATCTGGTCTCCTCATATGCCTTTCTAATCATCTTCCAAACTGCAAAAGCCCACCAGTGAGGAGGACATGGGCCACAGTCTGTTGGGTAAAGGGTGCTAAGAAGCTGTGCCATGCCAGAGGCCTGGAGAAAGCAATGCTGTTCTTTCAATGGCAACTAGTCTACCCTCACTCTCCGCCACCACCCAACCTCCAGAGCCCAGCCACAGGCTACACTGTGAACAGAGAAAGGAACAGAAGTTTTTGGAATTCAGGTATGGAAAGTCACATATTACAAGCCATAAGGCAAATTTAAAATGGAATCTACCAACTTCCATCTTGGCTGTACTTGGAAGATTCAGAAAGGAGCTCACTGTTACTGAGCAACAGCAGAACTGCCCATACTGCTGGGCATTCATCAACCTGATTCGGATTTCTCTCTCTATTTATATGGAATGTTTGCAGAGGGCACCATGTTAACCAAACCATCAGTCAAAATAAGTTTGGGGGCTGAGAAGTCACTTCTGGACAAGGCTGTCCAGCCATCAAAAAGACCAGCAGAAACCACCTCCCCATGGCAAGGATTTCTAAGACCCCTGTGCAGCTTCAAGCTGATACTGTAAACTTCTCATCATTATCTGTAATTTTGTAATGTATTTCATTGTTCTCTTAGGGGCAGTGCACACACTACTTTCCCACATGTGACAGAGCCACGCGGGCTTTCAGCTCCCCTCTATACCTTAGAGAAGTTGTCAATCCGGAAAGGAGGGGGCAGCTGGTCTGTATCGCCGAAGGAGATCCTGTAGGTAGCTCCTCGGAGCGTAATTTCCACGCGCAGGAAGAAGCACTTTCCTAGAGTATCTCTGCAGTAAAAGGAAATAAGAGAGGCTACAGAAATGGAGGGCACAAGTTCCAACCCACTTTCTTCCCATGCTTCTCATGATTACCACTGTGTGTTCTTTGATCACATTTAAAAAGCAGAACTTGACAGTATGATCACATAGTCAAAACAAATGTATTCAAGCAGCTTTGACCAGTATGCTGTAACTACATGAGAGCTACAATTTTACTTTGGTTTGTTTGGGGTCATAGTGTCAAGGCAACAAGTGAGTAAATATTGGTTGAACAACATAAAATTATTTACACTAGACTACATTTGATGTAGAAAAACGAATTTCACATGGTTCAAACCAATATGTTGATGCTACTGATGAACACGTTTCACACTGTAGGATAAGAGAAGATGAGGAAGAATCCTGTGGAATGGAGGTACCAGACGTGATCATAATTGTGTCTGTGTGTATTTAAATACAGAAAAATCACTGGAGAGAACAGAAAGCTCTCCTTTACAGAAGAGTATCCGTTAATAAATGCAGAAGACATGAACGAACCAGAAATCACAATTTTGCAACCAAGACAGCATATTCAAAAGTAGAGACATCACTTGGCTGACAAAAGTCTATATAGTCAAAGCTATGATTTTCCCAGTAGTCATGTATGGACGTGGACCATAAAGAAGGCTGAGCACAGAAGAATTGATGCCTTTGAACTTTGATGCTGGAGGAGGCTCTTGAGAGTCCCTTGGACTGCAAGGAGATCAAACCAGTCAATCCTAAAGGAAATCATCCCTGAATATTGACGCTAAAGCTGAAGCTCCAAAGCTGAAGCTCCAAAGCTGAAGCTCCAAAGCTTGGCCACCTGATGTAAAGAGCTGACTCACTGGAAAAGACCCTGATGCTGGGAATGACAGAGGGCAGGAGGAGAAGGGGCTGACGGAGATGGCGGGATGTCATCACTGACTCGATGGACATGAGTTTGAGCAGGCTTCAGGAGACGGTGAAGGACAGGGAAGCCTGACATGCTGCAGTTCATGGGGTCGCAGAGAGTCAGACATGACTGTGTGGCTGAACTGACATGAATGTAATAACTGATTCAGGTGAGAATCACCAAATCACTGACTGAAAGGTTTGGGGGGGAAAGGACATATACACAGGCTCAGATTATCCCCACAATGGACCAGTCTTGTTTACAAAGAAGAAAAGGTAACTTTACAATAGAGAGACTTGGTGGACAGCACCTAAACCAAAGGAGAACCGGATTTAGCAGCATCAATAATGGGACGGCACAGCAGAAGGAATGTTCTTACCAAATGCCTGGCCCAGACTCATATGTAGAAAACCTTCAGAAAAATTCAGAAAACAAAAAATTCTATAAAAATATGGCCTGGACTCCAAAAATGTCAAGGTCAATAAAGACAAAAAAGGAAAACTGAGATGATGACCATTCTGGATTAAAGCAGATAAAATGCACCAACCAAAAAAAACATAATCTTTCACTGAATCCTAGATCAGGGAAGGAAGGTTACTGCGAAGGGCATTTTAAAGGACCATTTATTTAAAAATATAATCAGTATTAGATTTCTCCAGTGTGTAATAATAAGTGATAATTTTTTTCTGTCTGAGGTATCAGGATGACTTCATTTTGAGACTATGTATGTGCGCACATGGGAGAGAGAACAGAACAGAGCAAATGTTGAAAAGTAAGAAATCTAGGTAGAAGAGGGGTGTCTTTGTACTCCTCCTACAGGTTTTCTGTGGGTTTAAGCCGTTTCAAAATTAAAACTCAAGGAAAGTAAAGGAAACAGCTGGCCCAAGTCCCCGCTCAGTAGTTTAGGGCCACACACTGAAACCATTTCAAAAGGATTAACAAAGGTATTCTCCACTCCACTTTTCTTCTTCTAAGTAATCATGAGTAATTTTTCTGTTTAATTCTGACTTGGCTTCAGACCACACTACAGACCTGGGCTGCCTCCACCAAAGTAGTATATAAATCAGTGGTGGGTTTTGATTTATATAAATCAATGAAAGCTGAAGAATTCCCCACCTTCCCCTGCCAACCAACCTTGTGAGGAACACATGACTCTGTGAGTCACATTTTCTGGTTGAAGGAGTTCTCGCTGAAGAAGTTCAGGTCAAAGTCAGGATGAGGGCATTGAGGCCCTGCCCACTTTGCTCACTTGGCCTATAAAGACCTTAGATCAGGTGAGAATCACCAAATCACTGACTAAAAGGGTTTGGGGGGGAAAGGACATATACACAGGCTCAGATTATCCCCACAATGGACCAGTCTTGTTTACAAAGAAGAAAAGGTAACTTTACAATAGAGAGACTTGGTGGACAGCACCTAAACCAAAGGAGAACCGGATTTAGCAGCATCAATAATGGGACGGCACAGCAGAAGGAATGTTCTTACCAAATGCCTGGCCCAGACTCATATGTAGAAAACCTTCAGAAAAATTCAGAAAACAAAAAATTCTATAAAAATATGGCCTGGACTCCAAAAATGTCAAGGTCAATAAAGACAAAAAAGGAAAACTGAGATGATGACCATTCTGGATTAAAGCAGATAAAATGCACCAACCAAAAAAAAAACATAATCTTTCACTGAATCCTAGATCAGGGAAGGAAGGTTACTGCGAAGGGCATTTTAAAGGACCATTTATTTAAAAATATAATCAGTATTAGATTTCTCCAGTGTGTAATAATAAGTGATAATTTTTTTCTGTCTGAGGTATCAGGATGACTTCATTTTGAGACTATGTATGTGCGCACATGGGAGAGAGAACAGAACAGAGCAAATGTTGAAAAGTAAGAAATCTAGGTAGAAGAGGGGTGTCTTTGTACTCCTCCTACAGGTTTTCTGTGGGTTTAAGCCGTTTCAAAATTAAAACTCAAGGAAAGTAAAGGAAACAGCTGGCCCAAGTCCCCGCTCAGTAGTTTAGGGCCACACACTGAAACCATTTCAAAAGGATTAACAAAGGTATTCTCCACTCCACTTTTCTTCTTCTAAGTAATCATGAGTAATTTTTCTGTTTAATTCTGACTTGGCTTCAGACCACACTACAGACCTGGGCTGCCTCCACCAAAGTAGTATATAAATCAGTGGTGGGTTTTGATTTATATAAATCAATGAAAGCTGAAGAATTCCCCACCTTCCCCTGCCAACCAACCTTGTGAGGAACACATGACTCTGTGAGTCACATTTTCTGGTTGAAGGAGTTCTCGCTGAAGAAGTTCAGGTCAAAGTCAGGATGAGGGCATTGAGGCCCTGCCCACTTTGCTCACTTGGCCTATAAAGACCTTAGATCCCAAAGACTCCTAGGAACACAGCCTGAAAATGACTATACCAGATGCAACTGACTCTAACAAGGGCCAAGGCAAAGGGTAATTAAGAAAGGTAAATCAATGACAAAAACAAAATCAAAGAATAACCTCAGATAATGCATTTTTAAAAAGTCAAATATTCTTTTGGATCATTTATTAATAAATTAACCATTTTTTATTGCCTTACAATAGTGTTCTCCAAAGAGAACTTACCATAAGGTATAAATGATTAAATTCTGCTTCTAAATGTGTTGAAATAGCACTGATTTCAGTGTCTTTGGCTTCAAAAGAATTTGATGAAACACATTAAAGAGGACAAAACAAAGAGAAAGGCATCCCATATTCATGGACTTAGAAGGCTTAATACTGTCAAGATGTCAATGCTATGCAAAGTGGATCCAGAGATTTAATACAACTCTCATCAAAATTCCAACTGTTCTTCCCCACAGAAATAGAAAAATCATCCTAAAATTCAGATGGAATCTCAAAAGACTTCAAATAGCCAAAATAACCTTGAAAAAGAACAAAGATGGAGGTCTCACACTTCCTAATTTCAAAATCTCTTGCAAAGCTACTGTAATCGGTGTGATACTGACAAAAAGATAGATTGTGAATGAACAGAATAGAAATCCCAGAAATAAACCCTCACATACAGAGTCAAATAATTCTTAACTAGAGTGTCAAGGCCATTCCAAGGGGAAGGAAAGCTTTTTCAACAAATGGTGTTGGGAAAACAATATCCACAAACAAAACAAAGGAGCTGGACTCTTACCTTACACTGAATACAAACATTAACTCAAATGGATCAAAGACCTAAATGTCAGAGCTAAAGCTATAAAATTTTCACAAGAAAACTTGAGGAAATGCTTCATGACACTGGATTTGGCAATGATCTTTTGCATACAACACAAATAGGCCAGGCAACAAAAGTTAAAATAAGTAACCTGGACTACATAAAAATCAAAACCTATACATCAAAGAAGTTCAGGTCAAAGTCAGGATGAGGGCATTGAGGCCCTGCCCACTTTGCTCACTTGGCCTATAAAGACCTTAGATCCCAAAGACTCCTAGGAACACAGCCTGAAAATGACTATACCAGATGCAACTGACTCTAACAAGGGCCAAGGCAAAGGGTAATTAAGAAAGGTAAATCAATGACAAAAACAAAATCAAAGAATAACCTCAGATAATGCATTTTTAAAAAGTCAAATATTCTTTTGGATCATTTATTAATAAATTAACCATTTTTTATTGCCTTACAATAGTGTTCTCCAAAGAGAACTTACCATAAGGTATAAATGATTAAATTCTGCTTCTAAATGTGTTGAAATAGCACTGATTTCAGTGTCTTTGGCTTCAAAAGAATTTGATGAAACACATTAAAGAGGACAAAACAAAGAGAAAGGCATCCCATATTCATGGACTTAGAAGGCTTAATACTGTCAAGATGTCAATGCTATGCAAAGTGGATCCAGAGATTTAATACAACTCTCATCAAAATTCCAACTGTTCTTCCCCACAGAAATAGAAAAATCATCCTAAAATTCAGATGGAATCTCAAAAGACTTCAAATAGCCAAAATAACCTTGAAAAAGAACAAAGATGGAGGTCTCACACTTCCTAATTTCAAAATCTCTTGCAAAGCTACTGTAATCGGTGTGATACTGACAAAAAGATAGATTGTGAATGAACAGAATAGAAATCCCAGAAATAAACCCTCACATACAGAGTCAAATAATTCTTAACTAGAGTGTCAAGGCCATTCCAAGGGGAAGGAAAGCTTTTTCAACAAATGGTGTTGGGAAAACAATATCCACAAACAAAACAAAGGAGCTGGACTCTTACCTTACACTGAATACAAACATTAACTCAAATGGATCAAAGACCTAAATGTCAGAGCTAAAGCTATAAAATTTTCACAAGAAAACTTGAGGAAATGCTTCATGACACTGGATTTGGCAATGATCTTTTGCATACAACACAAATAGGCCAGGCAACAAAAGTTAAAATAAGTAACCTGGACTACATAAAAATCAAAACCTATACATCAAAGAAGACAATCAACAGAGTGAAAGTACAATGTATAGAATGGGAAAGAATACACACAAATTACTTATATGTCTGACCCTAGGGCTGCAAAGGGTCAGACATGACTGAAGTGACCTAGCATGCATGCACATATTTCATCAGGGGTTAGTAGCCAGGATATATAAAGAACTCCTACAATTCAACAACAAACAAAAGGCCAATTGAAAAATGGGGAAAGGATTTGAACAGACATGTCTCCAAAAAAGATGTACAAATGACCAACAAGCACATGAAAAGAAGTTCAATATCACCAACCATTAAGGAAATGAGAATCAAAACCACAACATACTACCTCATACCCATGAGGATGACTACTATCAAAAAAGAAAAACTAACAAGGTCGGTGCAGATGTGGAGAAACTGGAACCCTTGTGCCCTCCTGGCAGGAATGTAAAACAGTAAAATGTAAAATGGTCCTCCTGGATAACACAGGGACCTACAGTCAGTATCCTGAGATAAACCATAATGGAAAGGAATATGAAAAGGAATATACATGTCATGTTTATATAACTGAGTCACTGTACAGTATAGAAGAAATTAACACCACATAAATCAGCTATACTAGAATAAATCAAAAAGAAAAATTTTTTAATTTCTTTTACTGCACTAGAAGGAAATAAAATGTAATAAACTAAATATCACTACACAACAAAAGGAAGTTCTGACACATGTTACAACATGGATGAACGTTGAAGACGTTATGCTAAGTGAAAGGGAGCTAGTCACAAAAAGACAAATATTGTATGATTTCATTATTGGAGGTACCTAGAGTAGTCAGATTCACAGAGAAAGCAGAACAGAAGTTGCCAGGAGTTTAGAAAAGGAAAATGAGGAGTTGTTTATTCAGGGGTACAGAGCTTCTGTTTTGCAAGATGAAAATAGTTTAGGAGATTGTCTGCAAAACACGAATGTTCTTAACACTAGTAAAGTTACAAATAGTTAAGATGGTAAATTTTGCTTTATGTGCCTCAGGTGCACAAATAATTTCCATGATCCTTCCCCAAATAAGTAACCTGGACTACATAAAAATCAAAACCTATACATCAAAGAAGACAATCAACAGAGTGAAAGTACAATGTATAGAATGGGAAAGAATACACACAAATTACTTATATGTCTGACCCTAGGGCTGCAAAGGGTCAGACATGACTGAAGTGACCTAGCATGCATGCACATATTTCATCAGGGGTTAGTAGCCAGGATATATAAAGAACTCCTACAATTCAACAACAAACAAAAGGCCAATTGAAAAATGGGGAAAGGATTTGAACAGACATGTCTCCAAAAAAGATGTACAAATGACCAACAAGCACATGAAAAGAAGTTCAATATCACCAACCATTAAGGAAATGAGAATCAAAACCACAACATACTACCTCATACCCATGAGGATGACTACTATCAAAAAAGAAAAACTAACAAGGTCGGTGCAGATGTGGAGAAACTGGAACCCTTGTGCCCTCCTGGCAGGAATGTAAAACAGTAAAATGTAAAATGGTCCTCCTGGATAACACAGGGACCTACAGTCAGTATCCTGAGATAAACCATAATGGAAAGGAATATGAAAAGGAATATACATGTCATGTTTATATAACTGAGTCACTGTACAGTATAGAAGAAATTAACACCACATAAATCAGCTATACTAGAATAAATCAAAAAGAAAAATTTTTTAATTTCTTTTACTGCACTAGAAGGAAATAAAATGTAATAAACTAAATATCACTACACAACAAAAGGAAGTTCTGACACATGTTACAACATGGATGAACGTTGAAGACGTTATGCTAAGTGAAAGGGAGCTAGTCACAAAAAGACAAATATTGTATGATTTCATTATTGGAGGTACCTAGAGTAGTCAGATTCACAGAGAAAGCAGAACAGAAGTTGCCAGGAGTTTAGAAAAGGAAAATGAGGAGTTGTTTATTCAGGGGTACAGAGCTTCTGTTTTGCAAGATGAAAATAGTTTAGGAGATTGTCTGCAAAACACGAATGTTCTTAACACTAGTAAAGTTACAAATAGTTAAGATGGTAAATTTTGCTTTATGTGCCTCAGGTGCACAAAATAATCTCTGGGTCTTCATGTTATCCTTCTCAAATAGTGTGTTTTACCACTATTTTGTTAAAGCATTCCCTGCTCAGTCGCTTCGGTTCTACCCTACTCTTTTCGACCCTACAGACTGTAGCCTGCCAGGCTTCCCTGTCCGTGGGATTCTCCAGGCAAGAATACTGGAGTAGGTTGCCATGCCCTTCTCCAGAGGATGTTCCTGGCCCAGGGATCGAACTAGCGCCTCCTCCATTGCAGGTGAATTCTTTATCACTGAGCCACCAGGGAAGTCCTTTTAAAGTTTAATACAGAAAAACAAAAACAAAAGCACTGGATGAAAGCAGAAATAAAAGTCATCCTGGGGCTTCCCTGGTGGTCCAGTGGGTAAGGACACCGCCTTGCAGTGCAAGGGGCGCCAGTTCGATCCCTGGCCTGGGAAGATCCCACGTGCCGCGGAGCGGCTGGACCAATGTGTCCAATTAGCGAGCTGGAGCTCTAGAGTGCATGCGCCCAGAGCCGGTGCTCTGTGACAACAGATGCCACCGTGATGGGAGACCCACACGGGCCAAAGAACAAAGATGGATGAAACTAGACAAATGAAAGACCAGTGGAAGTGGCCAGCCCACCCCCCCTTCCCTCCCCACCCCCGCCTAAATAAATAAATGTTAAAAAAAAAAAAAAAAAAAGTCATCCTGCACTAGTTGAGGCTGACTTTTGTTGATTTTTTTCTTAATGAGGATCTGAGGATCACTGGGTTGGGCAAAGAAGACCAGGGGATTTACTGGAATGGCATCAAATGAGAGAAGTTTGTACAATGTGCAAGAACAGACAAAAACATTTATAATCAAAGCTGCCTTCTGAATGCTGACAAGAGCCATGGGATACCATGAGCTCAGTGCTACTCCCTGGATATGTGACCTCAGACAATAGCAACCGCACAATGGCCAAAATTGTCAACATCCCCTTTTAGCTCGTTCCACCAACATGGTCACTCCTATTTGCCTGGTCTTTGCAGTTTTAAGACCTTTAAGACCTTTGAGTCAGAAACGTGTGTGTCCATGTCATGGAAAGTACTCTTATTAAAAGTTACCACTGGGGCTTCCCCAGTGGTCCAGCGGGTAAGGACACTGCCTTGCAGTGCAAGGGATGCTGGTTCGATCCCTGGCCTGGGAAGATCCCACATGCCGCGGAGCGGCTAGACTGATGTGTCCAACTACCGAGCCGGAGCTCTGGAGCGCATGCGCCCAGAGCCAGTGCTCTGCAGCAAGAGAGGCCACTGTGATGGGAGGCCCATACAGGCCAAAGAACAAAAACGGATGAAAATGAATAAATGAAACACCAATAGAAGTGGCCAAAAAAAAAAAAAAATTATTAAAAAAAAAAGTTACTACTTACTAAAAATGATGTATGGCTTTATATATATTTGAAATTTGTATGGTTATTTACAGCTTCCTATTACATTACAGCACCTTAAACAAGACTACTTTTTGTTTAAATACAGTCTCTGAATTTACCTCATGTTAATATGGAAGGAATTATTCTTGTTGACTTCAAAGCCTCCAGACCAAATACAATTGGGAACATCCATCAGTCGGACACATAACAGTTGATCGTAGTCATTCCGAGGCCAATGGAACACCACACTGGAACCGGGAAGTGTGGAAATGTAACCTTCAGGATTGGCTGTTCCCTAAAACACAGCATCACTGGCTTTAGTCAAAAGTCAAGTCAAGACGTAAATGTTTACTGAGAAGCTGTCTACTCTGAGCCTTGCCTTCCATGCAGAGCTATTTAGGGCACCAAAGGCACAAACGGTGACTCACTTCTAAAAACTGAGTGTTGATGGGGAGATAAGCCCCGACATTAAAACTCACCATGCTATTAAGTAAGCACTAGTCATTCTTCGAAAGCAAGCTGCTTACCTGTCCCCTGGCAAATTCCCTCTGTGCAAATGCAAGCTTGTGGGATGACTTATTATCTAACAGGTAACGGGGCGCAAAGATGACCATACAGGTGTCAATGTATCGGCCTCGGCCTTTCTTGACATCAATACCTACAAAGAACAAGAACCAATTCCATACATTAATCAGAAGAAAAAAAAATATGGTCTAAAAATATTAAAAAGCCTCCATAATTACTTAGTTTCTCTGAGAAAATAATTGTAGCACCCAAACAGACTGTGAAGCCTCCTAAGAATAGAATGAAAAGAGCAACTGCCTTCAGAGAATTATCCTTTATTCTCACTTAGGTCTAAAAAAGTTTCCTTAAAAATATAAATATCTGGGGCTTCCCCAGCAGTCCAGTGGGTAAAGAGGCTGCCTTACAGTGCGAGGGGCACCAGTTCAATCCCTGGCCGAGGAAGATTCCAAGTGCCGCGGAGCACCTGGGCCAGTGTGTCCAATTATGAGCCAGCGCTCTGGAGCGCATGCACCCAGAGCCGGTGCTTAGCAATGAGAGAGGCCACTGTGATTGGAGGCCCACATGGGTCAAAGAATAAAGATGGATGAAAATAAATAAATAACCAATAAAAGAGGCCAAAATTAAAAATCTATCTATCTATCTATATATAAATATCCCGTAATTCCTAGCTTCTTCATAAAGTGTGCACAATTAATAACAGCAACTAAAACAATAGCTGTTCAATTTGGTTTCCACTTATGAAGCTGACCACTAAGCCAGTTTGTGTGATACATTTCTGCTTACATATGGGACACAAACTTTCCTCCAACAGAACTTACCCTTTTTATAGCATACAGTAGAAATTTCATATTTCTTAACTGAATTCTGCAACTCCCCTAAATTCAACTAACTCCTTCAGTATTTTCTTTAAGCCTACTGCCTACGAATCTAGTTCAAACATAATGATAAATACTACAAAATTTATTCCTTCATAAAATAAATGTATACAGCACCGAGTAGGTATTCTGGGGGAAAAAATGCAAACAAAACACATACCAAGAAAAGAAAGTCATAGTCAGTCAAAGGAAATCTCAAAACACCAAGTTCCAAAGAAAGAAAGAGAATGAAAATAGCACCCTAGTATCTTAGAAACTCTGATAAACAACTTTCAAACACCCAAAACTCAGTAGATGAACTCATTCATTCATTCATTCAGACAATGAATAAAGTAACTATTTTCAAGGTACTGGGTTAAGCTCTGGTTTTACAATGATAATATTTATGGTAACAAATAAGAAAAATAATATTTTTGAACTCTTAGTACGCATTAAACTCTACCAAAGGCTCAACATTTAATTCTTATAACAACCTTGCAACTTAGGTACTTTTCATTCCTTCATTTTTGCAGATGAGGAAACTAAGGCAGGGAAAGCTAGGTAGGTGACTTGCCCTAAGAGATGCAGCCAGTAGGTGGCGTAGCTGGATTAAACCCAGGGAGCAAGTCTCAGAGAACTTGCTGACATCACGATGGGACCCACACAAGGACCCTACTGAAGTCAACAAGTGTCGGGAGACCATAAAAAGAGAAGTGGCTTTAGGCTACGACAACTAGGTGTCCCAACATAATACCAATTATAAACATTCTGATTCACTAGTCTTGGTGGTTCTTCAACACAAGTCTCAAAAACAGTTGAAAGGCTTAGCAAATCACAAAAACAAAACCACTGAAACTCTGTATCTAAGGAATGCTCAGTAATACTAGAATAGCCAGGAAGATCCCCTGGAGGAGGCCATGGCTACCCATTCCAGTATTCTTGCTTGGAGAATTCCATGGATAGAGGAGCCTGGTGGGCTACAGTCCATGGGGTCACAAAAAGTTGGGCACAACTCAACAACTAATACACATTCACTTTCAACACTGAAACTCTGTATCTAAGAAATACTCAATAATACTGAAATAGAGAGATACATCACTTTTCTGTGACATATAGAAAAGCATTAATTATCATAAATTAATATTAGTATGTAATAGTTAGCTGATCTCAACTAACTGGAGATCAAATCAGTCAATCATAAAGGAAATCAACCCTGAATATTCATTGGAAGGAATGATACTAAGCTCCATTACTTTGGTCACCTGATGTGAAGAGTCAACTCGTTGGAAAAGATCCTGATGCTGGGAAAAATAGAACGCAGAAGAAGAGGATGACAGAGGATGAGATGGGTGGATGGCATCACTGACTCAGTGGACACGAGTTTGAGCAGGCTGTGGCAGATGGTAAAGGACAGGGAAGCCTGGCATGCTGCAGTCCATGGGGTCACAAAGAGTCAGACACAACTGAGCAACTGAACTGATCTCAACTCATCAAAACCTACCTATAAAAGACACATTTGGTATTATAAAAACTTTACAGTATCAAGACTCAATTTAAAAAAAACAACAATTTTTTGGTCTCCCTTTTCATCTCAGATTGCCTTGGTAAATTCCTAACAAATGAACATCTGATGAGATCAAAATGTACAAAATCCTTCTTACTGGAGGCCCACACAAGGACCCTACTGAAGTCAACAAGTGTCGGGAGACCATAAAAAGAGAAGTGGCTTTAGGCTACGACAACTAGGTGTCCCAACATAATACCAATTATAAACATTCTGATTCACTAGTCTTGGTGGTTCTTCAACACAAGTCTCAAAAACAGTTGAAAGGCTTAGCAAATCACAAAAACAAAACCACTGAAACTCTGTATCTAAGGAATGCTCAGTAATACTAGAATAGCCAGGAAGATCCCTGGGGGGCCATGGCTACCCACTCCAGTATTCTTGCTTGGAGAATTCCATGGATAGAGGAGCCTGGTGGGCTACAGTCCATGGGGTCACAAAAAGTTGGGCACAACTCAACAACTAATACACATTCACTTTCAACACTGAAACTCTGTATCTAAGAAATACTCAATAATACTGAAATAGAGATACATCACTTTTCTGTGACATATAGAAAAGCATTAATTATCATAAATTAATATTAGTATGTAATAGTTAGCTGATCTCAACTAACTGGAGATCAAATCAGTCAATCATAAAGGAAATCAACCCTGAATATTCATTGGAAGGAATGATACTAAGCTCCATTACTTTGGTCACCTGATGTGAAGAGTCAACTCGTTGGAAAAGATCCTGATGCTGGGAAAAATAGAACGCAGAAGAAGAGGATGACAGAGGATGAGATGGGTGGATGGCATCACTGACTCAGTGGACACGAGTTTGAGCAGGCTGTGGCAGATGGTAAAGGACAGGGAAGCCTGGCATGCTGCAGTCCATGGGGTCACAAAGAGTCAGACACAACTGAGCAACTGAACTGATCTCAACTCATCAAAACCTACCTATAAAAGACACATTTGGTATTATAAAAACTTTACAGTATCAAGACTCAATTTAAAAAAAACAACAATTTTTTGGTCTCCCTTTTCATCTCAGATTGCCTTGGTAAATTCCTAACAAATGAACATCTGATGAGATCAAAATGTACAAAATCCTTCTTACTGGAGGTACATGTCAAGGCTACGTATGGCTTTTCCACTTGGAACTGTCCTTTCAACTTTCCCGACAGGAAGCTAGTTATCTATTAAACTCTACAAAAACGGTCATAGAAGAAATTCCACAAATTCCCTTGATAAACACCTGCCAAAGTCCTATATAAAATCTCATCTTAGCTCAGCCTCTCTCTTCCTTTCCTTAGTGTCACAATGAAATTTGAATTACAGCCTTGTGCCTAAAAACACTGGTGAAACGTCTTTAAGAATGCACATAGCATCTAAGTTTGCGTGCGCACTCACTGCATAGTTCACTACTGGAGAGCTCAGTCGGCCTCTCGGCAAGAAATTTGTGCGGTTCCTTAGCGCCAGCTGCTTGCCAAGGCACAGGCACCACCATTCACCTCCAATCTGTTCCAACTACAGCTCCGGCCAACCTGCGGCAGCTTGCTCGGAAACGCTATCAAGGACAAGACACCCCAGCAGGAAGTCAAACTCAGTGTGAAGCCGACTCTGCCTATTCAAGGGATGGGACGAACAAATGGGAGAAATGTGATCCTCGGCTGGAGGATCGGACAAAGTTTACGTCTCCCATTAAATGTCTTCATGTCAACTTTAAAGCACACAGCTTCCATGTCAAGGGAGAATGCATGAACATTCATGTTTTAAAAAAAAAAAACACACAAAAAACAAACTATACTTGGAAAGGAGTCCTTCATTAATAAACCCTCCAACACTTAAAGCACTGACTCCATGGGATTCAAGGTAAACAGCTAAATGATACATCTCAGTGTTTCCTTCTCTAATGTGACTCTCTACATCAGCACTGTCTATGACAAGGTAAACAGCTTAAATGATTTTTTCAGTGGACACGAGTTTGAGCAGGCTGTGGCAGATGGTAAAGGACAGGGAAGCCTGGCATGCTGCAGTCCAAGGGGTCACAAAGAGTCAGACACAACTGAGCAACTGAACTGATCTCAACTCATCAAAACCTACCTATAAAAGACACATTTGGTATTATAAAAACTTTACAGTATCAAGACTCAATTTAAAAAAAACAACAATTTTTTGGTCTCCCTTTTCATCTCAGATTGCCTTGGTAAATTCCTAACAAATGAACATCTGATGAGATCAAAATGTACAAAATCCTTCTTACTGGAGGTACATGTCAAGGCTACGTATGGCTTTTCCACTTGGAACTGTCCTTTCAACTTTCCCGACAGGAAGCTAGTTATCTATTAAACTCTACAAAAACGGTCATAGAAGAAATTCCACAAATTCCCTTGATAAACACCTGCCAAAGTCCTATATAAAATCTCATCTTAGCTCAGCCTCTCTCTTCCTTTCCTTAGTGTCACAATGAAATTTGAATTACAGCCTTGTGCCTAAAAACACTGGTGAAACGTCTTTAAGAATGCACATAGCATCTAAGTTTGCGTGCGCACTCACTGCATAGTTCACTACTGGAGAGCTCAGTCGGCCTCTCGGCAAGAAATTTGTGCGGTTCCTTAGCGCCAGCTGCTTGCCAAGGCACAGGCACCACCATTCACCTCCAATCTGTTCCAACTACAGCTCCGGCCAACCTGCGGCAGCTTGCTCGGAAACGCTATCAAGGACAAGACACCCCAGCAGGAAGTCAAACTCAGTGTGAAGCCGACTCTGCCTATTCAAGGGATGGGACGAACAAATGGGAGAAATGTGATCCTCGGCTGGAGGATCGGACAAAGTTTACGTCTCCCATTAAATGTCTTCATGTCAACTTTAAAGCACACAGCTTCCATGTCAAGGGAGAATGCATGAACATTCATGTTTTAAAAAAAAAAAACACACAAAAAACAAACTATACTTGGAAAGGAGTCCTTCATTAATAAACCCTCCAACACTTAAAGCACTGACTCCATGGGATTCAAGGTAAACAGCTAAATGATACATCTCAGTGTTTCCTTCTCTAATGTGACTCTCTACATCAGCACTGTCTATGACAGTAGCCACTAGTCATACATGACCACTTGTGCTCACTAAAATGAAATAAAATGAAAGACTCAGTTTCTTTGTTACACCCCATTTCTTAGTTATGTACTCTTAAGTGCTCGGCAGCCATGTGTGTCTAGTGCTTCCACACTGGACGGTACAAAACAGAACATTTCCATCATTGCAGAGAGTTCAATGGTTTCCCAATATTCAAGAGTAAACAATGCTTTGAGAGTCTTGGAAATTACATAGGAAAGGAAGGATGCACTGCTAATACTTCAAGCCTGAGACATATTTAAATCAAGTTTGCCCTAATCCTTTGGAAACTCTTGCGAGGCACACAGACACAGCATCCTCCCCTTCCCTCGCTGCCCCACCACCTCCAGAAGCTAAGCTAGCTTATGTGTGGAGAGTATTAAGCACCAATCCAATAGATGAGTTGTGCATGCTCAGCTGCGTCTGACTCTCTGTGACCCCATGGACTGGAGCCCGCCAGGCTCCTCTGTCCATTGGATTCTCCAGGCAAGCATACTGGAGTGAGTCTCCATTTCCTTTTCCAGGGGATCTTCCAGACCAGGGATCAAACCCACATCTCCTGCAAGACAGACAGATTCTTTACCACTGAGCCAGCTGGGAAGTTCTCTAAGCTAGCTTAGGGGCTTCTATTTAACGTAACACAATCACCAAATGGGGCTTCCCCTGGTGGTTCAGTGGGTAAGGACACCGCCTTGCAGTGCAAGGGGCGCCGGTTCGATCCCTGGCCTGGGAAGATTCCACGTGCCGCGGAGCGGCTGGACTGATGTGTCCAATTACCGAGCCGAAGCTCTGGAGCGCATGCACCCAGAGCCGGAGCTCTGCGACGACAGAGGCCACCGCGATGGGGGGCCCACAGGAGCCAAAGAACAAAGACGGATGAAAATAGAGAAATGAAAGACCAATAGTAGTGGCCCGCCCGCTCCCCTCCCTCCCCAACCCGACCCCCGCCCAAAATAAATAAATAAATAAATCTTTAAAAAAAAAAAAAAACAATCACCAAATATATTTTGTAATATTTCTTGCCTCAAATATGGACACCCCAGTCATAATTCTACTTTCAGTCCAGACTTTCCCTTTCTTAAAACATTTATTTATTTATTTGGAGGGGCGGGTTGGGGGAGGTGGGCGGGCCACTTCTATTGGTCTTTCATTTCTCTATTTTCATCCGTCTTTGTTCTTTGGCTCTTGTGGGCCTCCCATCGCGGTAGCCTCTGCTGTCGCAGAGCACCGGCTCTGGGCTCATGCGCTCCAGAGCGCCGGCTTGGTGATTGGACACATCAGTCCAGCCGCTCCGCGGCACGTGGGATCTTCCCAGGCCAGGGATCGAACTGGCGCCCCTTGCACTGCAAGGCGGTGTCCTTACCCACTGGACCACCAGGGAGGCCCCAGACTTTCCCTTTCTATCTGGATGAGTCACTTAACCTCTCGGCTTTAGTTTCAAGGAGAACAATGCTTCTTACTCTCTTAGGGTTTGCAAGGTTCAGTGAATGCGTGGGAAATGCTTGGAGGATAAAAACCATTCTAAGTGTTCTATTATTCCCATGAAAAGCAAGGATTCAAGCCTAACTGATACCATCCAGACACAGGTGAGTCTGAAATTAAACAGAGCTGCAGATCTCAAAAGGGCAGTGTTTAGGTGGCTCCTTAGATCCTTAAGAGAATAGGTCTGTGTTGTTATCAATTTAGCATTCAGACAACAGATATCTGATCCAATGACAAATGAGAAAACCAGCACTCGCAGTGAGGTCAAAATGTACGGCCAGTTTACTCTCCAAGCCTGAGGTCGCTGGCCCACTGTTTAGAGTCTCCCCGTGCCCCAGGTGTAACCCACCAATGTTATAGATCAGCCCTGGGCGGTTTCCTTGCTGGATGACTCTGAGAGCTCGGACGCCATTACCACCATCCAGGGAGAAGCCCTGACACCAGCCCGGCATGCCTTCAGGATGGATCCCCCTTCCGACTCGCATCGTGCAGCTGTGGGGCAGAAAAGCAAAGATGCATATATACACTCATTAAGGAAGTCTCTTCTACCTGTACTAACTGGGAATCCTTGCAGAAAAGCAAAGGTGTATATACACTCATCCATAGGGAAGTTTCTCCTACCTGTTCTAATCAGGAATCCTTGCTACGGCAGCTGGCCAAAGTCAGAACTCTAACACTGACTCTTCCTCATTCTCGTGCAATTCCCAAACACGGTGAGGCCATTAAGCAGTGGACAAAACTCGATCTGAGAGGTAGCCACAGTTCAGCAATGTGTGATACGTGCTGACCTCCACAACTAGACATTTTAGGGGAAAACATGATCCTAAGAACATAAAGTATAAGGAAGATGCTACAATATTTGAAAAACAAAGATTCAGTGTGATCTGAAACCTTCTTGACTGGGGGGTTTCAAGGACTCGTGAAATGCCCTGAACATACAAGAGAAACATGTACAGGAGATGTAGCTAAAGGCACGTTTGTTCAAGGGCTGGGGCTGCTACAACGGCAAAGCACCAAGCAGCTAGCCAGTGTCCTGCCATGGATCCTGGAAACACAGTTCCTGAATGTGTTGTTCTGGCTCAGCCACTAACAAGCAATGTAGCCTTAGGTAGGTAACTCTCTCTGAGCCTCAGCTTCATCATTTTAAACACCTTCCTATGCTGTCTAATCCACTGGACAAGATAGTCTGATCCAAAATGAGTCTGAAATTAAACAGAGCTGCAGATCTCAAAAGGGCAGTGTTTAGGTGGCTCCTTAGATCCTTAAGAGAATAGGTCTGTGTTGTTATCAATTTAGCATTCAGACAACAGATATCTGATCCAATGACAAATGAGAAAACCAGCACTCGCAGTGAGGTCAAAATGTACGGCCAGTTTACTCTCCAAGCCTGAGGTCGCTGGCCCACTGTTTAGAGTCTCCCCGTGCCCCAGGTGTAACCCACCAATGTTATAGATCAGCCCTGGGCGGTTTCCTTGCTGGATGACTCTGAGAGCTCGGACGCCATTACCACCATCCAGGGAGAAGCCCTGACACCAGCCCGGCATGCCTTCAGGATGGATCCCCCTTCCGACTCGCATCGTGCAGCTGTGGGGCAGAAAAGCAAAGATGCATATATACACTCATTAAGGAAGTCTCTTCTACCTGTACTAACTGGGAATCCTTGCAGAAAAGCAAAGGTGTATATACACTCATCCATAGGGAAGTTTCTCCTACCTGTTCTAATCAGGAATCCTTGCTACGGCAGCTGGCCAAAGTCAGAACTCTAACACTGACTCTTCCTCATTCTCGTGCAATTCCCAAACACGGTGAGGCCATTAAGCAGTGGACAAAACTCGATCTGAGAGGTAGCCACAGTTCAGCAATGTGTGATACGTACTGACCTCCACAACTAGACATTTTAGGGGAAAACATGATCCTAAGAACATAAAGTATAAGGAAGATGCTACAATATTTGAAAAACAAAGATTCAGTGTGATCTGAAACCTTCTTGACTGGGGGGTTTCAAGGACTCGTGAAATGCCCTGAACATACAAGAGAAACATGTACAGGAGATGTAGCTAAAGGCACGTTTGTTCAAGGGCTGGGGCTGCTACAACGGCAAAGCACCAAGCAGCTAGCCAGTGTCCTGCCATGGATCCTGGAAACACAGTTCCTGAATGTGTTGTTCTGGCTCAGCCACTAACAAGCAATGTAGCCTTAGGTAGGTAACTCTCTCTGAGCCTCAGCTTCATCATTTTAAACACCTTCCTATGCTGTCTAATCCACTAAAACGCTGGGAGAATCAAATGAGATGGTCTATGTGGAAAGTCTCTGGAAACTGTGAATATGGGGGGAACAAAACAAATTGTGTTTCTAATGTCAAGTCCTAGGTCTAAAACTGTCAAAATCCATTCGGGGAAAGAACAAGACCAGGCTTGCTAACCATGACAAGTGGCTCTTTGTGTCTCCTACTGGCCAGCACCCTGGTCAGCCCTCTCCCGACTCCAGACCCAGCCTAGAGTCCAGCCCTCCCTGGCAGATGCCTCTGTATCCACTGGTGTGGCCCTCCTGTGAGTCTGCAACCTCCCTATTGATAATGGAGCTGGGATACGGCATTTTAGCAGGATCAGATTCGCCTACATATTCTGGGATTAAGGCTATAAATCAGAAGACCTCTGTAAAAAAGCAGAATGTCAAATCCAAGGATAAATGTGAATTAATGCCCTGTGCTTATCCGTCCGGTCATGTCTGGTTCTTTGTGACTCCATGGACTATAGCCCACCAGGCTCCTCCGTCCATGGGATTCTCCAGGCAAGAATACTGGAGTGGACTGCCATTCCCTTAACACGACACCATACGTTAAGAAGCACTTGTCCTCTAATCCTCACAGCGTTGCTTTTTCCTCTGTTTCACATGCAAGGACTGCTTTGAGATCTTGAAATGGCATACTTTATTTCAACAGAAAAAGGCAGACTTCAAAACCTTACACTAGACGGCCTGGATTAGTGGAGCACGGCCTCTCTGCTCACGGGCCAACCTTCCTCCCCGTGGAAGCCAGCTCCTCTGCCTGAGATGAGTGCTTCCAGGGGAGAGAAACCGTGCAGAGAAGAGAGTGTGTGGGCAGAGTTATGAATAGAACCACTTCAATACATGGAAAATAAAACTGGCTTTCATTATACACCAAAACCAAATGGTTTATTTTCAATATCAAGTAACACAGAAATTAGATCCGAAAAAAATCCCATTAAGTCATGGTGCTGTCCCCCTGCCAAGTCAGGATGGTTATCTACAGTCTATTTCTACTTGCACGGATATACTATAGCCTTTGCTAATTTCTCCCTTCCCTGGGAGTTTATTTCCCCTTCCCATAAATAACCGTACTCACAGGTTTGGCTGCTCTTTGTCAGCATAGCAGAATAAGAGAGGGCTCAGGCTCCGGGCCAGCTCGTGCTCCTCGAACTGGCCTGCAGCATCCGTCTTTGCATTGTCCTGTCTGAAGATCAGTGGTAACCCTTTAGGAAGGAGGGGAAAAGTTTATATCAATCCCACCCAGCGTATCCAACAAGATCAGTGCTGATCCACCCCTGGCATCTCCCGACTCCAGACCCAGCCTAGAGTCCAGCCCTCCTGGCAGATGCCTCTGTATCCACTGGTGTGGCCCTCCTGTGAGTCTGCAACCTCCCTATTGATAATGGAGCTGGGATACGGCATTTTAGCAGGATCAGATTCGCCTACATATTCTGGGATTAAGGCTATAAATCAGAAGACCTCTGTAAAAAAGCAGAATGTCAAATCCAAGGATAAATGTGAATTAATGCCCTGTGCTTATCCGTCCGGTCATGTCTGGTTCTTTGTGACTCCATGGACTATAGCCCACCAGGCTCCTCCGTCCATGGGATTCTCCAGGCAAGAATACTGGAGTGGACTGCCATTCCCTTAACACGACACCATACGTTAAGAAGCACTTGTCCTCTAATCCTCACAGCGTTGCTTTTTCCTCTGTTTCACATGCAAGGACTGCTTTGAGATCTTGAAATGGCATACTTTATTTCAACAGAAAAAGGCAGACTTCAAAACCTTACACTAGACGGCCTGGATTAGTGGAGCACGGCCTCTCTGCTCACGGGCCAACCTTCCTCCCCGTGGAAGCCAGCTCCTCTGCCTGAGATGAGTGCTTCCAGGGGAGAGAAACCGTGCAGAGAAGAGAGTGTGTGGGCAGAGTTATGAATAGAACCACTTCAATACATGGAAAATAAAACTGGCTTTCATTATACACCAAAACCAAATGGTTTATTTTCAATATCAAGTAACACAGAAATTAGATCCGAAAAAAATCCCATTAAGTCATGGTGCTGTCCCCCTGCCAAGTCAGGATGGTTATCTACAGTCTATTTCTACTTGCACGGATATACTATAGCCTTTGCTAATTTCTCCCTTCCCTGGGAGTTTATTTCCCCTTCCCATAAATAACCGTACTCACAGGTTTGGCTGCTCTTTGTCAGCATAGCAGAATAAGAGAGGGCTCAGGCTCCGGGCCAGCTCGTGCTCCTCGAACTGGCCTGCAGCATCCGTCTTTGCATTGTCCTGTCTGAAGATCAGTGGTAACCCTTTAGGAAGGAGGGGAAAAGTTTATATCAATCCCACCCAGCGTATCCAACACAGATGCAAATAATAAAAGGGAAACTAGCCATCAGAGGGGAAAACAGTGACGATCACTTTATTTAGTGGCTCAGGCATTGTCTGAAAGGCCAGTCTTGACCATGATGAAGCAGTTCTTACGGGAGCGGGAAAGGTTCAGCGGCTTATACTGTTGAGGTCATCTGTTTGCACTGGCTCCATTTAGTGCACTGAGCAAATAAATCTCAACTCCCACGACCGACTCCAAAGCCTGACTTGAGCAGCCTCTGTACATACCTGTTTTGTTAATCAACCAATATGGAGCTGAAATGAAGATCTTCAGAGATCCTTCTGCTCGACACACAATCCGGATGGTGAGGTTCAGCTGCCGCCGGTTGGTGTCATAGAGCCTCATTCTTACCATATAGTTTTGGGTTCCAGGTGGAATGAGCAATTCTTTGCAGACTGGAAAATTCTCCAGGGACACCCCTAAAGACGACAGAGCTACTATCTTTCTGAGTCTCACTTTAGGTTGTCAAAAGAGCCAAACCTCCCCAAAAGGTCAATAGCTATGTATTCAACTGGCAGAAACTTTGTTAGAGTGGCCATCTTCCTTTAGCTAGCCTGAGAATGAACATGGCCTAGAAGTCACTTTATGGAGTCTGAACTACATAATAATTAGATGAATAAAAGTTATCAAACACAGCTCTGGTTATGAAGAACTTACAATATAGGGCCTTAGCTGGTATCTGAAACCCCAAAACAGCAAGTATAGGGTAAGAGTTAAGGCTTCCTGCAGCCTCACAGCCTGGCTTCAAATTCCCAGTTCTGTCCTCTCAGCTGCATGACATGGGACAAGCGATTTAACTTCACTGTGTCCATCTGCCAAATGGGGATAATAACAGTATCTACTGGAAGAGCTTCTTATTAGAAGTGATGGTCCCCATAGAGCATGAGTGAAGATAAGGAGGCTCAATGAGCACATCATGTCGGCAGTGGGAGGACATTTCTATCCTATACAAGGGCTCAGTGAATATTCGTTGAAGAAATATTTAAATATCAGAGTAAGGGCCTATTTTCTTTAAAACAGACAAGTAGTGTCACACTATTTTTTCTTTTCAAGATTAAGCTCAAGGATTTACGTATTCAACAAAGTAAGCTTTTCCCTGCAGGACATGCTGCTGAAGTTCAATGAGTTGTAGATTCCTCATTAGTCAAATGGGGGTCACAGCTGCCTCTATGCCTGAGACATTCATTGTTGTGAAGATCAAATGAGATGACAGAGTGCAATCACAAAACTGTGAAATGATAAATATCTACGTCCTTATTATTTCAACATGTCTATGGCAGCCTTAAAGAAACATACTTCCCGTCCCAAATCCAGAAGGACCTTGTTGCTATAATAGCTACAGACACGATGATGACTCTCTCTACCTTCACTTCATTCATCCCTCCAGCTGAGAATTACCTGATATATTAACTTTCCCAAACCTTGATGTGTTCATCACTTAAGACGGGATTCATAACTATTGCTGTAAGGATTAGGGGCGATCATGTGTGTCAAAGTATCTGACATTCTGCCTAGGGTACCGAGCATGCTTGGCAAACATCTTCCCCTTCCCCGAAAAGACAAGCGGTATGTGACTGTGCTCATTTTACAGCTGGTAAAAAGCACAGCTCGAAAAAACGAAATGACTTTCTTTAGCCACACATCAAGTTACCACAGCCTGGCTTACATAATTGGTTTCCACAGTTTAAACTTACAATATAGGGCCTTAGCTGGTATCTGAAACCCCAAAACAGCAAGTATAGGGTAAGAGTTAAGGCTTCCTGCAGCCTCACAGCCTGGCTTCAAATTCCCAGTTCTGTCCTCTCAGCTGCATGACATGGGACAAGCGATTTAACTTCACTGTGTCCATCTGCCAAATGGGGATAATAACAGTATCTACTGGAAGAGCTTCTTATTAGAAGTGATGGTCCCCATAGAGCATGAGTGAAGATAAGGAGGCTCAATGAGCACATCATGTCGGCAGTGGGAGGACATTTCTATCCTATACAAGGGCTCAGTGAATATTCGTTGAAGAAATATTTAAATATCAGAGTAAGGGCCTATTTTCTTTAAAACAGACAAGTAGTGTCACACTATTTTTTCTTTTCAAGATTAAGCTCAAGGATTTACGTATTCAACAAAGTAAGCTTTTCCCTGCAGGACATGCTGCTGAAGTTCAATGAGTTGTAGATTCCTCATTAGTCAAATGGGGGTCACAGCTGCCTCTATGCCTGAGACATTCATTGTTGTGAAGATCAAATGAGATGACAGAGTGCAATCACAAAACTGTGAAATGATAAATATCTACGTCCTTATTATTTCAACATGTCTATGGCAGCCTTAAAGAAACATACTTCCCGTCCCAAATCCAGAAGGACCTTGTTGCTATAATAGCTACAGACACGATGATGACTCTCTCTACCTTCACTTCATTCATCCCTCCAGCTGAGAATTACCTGATATATTAACTTTCCCAAACCTTGATGTGTTCATCACTTAAGACGGGATTCATAACTATTGCTGTAAGGATTAGGGGCGATCATGTGTGTCAAAGTATCTGACATTCTGCCTAGGGTACCGAGCATGCTTGGCAAACATCTTCCCCTTCCCCGAAAAGACAAGCGGTATGTGACTGTGCTCATTTTACAGCTGGTAAAAAGCACAGCTCGAAAAAACGAAATGACTTTCTTTAGCCACACATCAAGTGAGCAACACCAAGAAAAAAGCCTGTGTGGCATGCTTGCTCTGCAAATCTTTCAGTTGGGTTCAGTTTTTTTGTTTCAATGTTTTTTTCGTTATTTTTCTTTAAAAAAAAAAAAACTGCATAAATCCTCTGAACTGGCTGCTTTTTTGTTTTTTCTTTTGATGTGGACTATTGTTTATCAAGTTTTCACTGAATTTGTTACAATACTGCTTCTGTATTATGCTTTGGTTTTTTGGCCCTGAAGCAAGTGGGATCTTTGCACCTTGACCGAGATTCGAATCCACTCCCACCCCACATTGGAAGGTAAAGTCTTAGATACTTAACCACAAGTGAAGTCGCTGTATTATATGTACTATGATTTCTTCAAAACGTATGCCAAATAGTCACAAGATATCCACTGACACTATCACAGAATTATTACAAATAATTATCTGACTAAATCCTTACCTAGTTCAATGTTCTGGGAGGTATCAGCTGTGTGGAGAGCCACCTCCTTGCCAGGTTTCAGTGTCCCATTAATGGGCATTCCTTTAACATAGAAATCAAGTTCACAAGGCAGCAAGTTGCAGATGACCACCGTCGGCAAGAGGTATATGGTATGCCCGGGTTTCCTGAAAATCTGTTTTGCACTATCAGAAAATATGTTGGATGGCATGTAATCTGGGTAGTTCTCTTTTTTTATGGCCACACAAAACCTGGGATGACAAAATGGTATAACAATCAACAGCCTGAATGAAGAGCTTAAATTTTTCTCCTTAGATGAGTTTGCAACAGGTTAAAATTCAAATGGTTAAATAATTTAGCAAGGTATTTGTAATTTTCAATCCAAACACATTTACAAAGAATTCCCAGGTTCACTTCATTCATCCCTCCAGCTGAGAATTACCTGATATATTAACTTTCCCAAACCTTGATGTGTTCATCACTTAAGACGGGATTCATAACTATTGCTGTAAGGATTAGGGGCGATCATGTGTGTCAAAGTATCTGACATTCTGCCTAGGGTACCGAGCATGCTTGGCAAACATCTTCCCCTTCCCCGAAAAGACAAGCGGTATGTGACTGTGCTCATTTTACAGCTGGTAAAAAGCACAGCTCGAAAAAACGAAATGACTTTCTTTAGCCACACATCAAGTGAGCAACACCAAGAAAAAAGCCTGTGTGGCATGCTTGCTCTGCAAATCTTTCAGTTGGGTTCAGTTTTTTTGTTTCAATGTTTTTTTCGTTATTTTTCTTTAAAAAAAAAAAAACTGCATAAATCCTCTGAACTGGCTGCTTTTTTGTTTTTTCTTTTGATGTGGACTATTGTTTATCAAGTTTTCACTGAATTTGTTACAATACTGCTTCTGTATTATGCTTTGGTTTTTTGGCCCTGAAGCAAGTGGGATCTTTGCACCTTGACCGAGATTCGAATCCACTCCCACCCCACATTGGAAGGTAAAGTCTTAGATACTTAACCACAAGTGAAGTCGCTGTATTATATGTACTATGATTTCTTCAAAACGTATGCCAAATAGTCACAAGATATCCACTGACACTATCACAGAATTATTACAAATAATTATCTGACTAAATCCTTACCTAGTTCAATGTTCTGGGAGGTATCAGCTGTGTGGAGAGCCACCTCCTTGCCAGGTTTCAGTGTCCCATTAATGGGCATTCCTTTAACATAGAAATCAAGTTCACAAGGCAGCAAGTTGCAGATGACCACCGTCGGCAAGAGGTATATGGTATGCCCCGGTTGCCTGAAAATCTGTTTTGCACTATCAGAAAATATGTTGGATGGCATGTAATCTGGGTAGTTCTCTTTTTTTATGGCCACACAAAACCTGGGATGACAAAATGGTATAACAATCAACAGCCTGAATGAAGAGCTTAAATTTTTTTCTCCTTAGATGAGTTTGCAACAGGTTAAAATTCAAATGGTTAAATAATTTAGCAAGGTATTTGTAATTTTCAATCCAAACACATTTACAAAGACAGAATCAAATCCCAATAAAACGCATAGGCTTTAAATGCTCAGTTTGATGAATTTTGACAAATTATACACACCTCTATAAGCACAACCCCAAACCAATTACAGAATATTTCTCTCACTCCATGAGAAATATAATATTCTCTAGAGACACAATGATACTTATCATTATAAGTTCATTGTGCCTGTTCATAAACTGCATAAATGGAATGACACAGACTGTATTACTCTTGCCTCGGTTTTCTTCTTTTTTCTGTTTTTGCATTAAGGTTTAACAAGATTTAGTCATGTTGTATGCATTAGCACTTAGTTAATACGGCATTCTTAAAAAACTCATTATCCTGTTGACAACCAATTAGGTTCTATCTCCAGATCAATTTAGTGAGAATGGAAATCCTAATAATCTAATTCATGAACATATTTTTCCACTAAGTTAATACGTTCTCTTTCACTTTGCTATTGTTTAGTCGCTAAGTTGTGTCGTCTTCCATAGTGGCTGTATCAATTTACATTCCCAGCAACTACAAGAGGGTTCCCCTTTCTCCATACCCTCTCCAGCATTAATTGTGGACTTTTTGATGATGGCTACTTTGACTGTATGACATCTTTTAGTATCTGTAAAATCTATAGCAATTCTCCTTTTCTTCATTCCTTATACTGGTATCTTATGTCTCCTCATCTCTCAACATGATTGGTCTCATCAGATGTTTATCGAACTTGTGAATCTTTTCAAAAAGTCAATTTTGACACTGTTGATTTTCCCTATTGTTTATTTTCTACTTCATTGATTTTCATACTTATTTTTTTCTTTTCCTATTTCTCTGTGTTTAATTTGTTCTTCTACATTAAGGTAGAGGTTTAGAGCAATGATTTTACCTCTTCCTGATTTTCTAATTAAAAGCTATACGGCAGAAGAATCAGCCCTCATGAGGTGGCTGGATCTAGAACGTATCCTAAAAAGTGAAGTCAGTCAGAAAGAGAAGGACAAATACAGTATATTAACACATATATATGGAATCTAGTAGGATGGTGCTGATGGCACATGCAGTGAAGTGACAGAAAGACAGACATGGACAGTGGACATATGGACATTTTGGGGAAGGAACAGTGGGTGAGAGGCGTAAGGGAAGTAGCATGAAGGCCTGTACTATCATAAGTGAAGAAAATAGCTCTAGTCATTGCTCTGTGAGAAAAGGGGATCCTTCAGGGGTGCTGTGTGATGGTCGGGAGGGGAGGGAAGGGGGGGATATACATGTGACTAATCTGAGAACATGCATGTCTGTGAACAACAAAACTCTGTAAAAGTTAAAAGTAAAATAAAGGTTTAAAAAAAAAAAAAAAAAAAAAGCTATACGTTTCCCTTTAGGACGGCCTTCGCTACATGCCCCATATTTTAATATGTCTGGCTTTTATTATTATTCATTTTGAAACATTTTTTATTTTCATTGTGATGTCTTTTTGACCCACAGGTTATTTAGAAATGTACTGCTTAATTTTCAAACATTTGGGGATTTTTTAAGCATCTTATTGTTATTGGTTTCTAATTTAATAACTATCATATAATGAAATACATTGTATGGCATTTCAATTCTTTAATATTTGTTGATCTTTGTTTCATGGCCCAGGAGATGGTCTCTTCCAATGAATGTTCCACAGGTACTTGAAATAAACATGCCATCTGGAACCGCTGGTTACAGTGTTTCAGAAATGCCCGTTGTGACAGCCCTGTTCAAATCCATTTATATCTTTATTGTTTTTGTTTGTTTTTTAATCACAGACAGAGTAGCAGTCTGTTAATAGTTCTGGATAAAGGGTTGTTCTTCTGCTTTTTTTGCCATATTTCCTTTTTTAAAAGTCAATTTTGACACTGTTGATTTTCCCTATTGTTTATTTTCTACTTCATTGATTTTCATACTTATTTTTTTCTTTTCCTATTTCTCTGTGTTTAATTTGTTCTTCTACATTAAGGTAGAGGTTTAGAGCAATGATTTTACCTCTTCCTGATTTTCTAATTAAAAGCTATACGGCAGAAGAATCAGCCCTCATGAGGTGGCTGGATCTAGAACGTATCCTAAAAAGTGAAGTCAGTCAGAAAGAGAAGGACAAATACAGTATATTAACACATATATATGGAATCTAGTAGGATGGTGCTGATGGCACATGCAGTGAAGTGACAGAAAGACAGACATGGACAGTGGACATATGGACATTTTGGGGAAGGAACAGTGGGTGAGAGGCGTAAGGGAAGTAGCATGAAGGCCTGTACTATCATAAGTGAAGAAAATAGCTCTAGTCATTGCTCTGTGAGAAAAGGGGATCCTTCAGGGGTGCTGTGTGATGGTCGGGAGGGGAGGGAAGGGGGGGATATACATGTGACTAATCTGAGAACATGCATGTCTGTGAACAACAAAACTCTGTAAAAGTTAAAAGTAAAAAAAAGGTTTAAAAAAAAAAAAAAAAAAAAAGCTATACGTTTCCCTTTAGGACGGCCTTCGCTACATGCCCCATATTTTAATATGTCTGGCTTTTATTATTATTCATTTTGAAACATTTTTTATTTTCATTGTGATGTCTTTTTGACCCACAGGTTATTTAGAAATGTACTGCTTAATTTTCAAACATTTGGGGATTTTTTAAGCATCTTATTGTTATTGGTTTCTAATTTAATAACTATCATATAATGAAATACATTGTATGGCATTTCAATTCTTTAATATTTGTTGATCTTTGTTTCATGGCCCAGGAGATGGTCTCTTCCAATGAATGTTCCACAGGTACTTGAAATAAACATGCCATCTGGAACCGCTGGTTACAGTGTTTCAGAAATGCCCGTTGTGACAGCCCTGTTCAAATCCATTTATATCTTTATTGTTTTTGTTTGTTTTTTAATCACAGACAGAGTAGCAGTCTGTTAATAGTTCTGGATAAAGGGTCTTGCTCTCCCTTCTAGTCTTCTTAAACTAAGTAAATGCCTGTCATGGCTATGAAGGAAACTAAAGCTGATCCTCTCATCTAAATAAGTTTAAAGTCTAAGTTTAGAAAGATCTAAAAATAGCAATCCAGCATTTTTTCTAACATTGAATCTAGTAACATATTACTTGTACTCTTCAGAAGAAGTAAACAGGAGTCTAAATGATAATTTTCTCAAAGTCCCTGAGAAAAGTCAGCAGCAGGTACATAAACCTTTGCCCAGATTCCTTTGAAATCTGTCATTTGAAAACCTCCCAACTCCAAGACTCTGCTTCCCAATTTAGGAATGGGTACTGGTCACTGTTTTTACTTCCCTCTTTACATGTCTTCTCTTTTTAAAAAAAGTTTATTTATTTATTTGGCTACATCAGATCTTAGCCGGGGCACTCAAGCTTAGTTGCTCTGTGGCATGTGGGATCTTAGTTCCCGGACCAGGGATCGAACTTGCATTCCCTGCATTGCAAGGCAGACTATTAACCACTGGACCACAGGGCAAGTTCCTTTCCATGTCTTCTCCTTATGTTGATGCAAACAGACCACTTTCTAATCACATATGTGTGAGTCCTAGGTTTGTGGTTGTTTCTGAGTATTAGATGATAAGTAACAGTTGCTCTCCTCCCTTGGGTTGACCCCTGAATTCTTACAAACTCTAACAACTTAAGGAATAAAAAGAACTTAAGAAATAAGAACTTTAGGGTTTTCAATAAGAAAAACTAAGTGTCCTTAGAGGAAAAAACAAAGGAAAAGAAACGGCAGACTCTACACGCCACTGCCGCACCATGCCTACCTGAAGAACCGGCTCTTCTCTGCGTCCATGGAGTGGCACTCCCGTTTGCTGCTACTAACCTCTGCAGTCTTCACTACATTGGTCCAGTGAATAGGAGCCTTACAGAAAAACACACCCAGCCCTTTGGGCCGCGCCTGCAGCCGCCAAGACGTAAGGTGCAAAGGCACAGCAAAAGAGTCGCCTGGCATGATGGCAGGAAGGACCACGGGCTCTGCCACAGAAACATGAGTTAGCGCTCTCAGGCATGCTTCTCGCGCGGAAGTCCAGCTTGGGGCACAAGGAGGACTTACTGTCTGGAGCCGACGGGCTGTCCAGCCGCAGTTCCATCGGCGTCTCAAGTCTGTTCTTCACGATGAGGGCCGATCGGACCGTGATGACCTTCCGCGCGCTGCCTTCCATAGTCACTGCGAAGACGACCCGGACGGGCGGGAGGGAAGAGAACTATGGAAAGAGAGAAACCATGAAAAGAGGGCGACTTTTAAAAAGTACACAAAGTACAGCCTCCTAGAGAGTGATCATAGGGACACAATCATCACAAAAGCCTCTGCTGACCCCACCCAGCAAAGTCCCAGGGGAGACGGGGCCCAGGAACAACTGTTTCAAATCTCAATCTTGTTGCCTCTACGCTTATCTGAAATTTCCCATTTTAAAACTTACTATCCTCGGGGAGAAGAAATTATAAGTAAAAACCACAAAACACCATTTTAATGTCATCCTACAGAGATGATTTAATCAAATGAAGGGGAAAAGAAAAAAACCTTACTATTTTTTTACGCTGAGTTATTTTCAAGACCTTTGGGTCAAAACCTATAATTTGGCCATACAAAGGTTAATTTATATTTAACTTAAAAAGAAAAGGAGACCTTGGACCAAAACATTGCCCTCCTTTTTCTTCTCCTTCCTGTATGTAATAGTCAGTCTCACATAGTAAGCTGGGTGAAAACATTTTCTTGCAAGTTCTTGTAAAAGGAAGGAAACCATTAACAGAAAATGGAAAAAATAAATTCCAGCCACAGAGTCCAGTGGTCATCAGGAAAGATGGGTGTTCTCGGGAAACACGTTGACACAGGAAGAGCATACTCACATACACCTGGGGGTGAATGATGTTTGTCCTGCTGCCCGGGCTGCCAATCTGAGAAAGACCGCAGAGCCAGAGTTAGTACGGGCTTCAGACACAGGCATCGTCAAGTTCAATGACCATTGAAGCTGATGGCAAAGGCGGCATTTATAAATACTCTTAGCTCAAGTATGGTCTACTAGGAAAACATCTTGGAAGACATAAAAAAAGTCATATTCCTTTGACAACCATTCAGTATATACAAAATTTTCCATAATACATCAATAGGATAGAAAGGTGTCTCAGGGAGGAATGGGTCGTTTTGCTATTGGACATAAACTTGGACAGAAAACAGTCATCTTGAAGGAAAGTTTCTTTTTTCTAAGAGACTCGGGGCACAAGATGAACAGTGCAAACACTGGTGTCCCCCAAGAGTATTTCTCATGGAGCAAGCGAGCCCAAGGAAAGCATCCACATCTCTGCAGATCTGTGCTTTCCTGGTCGTCACTGGTTGCTCAACAAGGCACAGACACTGCCCAAAGGGGGACCAAGCATCTGGTGAGAGCCCCTCGGTGGTGCTCTCTCTTGGGATGCCAGCCTCTGCCTGCAGAGGCTGGCTGGGGACGTTGCATTCCCCAGGCTGGCCTCCAACCCCTGCAACTAGGCTAGGTAAAATCAGGGCCTGAGTGTGTGAGAGGATGCATGACCAGAAAATAAACAGCAGTAGACGATTGTCTTTATGCCAGAGAGGAGAATTGGGAGACGTGGACCTAGAAGGATCAGGAGCAGCCTCATCAAAGTGTACAGAAGGTAGTGTATAAAAGAAGCGTGGTACACAGAGTAAAGCCAGTGTCGTTCAGCAAGCTCGCAAGCTGCTGGTTGGTCCGGGTGAGTATAACATGAAGCTGCACGGGAAGGGTAATGCCAATCTTAGGTCTCGTTTCTTCTATTAAGACTAACCACTGGCTGGTTTATCCACAGTGACTAACCAATGCCTAGGACTGACCCAAAATAATGTTGGGTATTTCTTCTTAGTGTTAGGACAAATGAAGAACAAGAAAAGTTCATTTAAAATGGATAGCCAACAGGAACCCCACTATACAGCACAAGGAACTCTGCTCAATGTTACATGACAGCCTCGAGAGGAGAAGAATTTGGGGAAGATTGGACACATGTATGTGTATGGCTAAGTCATTCTACTGTCCACCTGTAACTATTACAACATTGTTAATCTGCTATAATCCAATATAAAATAAAAGAAAACTTCTCTAGAGCAAGCCTTTCTGACTGCCAGGTTTGAGGGGTTATGTGGCCAATGCTCAGTCTTGTCACTGAACACCCTTTCCACAGCCACACACCGTGGAAGACATAAAAAGTCATATTCCTTTGACAACCATTCAGTATATACAAAATTTTCCATAATACATCAATAGGATAGAAAGGTGTCTCAGGGAGGAATGGGTCGTTTTGCTATTGGACATAAACTTGGACAGAAAACAGTCATCTTGAAGGAAAGTTTCTTTTTTCTAAGAGACTGGGGCACAAGATGAACAGTGCAAACACTGGTGTCCCCCAAGAGTATTTCTCATGGAGCAAGCGAGCCCAAGGAAAGCATCCACATCTCTGCAGATCTGTGCTTTCCTGGTCGTCACTGGTTGCTCAACAAGGCACAGACACTGCCCAAAGGGGGACCAAGCATCTGGTGAGAGCCCCTCGGTGGTGCTCTCTCTTGGGATGCCAGCCTCTGCCTGCAGAGGCTGGCTGGGGACGTTGCATTCCCCAGGCTGGCCTCCAACCCCTGCAACTAGGCTAGGTAAAATCAGGGCCTGAGTGTGTGAGAGGATGCATGACCAGAAAATAAACAGCAGTAGACGATTGTCTTTATGCCAGAGAGGAGAATTGGGAGACGTGGACCTAGAAGGATCAGGAGCAGCCTCATCAAAGTGTACAGAAGGTAGTGTATAAAAGAAGCGTGGTACACAGAGTAAAGCCAGTGTACGTTCAGCAAGCTCGCAAGCTGCTGGTTGGTCCGGGTGAGTATAACATGAAGCTGCACGGGAAGGGTAATGCCAATCTTAGGTCTCGTTTCTTCTATTAAGACTAACCACTGGCTGGTTTATCCACAGTGACTAACCAATGCCTAGGACTGACCCAAAATAATGTTGGGTATTTCTTCTTAGTGTTAGGACAAATGAAGAACAAGAAAAGTTCATTTAAAATGGATAGCCAACAGGAACCCCACTATACAGCACAAGGAACTCTGCTCAATGTTACATGACAGCCTCGAGAGGAGAAGAATTTGGGGAAGATTGGACACATGTATGTGTATGGCTAAGTCATTCTACTGTCCACCTGTAACTATTACAACATTGTTAATCTGCTATAATCCAATATAAAATAAAAAGAGAAAAACTTCTCTAGAGCAAGCCTTTCTGACTGCCAGGTTTGAGGGGTTATGTGGCCAATGCTCAGTCTTGTCACTGAACACCCTTTCCACAGCCACACACCGTGGAGGATGAGGAATTCTTATCTGGCGCGGCATATCGGAAAAAGGTCCCGACTTTGTCCACAGACACCGGGCTCACTTGCTCCCAGCCGTTCACTCTCACTTGCAGCTGATGGATCCGGAGGTCATGGGTGTGTCTGTCAGGCAGAACACGGAAAAAGACATTAAGCACAGTCCTACTAAGGGAGGAGCAGAAGCAAAGCCTGAAATCGGATTTACTACATACTGACATAAAAACCCAGCTGGCCAAGCCTTTCGGTGATTACCTAATGCGAGGGAAATCAAGAGGCTATTTTAACAGCGTCCAAGGCTTAAAACAAAACTGCAAGATGTACAGAGCTTGAGCAAAAGTGGCAGCTGCCCTTCCTTTGTACAAACCAAGTGAACTAGCTCGGGTCTGTCCCCCACCAACCCCCGCACCTCAACCTGCATGAAATAATGACGTCAGCTAAAGGGGCAGCATGGTTGTGAAAATGCTGCACTAGCAACTTAACCACTCAGCCACACTCTTGGAAAAGCCTAAAATGACATTTTCTCCTTGGTTCTTTTGTGGAATCTCCAGCCTCTCTCAGAACCACACTCAGTTACTGGGCTTCAGTCCTAGAAACTTACAGACAGGATAATGAGACACAGAGCCCGCAGGGTTTTAGGGCTGAAGTGTTCAGCTGAAACTGCCGTGGAAGGCAGTGGGCAGAACAGGAGGAACGGGAGGAAATTGCACATTTAATTCTATTTTAGATTCTGCCTAATTCAAGCCAGAAGCCTGAAATGGGGAACTGGACTTGAGGCTGACAGGAAGGGAAGCAGGGAGGGAGGCAGGGAGGTGGGGACAGAATGCCAAACAGGGAAACGCCAGAGAAGGCGTTTATTTCGATGAATTCAAGCAGAAAGGTGGGACTTGAAATGAGTTACAAAACACAGAAACAGAAATGACAAAAAGGCCAAACTCCTCCTGATACAATGGCGGCTGTGCTTGTTAAGAAATACAGTGAACAGTTTTATAATTAGCTTCTCCAGGAACTTTGTGGAACAGATAAATGCTCACCAGTCTTTCCTGGAAATTCTAACATGGCTTCCAGGTACATGTGCCTAGTACAGCGATTTTTCTTTTTTAAAACTTTATTTCCCCCTAAAAATCACTGGAAGTCCCCAAACTCTCACCACTAGGGAGTAATGTGCACAGGCACAGAGCGACATAAAGGAAGAAGTGGCTGAGGAGCAGGTCTCCACACAAAGAATCAAAGTAGCAAGAACGCATGACCACAAAAAGTTGAAGCCGGCCTCCTAAGTTTCATGCAATGAGGCTCCAAAGCTAAAATCTTCACTTGTTCACTATCCACGGGTTTGATCCTTCGGTCAGGAAGACCCCCTGGAGAAGCGAATGGCCACCCAACTCCAGTATTCTTGCCTGGAGAATCCCATGGACAGAGGAGCCTGGCGGGCTACAGTCCACAGGGTTGCAAGGAGTCAGACACGACTGAAGTGACTTAGCACGCACGCAGATAGTCCTTCTACTTAAAAATGTTGGCAAATAAAAGAACATTTTATTACACACTTTACACTCTGTTGTAACCCTGTTTGTTTAACTTATACACAACATATCACGAGAAATGCTGGGCTTGAGTTACAAACTAGAATCAAGAAAGGCGGGAGAAACATGAACAACCTCATACATGCAGATGATACCACTCTAATAGCAGAAAGCAAACAGGAACTAAAGAACCTCTTGATGAGTGTGAAGGAGAAGAATTAAAGAGCCAGCTTAAAAATAAATATTAAAAAAACTAAGATCGTGGCATCCGGCCCCACTACTTCATGGCAAACAGAAGAAAGAACAGGGAAAGCAGTGACAGATTTCCTCTTCTTGGGCTCTAAAATCAGTGCAGATGGTGACTGCAGCCAGGAAATCAGAAGACGACTGCTTCTTAGCAGGAAAACTATGAAAAACCTAGGTAGTGTGCTGAAAAGCAGAGACATTACTCCGCCAACAAAGGTTCACATCGTCAAGGCTAGGGTCTTCCTGAGTGGTCACGTACAGCTGGGAAAGCTGGGCCGTAAAGAACAGAGACCGCTCTGTTCTTTTGACAGAGTGCCAAAGAATTGATGCTTTCGAACTGTGATGCTGGAGAAGACTCCGAGAGCTCCTTGGACAGAGAGGAGATCAGATCAGTCAATCTTAAATGAAATCAAACATTGGAAGGACTGATGCTAAAGCTGAAGTTCCAGTATTTTGGTCACCTGATGCGAACAGCCGACTCACTGGAAAAGTCCCAGATGCTGAGAAAGATTGAGAGTGGGAGGAGAAGAGGGCATCAGAAGATGAAATGGCTGGATGGCATCACCAATGCAATGGACATGAACTTTGGCAAACTCTAGGAGATGGTGAGAGCCAGGGAGACCTGGCGTGTTCCGGTCCATGGGATGGCAAAGAGTCGGACGTGACTGGGCAACTGTACAACAGAAGTAACTAAACACAATGTTCTTTTGAATTTATTCCTGGCCTTTGGCTGGCGACTTTGAGTGCATCCATGAGCGGTCTCCCTAGGGGATTTATTTTATCCTCCTTAGAATGAGAGTATCTTGTGGCACTTCCCTGGGGGTCCACTGGTTAAGAGGCCCCCTTTCAATGCAGGGGACGTGGGTTCAACCCCTGGTCTTGGAACTAAGATGCCACATGGTGCAGAGCAACTAAGTCCTGCATCTCAACTACTGAGTCTACGCACTCAAGAGTTTGAGCCTCACAACTAAAGAATCCACGATCCACAATGAAAGACCCCACATGACACACCAAAGATCCCTCTTGCTGAAACTAAGACTTGGCACAGTCAAATAAAAAATTAAAAAAAAAAAAAAAAAGAACGAGAGTATCTTATCATTACGGGCTTTGCTTCCTGAAACCACCTGCTTGCTCTCTACATTTCAACCAAAGCCGCTACATGGAACACACCAGCTCCCATCTCACGTCAAATAAAGAGACAACTGATGGAAAGAAATATATTTCTAGGACAGCCATTGTATTTTTTAAAAAGGAAACACTGAATGCCTTTTAAAAATAAAATATCAAAGTGATTAACAGAGGAAAGTGAAAAGGCAAAACACTATGGACAATTATTTATATCATATATTTGTTTTCTTTTTTGCAGCAAAAAGCAAACCACGCTTTACCTGTGTCTTAGCTTTCCTCTTGCTTCAAATTCAAAGGGAATCTCTTCACCCGTAAGAACTTCCCGCCACTCGCTAACATTGTGAGCATCATCAAGAAGGGTCCGTTCCTTCTGGAACCATCCCTGGACTGCCGCTGTGAGACAGTGCAGCCCTGGAACCAAAGCAGACGACATTAGCTAGGCCCCCTTCCTCTCCACCTCCCTCTCGCCCAGAGCTCAGGGCTGGAGGCAGACACCCTCCTGGAACGCAGTTCACAGCAATAAGGCCACATAACCCGAGGTCCTTTTGACCTCAGCGTTAGTCAAGTCACCTTCATAATCACTCACAACATTCGAAACTTTACTAAAGCAGTCACTGCAGAATCACCGGCTGCCAGCAGTCGAGTCTGGTGCCTGGTGGGGCAGGAGTCTGGTATCTGGTGGTCCAACCTGGTTCCTCAAACACCCTTTAAAAAATGTTCTTTTGAATTTATTCCTGGCCTTTGGCTGGCGACTTTGAGTGCATCCATGAGCGGTCTCCTAGGGATTTATTTTATCCTCCTTAGAATGAGAGTATCTTGTGGCACTTCCTGGGGTCCACTGGTTAAGAGGCCCCTTTCAATGCAGGGGCGTGGGTTCAACCCCTGGTCTTGGAACTAAGATGCCACATGGTGCAGAGCAACTAAGTCCTGCATCTCAACTACTGAGTCTACGCACTCAAGAGTTTGAGCCTCACAACTAAAGAATCCACGATCCACAATGAAAGACCCCACATGACACACCAAAGATCCCTCTTGCTGAAACTAAGACTTGGCACAGTCAAATAAAAAATTAAAAAAAAAAAAAAAAAGAACGAGAGTA
Source organism: Tragulus kanchil (assembly GCA_022376925.1). Lineage (NCBI taxonomy): Eukaryota > Metazoa > Chordata > Mammalia > Artiodactyla > Tragulidae > Tragulus > Tragulus kanchil. Next base: position 155,215,333 of record JAIOJX010000032.1, read on the forward strand.
TCTTATCATTACGGGCTTTGCTTCCTGAAACCACCTGCTTGCTCTCTACATTTCAACCAAAGCCGCTACATGGAACACACCAGCTCCCATCTCACGTCAAATAAAGAGACAACTGATGGAAAGAAATATATTTCTAGGACAGCCATTGTATTTTTTAAAAAGGAAACACTGAATGCCTTTTAAAAATAAAATATCAAAGTGATTAACAGAGGAAAGTGAAAAGGCAAAACACTATGGACAATTATTTATATCATATATTTGTTTTCTTTTTTGCAGCAAAAAGCAAACCACGCTTTACCTGTGTCTTAGCTTTCCTCTTGCTTCAAATTCAAAGGGAATCTCTTCACCCGTAAGAACTTCCCGCCACTCGCTAACATTGTGAGCATCATCAAGAAGGGTCCCGTTCCCTTCTGGAACCATCCCTGGACTGCCGCTGTGAGACAGTGCAGCCCTGGAACCAAAGCAGACGACATTAGCTAGGCCCCCTTCCTCTCCACCTCCCTCTCGCCCAGAGCTCAGGGCTGGAGGCAGACACCCTCCTGGAACGCAGTTCACAGCAATAAGGCCACATAACCCGAGGTCCTTTTGACCTCAGCGTTAAGTCAAGTCACCTTCATAATCACTCACAACATTCGAAACTTTACTAAAGCAGTCACTGCAGAATCACCGGCTGCCAGCAGTCGAGTCTGGTGCCTGGTGGGGCAGGAGTCTGGTATCTGGTGGGTTCCGCAAGCTCGTCAGGACTTCTAACAGTAGTGTTGGGTTGGCCACAAAGTTTGTTCAGGTTTTTTCATAACATGGGATGGAAAACTCAAATGAACTTTCTGATCAACCCAATATTTAAGTGACTAATAACTAAAAACTGACTTTAAAAAAAAAAGTCTCTTCTGGAGCACTATTCTACTTGGTGGAAACAGGAGAAATATGGTCTCCTATCAGCTAATTCTGGTCCTCATTTCATGCACTTCATTACTAAACAGGAAGACCAGACTGCATTTGGAGAGTTGAGCCGAGGTCTAAACAGGCAGAAACTTGTTAGTGAGCATTCTCGCTTGGCTTAGGTACTCTTGCTTGTTCTCCCAACTCCACCCGGTTCCATCTGGGCTCAAGTGTGCTGCAGGTCGGGAAGATAATTCAGGGTGGGGGTAGGGGATATGAGAGGTGTCTTCAAGCTGTTTTGGCAGAAAAATGGGCAAAACATTTAGTTTCATAATCTCACACAGCTTCTTTTAAAGGGAGGGTAGAAGGAAGACTGAGGAGAACGAATGGAATGACTTCTCTTTCACGTCCTTAATCTACTCAACTTTTACTTTATAAGCAGTGGATGCCAGGATCGAGACCACAGTCTGGATATTTCAGACGGCAGATCTGACTACAGACTTTGAATTACAGAAAATAATTGATTCAAATACAGTAGATCCCAGGAACCTCACGGAGGGCCCGCCTTGCTGTGCCACGCTGGCATGCAGGAGCCTGTGGTGGCAGAGATGACTCCGGGTGACAGATCCTGTACTCCTTACCTGGTGGGTGTGGTGGTCAGGGTGGCGAACCACAGAGTGCAGCCCGTGTGATTCCTCAGAGCAAAAGGGACGAACGGCTGCCGGCGCTTGGGGGCCTTCATCTCTGCTGTGAGCAAACAGACGCCGTCAGCACGAGCCCCAACCTGTGCTGCAGAGACCCTCCCCACACCTGGAGGCAGTGCCCACCCAGGCCTCTTGTGCAAAGGGGCTGACGGGGGAGAGAAGAACGAGGGAGGCACCACAGGTGGGCTCACAGGCCAAGCAGGGCGCCTCCACGTATTCTGCCACCTGCTACGAGAGGACTCGGTCTGCCGACCACGGACTGTGACACCTGATGCCTCTCACCCCGCAGTTTTCCGGTGACTCTCATGGGCTCTAACTCAGGAGAAGGCGTCAGACCTAACACAGCTGGCATCAAGACAGACAGAGACACGCACCCCCACGGCTCCCGAGAAATCCGTTCTACATGCATCACCCTCCCGAGGCCCAACAAAATTTTTACGTTAGTTTTTGGTCCTCATTTCATGCACTTCATTACTAAACAGGAAGACCAGACTGCATTTGGAGAGTTGAGCCGAGGTCTAAACAGGCAGAAACTTGTTAGTGAGCATTCTCGCTTGGCTTAGGTACTCTTGCTTGTTCTCCCAACTCCACCCGGTTCCATCTGGGCTCAAGTGTGCTGCAGGTCGGGAAGATAATTCAGGGTGGGGGTAGGGGATATGAGAGGTGTCTTCAAGCTGTTTTGGCAGAAAAATGGGCAAAACATTTAGTTTCATAATCTCACACAGCTTCTTTTAAAGGGAGGGTAGAAGGAAGACTGAGGAGAACGAATGGAATGACTTCTCTTTCACGTCCTTAATCTACTCAACTTTTACTTTATAAGCAGTGGATGCCAGGATCGAGACCACAGTCTGGATATTTCAGACGGCAGATCTGACTACAGACTTTGAATTACAGAAAATAATTGATTCAAATACAGTAGATCCCAGGAACCTCACGGAGGGCCCGCCTTGCTGTGCCACGCTGGCATGCAGGAGCCTGTGGTGGCAGAGATGACTCCGGGTGACAGATCCTGTACTCCTTACCTGGTGGGTGTGGTGGTCAGGGTGGCGAACCACAGAGTGCAGCCCGTGTGATTCCTCAGAGCAAAAGGGACGAACGGCTGCCGGCGCTTGGGGGCCTTCATCTCTGCTGTGAGCAAACAGACGCCCGTCAGCACGAGCCCCAACCTGTGCTGCAGAGACCCTCCCCACACCTGGAGGCAGTGCCCACCCAGGCCTCTTGTGCAAAGGGGCTGACGGGGGAGAGAAGAACGAGGGAGGCACCACAGGTGGGCTCACAGGCCAAGCAGGGCGCCTCCACGTATTCTGCCACCTGCTACGAGAGGACTCGGTCTGCCGACCACGGACTGTGACACCTGATGCCTCTCACCCCGCAGTTTTCCGGTGACTCTCATGGGCTCTAACTCAGGAGAAGGCGTCAGACCTAACACAGCTGGCATCAAGACAGACAGAGACACGCACCCCCACGGCTCCCGAGAAATCCGTTCTAAATGCATAACCCGAACTGCAGCAAGACAGACTATGTGTCCTTGCGTCACTTTGTCCCCAACACCTGTATTCCCGGAAGCTTCTTTTTACAGAAGGGCCACCCTTGAGTCACACTACGCACACCACAACAAAATGAAAACATTCTCTAATCTATGAAGTTGTGGGTTTTCCTCCCTGGAAGTTCAAAAAACGTATTATCCCAAAGCTATTTACGTGAAGTTTTTAGCTCATTTTTCTTACACAGATATCCCCACCATCTGCTCTCAAGCAGGTCCTATGGCGACCTCAAGAGGAGCACAAAATATGGTTTCCTTCACAAAACAGCTTCTAATCAGGGACACTGGAGAGAAACACTGATCCCACAAGACTGTAAATGATCTAGTTCTAGGGGGAGGAGCTGGGCCTGAGGAGGAGCCCTGGAAGCAAGCAGAGGGAAGAGGCTGAGGAAGGCTTTCCTGTGCCTGGGCCGGCCTGGGGACCCACTGCCTTCCGTGCAGTCTACCACACGCTCCTGGGAGCAGAGGCCCCGGCTCCTTCCAGGGCCTGCACTTCCTCTACTGGCCACACAGAGAAAGAGCCAAGTGGGAGCCAGAGCCACAAAGGCAGCAGCCATCCAGGGCTGGCAGCCTCCTGGCTGACGTGTCCAATACCACACGTCCCACAGACAAAAAAGGGCGAGGCCCCGTCTTCCTCTGTGTCCGGCTTTACCACACAAGGACAGCCCTGCAGAAGACGGGGCCCAAGTGGCCTGCAGCTGTGCAGAAAGTGACAGCTAGAGGTGCCTGCAGCTGCCAGCTGAGGACTCTACAGCAAAAGTCAACTCATCTTCCAGGACCGTGTATTTCCTGCCAGCAAAACCAAGAAGGCAAACTGAACCAGAGCCCGCCTCTCTCACCTCTGGGCACGGCACAGGGCCGTAGGGTACATCAGTGTCACGTCATCTAAAAAGTAACCACTGCTTCCTTTTCCTTTTGTGGCTTCTCAAGTTTTCAGAAGTTAGTGGTCTACACATGGCACAACAAGCCATTTCGGGTTAAGGCAAGTTCTGTTTTAGTAAGAACAATGGCCCAGGGGAGTCCAAGTCAGTGAGTAGGCTCCAGCATGTTCCCACAATTTTGTGGTTAGCTTTTCGAGATACCCCAACACCTGTATTCCCGGAAGCTTCTTTTACAGAAGGGCCACCCTTGAGTCACACTACGCACACCACAACAAAATGAAAACATTCTCTAATCTATGAAGTTGTGGGTTTTCCTCCCTGGAAGTTCAAAAAACGTATTATCCCAAAGCTATTTACGTGAAGTTTTTAGCTCATTTTTCTTACACAGATATCCCCACCATCTGCTCTCAAGCAGGTCCTATGGCGACCTCAAGAGGAGCACAAAATATGGTTTCCTTCACAAAACAGCTTCTAATCAGGGACACTGGAGAGAAACACTGATCCCACAAGACTGTAAATGATCTAGTTCTAGGGGGAGGAGCTGGGCCTGAGGAGGAGCCCTGGAAGCAAGCAGAGGGAAGAGGCTGAGGAAGGCTTTCCTGTGCCTGGGCCGGCCTGGGGACCCACTGCCTTCCGTGCAGTCTACCACACGCTCCTGGGAGCAGAGGCCCCGGCTCCTTCCAGGGCCTGCACTTCCTCTACTGGCCACACAGAGAAAGAGCCAAGTGGGAGCCAGAGCCACAAAGGCAGCAGCCATCCAGGGCTGGCAGCCTCCTGGCTGACGTGTCCAATACCACACGTCCCACAGACAAAAAAGGGCGAGGCCCCGTCTTCCTCTGTGTCCGGCTTTACCACACAAGGACAGCCCTGCAGAAGACGGGGCCCAAGTGGCCTGCAGCTGTGCAGAAAGTGACAGCTAGAGGTGCCTGCAGCTGCCAGCTGAGGACTCTACAGCAAAAGTCAACTCATCTTCCAGGACCGTGTATTTCCTGCCAGCAAAACCAAGAAGGCAAACTGAACCAGAGCCCGCCTCTCTCACCTCTGGGCACGGCACAGGGCCGTAGGGTACATCAGTGTCACGTCATCTAAAAAGTAACCACTGCTTCCTTTTCCTTTTGTGGCTTCTCAAGTTTTCAGAAGTTAGTGGTCTACACATGGCACAACAAGCCATTTCGGGTTAAGGCAAGTTCTGTTTTAGTAAGAACAATGGCCCAGGGGAGTCCAAGTCAGTGAGTAGGCTCCAGCATGTTCCCACAATTTTGTGGTTAGCTTTTCGAGATACTCCAAATGCATCTGAAGAGAATCTCTGCCTACAATGTGCCCATTTCTCATCCCAGTGGCCTCAAAAAAAATCTGTTCATCAAGTTGAAAATTAAGGAGTAGCTGTGAGGCTGCTGACAAGAGCAGAGGGGGAGTAAAAAATTTAAGAGCTGTCAGCAGGGTGAACAGGACTCACTGTGGCACCTTCAAAAGCACCTCCTCTCCTGGAGTGAGAGCACGACTTTACTGCAGAAGATAAAGGGCCCAGAAGGGAAAGAAGCCGTATGTGCTTTCATATCCCACTGTGAGCCAGACGCTGAGTTTCCATTTGCAAATTAGATTTAAAAAGAACAGGTGGCAAATGGCTTTGATCATGCTGGAACACGGAATAACGTGCTAGGAATCCATATAAAGGTATTCAGGAGTATATTGCTTTGGAGCTAAACAGCCTGGGTAGGCACACTGCTAAGATTCCCCAGGCTTCTTGTGTTGATTACACATACCCACAGAGGTTTCACCAGCCTGCCTCACGGAGGATAAAAATACATGGAGGGGCTCACAAGTCCAAACTCAACGCCAGGGAACAGAGCTGACATCTTCTGCACAGCTCAACTGTGTGCCTGCCTGGGGTCCAGCACCAGAGCACTAACGCCCCCAGGTCTACCAAAGAGAACAGGATTCCCTGCTGGCCTCAGAAACCTCCTTGGGGGGCCAGACCTAATTGGTTCAGAGGATGAAGTAACTCCAAGCTCCTCATGTCCAAGGTCAGCTTGAATGGCTCCAGCTGAGGAAATGTCGGCCCTGCGGATCCACTTTCCAGGGAAATGTGACCATTATAAACAGGGTGGGTTCTCACCCTCCATGAGCAGCTCAGCCTATCAGAAAGGACCTGGCTTGTAATTCATGAGAAATAAAAGGTCCCAAAAGGGAAAGACTGTCTCCTGAGATCTCACTCAAAATTTGGTGAACATTTCGGGTAAGGAAGTTAGTGGTCTACACATGGCACAACAAGCCTTTTCGGGTTAAGGCAAGTTCTGTTTTAGTAAGAACAATGGCCCAGGGGAGTCCAAGTCAGTGAGTAGGCTCCAGCATGTTCCCACAATTTTGTGGTTAGCTTTTCGAGATACTCCAAATGCATCTGAAGAGAATCTCTGCCTACAATGTGCCCATTTCTCATCCCAGTGGCCTCAAAAAAAATCTGTTCATCAAGTTGAAAATTAAGGAGTAGCTGTGAGGCTGCTGACAAGAGCAGAGGGGGAGTAAAAAATTTAAGAGCTGTCAGCAGGGTGAACAGGACTCACTGTGGCACCTTCAAAAGCACCTCCTCTCCTGGAGTGAGAGCACGACTTTACTGCAGAAGATAAAGGGCCCAGAAGGGAAAGAAGCCGTATGTGCTTTCATATCCCACTGTGAGCCAGACGCTGAGTTTCCATTTGCAAATTAGATTTAAAAAGAACAGGTGGCAAATGGCTTTGATCATGCTGGAACACGGAATAACGTGCTAGGAATCCATATAAAGGTATTCAGGAGTATATTGCTTTGGAGCTAAACAGCCTGGGTAGGCACACTGCTAAGATTCCCCAGGCTTCTTGTGTTGATTACACATACCCACAGAGGTTTCACCAGCCTGCCTCACGGAGGATAAAAATACATGGAGGGGCTCACAAGTCCAAACTCAACGCCAGGGAACAGAGCTGACATCTTCTGCACAGCTCAACTGTGTGCCTGCCTGGGGTCCAGCACCAGAGCACTAACGCCCCCAGGTCTACCAAAGAGAACAGGATTCCCTGCTGGCCTCAGAAACCTCCTTGGGGGGCCAGACCTAATTGGTTCAGAGGATGAAGTAACTCCAAGCTCCTCATGTCCAAGGTCAGCTTGAATGGCTCCAGCTGAGGAAATGTCGGCCCTGCGGATCCACTTTCCAGGGAAATGTGACCATTATAAACAGGGTGGGTTCTCACCCTCCATGAGCAGCTCAGCCTATCAGAAAGGACCTGGCTTGTAATTCATGAGAAATAAAAGTCCCAGGCCTGCTCCTAGCCACTCATGTGAATGGAGGCAAAAGACTTGTCTCTCTGAGCTTCTATTCACATCAGCTACACAGGAAAAATCCTTTGCTTAGCCCGAACGATGAAATCATAGACACAGAAAGGCTTCAAAGTACAAATTCATGAAAAAGTGAAGAATCAAGCCTGGGCTCTGTGAGCCCTCCTCACTGACATCCATCTTAGCAAAACCTTTCAGATAAAAAAGGGGAAAAAAGCATAGTACAGCCCTCATTTATGAATATATCTGCTCCGAACTCCTAGTAGAGGAAGCTCAAAAGGTATATTTTTACAAAATAGACCATGCCCCAGGATCTGGTGGTGTTAGCCAAGGACAAATGTAAATCATTCACTCTAAATTGCACTCCTTCACAACAAATAAAACTGAACGTCTTGGGATCCTAATTCCTTGAAGTTTAGGATGTCTCCTCTCAGACTTACTCACCAGTCAAATTCTCAAGAACCTTTAAAGGACCAGAGATAGAAACAACAAACATTCTCTCTTCTACCTCCTAAGAACCTCAATGCATTTCTAAGGAACTTAAGATTTGTGTCAAAGCAATTATACACTGGAAGTTTTTTTCTGAGCTCTATTCCTGAGCCTCATAGCTCCTCTTCTCAAGCCCCTTGAGTTACCATAAGAATAAACATTCACAGAGCATTCAGTAAACAAAGACTCACTGCACGGCTGGATGGAGGATTGTTTTCTTCCATTCGTTTGCTTTTCAGTATGAGCCATCCCCTCTAACTGACACTGGATGTTTCTGCATCATACACTGTGGCGTTGAGTCCATTTCCAAACCAGCAGATGGAAGAGACAGACTAAGAATCAGCACGTCACTTCCTTCTGACACAAGACGCCACTCTGTCCGTTGCTTGGAAATGATCTTCCCTGTTACTAAAGCGAAGCCCCCGTACTGCGTATACCCCCATTCGGCTCCCGCGTTCACAGAAAACTGATGTACAAGGCAGTTCTTAAAACAGGAAAAGAAAGCAAGCCCTCGCTTGGCTGTACTGTACCTCTAGCATAGATCTGGTGCTCTAGGTTAGTCAGACTGGCTGTACTCCTAGTTCTAAGGTAGACAAGGGGGAGGCCTGGTAGACAGGAGAGACAAAGTTAGAGGGTGAGAATCAGTACAGTGACAGAGAAGACTAGTCTCCAAAACAAGCACATACAGCGCACATTACAAACACAGCAGGCATCATGCACTTTCAGGCTCATTCCTCGGTGATTACTAAGAGCTCAGGAGGCCTTTGCCAAGGTGAGCAAGACAGCTTTAATGCTGGCTTTTACAGTGGAGCCTGTGTCAACAGAGCAGGCTCCTTTCTCTTCTCCACTGGGGAAAGAAAACACTCACAGTCACTCGAACAGAATGACCAGCCTTTTGAGGAGTTTTCATTGAAAGTGTGTTTGTTCTCACATGGCACAGAGAAGTTACCAAGAACAAACCGTACAGATTTTAGTGGGAGTTGCTCCGATCCATTGGAAAAGGCGCAGCAGTAGAATGCTAGGCCCCCACGGGTCTCAGAAATTCAAGGAAAAGACAGCCGGTGTTCCAAGTCTACACAGTCTCCAATAAGGAGTTTCCTCATGGTATTATTTACATTACACATAAAACATGGATGCTTTTAGAACTTTTTTTTTTTTTTTTGACATTCCCATAAAAGGTCCCTGAATACAAAACTAATGACTTAATGAAGGTGCCAGGCCATCCAGGCTTCCCTGTGGAACCTTGGCCCTTACTGCACAATGCCTACCATTATGTCAAAAACGAGGCCATTATCTTCTTTCCCCTGCTAAGGAAATAGTAAGAAATCTGCCGCTCCCTCAGGCAACATTTCATATTAAGAACCTCTAGTTCAAGGGCTCATTTTGAAGTTGGCCCAAATAAAACGTGCAAATCTGGGGGGAACATGACTAAATATTCTGGAATAAGAGCTGAAGGTTTGGGATTGGTTCAACTAGATCCAAACCTACTGACCCTCAAAAGGAATGCGCAACAATTATTTTAGCAGCCCAAGTAGGAGAATACAATCCCACTTGCTAATCTACCATCCAAGAACTCTCAGTAAAAAGAGTTTGGAAATTAGGTATGTTCGCTTATACCTAATTAAAAAGCACATATTACACCTTTATAAGCCTAAGTAGCCATAAAATTCCATAAGTAAATAAAAGCCCAGCTTGAATTTAGCACAGACATTTAATATGGATACAGTAGTTTATTAACTTTAAAGAAAGAGGAGATGTTAAAATAAACGGGGAAGGGAGCGGTGGGTGAGGGACAAAAGAAAGCCCTTCACCAAAATCCCAAAGAGTCAGCCTTCCTAGTGTTTGCGCTGACTCTGGATTTAAGATCCCTCTGCATGAATAATGTTTTCAGAAATACACTCTCTAGGACATGTTACATATTACAAAGATTATTTAGAGTCTTCTGGGTAGACTACATTACACTCTCTCGACACAGACGTGGGGAAGGTCAGAGGTGGAGCCAGAATTGAAGCTGCTGCTGTCTGAGGAGCCCTGGCTCCCAAGCGACGGCCCTGAGACCCAGACGCAGCAGCCTGCGGACACACCGAGCGGGCAGAGCTGACGTGGCCTTGTGCCTCCTTCGAGACGTACAAGGCAGAGAGAAAATCCACTTATACACCCTGAGGAGAGACGAAGCAGTTCAAACACTTCGCACACTAAGAAAACCCATCTTCCCGTGACGCGCTCGCAGGCCAGATGGAATGGTTAAGTATTCATGAGCTATGTGAAGTCTGGCCAAGGCTCTCCAAAGAAATCACACTGAAAGAGCCAGGGCTGAGCTGAAATTGGATGACAATGGCTTGTGGAACAACCAAGGACCACGCTGCCATTGGCCATCACAACCTCCCCAGCTCTGAGGAAATCAGAGCTCCATGGCGAAGCGTTAAATAAGGAAAGAAAACATGATTAACAGAGAACACACTGGCTCCTCTTTCTTCCAGAGGCTGGCCATTCAATTCTTTTCTCCTTTACAGTACAAGGCCTCCTTGAAACAACTGCTTCCACATGGGACTTTACCTGCCCTCTCTCTCTTCAAAAATATATCCAAACTCTCTACCTCTAGATATAGAAAACTGAAGAGATGCTCTTCAAAATCCAGGCCCAAAATCCAACCAATTAAATTGTTCTGTTCAGCAAAACACAAACTGACCAACGGCTGCTCCTAACGTGTCTCCAGGTGCCCGGTTCAAGCGATCAGAATTCAGGAATGGCACATGGCAAGTCCTTCCTGCCCCACAATGGTGAAATGAGAGCTCAGAGTAAAGTTCAGCATACTGTGCTAGAAAAAAAATGTCCCCTCCAAAGACTAAGAAGACAGTCAGAACTGCCTGTCTTCTTCCATAGAGAATGATGGTTCTATTTGAATTTCCCACTGAAACATGCCTCTGTAGGTCAAAGGCGACTTAGTCAAACTAAGAAAAATGGAGAAAATAGAGAAAAATCTTACTTTGTCCAAAGCATGGAGGATCCACAGACGAGCCCATCCAGTCTTCTGATGGGGTGGGGTCCACGTCCTGGTCCTGTTTACAGTAATCAGCCATCCACGATTCCTTGGTACTTATGTACTGGTCTAGGAATAATTCCCCAAAGATGTTAAGAACACAAGTAGAAAAGTTGAGAGTTCAAGTCAGATCATTTCAATTCAGCAGAACGAGCTTCTATCAAATGCCTGACTCAAGGCCAGACACGATGCTCGATTCTGAAAAAGCTGGTACCCTGAAGAATCTCCCGTTCCGCTGGAAGAACTGAACGTTAGTAAAACAACCATCACTATGAAACTATCCCACAATGTGAAAAGAGCTAAAACAAAAATACAAAGAAAACGCTCCGGGAGCATGGAACAGGGGAAGTTTACTCTGTGCCGGCAGAAGTGGAGGAATACAAACCAAAGGCGTGGAAATCACCAGAGATGTGAGGACCTTTATTCTGGGTCCTGGCACACAGTCAGGGTTACCAGTAGCACCAGGGATAGGACAGTAGGGTTACCAGTAGGACCAGGGACAGGACATTCCAGGCAGAGAGAATAATACATGCAAAGACTTCAAGATAGGAAAGTACAGAGCACACCTAGGGAACACTGAGCACTGTGCTGTGACTCTGGTACAACACACCAAGGTACAGGGACACAGCAAAGCCTAGAGGAGAGAACAATCTGCTTCATGAAGAGCATGGTACGCCTGCTAAGGGTTGGGGTTTGGAGGCAGAAACACCAGTGAGGAGGCTACCAAACGCAGGAGGCTGAAATCCAGCTAACAATTCTCCAGGACTGGTTTTACTTTTCTGAGAGGAGAATTATAATGGGAAGCAGTTAACAAAATAATTACGGAGCACACTAGGATAAAGACCTTTTATACTAAAGTATTACACTTATTAAAACAAAGATGATTAGTTTCTGGTTTTGGGCTCCAATATCTGGCTACAGAAATGATGTTTATTTGAACACTAAGAGGTCACAGCAGTATTTCTGAGTTTCAGCACAATTTTAGAAATAAGGAATTAAAGGTTAAAAAAGCTTTACCACTAATAAGAATGCTTTTTAGAGAATATTTTTAATTAGCCCTTTTTAATTAGATACTTATCAGAAATATCAATAGACCTCTTTTGTTTGACATAACCTCTTATTTACTATGGCTTTTCAAAACAATGTCTCAAACTTTATCTAAACTTCCAGAGAAATAGATTACATAAAAATTACATAGAAGCCAAAATATAGGCTATATTAATATAATAATATAGAATCATGAAATCAATTTACCATTACATTGCTGATATTAATGAAACCTACAAATGTAAAACAGTGGTTTTAAAATTTGGGGATCAAAAACTTTCAGTCTCGTTTCACTACAATTCTCTTATCTTAACTCTGACGTGGAATAAGCCAGTGGATAATCTGCGAGCTTCAACCCCACAAAGCCAGCGCACAGATCTGCAGCACAGTCTGCCTTCCACTTCTGTGGGTTTTGCAGGCGGATACAGAAGGCCAGCTGTATTCACTGCACGAAGCCATTTTATACAAGGGCCTCAAGCAGCCACAGATTTGGGGGGGAGTGCGGGAGGAGACAGGGCGGAGTGTGGCCACTGTGTGTTACTGCCACTCAGAGGCACTACAGTGTTACCAAAAGCCACAGCCCGAAGATCAGAAACTCAAACAGTGAGTGTAGTTTTCATGGTGAGCATAGGCACTACCTGACTATGTGATAATGTCACTCTTCTTTCTATAAGACAAGTGTAGAGACAAGATTCGACTCACTACATTGAATCCAGGAGTGTACATTTCAGTGTCGTCAAAGACACTTTCAGAGCCCACACCATTAGCCTGGTAATCCCTTAATTCAGTGATTTTCAGAGCTACTTGACAAGAAACAGTACAGGCAACTCGACCCTGCTTTCAATAATTATTCTGTGAACAGTGTGAAAGAAATGAATCTAAACTCTCTTCAAGGACATCAAATAAACCCCAGCGATCAAGCACCATGGGGAAAAGTTCGTCATGGAAATGGACGGTTCCTATGTGGTCTAAGCTCTCACCTGAGCACCGAGAGCACCCATGTGGGATGTCACCTCTGGGGAAACGGGTTGAGATGCACCAGGAAGCCAGGCTGGGGTTCACCAGGAAAGCGGCCATGAGGAGTAAGCAGTGGCTGGTACGGGCCCAAGTGTGTGTTAAACCAGAAGCAACAGTCTTCTTAGACGAGGGCCATATACACAGAAAGGTACCAGGGTTCTGAAGACAACTTTCCACTCACCAATTAGCACAGAGGTGATGTTGATGTCCAAACGGTGTTTGGCCTTGGCTTCCAGCTTCAGTCGAGGAGGATGGAGACGACTAGCGGCCTGTTGTTGCCAGGATACGGAGCACAGCCAGGGCTCAATAAACGGCTCCCAGCCTAACAGAACACAGGAAGCGAGACATCTGCTCAGCAGATACCAACAGGTCACAGGGGAACGCCATTCACAAAGCTCGGCAGGGACATACTATGAATAACAGCTTTCTACGTCTGACTTGATTGCACACGGAAGGCACCTCCTTAGCGGCAGCACCCTACAGATCTCCGTGCTGTCTCAGGACGTGAGCAGAGGGGCACACATGCACCCCAGCCAAGGTCTTCCACAGGTGGGAGGAAGGCAGGCGGGCGGCACACTCCCTCCCCTGTTAAAAAGCAGGCAAGATCTGCTTTTGATGCACTCGAGACAGAAAAAAAGCACCTCAAGGGGGAAAAGTGCAGGCGAAGGCGTAGTTTTCATGGTGAGCATAGGCACTACCTGACTATGTGATAATGTCACTCTTCTTTCTATAAGACAAGTGTAGAGACAAGATTCGACTCACTACATTGAATCCAGGAGTGTACATTTCAGTGTCGTCAAAGACACTTTCAGAGCCCACACCATTAGCCTGGTAATCCCTTAATTCAGTGATTTTCAGAGCTACTTGACAAGAAACAGTACAGGCAACTCGACCCTGCTTTCAATAATTATTCTGTGAACAGTGTGAAAGAAATGAATCTAAACTCTCTTCAAGGACATCAAATAAACCCCAGCGATCAAGCACCATGGGGAAAAGTTCGTCATGGAAATGGACGGTTCCTATGTGGTCTAAGCTCTCACCTGAGCACCGAGAGCACCCATGTGGGATGTCACCTCTGGGGAAACGGGTTGAGATGCACCAGGAAGCCAGGCTGGGGTTCACCAGGAAAGCGGCCATGAGGAGTAAGCAGTGGCTGGTACGGGCCCAAGTGTGTGTTAAACCAGAAGCAACAGTCTTCTTAGACGAGGGCCATATACACAGAAAGGTACCAGGGTTCTGAAGACAACTTTCCACTCACCAATTAGCACAGAGGTGATGTTGATGTCCAAACGGTGTTTGGCCTTGGCTTCCAGCTTCAGTCGAGGAGGATGGAGACGACTAGCGGCCTGTTGTTGCCAGGATACGGAGCACAGCCAGGGCTCAATAAACGGCTCCCAGCCTAACAGAACACAGGAAGCGAGACATCTGCTCAGCAGATACCAACAGGTCACAGGGGAACGCCATTCACAAAGCTCGGCAGGGACATACTATGAATAACAGCTTTCTACGTCTGACTTGATTGCACACGGAAGGCACCTCCTTAGCGGCAGCACCCTACAGATCTCCGTGCTGTCTCAGGACGTGAGCAGAGGGGCACACATGCACCCCAGCCAAGGTCTTCCACAGGTGGGAGGAAGGCAGGCGGGCGGCACACTCCCTCCCCTGTTAAAAAGCAGGCAAGATCTGCTTTTGATGCACTCGAGACAGAAAAAAAGCACCTCAGACTCAGGCTGGAGAAACAGTGTCAGCGGCTGAAGTACCTATCAAATTTAATCACCCCACTTACATCAGAAACCCACTGGTTGAATAAAGAGGTATACTTGACACTTCATTAAGTTTTTCAAAATTTGTATCTTAAAATGTGTCATATGTACAAAAGATACGTTTCAATAACCTGTATGTGTGGTTTAAAGGATAAAATTACTGCAAACACTGTGCACCACTGCTTGGCTTGTGCAGAAGAGTGTTATACCGGCCTCTGAGCTCCTGGGTTCCACTCCCCACCAAACTGCTCCCACTCAACTCCAAGTAACTACTGGCTTCAATTCGTAATCATTTCCTTGTTCTTCTTTGTAGTTTTACCACCCATGCATACATTTCTGAAGAATGAATACATGAGTTTGTCCTGCTGGGGATCTTCACATAAGTAGAATCCGACTGTATGTATTCTTTTGCAAGTCTATTTTTGCTCCATAATATGTCTTTGAGATTCACTCACACTGATGCCATATAGCTGCGCTACATTCCCCACTCAACTGCAATCCATGTATGAACACACCACAGTTTATCTATCTATTCTACTGTTAAGGGACATTTCACTTGATTCCAGCTTTGCTGCTATTAGGAAGATTACTAAAAGCAGTCTTTTCTGCTTGTTTCCTAGGACACAAAGACAGGAGACTCTCTCCGGCACAGATATGGAAGAAGTGTACTGAAGGGTCACCAACTGTGCGTACAGGGCATGTCAAATGGTTGTCAAAAGTGGCCAGTGTACAATTCTGACAGTCTATGGCTCATCTCTTCACAGTACTCAAGACTGTCATGCTGTGTTTCTGCCCATCTGTTGGAGGAGAAAAATGGTATCTCACTGTGACTTTAAAGGCAACTTTCCAAGGCCTCTGAACTTTTTTTCTAAATACAATCCACTGGCCATAGATGAGGAGGCAATTTACCGATACAAAGCCAATCTAACATGTAACCCAGCGCTGGTACATTCATCTCCTCATTCCACATAGTGCTAGTGTCCTGAATGTGTTCCTGCAACTGTAGAAGTAAGCCATATTTGCTCTGGGAAAATAAATGATTCTCAAAAAAATAGCTACCATATGCCCTGTAAGACATTCTCTCAACCTGCAAGGCTGAGGCCATTATTCTGAAGTTAAACACTTTGAACAATTAGGAGCAAGAGCGTTGCCTCTAAGTGAATCCAGAACAGAGAGGAGAGAATGCTAACTAACATATCAAATTGAATGTGACACCTAATCTAGAACAATTAGTAGCAGCAAAACACATTGGAAGCCTAACTTTCCACTGACTTTAAAGGGAGCAACCGCTCTTCGACACTACTTGGTTTACTCTATCTATACCTACAAGGAACACTTTTAAGGTAAAGAATGTCACAGCTCAAATTGCTCGGCCCTGGTATAGGATGGTTCTCGAACGTCCATCTGTATAGACCCTTACCTTGGTCTTGCCAGTGGAAGAAAGAAACCTGAAAACACCTTGCAGTGCATTCAGGTACGTCTCTGGAAGAGTTTACCCTGGTCAACCATATTCTACCTCAGGGAGTAGGTAAGGCAGGTTATTGGAGAAGGAAATGGCAGCCCACTCGAGTATTCTCGCCTGAAGAACCCCATGGACAAGAGGAGACGGGCGGGCTGCAGTCCATGGGATCTCAAAGAGTAGGACACAACTTAGCAACGGAGCAAGGTAGGTTATACTCATTTATACGCTTCCCCAGGCTCAGTGGTAAAGACCCCGCCTGCCATCGTAGGAGACAGAAGAGATGTGGAGCTAATCCCTGCCTCAGGGAGATCCCCTGGAGGAGGGCGTGGAAACCCACTCCAGTACTCTTGCTTGGAGAATCCTATGGACAGAGAAGCCTGGCGGGCTACGCCCAGTCCCCAGGGTCACCCAGACTCAGACACACCTGCAGCAGCTTCAGTACACATGCACACAAGGTAGGTGAGACTCCGTTACTGACTCAGTCCTAATGAGACAAGCCCAGTAGGAAGTAAGGGGGTCTGAGGTTTAGAATGCTTGTGGGCTTAAATCTCACTTGAAATTTAGCTCTTCTCAGGGTCAGAAAAGTGATCCTTCACTATTGAGCAATTTCTAAACGGAGTCAAATTCCGGGATCAAAAAGAATTAACTTTTCAAAACGTTTTCAATAATTCAGTTGCGACATACCAAATGTATTTTTTTGAAATATGAAAACTATGTATCCTTTTTGCTTGTGTTCTTACTTTTCATCTTTCCCTGTCCTGGCCCACCCCTTTGACTCATGTAAGATTTACGTAGAGATAGGCCCACCCCTTTGACTCATGTAAGATTTACGTAGAGATAGGTCCAGGCAGATGTTGAAGTATATGTTTTAAATCCCATGATAATTATACTGACCTGACAGAGCACGGTTATAATAATCTCCAGAAAGGGTGAAGTGGGCGTAGCCTTCAGGGCTAGTTCTTACATGCTGCAGAAAATTTAGACCTGCAACAAAAGCAAACCTTATTGCAGTGGTGCAGTGGGAACAAGCAAAACTTTCTGTTGCTGACACAGCATATTACAGAGAGGTTAGAAAACAAACACACAGAGCTCACAGCAGTGCCACCAGAGGGGTAGGGATGGGGGCGAGATGGCAGCAGATAGAAACTCAATTTCTGAGAGTGAGCACAGCGTAACACATATAGAAATAGAAATACAGTGCTGTACACAAGAAACATATGTGTTATAAACCAGTGTTATCTTAATAAAATTAAAGAGAGGCTGTGCTCAGTCACTTCAGTCATGTCTGACTCTTGGTGACCCCATGGACTGTAGCCCACCAGGCTCCTCTGTCCATGGGATTCTCCAGGCAAGAATACTGGAGTGGGTTGACATGTCTTCCTCCAGGGGATCTTCCCAACCCAGAGATCAAACCTGCGTCTCTTACACCTCCTACACTGGCAGGTGGGTTCTTTATCACCCAAGGAACATAAAAAAAAACACATTTCTTCCTCAATATCTGACAAGAAGGTAGTGTAATGAGAACAATTATGCTCTCATAAGTATTAGCTCAAAAATGTTAAGACTGGGGCTTCCCCTGGTGGTCCAGTGGGTGGGGACACCGCCTTGCAGTACAAGGGGCGCCGGTTCGAGCCCTGGCCGGGGAAGATCCCGCGTGCTGTGGAGCGGCTGGACTGATGTGTCCAATTACCGAGCCAGAGCTCTGGAGCGCATGCGCCCAGAGCTGGTGCTCTGTGACAACAGACGCCGCCGCGATGGGAAGCCCACAGGAACCACAGAACAAAGACGGCTGAAAATAGAGAAATGAAAGATCAATAGAAGTGGCCCGCCCACTCCCCTCCCTCCCCAACCCGATCCCCGCCCAAAATAAATAAATAAATAAATCTTTAAAAAAAAAAATGTTAAGATTACCATAGAAAAATAGGAATTATTTTCTGCGGAAAAGACATCCATGCAAAGTCTAAATTCCCATTGTTAGTTTAAATCAAGTGGCCCTTTGGAGCCTAGAAGCACAGAGAAAAGGAAAATCCCCCACAGTGTGTGAAAGGTCTAATTAAATCCCCAGAATAAAATTTTCCTTGAAGGAAAAGAGTGGCTTGCAAGAGCAGAACGATGGAAAATTAAAGGTAAACGCAGCAGTGAGATTCTCCTTTACTCTCTTTAGTAGCCAGATCTAACACGGCTTATAGTGATGCGACTGGGGAGAAGGCCCTCTGTCCTCGTCTCCACTCTGCCGAGGGACAGCTCTTCCCTTCCGACCTGGCCCTACAGAGGAGACCCTGGGGGAGCTTTCCAACAAGCCTCTGTGCTTTCTAATTCTCAAAAAACATACAGCATGGAACCTTAGTTTCTAAGCTTATCTTTTAAATTCCTTAAATAACAGTACTCCCTACAGTCTTTGGGCTTCCCTCAAGCCAGAGACGGATCAGAGGTAAAGAAACCACCTTCCAATGCAGGAGACACGGCTGGATCCCTGGGTCAGGGAAGATGGCAGCCCACCTTCCTGGAGAAGGAAATCGCAACTCACTCCAGTATTCTTGCCTGGGAAATCCCATGGACAAAGGTGCATGGCAGCATATAGTCTATGGGGGTCACAGAAAGTAGGAGACGACATAGAGACTAAACAACAACTACAAGTTTTAGATACATGAAAAGATAAACACAATGGAGGGATGAGGAATTATTTAACCAGAACTGTTTATAGAACAACGGCTTCCCAGGTAGCACAGTGGTAAAGAATTCACCTGCCAATGCGAGACAAGGAAACGTTTAAGTTCACTCCCTGAGTCAGGAAGCTCCTCTGGAGGAGGAAATGGAAACCCACTCCAGCATTTATGCCTGGAAAATTCCATGCGTAGAGAAGGCTAGTGGGCTATAATCCAAGGGGTTACAAAAAATCAGACATGACTGAGCGACTGAACACACATGCATGTTAAAAGAACAGAAATTTCTTCAATGACAATTTCTGTCATTCCCAAGCCACAGTCTGAAGGCCACATATAGCAAATAAATACACGTCTTTAAAACACAAATAATGGAAAACACATGTGAACCCCTATCTAAATCCCTCCCATGCTAGCATGGGTAACATGAAGGAAAGCCAGCAGTTGTTGCAGATCGCAGCGATGAACCTAAGGGTCAGGTGAGCACTCACGGGAGAAGGTGAGCTCGGCAAGAGGCACGTCGCAGTCCATGCAGTCGTCGATGAAGCAGATGCACACGCTCTCGGCTTTCATTTCCACACCCGAGATCAACCGGGCCGGCACCGCCCCCTGGCTCTCCCGGCTATTGGCGGCCAGGGAAAGGGATGTCAGGGGTTCAGCATTCTTGAACAACCAACTGGCTGCCTTCTTCAGTTGGCCTGTGAAGAAATTGAAAAGTGATCCACTGGACCCGTTCCCACGGCTACTCAAGCAACTCAAAGAGGAAATGGCAGAATACATTCGATAGGGACCCACCAGACAGCCCAAGAGGACCTTGATGCCAGAGTGTAGTCTCAGACACAGCAAAGAAAACGAAGCATGATAATAGGAATCCTGTTTTTTAGCAAACAGAACAAGGCCCTCTTTATTGTACACCTCCACTCAAGTTTACACCTTTCATGACCTGGCTCAGAATGCCTGCAGGAAGCCACCCTTCCTCTACTGTGGTATCTGTGAAGGAGCAGAGAAAAGAGGAACAGAGAGGATCCAAAATTCCTCTTGGTACTAACTACTTAGTCTTCACCACGCAGTTCTGCATATCCTGATGCTCCACTTTGTAACTGCTCTCAGGTCTTAGGTTGTACACACTTTGTCTTCTCAACCACATGAGAATCACAAAACTACTAAACAGCCACTGATATTTAACCAATTTTTGGGAGTTTCACGAATGCGAGACAAGGAAACGTTTAAGTTCACTCCCTGAGTCAGGAAGCTCCTCTGGAGGAGGAAATGGAAACCCACTCCAGCATTTATGCCTGGAAAATTCCATGCGTAGAGAAGGCTAGTGGGCTATAATCCAAGGGGTTACAAAAAATCAGACATGACTGAGCGACTGAACACACATGCATGTTAAAAGAACAGAAATTTCTTCAATGACAATTTCTGTCATTCCCAAGCCACAGTCTGAAGGCCACATATAGCAAATAAATACACGTCTTTAAAACACAAATAATGGAAAACACATGTGAACCCCTATCTAAATCCCTCCCATGCTAGCATGGGTAACATGAAGGAAAGCCAGCAGTTGTTGCAGATCGCAGCGATGAACCTAAGGGTCAGGTGAGCACTCACGGGAGAAGGTGAGCTCGGCAAGAGGCACGTCGCAGTCCATGCAGTCGTCGATGAAGCAGATGCACACGCTCTCGGCTTTCATTTCCACACCCGAGATCAACCGGGCCGGCACCGCCCCCTGGCTCTCCCGGCTATTGGCGGCCAGGGAAAGGGATGTCAGGGGTTCAGCATTCTTGAACAACCAACTGGCTGCCTTCTTCAGTTGGCCTGTGAAGAAATTGAAAAGTGATCCACTGGACCCGTTCCCACGGCTACTCAAGCAACTCAAAGAGGAAATGGCAGAATACATTCGATAGGGACCCACCAGACAGCCCAAGAGGACCTTGATGCCAGAGTGTAGTCTCAGACACAGCAAAGAAAACGAAGCATGATAATAGGAATCCTGTTTTTTAGCAAACAGAACAAGGCCCTCTTTATTGTACACCTCCACTCAAGTTTACACCTTTCATGACCTGGCTCAGAATGCCTGCAGGAAGCCACCCTTCCTCTACTGTGGTATCTGTGAAGGAGCAGAGAAAAGAGGAACAGAGAGGATCCAAAATTCCTCTTGGTACTAACTACTTAGTCTTCACCACGCAGTTCTGCATATCCTGATGCTCCACTTTGTAACTGCTCTCAGGTCTTAGGTTGTACACACTTTGTCTTCTCAACCACATGAGAATCACAAAACTACTAAACAGCCCACTGAACACCACCAGACTGCTAAAGCTACAAAGGAATAGGACAGAAACAAAGCAGAGTCAAGCAAGGCAGCCCCATGCTTATAAATTACCAGAGGCCAGCACATGTAACCAGGGTGGGTGGTTAAGGGCATGGGCTTTGGAGCAAAATGGCCCAGCCTCTGATCCTGCACTTACTAGAGGCTGGCTCTTGGGCAAGTCACTTAATCTCTCTCTGCCCGACAGTACCCACTTACAGGACCAACATAGAAGGAAACAAATCAGCACAATGGGAGTTTCTCAGATCAGCGCCTGGCATATAGCAAAGGCTCTATAAGCATTAATTGGTACTATCATTTTTATTACTGATGGAACTAAATCTCAGTTACTAAGGAAATAAAGATTAACAAAAATCCAAAAGGTTCTTAGAAAATGTTTAATGTATATGAATTGTTAAAGAGCAAACATTAAGGGATATAAAGTTAATTAAACCAAAAAGCAATGATGACTCGGTAAAAATGAAACTAAGGAATACAAGATAACTAGCCCCACCTTACTTTTCTTCAGAGGAAAAAGATACGTAACTCAATCATGTGACAAGACCACGTAAGTGGTCAAAGTTTAACCTGGTTACAATCCTTTTAGAACAAGATTTGTCAATCCAAGTAAAGAGTCTCAAAAAAATATCTATATTCTCCAATCCCATTTTTACAATCCTAACTCTCACTACCAAAGAGGGACTCCCCTGTTGGCCCAGTGGCTAAGACTCTGAGCTCCCAATGCTGAGGGTTCGATTCCTGGTCAAGGAACTAGATTCTGCATGCTGCAACTAAGATCCCAAGTCCCACATTGAACACTGAAGATCCTTCATGCTGCAACTAAGACCCAGCACAGTCAAATAAATAAATATTTTTTAAAAGTCTCACTATCAAAGAAACTTAAGAGATGCAAACAGAAATTCATACACAAAAATATTTATTACAGAATTGTGTATAATAATGAAAGAACGAAAAACAGCTGAAGAATAAATTATATCTTCAGATCAATGTAAGAAAATTATTTCCAAATAATTTTGATATGCGATGATGCTATTATATATTATAATAAAATCATAATTGTAATTCTATGAAATTTTATTTAATACCAACATGTATAATATTACACACACATATATATGTGCATATATACATATATGTGTTGGACACATGAGCACACTTTGTTTTATTGCACTTTGCTGATACTGTGGTTTTTACAAATCGAAGATTTGTCGCGACCCTGTGTCGAGCAAGTTTCCCAGCAGCGTTATGTGGTCAGCACCATTTTCCCAACAGCATTTTTTAAGATACATACACTGTTCTTTTAGACATGATACTACTGCACACTCAACAGACTATAATAGAGTACAGAAATAACTTCTATGTGCACTGGGAAACCAAAAAGTGTGTGACTCGCTCAACTGTGACATTTTCTTTATTGTGGCAGTCTGCAGCTGAGCCCCCAACATCTCCAAGGTATGCCTGTATACAGTACACAGAAAAATAAAAAGGGAGGACATAGACGCAAGTATCAAGACAAGGAAGGAAAAAATACAGCTTTTGCTGTATCTCTGATTTAAAGACAAAAGGGAACACAGAGAGAGGTGGAGAGGTGGAAAGGAGATGAACACATCTGGCTTTAAATCCAGCCCAGCCCCACACTAACAGGTAGACTGCAACGAGCTTACAAAACATCCGAGCTGGATTCCCCATCTGAAGTGAGAGTAAGAGCGCCACCTCCAAGGGAATGAGGACTCAACAAGAAACACAACCAGGGGCTTCCCCTGGTGGTCCAGTGGGTAAGGACACCGCCTTGTAGTGCAAGGGGCACCGGTTCGATCCCTGGCCTGGGAAGATCCCATGTGCCGCGGAGCGGCTGGACCGATGTGTCCAATTACCGAGCTGGAGCTCTGGCGCACGTGCGCCCAGAGCCAGTGCTCTGCAACGACAGACGCCATCGCGATGGGAGGCCCACAGGAGCCAAAGAACAAAGACGGATGAAAATGGAGAAATCAAAGACCAATAGAAGTGGCCTGCCCGCTCCCCTCCCTCCCCAACCCGACCCCCACCCAAAAATAAATAAATAAATAAATCTTAAAAAAAAAAAAAAAAAGAAACGCAACCAGGCACAGAGGAGCTCGATAAATGGCCAGGCCAATCCTACCAGCAACAGGCCTAATGTCTAGAGGGCATGTGCTGCATGTTCTGCATACTGTGGCTTCTTTACAACAAATCACCAAGGGAGGTCCTCTAATCCTCACTGTACAGATAAGGAGGCACAGAAACAGGGAGGTGAAACACCCAGGTCACTAACAAGGAGCCTGGAGGGGGCAGCACAAGGATCTGACGCTTGGCAGTCAATTCCAGAGCCCACATTTATGTTCACTCTAAAATACTGCATCTGAGTTTCCCTGGCAGCTCAGTGGTAGAGAGTTCGCCTGCCAATGCAGGTGACATGGGTTCGATCCCTGATCTGGGAAGATCCCACATGCTGCAGAGCAACTAAGCCCATGAGCCACAACTGTTGAGCCTGTGCTCTAGAACCTCGAAGCTGCAACTATTGAGCCCATGTGCTGCAACTACTGAAGCCCATGTACCCTAGAGCCCGAGCTCCACAACAAGAGAAGTCTCTGCAACAAGAAGCCCGCTCACCTCAACTGGACAGTAGCCCCAACTCCCTACAAATAGAGAAGAACTGTGGCAGAGTGAAAACCCAGAATAGCCAAAAATAAATACATAAATAAAATTTAAAATACTGCATTCCACTATTACTGGCCCCCAAGATTATACTCAGCCCACAGGAAACCACAGAGGGTCTTTAAAACACACTCCCACTCACTATGGCACCCATGCGAGTAGGGGAGGAAATGGAAAGATAAACATTATCAAACATGACTGTTTTATCAACACATAAAGGAATAAAGTCCTATTCAAATTACCTTGACACACCAAGAGAGCTTTGCGGCAGTCATCCATGCTAAACCCCAGCTCCTGCAGTCTAGCCAGCTGCAACTCTGTGGGGTGGGGTGGGGGGGGGAATGGTACATACAGTTTTATAAGTAATTTAATGCAAATTAACCCACAGACCAACTGAAGCAAAAAAATTCAGAAACTGGTGAGTCAGTCATTTCACTTTTGTAGGCAAAAATAAGCTCCTAACTGGAAGGCATCAAGTGTATCCTGAAACTTTTAAGTCTCTTCCCTATATTGGCTGTGTTTTAAAAGTTTAAAACTGGAACTCAGTATTGTTATCCACATAGCTTTGGAGGAAAAGTTGAAGTTTAAAACTAAGTATCATCCATATCTCTAGAAGACATGGTAAAAGGGAAAATACTATAGGCTAGAACAGTTAGTTTACGGTGTTTATTTTTAAATTAAAAAAATCAGTCATACTTATAACTTACAATGATATTTAATGACAATTATGCCGTAAACAATTTAACTGTGCAAAAGAAAATCTTAAACATTAAGAAGGGGAGTTTGGGGGAACACTGAGCGGGTTTTATGGCTAAATACCTACCCAAGACAGGGTCTAAGGTGTGCCTTGTCCCTTCTCTCACTTCCTCTCCCCCTCGAGATGCACCGGGAAGGTGGCTGTGAACTGAAGTGGCCTCGGAGGGGGCTGCGTCCGGCACCGCAGCGTTGGCTTGCTCTGGGATGGACTTTGCAATGGCAAGAAACAGCTGAACATCGTTATAGGAGAGTCTGATATCCAGGGCCTGTAACTGAATCTGACAAGATTGAAAAGGTGGCAGTTGTTAAAGTTGCATCGGTTTCTGTGTCCACACCGCTCACAGGTACCACTCTTAATTCTGGTTCTAGAAATCCAAGAGACACTTTCTCATTCGGAAGACTGGGGAGATAGATCTTGAAATTAAGCACTAACAGCCATGAGGTAAGATGTCTCAGATGTGAGGTCAAATGTCACAAAACATACCAAATGAAAACTACTAAGTGAGGAAAATTACTAGCACACTTAAACTTCGGCAGAATGACTTTCATACAAGTATATGTGATCATCAAAGCAGAGAAGCAGAGGAAGGTGAACCTGTCTTCTCCAGAGCCCATTAGCAACCCTCTGTTGATGCATTTCACTTTGATCTATTTAATTTTTTAAACCTCTGAAGCTGACTGACTGCCCTACAAAATTTATCTTTCCTTTATTCAAACATAACCTTAAAGGAGTCGCGTTCTGCATTCATATTTTTAAAAATCTGGTGTTCCTCAGACTGAGCAGTTCAGCGACCAGAGCAGCACGGACACTGACACAAGACCACTTTAACACAGGATGTCTGTTTGAAGTCTGAGTACAGTGCTTTATTTATTACTTATGCTTAATTTTTTTTTGAAGCCTGAAAATCAGGCTCTTTCTCTTTCAAACCTCCTATGGCTCAGATGGATTATGAATTAATTACTCCCCCTCGACCAATGAGCGCGTCCCTGGTGGCTCAGACAGTAAAGAATTTGCCTGCCCTGAGGGAGACCCAGGTTTGACCCCTGGGTGGGGAAGATCCCCTGGAGAAGGGCATGGCAGCCCACTCCAGCACTCTTGTCTGGAGAATCCATGGACAGAGGAGCCTGGCGGGCGCCAGTCCACAGGGTCGCAAAGAGTCAGAGACAACTGAGCAACTCACACGCACACTGCCAACGAAACACGGCCTCCAGGTCGTAAGGGGTCCGGCTGGCTTCACCTGCGTTGCTTCCTCGCCCACTCCTCCTCCATCCCCACAGATTTCCTCAATATCCCTAACCACACTGAATTCGGCTTTCTGTAAGCTTTCATAGAAATTCAAGGTCATACCAGACAATCAAAAGGCCTTTCATTCTCCACAAGACGGGAAGCTCCTCTGCAGGCAGACAATGTGGTATACATTCTGTATTTGCTCAAGTAAGGGAACTGTCTTTGAGTCTGGCAGAGTAAATAAGCAGTTCAAGTAAAGGAGAGTGTTCGAGGCGCCTCTGTGCGTTACCCAGCCTTGCCATCATTACCTCTAAGACGGGAGGGAAATCTTCACTATTGAAGGCATCCATCAGTCCTGAGCTGTTCTGATAAGAAGAATTCCCCACCAGTTCCACTTGAATCTGGACTGGGTCAACTATTGAAAGCGCTGTGTCATGTTCATTCCCCAGTCGGCATGAAAACACCTGGAGGACAAAGCGCAAGGTGGCGCGAGTCAGTGTCTGGTTTAGGTAGTGTCTCGCCATCAGGAGAAAAGGGGCCACCTCAGAAGCCATCGGCCCTCTCCCGTGAAACACCCAAAACACTGACTGCCCTACAAAATTTATCTTTCCTTTATTCAAACATAACCTTAAAGGAGTCGCGTTCTGCATTCATATTTTTAAAAATCTGGTGTTCCTCAGACTGAGCAGTTCAGCGACCAGAGCAGCACGGACACTGACACAAGACCACTTTAACACAGGATGTCTGTTTGAAGTCTGAGTACAGTGCTTTATTTATTACTTATGCTTAATTTTTTTTTGAAGCCTGAAAATCAGGCTCTTTCTCTTTCAAACCTCCTATGGCTCAGATGGATTATGAATTAATTACTCCCCCTCCACCAATGAGGGGTCCCTGGTGGCTCAGACAGTAAAGAATTTGCCTGCCCTGAGGGAGACCCAGGTTTGACCCCTGGGTGGGGAAGATCCCCTGGAGAAGGGCATGGCAGCCCACTCCAGCACTCTTGTCTGGAGAATCCATGGACAGAGGAGCCTGGCGGGCGCCAGTCCACAGGGTCGCAAAGAGTCAGAGACAACTGAGCAACTCACACGCACACTGCCAACGAAACACGGCCTCCAGGTCGTAAGGGGTCCGGCTGGCTTCACCTGCGTTGCTTCCTCGCCCACTCCTCCTCCATCCCCACAGATTTCCTCAATATCCCTAACCACACTGAATTCGGCTTTCTGTAAGCTTTCATAGAAATTCAAGGTCATACCAGACAATCAAAAGGCCTTTCATTCTCCACAAGACGGGAAGCTCCTCTGCAGGCAGACAATGTGGTATACATTCTGTATTTGCTCAAGTAAGGGAACTGTCTTTGAGTCTGGCAGAGTAAATAAGCAGTTCAAGTAAAGGAGAGTGTTCGAGAGCGCCTCTGTGCGTTACCCAGCCTTGCCATCATTACCTCTAAGACGGGAGGGAAATCTTCACTATTGAAGGCATCCATCAGTCCTGAGCTGTTCTGATAAGAAGAATTCCCCACCAGTTCCACTTGAATCTGGACTGGGTCAACTATTGAAAGCGCTGTGTCATGTTCATTCCCCAGTCGGCATGAAAACACCTGGAGGACAAAGCGCAAGGTGGCGCGAGTCAGTGTCTGGTTTAGGTAGTGTCTCGCCATCAGGAGAAAAGGGGCCACCTCAGAAGCCATCGGCCCTCTCCCGTGAAACACCCAAAACAACCGCTGACACAGACACTGTGAAGAGGAAGGCCGACCCCTCCCCCACTGCCTCACCCGTGGGAAAGGCAGTTTGGCAATACATAACAAGGGGCTTAGAGATCTCACACTCTTTGATCCAATAATCCTACTCTTACTGGGAACGGGTCCAAGGAAGTAATCAAAATATAGAAAAATTCACTGAACCATCATTTAACACTTAATTCAAATAAAAAAAAAATTAAGAAAATCAAAGCTTTCAAGATCCCACATTTATTCAGTGGAATATTTTGCAGCTATTTAAAAGTAACAGTTTCAAAGACCATCTGGAAAGGTGGAAAGACAGGTACAATACCGGCTGTGTGTAAAAACAGCCCAATCAAAATAATATGACACCATAACTACAGGCAAAGAGACACATCAAAATGTCAAGAGAGATCGCGTAGCTGAGATAGGGGATGACAGGTGATTTTCCCTCCCCTACCTTAATTTCATGTAATATACAGTTGTTACTTTCATAACTGAAAATAAATACATTACTTATTGAAGCTACGTGAAAGGTACACAGGGGTTCAATATGTGATTCTGTTTTCTTTGTGTATGTGTGAAATGTTCTATAATGAAAAATACAATAAAATATATCTATGGAAAGAGAAAAGGGTGGGAAGATGCCCATTCCAGGAGCACATTAAGCTGCACGCTCAGCAAGAGTCAAGGAGGAAGAAGACAGCATCGCTTTGGTCTCCCTTTCTCCTTCCCCTTTTCTGGCATTTTCTAGAGCTATTGAAAAGCATGCGACACCTAGATCCTCTGCTGTATTCAACATTAACTCATTCTGCCTTCTTTATAAATCATTACCTCTAAGACGGGAGGGAAATCTTCACTATTGAAGGCATCCATCAGTCCTGAGCTGTTCTGATAAGAAGAATTCCCCACCAGTTCCACTTGAATCTGGACTGGGTCAACTATTGAAAGCGCTGTGTCATGTTCATTCCCCAGTCGGCATGAAAACACCTGGAGGACAAAGCGCAAGGTGGCGCGAGTCAGTGTCTGGTTTAGGTAGTGTCTCGCCATCAGGAGAAAAGGGGCCACCTCAGAAGCCATCGGCCCTCTCCCGTGAAACACCCAAAACAACCGCTGACACAGACACTGTGAAGAGGAAGGCCGACCCCTCCCCCACTGCCTCACCCGTGGGAAAGGCAGTTTGGCAATACATAACAAGGGGCTTAGAGATCTCACACTCTTTGATCCAATAATCCTACTCTTACTGGGAACGGGTCCAAGGAAGTAATCAAAATATAGAAAAATTCACTGAACCATCATTTAACACTTAATTCAAATAAAAAAAAAATTAAGAAAATCAAAGCTTTCAAGATCCCACATTTATTCAGTGGAATATTTTGCAGCTATTTAAAAGTAACAGTTTCAAAGACCATCTGGAAAGGTGGAAAGACAGGTACAATACCGGCTGTGTGTAAAAACAGCCCAATCAAAATAATATGACACCATAACTACAGGCAAAGAGACACATCAAAATGTCAAGAGAGATCGCGTAGCTGAGATAGGGGATGACAGGTGATTTTCCCTCCCCTACCTTAATTTCATGTAATATACAGTTGTTACTTTCATAACTGAAAATAAATACATTACTTATTGAAGCTACGTGAAAGGTACACAGGGGTTCAATATGTGATTCTGTTTTCTTTGTGTATGTGTGAAATGTTCTATAATGAAAAATACAATAAAATATATCTATGGAAAGAGAAAAGGGTGGGAAGATGCCCATTCCAGGAGCACATTAAGCTGCACGCTCAGCAAGAGTCAAGGAGGAAGAAGACAGCATCGCTTTGGTCTCCCTTTCTCCTTCCCCTTTTCTGGCATTTTCTAGAGCTATTGAAAAGCATGCGACACCTAGATCCTCTGCTGTATTCAACATTAACTCATTCTGCCTTCTTTATAAATTCTCCTCCAATGATGTATTAAGGTGGTCTTGAAATCCAGATCCAACTGGTCCCACCCAAAGAACAAGACTGAAAGGAGTTTCCAGGAAGCTCAGATACTTTGCCATGGAGTTTTTCTAGAACTCTGGAGCAAGGAAGTTTCCTGCTTTTCTTCCCAGGCTTCTGCTACACAAAACCCAATTGTACCTGACAGTTCATTAATCAAGCACCAAACTTTTCTGTCCAAATTGATATTCTGGAGGCGTGGAAAGCAGACAAAGTGCAATTTCACGACCAAGTCACCGCAAGCCAACATGCAAACTCTTCCTCTCACAGTGAGGCTTCTTTTCAAGAGAGAAACAAGAGGCAGAGAAGTAAAATCTCCACAGGTTTTATTCAGCTATTTCCCACCAGAAAATAAAGCACCATCTGCTGCTGATAAAGAAGGTACTTTTTGCTCCTTCAACCTCCAAAATACCATTGGCAATAAACTGGGCATGAAAAAGTTTAATCATAAATGGGAAGCAAATGATGAGTAATCCTAACCAAATATTCTAGCATTCTGACAAGAGAAACTCAGCTGAGATGGGTGACTTAAGAACCTTTGAGAGAGCGAATAACAATCTGCCTCATTTCTCCTTGTGTCTCTACACATCCTGGCTTAGAAGAGACAGAGCAGTTTTGGCGTAATACTGCAGAATGTCACTTTCTGGCTACAAACGCCATCTCAGTGCAAACTGTCTCCTTCATGAGACTGAATCAGAGCTGCAAGCACAATGAGAGACTCAGCCCTTAAGGTCGTGCCCAACTCTCGAGGGGCGCCCTCTTATAGATCAGATATTCCCGGAAGGATAACCTGGAAAGTCCGCAACACTTTTGTATCATGTTTCCATAACCAGAAAGCTCTTCATGAGGAAAGTGTTAAATGTGCCGAAGGGGATGCAGGAGAAGCAAGGACCCCTTCCTCACCCTCACAAATGCACCAGGGCCTAGACCCGCAGGACCAGAAGGACATGACATGAAGCCTAAGAGGGCGATGGGGACTGGAACAGCTTCCTTGACTGTTTTGAGGAAGGGCAGGAGAAAGAAAAAAGAGCTAAAGTCCCTCTGCACATTCACAGCCAGACCCGGGGACCTGAATTCACATGTCAGAAGAACCTGGCAGATGAGAGGAGACAACAACCAGAAACGGACAAGAGTCCTCTGGTCCCATCAATCATCTCCCTGAACGAAAGTTTAGGAGGTCGAATTGTCCTCCAGACGCTGTTCTCCCGTGCCAAACACTGAGTGCTTCCACCAACACATAGACTTCTTACCTCAATGCCAAACAAACTTCCTGAAAAGGGCCGGTCGACAAATCGGGGCTTGTAAGTGAGCACCGTGGTGCCTTTGAGGATGATGGCATTGGTGTCAAAGCAGGACACATCTTCAACAACCACGAACTCCGTGCCTGGAAAGGACAGTATCGTCAACTAAGCCAAAGCGGGAAAGTGGAAAGCAGCAGGCGTCCTACAGCAGGCAGCGCATGTTCTGGGGAGGGCGACACATCAGCCAGAAAGATGGGTTCTCCCGGATGTCTGTGGACATCCTGCCTTACCGCCACCCCGGGCAAGTCCTCTGACTCTGGCCAGGCACAGTGGCGCCGATAGAGCACTGCACAGGCAGAAGATCGGGACGTAGTTTCTCTCTTTAGAATACGGTTGTAAGCTAAGTCTCCTGGGAGGCAGAATAGACACTGGGCAGTTTAGGAAATCACCCCTTCTCCAAGCAACAACCTATCTGAAGTTTCCAGGAAGCAGATTCAGGTACTGATGTTGGTCAGGCAGCCAAGAGTACCAGATCATCTATGGAGCTGTTCTGGTTGTTTACAAAGAATGTGGACCATTTTTTTTTTAATTAGTAAACACACTTTTCTACTCATCTGGACATGGACAGGGCAAATTTACTTTTTGTTTTCATCAAAAAAAAAAAAAAAAAAACATGTATAAATTGAACTTTTGAAACTAAATCCATTTTAAATGTGGTGTGCTAGTCAGAGTCCTCCCAATCACTGAGTAGTAGACAGAATAGATCACAAACATTAACAGTCAACACCGTACCGAGGTGAGAGACTCCTAGCTAACAGAGACCATGGCAAGTGTGTTTGTAAAGGAAAATACTCTTTTTGTAAAGACAGCACCAATCCCCTCAGTTACTTATCTTCTAAACTGAGATTTTTTACATACTATCTTTGCCTCAACTCAGTACAGCATATCTGCTGGGGCTCTAGAGATCCAACAGAAACTTGAAGCCAGATTTAACACTGGGAAAAGAAAGGCCACTGCCCAAGTGGGTACCTAGGCCAGGCACATGCACTAGGAACGTCAGAGGCGAGGGACTAGAGGCTGCAGCCCTCAGGGTGGGCCAGGCATTTCCCACCTGAAAACAGAGGTCAGGAGTATCAACAGTTGTTAGTCTGCAAGATCCAAACATGCAGCAAGTGCTGGTGTTAAATGGAGTCTAAAATCCAAACTAGGAATCGGTGACTCACAACTACACACACCTACCTGTTTTACACATCAAAGCCCAAGCATATCCAACTAAGCCAAAGCGGGAAAGTGGAAAGCAGCAGGCGTCCTACAGCAGGCAGCGCATGTTCTGGGGAGGGCGACACATCAGCCAGAAAGATGGGTTCTCCCGGATGTCTGTGGACATCCTGCCTTACCGCCACCCCGGGCAAGTCCTCTGACTCTGGCCAGGCACAGTGGCGCCGATAGAGCACTGCACAGGCAGAAGATCGGGACGTAGTTTCTCTCTTTAGAATACGGTTGTAAGCTAAGTCTCCTGGGAGGCAGAATAGACACTGGGCAGTTTAGGAAATCACCCCTTCTCCAAGCAACAACCTATCTGAAGTTTCCAGGAAGCAGATTCAGGTACTGATGTTGGTCAGGCAGCCAAGAGTACCAGATCATCTATGGAGCTGTTCTGGTTGTTTACAAAGAATGTGGACCATTTTTTTTTTAATTAGTAAACACACTTTTCTACTCATCTGGAAAAGGAAAGGGAAAATTTACTTTTTTTTTTCATAAAAAAAAAAAAAAAAAAAAACATGTATAAATTGAACTTTTGAAACTAAATCCATTTTAAATGTGGTGTGCTAGTCAGAGTCCTCCCAATCACTGAGTAGTAGACAGAATAGATCACAAACATTAACAGTCAACACCGCATGAGGTGAGAGACTCCTAGCTAACAGAGACCATGGCAAGTGTGTTTGTAAAGGAAAATACTCTTTTTGTAAAGACAGCACCAATCCCCTCAGTTACTTATCTTCTAAACTGAGATTTTTTACATACTATCTTTGCCTCAACTCAGTACAGCATATCTGCTGGGGCTCTAGAGATCCAACAGAAACTTGAAGCCAGATTTAACACTGGGAAAAGAAAGGCCACTGCCCAAGTGGGTACCTAGGCCAGGCACATGCACTAGGAACGTCAGAGGCGAGGGACTAGAGGCTGCAGCCCTCAGGGTGGGCCAGGCATTTCCCACCTGAAAACAGAGGTCAGGAGTATCAACAGTTGTTAGTCTGCAAAAGATCCAAACATGCAGCAAGTGCTGGTGTTAAAAATGGAGTCTAAAATCCAAACTAGGAATCGGTGACTCACAACTACACACACCTACCTGTGACATTGACCTTGACCTCCAGGTGCCTTTCTGTGGACACAGGAAGGGAAGACCGCTTGGTAACGACTCCACTTTTCACAGTTTTGGGAATTACAGCAGATTCGCTGCTCGAATTGCGGTGTCGAGAAGGAGTGACTTTAGTTGGCTTCTTAATATCACTGGGGGTGTGGAGGAAATCGTGCACCAACAGCAGCCAGTCGAATATGAGAAACACACGGAGATTGTTGAGAACGACTGTGAAACAGGAGGAGTCCTTGGTAGACCTACAGGACAGAAGATAGTAAAAAAGAAACAGTAAAAGAGGCACCTGACATCTCATTAACTTGCAAATGTATTTCTCAATCTGGGCAAGTGATACTCTAGCATTTTCTCTCTTTTTTAAAATTGTACGTATTTATTTCTGGCTGTGCTAGGTTTATTCTGGCTGCTGGGCAGGCTTTGGGGGGGGCGTGGTTACCCTATAGCTGCAGTGAGTGGGCTTCTCACTGCAGGGGTTCCTCTTGCTGTGGAGTGAGGGCTCTAGGGCACACAGAGCTCTGTAGCTGTAGCAGGCGGGCTCAGTAGTTGTGGCTCTGGCGCGCTAGAGCACAGGCTCAACCGTTGTGGCACATGGGCTTAGCTGATCCACAGCATGGATCTTTCCAGATCAGGGATTGAACCCGTTTCTCCTATATTGGCAGGTGGATTGTTTACCACTGAGCCTCCAGGGAAGCCCTCGAGCGTTTTCTACCGAGCTCTGAATAATAATAAACTCTGAATCCAAGTCTAATAAAACACTGAGTGTAGGTTTTCAAAAGTCAATCATATTTTTAAAGAAGAATGAATAAACTGTAAGAAAGCAGTGGCGAGTGTGTCAACCAGAATGCTTCTATGCACTAGGAGACATCTGGCACCGGCTGGAGACATTTCTGTCACAAGTAGAGGCTGCAGCCCTCAGGGTGGGCCAGGCATTTCCCACCTGAAAACAGAGGTCAGGAGTATCAACAGTTGTTAGTCTGCAAAGATCCAAACATGCAGCAAGTGCTGGTGTTAAAAATGGAGTCTAAAATCCAAACTAGGAATCGGTGACTCACAACTACACACACCTACCTGTGACATTGACCTTGACCTCCAGGTGCCTTTCTGTGGACACAGGAAGGGAAGACCGCTTGGTAACGACTCCACTTTTCACAGTTTTGGGAATTACAGCAGATTCGCTGCTCGAATTGCGGTGTCGAGAAGGAGTGACTTTAGTTGGCTTCTTAATATCACTGGGGGTGTGGAGGAAATCGTGCACCAACAGCAGCCAGTCGAATATGAGAAACACACGGAGATTGTTGAGAACGACTGTGAAACAGGAGGAGTCCTTGGTAGACCTACAGGACAGAAGATAGTAAAAATGAAACAGTAAAAGAGGCACCTGACATCTCATTAACTTGCAAATGTATTTCTCAATCTGGGCAAGTGATACTCTAGCATTTTCTCTCTTTTTTAAAATTGTACGTATTTATTTCTGGCTGTGCTAGGTTTATTCTGGCTGCTGGGCAGGCTTTGGGGGGGGCGTGGTTACCCTATAGCTGCAGTGAGTGGGCTTCTCACTGCAGGGGTTCCTCTTGCTGTGGAGTGAGGGCTCTAGGGCACACAGAGCTCTGTAGCTGTAGCAGGCGGGCTCAGTAGTTGTGGCTCTGGGGCGCTAGAGCACAGGTTCAACCGTTGTGGCACATGGGCTTAGCTGATCCACAGCATGGATCTTTCCAGATCAGGGATTGAACCCGTTTCTCCTATATTGGCAGGTGGATTGTTTACCACTGAGCCTCCAGGGAAGCCCTCGAGCGTTTTCTACCGAGCTCTGAATAATAATAAACTCTGAATCCAAGTCTAATAAAACACTGAGTGTAGGTTTTCAAAAGTCAATCATATTTTTAAAGAAGAATGAATAAACTGTAAGAAAGCAGTGGCGAGTGTGTCAACCAGAATGCTTCTGTGCCCTAGGAGACATCTGGCCACGTCTGGAGACATTTCTGTCACAAGTATAGGCATCTGGGTGGTAGAAACCAGGGGTGCAGCTAAACATCCCTCAATATACAGGACAGCCTCCACAACACGAACGATCTAACCCATAACGTCACCAGCGCCGAGGTGGAGAAATCCTGGTGTCACAGAAAGAGCATGGGTTTAAATCTTGTCACTTACAAGCTGTGTTATCTCGGGCAAGTCATCTACCTTCTCTGAGTTTCCTTCCTCACTTATTTAAAAAAACTTCATTGGAGTATAGTTGATTTCCTTATCAGGGGGAGGAGATGTGGGGATTGAATCCGCATCTCCTGCATTGGCAGGAAGATTCTTTACCACTGAACCACGAGCAGGTTCAGTCTCTGGATTGAGAAGATCTCCTAGAGAAGGAAATGGCAACCCATCTCAGTATTCTTGCCTGGGAAATCCCATGGACTGCAGCCCACCATGCTCCTCTGTCCATGGGGTCCCAAAAGAGTCAGACACAACTTAGTGACTAAACAACAACAATGAAATACTTGATTTACAATGTTATGGTAGTTTCTGCTATAGAGAAAAGTCAATCAGTTATACACATACATATATCTACGACCTTTTAGATTCTTTCCCATATAGGTCACTACGAATACTGAGTACAGTTCCCTGTGCTATACAGTAGGTCCTTATTATTACCTACTTTATATACAGTAGTGTGTACATGTCAATTCAATCTCCCAATCTACCCCTTGCCTCCCTCTACCCTGGTAACAGTGGGGCTTCAGATTTTTAGTTGGCACACAGAGCTCTGTAGCTCCTGGGGGCGCTAGAGCACAGGTTCAACCGTTGTGGCACATGGGCTTAGCTGATCCACAGCATGGATCTTTCCAGATCAGGGATTGAACCCGTTTCTCCTATATTGGCAGGTGGATTGTTTACCACTGAGCCTCCAGGGAAGCCCTCGAGCGTGTTCTACCGAGCTCTGAATAATAATAAACTCTGAATCCAAGTCTAATAAAACACTGAGTGTAGGTTTTCAAAAGTCAATCATATTTTTAAAGAAGAATGAATAAACTGTAAGAAAGCAGTGGCGAGTGTGTCAACCAGAATGCTTCTGTGCCCTAGGAGACATCTGGCCACGTCTGGAGACATTTCTGTCACAAGTATAGGCATCTGGGTGGTAGAAACCAGGGGTGCAGCTAAACATCCCTCAATATACAGGACAGCCTCCACAACACGAACGATCTAACCCATAACGTCACCAGCGCCGAGGTGGAGAAATCCTGGTGTCACAGAAAGAGCATGGGTTTAAATCTTGTCACTTACAAGCTGTGTTATCTCGGGCAAGTCATCTACCTTCTCTGAGTTTCCTTCCTCACTTATTTAAAAAAACTTCATTGGAGTATAGTTGATTTCCTTATCAGGGGGAGGAGATGTGGGGATTGAATCCGCATCTCCTGCATTGGCAGGAAGATTCTTTACCACTGAACCACGAGCAGGTTCAGTCTCTGGATTGAGAAGATCTCCTAGAGAAGGAAATGGCAACCCATCTCAGTATTCTTGCCTGGGAAATCCCATGGACTGCAGCCCACCATGCTCCTCTGTCCATGGGGTCCCAAAAGAGTCAGACACAACTTAGTGACTAAACAACAACAATGAAATACTTGATTTACAATGTTATGGTAGTTTCTGCTATAGAGAAAAGTCAATCAGTTATACACATACATATATCTACGACCTTTTAGATTCTTTCCCATATAGGTCACTACGAATACTGAGTACAGTTCCCTGTGCTATACAGTAGGTCCTTATTATTACCTACTTTATATACAGTAGTGTGTACATGTCAATTCCAATCTCCCAATCTACCCCTTGCCTCCCTCTACCCTGGTAACCATAGCACTGTTTTCTACATCTGTGGCTCTATTTCTGTTTTGTGAAGTTCATTTGTACCATTATTTTCAGAGTCTACATGTAAGAGATATCATATATTTATCTGTTCCCTCACTTATGAGTCAAGACAGAACAAAACTGTAAGAGATAAAGCACCAGACACATAAAAGGCTTGATAAATGTCAGTTCTCTCCACCACCAGCTGTTTCTAGAAAATCATGAGAAACTCTCTTTAATGTCTAAGATCCCTTCTTTATAAACATCAAATTTACATATTAGTACAGTTTCTCTAGCTGGAACTAGCTTGAGAGTCCAGATCTTTTAGCCAAAAACTCAAGTCGTTCAGTCGGGTCCAACTCTTCGGGTCCAACCCATGGAATTCTCCAGGCAAGAATATTGGAGTGGGTAGCCTTTCCCTTCTCCAGGGGAGCTTCCCAACCCAGGGATCAGACCCAGGTCGCCGGCATTGCAGGCGATTCTTTACTGCCTGAGCCACCAGGGAAGACCTGAGGGAAGACAAATACGTTGACATTTACTGTGGCTGACACCCCAAGTGCCCTTGAAGTGCAGCAGCACGGGACGGGGAGCGAGCACTGGTTTCACTGCTCTTGTTACCCCAAATTCTATGTTTGAGGTGAAAACCCTAGAAGGACTCTCAGGCCTGGCTTCAAGCCAAAGTGTGGTCTGGGGCTTATCTAGGCCCTTGTCTGTATCTTAGTGGGCAAAGATGGGTAAGATAAAACAAACAAACAAAAAAGGGCAGGGACACCCCTATAGAGTCTTCTGGGTTGAACTTTGTTCCAAGAGCCCTCAGAGTTGCTTCTGGGACTCTGACTACCACACATACCTGCTTCACTGCCCCAAAAGGGGCTGCTCCTCAGGAAAAGCTGATTTGGAGATATTTTTAAAAGCTAGCTTCTCTAGTCTCTTGTTTCTCCTAAACCTGGCTCACTGCCCCTAGAAAAAGGGCACTGGGGTACAAGTCTCCTTCATACAGACCCAGCATTTTTCACAGAGACACTTTACCCCTTTTGTAATAGAGAAAAAATGTTGCCCTCGGTAAAATTTTTCCACCCCATTTTGAACACAGATCGTCAGAGCTATGCACTAACTGGAAAGTCAAAGTGTGTCTGATCCCTTTTCTGGAAAATATTTCAAGCCTTTAAACACTGTGAAGTGATTTATATTTGACACACAAAATCCCAACAGAAGAGCAATTCTTCTTGAGACACAGAACGCGTTCAAAAGTTCCAATCAAGAGAACATTTTAACCCTCTCACTAACAATGGTATTTCTGTTTGCACAAACCAAGGTGGAGGACTTTATTATCGGCCTCTGAGAAGTTATACACCTTAAGTGCATAAATGTATTAATACTTAAAAGTTCCTTGTATATTAAAAAAATATGATAGGCGGGACAACGAGTGGATACTGAGGAAGTCAGTTCTGTAAGGAAGCAAACCAAAAAAGAAACTTGTTTCAGCAGATGTACCAAATCCACGCAAGCCTCCTGTTCAAATAAACATCCTCTTCAAACAAAGGCACTGCAAATCGCAGCCAGCTTATCATCTGACTGCAATCAGCCCAATCACTGAAACGTGGTGGCCTTGACAACTGTTAGACAAGACAGGGGCTTTGAAATCAGAGGCCCAAGGCTGAGTTCTGACTACTTCACTCACTGGCTGTGTGACCTCAGAAGAGTTACTTAACCCTCCAAGCTTCTCTGTCCATATCTGTAAAATGGGGAAGAAGTCACAGTGAAAGGCAAATGCCGGGCCTGTGGTAAGGCTCAGTAAGAGGCAACTAGCATTCCTAGCACCAAACTGTTTTAAAGTTTACGCAAAGACTTCCCTGATTACCCAGCAGGTTAAGAATCCTCTTACCAATGCAGCGTACATAAGTTTGATCCTTGGTCCAGGAAGATTCCACATGCCACGGGACAACTAAACCTGTGCACCACTGAGTACTACTCTAGAGCACTACTGAGCTGGCAAGCTGCCAACTACTGAACCCGTGTTGCAACTACAGAAGTCCGTGCGCCTAGAGCCTGTGCTTCCCAACAAGAGAAGCCATCGAAGTGAGAAGCCCGTGCACTGTGGTGAAGAGTAGCCCCTGCTCACTGCAACTAGAAAAGCCCACGGCCAGCAACGAAGACCGGCGCAGCAAAAAAACCTAAGGAATATGGAGCTATGCACTAACTGGAAAGTCAAAGTGTGTCTGATCCCTTTTCTGGAAAATATTTCAAGCCTTTAAACACTGTGAAGTGATTTATATTTGACACACAAAATCCCAACAGAAGAGCAATTCTTCTTGAGACACAGAACGCGTTCAAAAGTTCCAATCAAGAGAACATTTTAACCCTCTCACTAACAATGGTATTTCTGTTTGCACAAACCAAGGTGGAGGACTTTATTATCGGCCTCTGAGAAGTTATACACCTTAAGTGCATAAATGTATTAATACTTAAAAGTTCCTTGTATATTAAAAAAATATGATAGGCGGGACAACGAGTGGATACTGAGGAAGTCAGTTCTGTAAGGAAGCAAACCAAAAAAGAAACTTGTTTCAGCAGATGTACCAAATCCACGCAAGCCTCCTGTTCAAATAAACATCCTCTTCAAACAAAGGCACTGCAAATCGCAGCCAGCTTATCATCTGACTGCAATCAGCCCAATCACTGAAACGTGGTGGCCTTGACAACTGTTAGACAAGACAGGGGCTTTGAAATCAGAGGCCCAAGGCTGAGTTCTGACTACTTCACTCACTGGCTGTGTGACCTCAGAAGAGTTACTTAACCCCCTCCAAGCTTCTCTGTCCATATCTGTAAAATGGGGAAGAAGTCACAGTGAAAGGCAAATGCCGGGCCTGTGGTAAGGCTCAGTAAGAGGCAACTAGCATTCCTAGCACCAAACTGTTTTAAAGTTTACGCAAAGACTTCCCTGATTACCCAGCAGGTTAAGAATCCTCTTACCAATGCAGCGTACATAAGTTTGATCCTTGGTCCAGGAAGATTCCACATGCCACGGGACAACTAAACCTGTGCACCACTGAGTACTACTCTAGAGCACTACTGAGCTGGCAAGCTGCCAACTACTGAACCCGTGTTGCAACTACAGAAGTCCGTGCGCCTAGAGCCTGTGCTTCCCAACAAGAGAAGCCATCGAAGTGAGAAGCCCGTGCACTGTGGTGAAGAGTAGCCCCTGCTCACTGCAACTAGAAAAAGCCCACGGCCAGCAACGAAGACCCAGAACAACCAAAAATAAAATAATGAATACATTTTTTAAAGTTCATGCAAAAGTTTAAATATTTACTCTGCTGGATTTCCTAAGGGAATATGGAGATCACAACCCCTCCCTAAAAAGAAACTCAACCCTGAGGAATTCACTGAACAGCACACTGAAATGTGAGATACATTGAAATATACAAATAAGAACAATCTTGATAAGATTTTTTTCCTCTTGTGCCTAACCCAGAAGTTTTTCCCAGCCTTTTTACCTATTGGTTTATATTTACAACTTACCTGATGACATTAATCACTAATAGAATGAAACTGACATCGGTTCCAGAGGTCTCCTTTTGAATTTCTATTGATCATACCTAATTTTTCAGTTTTCTGGTCAGTGCCCACTTAGCCATAAAATTTTACAGTATATAAAATAACTCGGGCTTCCCCTGGTGGTCCAGTGGGTAAGGACACTGCCTTGAAGTGCAAGGGGTGCCGGTTCGATCCCTGGCCTGGGAAGATCCCAAGTGCCACGGAGCAGCTGGACCCATGTGTCCAATTACCGAGCCGGAGCTCTGGAGCGCATGCGCCCAGAGCCGGTGCTCTGAGATGACAGAGGCCACCGCGATGGGAGGCCCACAGGAGCCAAAGAACAAAGACGGATGAAAACAGAGAAATGAAAGACCAATAGAAGCGGCCCACCCATCCCCCTCCCTCCTCACCCCAGCCCCCAAAAGATAAATAAATTTAAAAAATTAAAAAAAAAAAAAATTGAGTAAAAAAAAATAAAAATTAAAAAAATAAATAAATAACTCAAGCTACATCAGAAATAATCATAACAGCTCCCATCTGTGCCAAGCAATATGCCAGAATATCTGGATTAATAATTTTCGTTGTTGTTTGGTAGCTAAGTTGTGTTCAACTCTGCAAATCCATGGACTATAGCACACCAGGCTCCTCTGTCCTCCACCATTTCCAGTGCACGGTTAAGACTACTGAACCCGTGTTGCAACTACAGAAGTCCGTGCGCCTAGAGCCTGTGCTTCCCAACAAGAGAAGCCATCGAAGTGAGAAGCCCGTGCACTGTGGTGAAGAGTAGCCCCTGCTCACTGCAACTAGAAAAAGCCCACGGCCAGCAACGAAGACCCAGAACAACCAAAAATAAAATAATGAATACATTTTTTAAAGTTCATGCAAAAGTTTAAATATTTACTCTGCTGGATTTCCTAAGGGAATATGGAGATCACAACCCCTCCCTAAAAAGAAACTCAACCCTGAGGAATTCACTGAACAGCACACTGAAATGTGAGATACATTGAAATATACAAATAAGAACAATCTTGATAAGATTTTTTTCCTCTTGTGCCTAACCCAGAAGTTTTTCCCAGCCTTTTTACCTATTGGTTTATATTTACAACTTACCTGATGACATTAATCACTAATAGAATGAAACTGACATCGGTTCCAGAGGTCTCCTTTTGAATTTCTATTGATCATACCTAATTTTTCAGTTTTCTGGTCAGTGCCCACTTAGCCATAAAATTTTACAGTATATAAAATAACTCGGGCTTCCCCTGGTGGTCCAGTGGGTAAGGACACTGCCTTGAAGTGCAAGGGGTGCCGGTTCGATCCCTGGCCTGGGAAGATCCCAAGTGCCACGGAGCAGCTGGACCCATGTGTCCAATTACCGAGCCGGAGCTCTGGAGCGCATGCGCCCAGAGCCGGTGCTCTGAGATGACAGAGGCCACCGCGATGGGAGGCCCACAGGAGCCAAAGAACAAAGACGGATGAAAACAGAGAAATGAAAGACCAATAGAAGCGGCCCACCCATCCCCCTCCCTCCTCACCCCAGCCCCCAAAAGATAAATAAATTTAAAAAATTAAAAAAAAAAAAAATTGAGTAAAAAAAAATAAAAATTAAAAAAATAAATAAATAACTCAAGCTACATCAGAAATAATCATAACAGCTCCCATCTGTGCCAAGCAATATGCCAGAATATCTGGATTAATAATTTTCGTTGTTGTTTGGTAGCTAAGTTGTGTTCAACTCTGCAAATCCATGGACTATAGCACACCAGGCTCCTCTGTCCTCCACCATTTCCAGGAGTTTGCTCAAATTCATGTCCCTTGAGTCAGCAATACCATCCAACCGTCACATCCTCTGTCAGCCCCTTCTCCTGCCCTCAGTCTTTCTCAGCATCAGGGTCTTTTCCAATGGTGTGGCTCTTTGCAGCAGGTGCCGAAGTACTGCCGCTTCAGCTTCACCATAGTCCTTCCAATATTCAGGGCTGATTTCTTTAGGATTGACTGGTTTGGTCTCCCTGCTGTCTAAGGGCCTCTCGAGAGTCTTCTCCAATACCACAGCTCAAAAGCATCAATTCTTTGATACTCAGCCTTATTCATGGTCCAGCTCTCACATTTGCGCATGACTACTGGAAAAACCATAGCTTTGACTACACGGACTTTCGTCAGCAAAGTGATGTTTAAGTATTACTTCCTCCATATAATGTGGGTACAGTAATTCTTTCCTATTTTACAGAATATGAAAATGCAGGTGAAAGAGATGAAAAAACTTTGTCCTTGGACACCTTACTAGAAAGCAGTAGGTAAAGGCTTTGAGCCCAGACCTATGTGATCCCCAAACCTATGCTCTTTTCACACACAAAAATGACTCCCATAATACCAAGAAGAAACACATAATCTAGCTCAAGCAGGCTAAAGTTCATTTTACACAAAGTCAGTCCTTAACATCTGCATAGATAACTCAATAATGCAAGTCAAAACCACTTCCCTTCTATTATTTCTACAGACCAAAATACATTTTCCCCTTACATGAGTTTAATTCCTTCCTTCCCCAAGTCACTTTACATATTAAAACAGTCTATAATTGATAGGGAGCTTCCCATGTGGCTCAGTGGTAAAGAATCCACCTGCCAATGAAGGAGACACAGGTTCAATCCCTGGGTCAGGAAGATCTCCTGGAGTAGAAAATGGCAACCCACTCCAGTATTCTTGCCCGAAGAATCCCATGGACAGAGGAGCCTGGCAGGCTACAGTCTATGGAGTTGCAAAGAGTCAGACATAATTTAATGATAGAGCATGCATGCATACACACACACAGCTGACAGGGAGGCTGATTTTAAAAACCTGGTTTAATTCTAAACTACTTTTCTTAAGGCAAGAGAGACCTCTTTTGGCCAAAAACTGAAACTGCATGGTTTCAGGAACACTGAATATATAGTGCACTGCTTGATAAGCCATTGTTTATTTCTCAGTGATTCCTCAGTCCTTTGAAGCTCTAAAGCCGACATGGCGTTGGCCACAGAAGGGAATGTCCTCATCAAGAAAGGCAAGGCCAGGGTCTGGATCTCCCACCTGAAGTGCAGTTCAATCTGAATGGACCCTTGGGTAGTGCTGCTGCTTTTAGAGGGCTGAAAGATGCAGGTGAACACATTGGTCACGCCAGGACTGGTCTTCTGCCCGGCAGAGCGGGTGTCAAAAGCCATCATGGAATGGGAAACCAAGTTCACAGACTTGGTTTGGTTGGAAAAGCTCTCATAGAGCAGTTTACATTTCTTGAAGTCAAATCTAAGGAGCAAGCAGACAAGATGGTGAGTGTTTCCATTTTACAAAAGTATGAGTATTAAAGCTAAAAGAACAAAATCATTAATATGCCCAAGTTCTATGAGGAATATGAAAATGCAGGTGAAAGAGATGAAAAAACTTTGTCCTTGGACACCTTACTAGAAAGCAGTAGGTAAAGGCTTTGAGCCCAGACCTATGTGATCCCCAAACCTATGCTCTTTTCACACACAAAAATGACTCCCATAATACCAAGAAGAAACACATAATCTAGCTCAAGCAGGCTAAAGTTCATTTTACACAAAGTCAGTCCTTAACATCTGCATAGATAACTCAATAATGCAAGTCAAAACCACTTCCCTTCTATTATTTCTACAGACCAAAATACATTTTCCCCTTACATGAGTTTAATTCCTTCCTTCCCCAAGTCACTTTACATATTAAAACAGTCTATAATTGATAGGGAGCTTCCCATGTGGCTCAGTGGTAAAGAATCCACCTGCCAATGAAGGAGACACAGGTTCAATCCCTGGGTCAGGAAGATCTCCTGGAGTAGAAAATGGCAACCCACTCCAGTATTCTTCCCCGAAGAATCCCATGGACAGAGGAGCCTGGCAGGCTACAGTCTATGGAGTTGCAAAGAGTCAGACATAATTTAATGATAGAGCATGCATGCATACACACACACAGCTGACAGGGAGGCTGATTTTAAAAACCTGGTTTAATTCTAAACTACTTTTCTTAAGGCAAGAGAGACCTCTTTTGGCCAAAAACTGAAACTGCATGGTTTCAGGAACACTGAATATATAGTGCACTGCTTGATAAGCCATTGTTTATTTCTCAGTGATTCCTCAGTCCTTTGAAGCTCTAAAGCCGACATGGCGTTGGCCACAGAAGGGAATGTCCTCATCAAGAAAGGCAAGGCCAGGGTCTGGATCTCCCACCTGAAGTGCAGTTCAATCTGAATGGACCCTTGGGTAGTGCTGCTGCTTTTAGAGGGCTGAAAGATGCAGGTGAACACATTGGTCACGCCAGGACTGGTCTTCTGCCCGGCAGAGCGGGTGTCAAAAGCCATCATGGAATGGGAAACCAAGTTCACAGACTTGGTTTGGTTGGAAAAGCTCTCATAGAGCAGTTTACATTTCTTGAAGTCAAATCTAAGGGAGCAAG
This sequence comes from Tragulus kanchil, assembly GCA_022376925.1. Classification (NCBI taxonomy): domain Eukaryota; kingdom Metazoa; phylum Chordata; class Mammalia; order Artiodactyla; family Tragulidae; genus Tragulus; species Tragulus kanchil. The sequence goes on from JAIOJX010000032.1 coordinate 155,260,241, forward strand.
CAGACAAGATGGTGAGTGTTTCCATTTTACAAAAGTATGAGTATTAAAGCTAAAAGAACAAAATCATTAATATGCCCAAGTTCTATGAGGGAGAACAACTTCCCTCCGAGATCTGTCACTGATTTTAAGTCTCCACAAAGTGGAAGGAAGTGTCACTTGGCCTTGTATCCAGCTTTCCCATTTCCAAGGGGACTTTCTGGTCCACGGAAACTTCATGAGGAATCACAATACCATGTGTTTGTTACATACTCGGTCTGTGAGCATTCTCATTTTTCACCTAAGTTAAGTAACACTGTATATTCTTCATAACCCCCAAGGGTAAAGGTCCCTTTAGTCCTTCATCTGCCAATTCTTGGCCTGCCTGGAGGAGTCTCTCTCCAAAAGTTGATGACTTTTTACGGAAGAACCACCATAACAAATAACACTTTTCATGGAGAGAAATAAGATTACTGATCTACCAACAGAAAGTGTGTCTGGAACTGCCATTTTTTTAATAACAGAGAACTGCAATGGGCAGTTCTTAATCACTCAGTACCATCATGACAGTCCATATAGAATTACTCTATATTGGAAAAAACATGAGGGCATAACCAGTCATCAGGAAAAATTGCTGGCTCACAAGATAATCAGCCTGGGACCCCAGCGTCACCATGCTATGGTCTCATCAGCTGAGTTAGATATGAACCTGATGTTTAGGGAAATGCAAAACAGAAGACAGAGTTCTTTTTTTATTTATTTTTTTTACCTTTTATTTCACTTTTTTTTTTAACTTTTATTTTACTTTTAACTTTTACAAAGTTTTGTTGTTTACAGATATGTACGTTCCCAGATTAGTCATATGTATATCCCCCCCAAGACAGAGTTCTTCCATGGAAAAATTACTAGACTGGAAGTCCTGTTTTAAATATGGAACCAGTTTTCCAGTCATATGATCTTGCACTAGTCAAAAACTCTATCTGGAGAACAGGAGGAATCTCTGTTCAGCTTTACATGGCTGTCATGTGTGAAAATACAATGCACTCTTGATCATTCTGCTCTACAGTAACCAAGAAGGTGACATAAATTAGTGAACTGCTGGGTAAGCACACGCCTTTGGCTCCCAGATGCTTCCAATTGAAAACCCAGGCCCTCTACTGTTAAATCTTTTAATTCTTTAAAGGAAGCTGAAATCTAAACTTTTTCTGTGCAATTCCCCAACTCTGGCCAGTGAGGCCGTCCTTGCTGTTGCTCACCAGAGAGCTCTGGACACCCGCGAAGCAGACACACCGAGAGACTATTCCCTAACTCTGCACTCCTGTGGGACCCTGTTCCAGTCCCACAGCATCACCAGGATTCCACTGCCATTCAAGACCACTCCGGGGCTCTTGTTTTCACTGGCACAGAAGCTGCTCTGGCAGCCAGAATAACTACAGTGAGCAGAGCAGCCCAAGATCCATAACGAACATGAAACACGAAGAGAAAAACATCGCCACTGTTCTAAGCCACCAGTATTCTGGAGTGCCTTTACCACAGCATAACCTCAGCTGCCTTGAGTGATAGATGAATTTAAACTTTTTTCTTTCCCTTTTAATTTTTTTTGGCCATGCTACACAGCATGTGGGATGTTAGTTCTCCAACCAGGGATTGAACCCTTACGCCCTGTAAAGGAAGCTCAGAGTCTTAACCACTGAACTGCCAGGGACTGAACTGCCAGGGAAGTCCCACATTTAAACTTCTAAAAAGCACTGTGCAGACCAACCAAAGAGCATCCTGCAAGCAGACCACATTCAGCTATGGACCTCCGCTCTGCCACCTTCGCTCTACACGACAGCACGAGGTGTACAGGATTTATATCACTGTCACTAAGAGTGAGACAATATAATGAAGGCCGTACCTGGCTAGGGACCCAGCACCTTCTTTGCCTTTTGGATCTTTCAGTTCCAGACTTACATTTACCATATCAATGAGGAAACACATGCACGTGTATACTTCCCCGCTCAGAACAGTCTGGAAAAGGAAAACGTTGATCAATTCAGAGTCAATACCAATCTAAAAATGGGGGTTGATGTTGTGAGATCGAATTTGCTTGTTGTTTGATCTTCTTTCCCCAGCTGACTCTGAGGAGCAGACACACAGGGTGACCATCAGCTGAAACCACAAGAGCTACAGAAGAACCTCATGTCACACTCACATGAATCCTTGGGTCTTGCAAATCGTAAGGCCGCATGAATTCCTCTATGGGTTCTCCAAGGTTGTTCTCCAATAAACCCCGGATCAGCTTGTATTTGGACAAATCCAGAGAGCAGTGGACTGAGGAGAGATTGCCATGGATAGATATGTCTGGCACAGTGTGACTTATTTCTCTACGAAAAAGGGAAAAACATCACTTCCAGAAACAGATCACTAACTTAACATTGACACAGCTCACATTCAAATAGAAGGGTTGACATGTACGCAACTTCTCTATCAACCAATTAATTTCTAACCTCCTATGACAAAAACTGCATGTGAGTTCAAATGAAGCAAGTCAGTACAAATGAGTGTGATCCTTCAGCTACAAAAGGCCATTTTTCTCCCCAAATATATTTGGATAAAGTCCCCAAATCTGGGTTAAGTAATTTATGAATAAAGAAAAATTTCATAAGACTCAGAAACAGTTTAAACTTACATTTGAGAAAGCAATTTAAAAAAAAAAAAGATGACAAAAGGGAATGATACAGAGAACAGAGAAGTTGGGGGGTACAAAAATAGGTGAAGGTGATTAAGAGGTACAAACCTTCAGTCATAAAATAGATAAGCCACAGGGATACACTACACAGCAAGAGGACGATGGCCAATGATACTAGAATAACTTCGTGTGGAAACGGTTACCAGGGTCCTAGTGGGGATCATTTCATAATGTGTGCGAATGTCAGATTACCATGCAGTACAACTGAAACTAACACAATATTGTGCAACGATAAAAAAGAAAAGATGACAAGCTCTTTATCCACTTAGTGATAATGAAAGGAAGAAACCAGTGTTTCATAACGAGCCAAGATGGGACACTAGGATAAAACCTGAATTAGTCACTCATTTCAACTAAGATAGGCAAGCAGGAACGACACTGAAAATGCCCGGTTTGGGAAGGACGTCCCTGGTGGTCCAGTGGCTGAGACTCCATGTTCCTAAGGCAGGGGCCAGGGTTCTAGACCCCAGGTCAGGGAACTAGATACCACATGCCACAACTAAGAGTACACTTGCTGCAAATACAGATCCCACAAGCCTCAAAGACCATGGCACAGTCAAAGAAATAAATAAATCTTTTTTTTCTTTTTCAATACCCAGAGCAGGGAATATATACATAATCTCCACTCTGAAGAGCTTCTTCTCTGCCCTCCTAGAGATGAAATAGGCACTGTGGATCCTACAGACACTATGCGCCGAGTATATAATGCACGAAATAAAAAAAAAACTACTTTGTCTATAGTTCATACAACAAGGTATAAAACCATCTGAAACAGATCACTAACTTAACATTGACACAGCTCACATTCAAATAGAAGGGTTGACATGTACGCAACTTCTATCAACCAATTAATTTCTAACCTCCTATGACAAAACTGCATGTGAGTTCAAATGAAGCAAGTCAGTACAAATGAGTGTGATCCTTCAGCTACAAAAGGCCATTTTTCTCCCCAAATATATTTGGATAAAGTCCCCAAATCTGGGTTAAGTAATTTATGAATAAAGAAAAATTTCATAAGACTCAGAAACAGTTTAAACTTACATTTGAGAAAGCAATTTAAAAAAAAAAAAAGATGACAAAAGGGAATGATACAGAGAACAGAGAAGTTGGGGGGTACAAAAATAGGTGAAGGTGATTAAGAGGTACAAACCTTCAGTCATAAAATAGATAAGCCACAGGGATACACTACACAGCAAGAGGACGATGGCCAATGATACTAGAATAACTTCGTGTGGAAACGGTTACCAGGGTCCTAGTGGGGATCATTTCATAATGTGTGCGAATGTCAGATTACCATGCAGTACAACTGAAACTAACACAATATTGTGCAACGATAAAAAAGAAAAGATGACAAGCTCTTTATCCACTTAGTGATAATGAAAGGAAGAAACCAGTGTTTCATAACGAGCCAAGATGGGACACTAGGATAAAACCTGAATTAGTCACTCATTTCAACTAAGATAGGCAAGCAGGAACGACACTGAAAATGCCCGGTTTGGGAAGGACGTCCCTGGTGGTCCAGTGGCTGAGACTCCATGTTCCTAAGGCAGGGGCCAGGGTTCTAGACCCCAGGTCAGGGAACTAGATACCACATGCCACAACTAAGAGTACACTTGCTGCAAATACAGATCCCACAAGCCTCAAAGACCATGGCACAGTCAAAGAAATAAATAAATCTTTTTTTTCTTTTTCAATACCCAGAGCAGGGAATATATACATAATCTCCACTCTGAAGAGCTTCTTCTCTGCCCTCCTAGAGATGAAATAGGCACTGTGGATCCTACAGACACTATGCTCCGAGTATATAATGCACGATTTGAAGTGGAAGAGGAATATAAAAAACTACTTTGTCTATGGAGAATAACCTTCATACAACAAGGTGAAAAAGGGCCAGTCATGCAATCGACAAAGAAAAGCTGGAAAGGACTGCCAAGAATCCCCTGGGATCCTGGGTCCGGGACATGAAAAGCTGATCGGATGGCTGTGTTTAGTCATCCCTGTCTATCTGAGCTAACAGGGCACAATCCCCTGCAGGCAGACACTGAGGAAAGGGGGCGAAGTTTAGATAAGCAGAGTTGGAAAGCACGTTTTTTTTTCACAAAGCATTACTTGAAAAGAAAATACAGTGTTCAATTTCTAAATAATGAAGCTCCTCTTAAGACGTCTAAGCCAGTAAAATCAAATAGAGCCCATGCCAACCATAACTGAACGCCAGTCAGGGAGCACTTGAATAACAACCAAGAATGAGACTCAAAAATCCCAGTGAGAGTGGCTATGCTGTACCATTAATCCAGAGAGAAACAAAACAGTAACACTAAATGACTTGTCCAAGCCCAAGAAGGGCAAAGGAAGTGACCCAAGAGGGATTAAATCCATACTCTGGAAAAGTAGTGACATGGCTTTTCAAAATGCTCCAAATGAAGATCACTCTCGTTACTTTACAGCCACGCCTCATCTCTCCCTGAGGTTGACTTGAGTGTTGCTTTCTCCAGAATTAACGCCTCCAAACTGAAAAGGCATCACCCGCTGTAACCGTCAGTCATAGTCCACATGCAAAAGGGCCAAGGGGGCGTAAGTCCCACCAGAGGACCTTGTTAACATGCACCTGAGGTTTGGCCTTGAGAGTCAGTGTCTGCTGGTCTCAGGTGGGGTCTGGGCATGTTTCTTTTCAGTAAGCTTCTCAGGAAGATATGGAACTGAGGCCATGCTCCAAACAGAAAGTAAGCATCCTGTGCTTTGATGCCAATTAAAAAGGAAATGAGAGGGTTTCCCTGGTGGTCCAGTGGGTAAGGACACCACCTTGCAGTGCAAGGGGCGCCGGTTCAATCCCTGGCCTGGGAAGATCCCATGTGCTGCGGAGCGGCTGGACTGATGTGTCCAATTACTGAGCCGGAGCTCTGGGTGCATGCGCCCAGAGCCGGTGCTCTGTGACAACAGAGGTCACTGCGATGGGAGGCCCACATGGGCCAAAGAACAAAGATGGATGAAAAAAACAGATAAATGAGAAAGACCAATAGAAGTGGCCCGCCCACCTCCCTCCCTCCCCAACCTGACCCCCGCCCAAAAAAGGAAATGACAGTCAGTTCAATGGTCTTTATGGAGTACTTTCAGATGGCTAATTGGACTGAAATGGGTGCAACAGCATCTAAACAGTTACTCTGATTACTCAGTGGAGCTCCAGTGCAAATAGTATTAGCAGGTTCAGAATCTCCTGCATTTGGAACACAGAATCCAAATGTCCCTTCTCCCAAATACCTTTTCCCTGCCATCACGACCTCCTTCCTCTCATCAAAATCCTGCTAAATTCAGGCCCCTTTTCTATTTCCCCTGCCCCAGTGACGCCAGTCAGGAGCACTTGAATAACAACCAAGAATGAGACTCAAAAATCCCAGTGAGAGTGGCTATGCTGTACCATTAATCCAGAGAGAAACAAAACAGTAACACTAAATGACTTGTCCAAGCCCAAGAAGGGCAAAGGAAGTGACCCAAGAGGGATTAAATCCATACTCTGGAAAAGTAGTGACATGGCTTTTCAAAATGCTCCAAATGAAGATCACTCTCGTTACTTTACAGCCACGCCTCATCTCTCCCTGAGGTTGACTTGAGTGTTGCTTTCTCCAGAATTAACGCCTCCAAACTGAAAAGGCATCACCCGCTGTAACCGTCAGTCATAGTCCACATGCAAAAGGGCCAAGGGGGCGTAAGTCCCACCAGAGGACCTTGTTAACATGCACCTGAGGTTTGGCCTTGAGAGTCAGTGTCTGCTGGTCTCAGGTGGGGTCTGGGCATGTTTCTTTTCAGTAAGCTTCTCAGGAAGATATGGAACTGAGGCCATGCTCCAAACAGAAAGTAAGCATCCTGTGCTTTGATGCCAATTAAAAAGGAAATGAGAGGGTTTCCCTGGTGGTCCAGTGGGTAAGGACACCACCTTGCAGTGCAAGGGGCGCCGGTTCAATCCCTGGCCTGGGAAGATCCCATGTGCTGCGGAGCGGCTGGACTGATGTGTCCAATTACTGAGCCGGAGCTCTGGGTGCATGCGCCCAGAGCCGGTGCTCTGTGACAACAGAGGTCACTGCGATGGGAGGCCCACATGGGCCAAAGAACAAAGATGGATGAAAAAAACAGATAAATGAGAAAGACCAATAGAAGTGGCCCGCCCACCTCCCTCCCTCCCCAACCCACCCCTCCCCCCCCAAAAAAGGAAATGACAGTCAGTTCAATGGTCTTTATGGAGTACTTTCAGATGGCTAATTGGACTGAAATGGGTGCAACAGCATCTAAACAGTTACTCTGATTACTCAGTGGAGCTCCAGTGCAAATAGTATTAGCAGGTTCAGAATCTCCTGCATTTGGAACACAGAATCCAAATGTCCCTTCTCCCAAATACCTTTTCCCTGCCATCACGACCTCCTTCCTCTCATCAAAATCCTGCTAAATTCAGGCCCCTTTTTCTCTATTTCCAAAGCACCTACTGCCATCCTACAATTCACTAAATTAAAGTCATATATTTACCTTCGTATACCGTACCTCAACAAAATGCAAGTTCCGTGAGGGCAGAAATTTTTTTCTTTCGTCACAGGATCCCTCATGTCTAGCAGATCATAGGAACTCAACACATACTTGTTACACAGATGAAAGAATAAGTGAATACCCATGCCCTTCCAGACTTAACAGCACTGATTTCTAAGCTATTATGATTCTACTTACAATAGACACTTAGAACATAAGCCACTCACTTGTCCAGATTCCTCTCCACCTGCAATTTCAGCCTACAGGGCTCAGTCAAGAGGCTTCCTCCGGTCTGTCGCACGAAATAGGAGGGGAAGATCAGGTCTCCACTGCTGTCTTCCAAGACCTTGCAATACTCTCGTGGGTGTCTCTCAGCAGCAAAGATATCCATGTCTTGGAGATCGACAACAATGCAATCCAGGAGGCACACATGGTCTTCTGCATGAACCCAAGAAAAGGGAGATGAAGAAAATGAGACTCAGAAACGTACTGGTCCAGAACAAAACTAAAGAGCTCCAGAAAAAGTTCATTCTGTCTTTGGAAAGTGTTTAGATCGGAAGTCTCCACTCTGACACCAAGACCTCCCTCCACAGCACTCCATGTGCTGGACATTTCCTGCCTACTCACTGCACCAGGTCAAACTACACCACCTCCTCCTTGAGATGCTAATGGAAGCTAAAGGGCTTATGACTAAAAGGACTTCATAGGTGGCCCCGCAAGGAGATCCCACAGGGGTCTCGTGTAAAGAGATATTACCCAAAGGCTTACAGAATTTCCAGACAGCAAAATTCTTTTCCTAAACAAATATCACACCTATTTCCACTAGCACTGATCTAATCCAAACCACCTCCATTCTTGCCTAGACCACCACAAACTCCTCTCACATACCTATTCAACTCTAGCCTGCCCTCACAAAGCCATTCTGCTCACAAAAATACTGCGGTAATCCTTAAAAAAATAAGTGAGAACAAAACATTCTCTTCCTTTATAGACTTTGATAGCTGTGTTTAATCCACAGGTTTTTCTGTGAAACTCCCCTAAATCCCCCTAAAGCCCCGCGTAAGCCCTCTGCCTACTTTTCCAACCCCATCTCAAGCCATTCTCCACCTTGCCCACGAAGCCACCAGCTCACTGGCCTCTGTTTCCCCCATGTGCCAGGTTCTCCACTGTCTAAACAGACTTGCCCACAGCATTACCCTCCCCTGTCCTTTGTTCTTTCGTTCTACACCATTCTGTCTTTCCCATGACATTTATCTTACTCTGTCAATATTTAGATGCTTACTGAATGGCTTTCTCGTATCATTCACAAGAAGGCAGGGACTATAGCTAAAAGCTTGCTACTCTACAAGAGAAGAAAACACTGTAACACCTGGGCTAGGCAGACACTAATCAAGTTAGCTCTTGCCTTGTTACTGAAGTAATAACTACATGAAGGAGACCAAAGTAGGGCTGGTCTTGTAGAAGGGACAAGGGACAGGAACAAAGGGCTTCCGATTCCCGAGGGTTGTTGTGGAATCCTAGGAAACAGAAGCTCTTTAAAACCACTGCCTGAACCCATCTTAATCACATAGAAAAGGGAGATGAAGAAAATGAGACTCCTACTGCCCAAAATAAAGAGCTCCAGAAAAAGTTCATTCTGTCTTTGGAAAGTGTTTAGATCGGAAGTCTCCACTCTGACACCAAGACCTCCCTCCACAGCACTCCATGTGCTGGACATTTCCTGCCTACTCACTGCACCAGGTCAAACTACACCACCTCCTCCTTGAGATGCTAATGGAAGCTAAAGGGCTTATGACTAAAAGGACTTCATGGGGGGCCGCGCAAGGAGATCCCACAGGGGTCTCGTGTAAAGAGATATTACCCAAAGGCTTACAGAATTTCCAGACAGCAAAATTCTTTTCCTAAACAAATATCACACCTATTTCCACTAGCACTGATCTAATCCAAACCACCTCCATTCTTGCCTAGACCACCACAAACTCCTCTCACATACCTATTCAACTCTAGCCTGCCCTCACAAAGCCATTCTGCTCACAAAAATACTGCGGTAATCCTTAAAAAAATAAGTGAGAACAAAACATTCTCTTCCTTTATAGACTTTGATAGCTGTGTTTAATCCACAGGTTTTTCTGTGAAACTCCCCTAAATCCCCCTAAAGCCCCGCGTAAGCCCTCTGCCTACTTTTCCAACCCCATCTCAAGCCATTCTCCACCTTGCCCACTTAGCCACCAGCTCACTGGCCTCTGTTTCCCCCATGTGCCAGGTTCTCCACTGTCTAAACAGACTTGCCCACAGCATTACCCTCCCCTGTCCTTTGTTCTTTCGTTCTACACCATTCTGTCTTTCCCATGACATTTATCTTACTCTGTCAATATTTAGATGCTTACTGAATGGCTTTCTCGTATCATTCACAAGAAGGCAGGGACTATAGCTAAAAGCTTGCTACTCTACAAGAGAAGAAAACACTGTAACACCTGGGCTAGGCAGACACTAATCAAGTTAGCTCTTGCCTTGTTACTGAAGTAATAACTACATGAAGGAGACCAAAGTAGGGCTGGTCTTGTAGAAGGGGACAAGGGACAGGAACAAAGGGCTTCCGATTCCCGAGGGTTGTTGTGGAATCCTAGGGAAACAGAAGCTCTTTTAAAACCACTGCCTGAACCCATCTTAATCACATACAGAATTCCAGAAACAAATAGCAAATTGGGAGGAGAAATACTGTCAGTTAAGAGATCTTTCAATAAAACACCCCAGTGAGAACCTACTGCATAGCTCAGGGAACTCTGCTCTGTGGTGACCTAAACGGAAGGGAAATCCAAGAGAGGGGATATATGTACGCCTAGAGCTGACACACTCTGCTCTACAGTAGAAACTAACACGACATCGTAAAGCAACCCTAAAAGAAATTAATTTTTAAAATTAAAAGCAAACAAACAAAAAATCCCAAATCACTTCTTACAGGCTTCCAAATATATGTACTGCTGTTGTTGTTTTGCAATCCCACAGACTGTGGCCCACCAGGCTCCTCTATCCATGGGATCTTCCAGGCAAGAACATGGAGTGGGTTGCCATTCCCTACTCCAGGGGTCTTCTCAACCCAGGGATCAAATCCTTGTCTCTTGCATTGCAGGCAGCTGCTTGACCACTACGCCACCTGAGAATCCAACATATAGTTGGCCTTCTTCCTAACCATCACTGTGATCAAAACAACGACCAGAGAAGACACATGTACTGACTGACCATATGGGTGCACCCAGCCCGCCCCACCCCCACCATCCTGTGCTCTGTGTGTCCATTACGTATGTAGACTGATCAGCAGTATCATGCAGGTTAAGACTTCAGGTTCTGGAGACAGACTGCCTAAACTCATAGTCCAGCTCTACCATTTACCCCATATATCTACCTAACTATGGCCAAGTTAATCTCTCTAAGCTTCTGCCTTTTTATCTATAACAAAAATAAAACCCATAGGAGTATCATGAGGATAAACTGCAAGCATTTATGAAAAAATGGGCCATGATGTCTGGCAATGTAGTAAGTGTTCAACACCCAGTCTTCCGATGAGGATTACAATAACATCCTTGAATCAGCAACATAACCATAAACCACTCTGCTGTTCCCTCTGGAACTATGAGGAACCACCAGGAATGGACCATTCTTTACACCCAGCTAGCGTCTCCCTAGCCAGCATCTCCTCAGCTAGCGTACATGAAGGAAACAAAGTAGGGCTGGTCTTGTAGAAGGACAAGGGAAACAAAGGGCTTCCGATTCCCGAGGGTTGTTGTGGAATCCTAGGGAAACAGAAGCTCTTTTAAAACCACTGCCTGAACCCATCTTAATCACATACAGAATTCCAGAAACAAATAGCAAATTGGGAGGAGAAATACTGTCAGTTAAGAGATCTTTCAATAAAACACCCCAGTGAGAACCTACTGCATAGCTCAGGGAACTCTGCTCTGTGGTGACCTAAACGGAAGGGAAATCCAAGAGAGGGGATATATGTACGCCTAGAGCTGACACACTCTGCTCTACAGTAGAAACTAACACGACATCGTAAAGCAACCCTAAAAGAAATTAATTTTTAAAATTAAAAGCAAACAAACAAAAAATCCCAAATCACTTCTTACAGGCTTCCAAATATATGTACTGCTGTTGTTGTTTTGCAATCCCACAGACTGTGGCCCACCAGGCTCCTCTATCCATGGGATCTTCCAGGCAAGAACATGGAGTGGGTTGCCATTCCCTACTCCAGGGGTCTTCTCAACCCAGGGATCAAATCCTTGTCTCTTGCATTGCAGGCAGCTGCTTGACCACTACGCCACCTGAGAATCCAACATATAGTTGGCCTTCTTCCTAACCATCACTGTGATCAAAACAACGACCAGAGAAGACACATGTACTGACTGACCATATGGGTGCACCCAGCCCGCCCCACCCCCACCATCCTGTGCTCTGTGTGTCCATTACGTATGTAGACTGATCAGCAGTATCATGCAGGTTAAGACTTCAGGTTCTGGAGACAGACTGCCTAAACTCATAGTCCAGCTCTACCATTTACCCCATATATCTACCTAACTATGGCCAAGTTAATCTCTCTAAGCTTCTGCCTTTTTATCTATAACAAAAATAAAACCCATAGGAGTATCATGAGGATAAACTGCAAGCATTTATGAAAAAATGGGCCATGATGTCTGGCAATGTAGTAAGTGTTCAACACCCAGTCTTCCGATGAGGATTACAATAACATCCTTGAATCAGCAACATAACCATAAACCACTCTGCTGTTCCCTCTGGAACTATGAGGAACCACCAGGAATGGACCATTCTTTACACCCAGCTAGCGTCTCCCTAGCCAGCATCTCCCTCAGCTAGCGTCCCACACTCCACACTGGACTGACTTCATCCACAGACTTTTGTGGCTAATTATATTCTGCTTCCCAAACTTCTTGGAACGCCTCACTGACCCAACCACACCGTCCAGAAAACCAAAAAGTCACAATCAGACTCTCATCTGGAATGGCTAACTCTCAAATTCTGTTCTGTTATTGGAGAAGAGCACCAGTAACAGGATGTTCATGTCTTTCAAAACCTGTTATGTGTGGCATTTCTGTTGTTACCTAACACACACTATTTTACCAGAGTTCTTTTTTGTTTCTCTGTAATTAATTAGTACCTTGCAGGGATAGTGTCTGAATAGTGACTTGCAAGGATATGTCTAAGGATGCAAGAATTATTCTAGCTATACCATCACCATCTGGTGGCAACGACTTTGACTGATAAGCCCTAAAAGACCATCTAAATCTCTTCCTTTATGTTATATTTTACTAATTTTGTTTGCTTTTAAACTCTTCTGACCAGGGATCAAACCCATATCCCTGCATTGCAAGGAGGATTCTTTTTTTTTTCAGCCATCTTTATCCTTTAGCATGTGTGGGCCTCCCATTGCAGTGGCCTCTTTTGTGGCAGAGCACCAGCTCGGAGTGCAGGCACTCCAGAGCACTGACTTATAATTGGACACACTGGCCCAGCCACTCCACAGCACATGGGATCTTCCTGAGCCAGGGACTGAACCAGTAACCCTTGCACTGCAAGGCTGACTCTTTACCCACTGGACCATCAGGGAGGCCCCACAAGGAAGATTCTTAACCATTGGCCCATCAGGGAAGTGCCTGTATTTTGTAAATTTAACCCTACTTTAGAAGCCACCAGATGCTAAATCTATATCCTAAGACTTTTAAGCCTTCTAAATCAGTATCAGAATCATATGATCCTAATCTGGGAACATACGTATCTGTAAACAACAAAACTCTGTAAAAGTTAAAAGTAAAATAAAAGTTAAAAAAAAAAAAGAATCATATGATCACTAAAGACACGCTACCGCTTTGTTGGCATCTGCTTGAATAGGCTGTATTGCCCTTGGGCTCCTGCAGTGGCCTCACGAACCACCCCATCCCCACCCCGCCCCTGTGGTCTTGAAGCTCCTCTCTCCTCCTTTACCTGGACTGCTGGAAGCCTGGCCGCCAGAGGGTGTGGCTGGCTGCCCTTGCTGCTTGGTCGAAGTGCTTGGCGCAGACTCGCTCTTCAAGCTGCCTAGACTCATTCCAGCAGGAGGCATCATGATCAGCCCCTCAGAGCGGGTCGCCTTGGGTTCCTCCATGCTTGTCATTTTCCTCATACTATGCTTGGGAGTACCAGTTGGGGAAGAGGAAGGCACAGATTCCTGGAAAGAAAGAAAAGAAAACTAGAAGCAGGAATAGAAGGTGATGACTCCATCTACCCTCCTAGAAGTCCCATCCCAGTCCCTGGAATCTTCAAAGACTCTATGCCACGTGCTATTTCTCAAGTCCCCCAGATCCACAAACAAGAGGCTCACAGGGTCATGATTCTTTCTGCCACGTTTTTAATTCTTTGCAGTACCTGTTGAAAACAATAGCAACTTTGTAGGTTTATATTTTATATTTGGGGCTACCTTGGTGGCTCAGTGGTAAAGAATCTTCCTGCCAATGCAGGAAACAAAGATTCAATCCCTGGGTCAGGAAGAGCCTGGAGAAGGAAATGGCAATTCAATCCAGTATTCTTGCCTGGAAAATCCCATGGACAGAGGAGCCTAGCAGACTACAGACCATGGAGTTGCAAAGAGTCAGAAACAACTTGCCAATTTGAGCACAGACATTTTTTCTTTTGGCTTAAGAGCAAATCTCAAGAGAACTGCTTACCCACAAGGAAGGAATTCTTAACCATTGGCCCATCAGGGAAGTGCCTGTATTTTGTAAATTTAACCCTACTTTAGAAGCCACCAGATGCTAAATCTATATCCTAAGACTTTTAAGCCTTCTAAATCAGTATCAGAATCATATGATCCTAATCTGGGAACATACGTATCTGTAAACAACAAAACTCTGTAAAAGTTAAAAGTAAAATAAAAGTTAAAAAAAAAAAAGAATCATATGATCACTAAAGACACGCTACCGCTTTGTTGGCATCTGCTTGAATAGGCTGTATTGCCCTTGGGCTCCTGCAGTGGCCTCACGAACCACCCCATCCCCACCCCGCCCCTGTGGTCTTGAAGCTCCTCTCTCCTCCTTTACCTGGACTGCTGGAAGCCTGGCCGCCAGAGGGTGTGGCTGGCTGCCCTTGCTGCTTGGTCGAAGTGCTTGGCGCAGACTCGCTCTTCAAGCTGCCTAGACTCATTCCAGCAGGAGGCATCATGATCAGCCCCTCAGAGCGGGTCGCCTTGGGTTCCTCCATGCTTGTCATTTTCCTCATACTATGCTTGGGAGTACCAGTTGGGGAAGAGGAAGGCACAGATTCCTGGAAAGAAAGAAAAGAAAACTAGAAGCAGGAATAGAAGGTGATGACTCCATCTACCCTCCTAGAAGTCCCATCCCAGTCCCTGGAATCTTCAAAGACTCTATGCCACGTGCTATTTCTCAAGTCCCCCAGATCCACAAACAAGAGGCTCACAGGGTCATGATTCTTTCTGCCACGTTTAATTCTTTGCAGTACCTGTTGAAAACAATAGCAACTTTGTAGGTTTATATTTTATATTTGGGGCTACCTTGGTGGCTCAGTGGTAAAGAATCTTCCTGCCAATGCAGGAAACAAAGATTCAATCCCTGGGTCAGGAAGAGCCTGGAGAAGGAAATGGCAATTCAATCCAGTATTCTTGCCTGGAAAATCCCATGGACAGAGGAGCCTAGCAGACTACAGACCATGGAGTTGCAAAGAGTCAGAAACAACTTGCCAATTTGAGCACAGACATTTTTTCTTTTGGCTTAAGAGCAAATCTCAAGATACTAATTACCGGTGGTTTAATCTAGGACAGTACAACAAAGGCAAACCTCTCCGGCAGACAACATTCTGTTGATTTGCTGGAGAAGAGGGACTCATTGTTCTAAGAAAATACATCTAACAGCAATACAGACTTGACAGTCCATGTAGAGAGGTAAATCTCACAGATAAATTAAGCATATTACAAATAACTTTTAACAATCAACACACTCCAAGCAACCCTTATGGAATTCCACAGAACCAGCACTGTTATGTAACAAGATACAGTTTTTTAGGATAGAAGGAAATAAAATAGTATCATCAAGAAAAATATCACCCAGGGTAAGAAGGGAGGAAGAAAGAAAGGAAGAAGGGAGGGAGAAAGGAATTCCTTTAATGATCCTTAAGAAGGATTCTTCTACACAGGTGGGAAGTGATTTATCAAGGCGGCGGCAGGAAGAGGGAGGAGGTGAAGTGATACGCAGACTTTCCCAAGTGATGAAATACGTTAAAGAAAAGTTTTCAGAATTTTCATTTTTAAGTAACGAATGTGAATTGACTGCTGAATCCCGTAAGGTTTTTCCAAATAACCAGGAGACAAAAAAAAGCATATTATACCTTGAAGAAAAAGCGATCCTTGTATGTGCTGTCACTTAAAATCAAATCCTCAAAAACAAATACAGGGAAATGTTTTCAGTAAAATGTCACAAACTATATGCTGTTATTTGGCATACTTAACAAAATAGAAATGCATCTGCAAAAATTTCTTGAGATATTTTGGCAATTCTTCTTTATAAGCGAACTTCAGAGTCAGCTCATAAGCCCATATACAGATAAATCTAATACAGAAAGTAAGTCCTTTACCTTTTTAGGAGGGGAGAGGATCAAAAACGGTATTACTGAACTTGATCACCCACTCTGGTTGTGGCTTAGCTGATCTTTTCCTAAAACTTCAGGCCTCAAAACAAAGATTTCCCACAAACAAATACATTCCAAAGAACTAACCAAAGGCTCATAAGACACTTCTCAAGGAAGAAGTCAGCTCTCCCGAGGGCAGCAAGGAAGGACAGCAGAGGTGGAACAGAGAGGCAGTGCCCTGAGGAGACGGTGGGGACGACCGTCAAGGGCAAACACCAGCTCAGACACATTTGTTTAATATGCAGTCCTGTTAATTACAAACACTTCACAGTAAGAAAAAGTGAGCAAGAAATTTTAGAAACAATTACCAATGTTTCTTTTTTTAAATGGAATTTTCTTTTATTTTCTTTAAGGCTCGAGTCAGTAAATAGCAAAATGCCTATCAGTCAAATATGAAAAGAGATTTTCTTCATTAACACCAAGGTGACTAGTTCTCTACCAGGCCTACCATGAAAGGCCAATGACAATTTTTTTTTTTACTGTCTTAAAAAATGCACATAAGTGAAAGCCTATTTCTCACTGTTACAGGAAGACCTGTTATTCCAACAGGGCTATTATATTAGCCCTGAATATTCATTGGAAGGACTGATGCTGAAGCTGAAGCTCCAATACTTCAGCCACCCAATGTGAAGAGCTGACCCACTGGAAAGGACCCTGATGCTTGGCAAAACAGAAGGCAAGAAGAGAAGGGTGAGACAGAAGGTCAGATGGCATCACTGATTCAATGGACACAACTTTGAGCAAACTCTAGCAGACAGTGAGGACAGGGAAGCCTGGCATGCTGCAGTCCACAGGGTCCCAAAGAGTCGGACGTGACTGAGCAACTGAACAACAACACAACCACCAAAGCTGGAGAGCCATACTGTACTCCTCATATACATTTAATCCAAAAGGACTATTTCATTTACCTAAGTCTCACTTTCTGTATCCTGAAAAACGACATAAATAATACCTCTTAGGTTGCTAATAAGGACAAGATGAACAAATACATAAACAGCTTAGCACAGGCCGCTGTATAGCAGGCATTCAGGAAACACAGGCTATTCACATTGCTACCATGGAAACCAGTAACTAGAGTTTCATTAAACACACACCTAACACACAAGGCGTCTCCATTCAGCAGTTCAGTCTCCAGGAGAGAGGATCAAAACGTATTACTGAACTTGATCACCCACTCTGGTTGTGGCTTAGCTGATCTTTTCCTAAAACTTCAGGCCTCAAAACAAAGATTTCCCACAAACAAATACATTCCAAAGAACTAACCAAAGGCTCATAAGACACTTCTCAAGGAAGAAGTCAGCTCTCCCGAGGGCAGCAAGGAAGGACAGCAGAGGTGGAACAGAGAGGCAGTGCCCTGAGGAGACGGTGGGGACGACCGTCAAGGGCAAACACCAGCTCAGACACATTTGTTTAATATGCAGTCCTGTTAATTACAAACACTTCACAGTAAGAAAAAGTGAGCAAGAAATTTTAGAAACAATTACCAATTTTTCTTTTTATAAATGGAATTTTCTTTTATTTTCTTTAAGGCTCGAGTCAGTAAATAGCAAAATGCCTATCAGTCAAATATGAAAAGAGATTTTCTTCATTAACACCAAGGTGACTAGTTCTCTACCAGGCCTACCATGAAAGGCCAATGACAATTTTTTTTTTTTTTTACTGTCTTAAAAAATGCACATAAGTGAAAGCCTATTTCTCACTGTTACAGGAAGACCTGTTATTCCAACAGGGCTATTATATTAGCCCTGAATATTCATTGGAAGGACTGATGCTGAAGCTGAAGCTCCAATACTTCAGCCACCCAATGTGAAGAGCTGACCCACTGGAAAGGACCCTGATGCTTGGCAAAACAGAAGGCAAGAAGAGAAGGGTGAGACAGAAGGTCAGATGGCATCACTGATTCAATGGACACAACTTTGAGCAAACTCTAGCAGACAGTGAGGACAGGGAAGCCTGGCATGCTGCAGTCCACAGGGTCCCAAAGAGTCGGACGTGACTGAGCAACTGAACAACAACACAACCACCAAAGCTGGAGAGCCATACTGTACTCCTCATATACATTTAATCCAAAAGGACTATTTCATTTACCTAAGTCTCACTTTCTGTATCCTGAAAAACGACATAAATAATACCTCTTAGGTTGCTAATAAGGACAAGATGAACAAATACATAAACAGCTTAGCACAGGCCGCTGTATAGCAGGCATTCAGGAAACACAGGCTATTCACATTGCTACCATGGAAACCAGTAACTAGAGTTTCATTAAAACACACACCTAACACACAAGGCGTCTCCATTTCCAGCAATGGTCCTCAGTCTCCTCAATTGGAAAAATGGTGGGATCATCCCCAAGGTCTTTTCAGTGCTAAGTCTGTGGCTCACGGGGCCTTCTCATTTTCATCATTTATTCTCAGTGAGTCCTAGCTTCTCTAAATGTAAAATGAAAACAGCAATCTTCATCCCAGTTACCTCCAAATGTTATTATAAGAAATAAGCACTAAGGTAATTTTCAAGCATAAAGCAATATACTCCATAAGAGTTTATTCTTATGAGATCTTGAAAAGGCTTCAGACAAGCCTTGAGCCAGAGACTTCTAAAAAAAACCACACAGTGTAAAACGTTGATTACTCTGAGTTCTGTCTGGAAGGAAAGAACTATAAAGACCATTCTGCTGATCTGTTTGCTAAAATAAATGACTGCAAACAGTTAGTGAAAGTTACAATTTCTCCTACCTCTGTTAAAGGTTAGTTGAAATGTTAATAAAATCTCAAAGAAAATATTCTTCGGGCCACGTATACTACAAAAGTAACAGTGGTTAGGAATCATCTTATGGCAACATCTGAATTTTTCGATTGGGATTCCAAGGCCAGGTGAACTGAGAAGGGAATGGGTGCTGACTGCTCACCTTATCCTGTAAGGTAAAGGTCCCAGGAAAGCCCGCAAAGAGAAACTTGTTCTTGACTTTCAACTTGCCCAAATTTGCCACCATCAGATTATTGGATCTGGAACTTTCTGGGATGAGGAGAACAGGAGCACCAGCCTCAATATCCAGGAGAACCCGCGAAGAGCGCTGCGCCTGAGCTCTCACCTGGAAGAAGGAAAGCAGAATGAGACATTCACCAGTTCCCTAATTTGACAGCCAAATAACCTCAAGTTCCCAGAAGCTTCATGAAGTTATAAATCCGAAACCACTAAAATCACACAGAATATATTCTGTGAACACAGGGAGTTAAATTAGAAACCAGTAACAGGAAAATAATGGAAAATCCCCAAATATCTGGAAATTAAACTATATACTTCCAAACAACCCATGGGTCGCAGAAGAAATCACAAGAGAAATTTTTAAAAAAAATTTTGACCTTAATGATAAAGAAAAAACAGCACATCAAAATTCATGGAGTGAATTTTAAAGCACTTAGAAAGGTCCCTGAAGACTGTGATGACCTGAATGGGAAGCAAGACCAAAAGGGAGGGGATACACGTATGTGTGCAGCTGACTCACTGTGCTCTACAGTGGACAGGAATACAACACTGTAAAGCAACTACACAGAACTAACTACAGGAAAGAAAGAAGGAAGAAAGGGGGGGAAAGGCACTTGAATAAAAATGTTTAGCATTCAATGCTTATTTTACATAAAAGAAGATCTAAAATCAATAAAGCTTCCAGGTCTGCTCTTGGCTCTCCCCTGAGCCGGCTGCTGTGAGGCCCGCTGTTCTCACAGCGTCTCCCACTTTCTCCCTTAAGTCAGCCCTCTGTTCTGGCAGCGACTCTCCCTTCCCCCACTCTAATAAACTTTACTTTCCTCTCAAAAAAAAACCCAATAAAGCTTCCAGCTTAAGAAGCTAGAAAAGCAAAATAAAACTAAGTAAGGAGAAGGAAGAAAATAATGAAGAGCAGAAATCAGTTATTTAGAAAACATAAATAAGAGAGAAAAATCAATTAAACATTCATAGAACACTCTACCTGACCACTGGTTTACATTCTTTTCAAGGGCACACAGCACGCTTGTTAAAGAGTATGCACGGGCCTAACACAGGCCTCAATAAACTGATTACGCAAAGAGATTTATGAAAGTGATAAAACCTCTACCTATTGAATCAAGAAAAGAAAGAAAACAAGTCACCACCACCAGAAGGGTCACAGACACGGCTACAGAGTTTAAACCATTAAAAGACATGGAGCCTATGAACAAGGTCATGCCAACAAACTGACGATTCAGATGAATTAGACAGATTCCTTAAAAACGCACGCCAACTATCTACAGCCAACGTCATATGAGTTAACATCTGAGAAAGACAATGTTTTCCGTCTAAGATAAGGAACAAAGCATGGATGCCCCCTCTCACCATTTCCATTCAACACTGTAGCTGAGGTCCTAGTCCACACAAAAAGGTATATAGGTTGGGAAGGAAAATGGAAAACTCTGTTATTCACAGATGACATAATCGTCTGTGTAGAAAACCGTAAAGAATCTAAAGGAACTAGAGTGATTAAGTAAATTTAGCAACACTGCAGGATATGAGCTCAACATGTCAGTATACTCAAATCAATGATAGTTCTTCAACTTCCAATAAACAAGAGGACATGAATTTTTTTTCACTGATATAATCTCTAATAGCATCAAAATGCTGAAATACCTAATGATAAGTTTAACAAAACACGTGTTTAAGAACAATACACCTGAAACTACGAAACACTGTGGAGAATGGAGAAATATACCACACTCAAGGATCCAAAGACTCAATATTGTTAAGCTGTCAATTCTCCAGATACATGGCTTCAAGAAAATCCCAATCAAAATTCTAGACAACTTTACTGTAAAAACAGACAAGCTGATTCTAAACTTTATAGAGGAAGAACAAAAGACCTCAAATTGCCAACAGATCTCTGCAGAAGAACTCAGAAGACTTGCACTATCTCATTTCAAGACATACCATAAAGCAACAGCAATCAAGACAAGGGGAGGGGACTTCCCTGGTGGTCCGGTGGCTATGACTCTATGCTCCCAATGCAGGGGAACTAGATCCCATATGTCTCAACAAAAGAGTTCTCATGCTGCAACAAAGATGGCAGACCCCACACGCTGAAACTAGGGCACTAGCTGGGGCAGCTAAATACAGGCTTTAAAAATTAAGTTTAAAAAAAAAAAAAGACAAGGGGGAAGGACTTCCCCGGTAGCCCACTGGTTAAGATCTGCCTATCAATACAGAGGACACAGTCCAATCCCCGGTCCAGGAATATCCCACATACTGCAGGGCAACTAACCTGGTGAGACACAGCCACTGAAGCCCCTACACCCAGAGTCAATGCTCCACTTCTCAGAAGCCCCCACTCGCTGCAACTAGGGAAAGCCTGCACACAGCACAGCAACGAAGACTCAACACAGCCAATAAATAAATGGTTTTTTAGGAAAAGACAAGGGAGTACACAATTAACTATAAATCAAAGAAATAGAATAGAGAGGATTCTCAACATAAGTGTCAAGGTAATTCAGTGGGAAAAGAATAGTCTGGATAGATATATGGGGGAAAAAAAATTTCTCAACTCTCACTTCATAAAATACAGAAAAATTAACTCTAAATGTAAGAGATCTAAAATTATAACACTTCTAAAAGAAGAAAATAGAGATTTATTGCCACTTGATGGTACGCAGATTTCTCTGACAAAATGCAATAGCATGAACCATAAAAGAAAAAAAAATCAAACTTCATCAAAATGAATGACTTCTGCTTTTCAAAAACTAGTATTAAACAAATGAGGGGGGAAGCCATCAACTAAAAAAAAAATTGCAATACATATTATCAAAGGTCTTATATCCAGAATATATAAAGGAAGAAATAATGTCAATTCTACACAATCTGTTCTGAAAATAGAAGGCGGAACACTTCCTGATTTACCCTACAAGGACAGCATGGCCCAGTTACCAAAACCAGAACAGGCATTTTTCTTTTCAAGAAAACTACAAACTCATATCCCTCAGGAGCACAGATAGAAAATCTGTAAGGTATCAGAATAAAGAATAGAAACCAGGTGGCTGAGGAAAAGTAATTGAGAAAGAGACCCTCCTCCAAATGTCCTTTTTGGCTTTGATTCTATAACTAAAACAATATACAACACAGTCAAGAATTTTTAACTTAAAACATAAAACTGTTAAACGCTCCCTCTACGAAGAACTTAAATTATAATCTTTTACCTAATAGAGCGTAAAAATAAACAACCTAACAAGTTTTACAAAGAACCAAATTGTAACTATTTCCTGTGGTTCCCAAACTGTGTGCCAAGACCGAAGGCTGCCTCACACCCACAGGTGCAGTGCCAGGGCATTTTACACCTTTCGTGCAAACACTTCATCTGCTGGCCACTGCACACACTACCAGCTTGAAGTGGCTCACACTCAATGTTAGGTCATGCTACATTCCTTCCAATGATGTCATGTCTTTGCAAAGCTGGGTCTTAAGCAGCTGCTGTGATAAAAAGCAAGTACCATGAGAAAATCAGTGTGTCAAAGGAAATGAGGGCTGTGATGTCCAACCCGATTCCAAGGATGAAGAGCTGTTCTGTGCCCAGGAGACACGTACATCCTACTAGGAAGTAATTATGGCTATTTAAGAAAGAAATAAAAATATCATCTTACACTTAAACGTGTTACTTTTTCAAACAGCTACTAAATTGTTGGACGGACGTACTTATGAAGCTGTTTGGACCTAATCACTTTGGAAACGGAAAGACCATTTGGTGTTTCTTTTGGCCTAGCATGTGTCACAGAAAATCTTCCAAGATGGAGCCATGAGCTGAGAAGTCTGAGAACTACATCTGAAACAAACCCTCTTTTTATAACAGATCCCTTCTTGGGGACCACTTCCCAGGAGAAATATCCCCAGTGAAGTCTTAAGTGTTATCTATAAACTTGTTTATCTTTATTAAAGCAAGCCAAAGCTAAACTTTAAAGGAAATTAAAACACAGCACAATAATAAGGAATATAAGCTCTCTGATTACAGTAAGATTTCTGTGGATAATCAGCTACATGGAGGACCTTAGTAAAGCTTAAGATTACCCAACTACCTTCACTTTCCTCAGTGAGATTTTCTAGATTACCTCTGGAGATTTAAAAGTTCTGCTGATGAGTCAAACAGGAAAAGCATCTTGGATCCAGGACACTACCTACCGTCTGCCCCTCGATGGCAGCTCGCTGGCGCCCTAGCACATCCTGCAGCTGAGTGAAGTGCTGGATGAAGGCCACCACCTCCGCCTGGAAGCGCTGGGTGTGCACGTACTGCACGGACGCCATCTGGAGGCTCACTCGAATGTCGTGCTCCCTTCGGAGCAGAGGGTCAGGCCGGCCGTATCTAGGAGCAGCAGGATGCAGGTGAGGGTGTAAAAAACACCTGGTCTGACGCAGGGGCCTCCCTGAAAATAGCTTTAACTATTAAGATGGAAATCCACCATCAGGTTTTAGAAAGCAAACTCCAATAACCACCTCCTTTCTAAGCTTCTGCCACGTGCCAAGGACATTAAATAAAAGTCTGGTGCAATGGCCAGGGCCATGAACAGGGGGACGGCTCTGGGCATTGAGATCACTCCTGATTCCACAGCTCACTCAAAAGTCACCCAGGGTTCAGACCTTTCACCTGAGTCTCTTTTCCCCTGCCTTTAAGAAAAAACGAATGTTCCTGCTCACTCTTTCAGCAAAGACTGTGACAACATGGGCTTGAAAGGTAACATAAAACATCAAAAAACAACTGGTGAAGAAAACCAGGCAACAGAACCAATGTTTCTGGGGCAGTCTATCTTCAGGAAGCTGAAAGAAGCCTTTTCACTTCAGTGAAAGGCAGGCCAAAGAGTTTTAGCATCTACATTCACTGATAAATTAGAAAACTTATACAAATGGTTTTAAATTTAATGGGACATGATGACACAATAATAAATTATTATACAGAACATAGTCACTGAGGAAAGGAACTCATATTAGCTGAGCACCAATTCGGTGCCATGGAGAGAGCTAAGAGTTTTATATTAATCATCTCATTTATTAAAGAACCATGCCCCTGTGGTAGCTAACAATACAAACAGGCCACTCTAAATTCTCAGAAGAGTATGACATGCCCCCTCTGGAAATGAAAGAAAAACTTCTCAGACATCTTTAGGGACCACGTTTCTCAACTCTGTTTGAACATTAAAATCAACTTGGCTAATTAAACAAACAAACGAACAAAAAAGAACCCTATCACAGACCAGAGCACTCACGGGCAGAGCAGGATATCTGTATGTTCTAACAGCTCCCTTAAAGGCGGAAAAATCGTACCTTTTAATTTTTCTGTTTTCTGAGAAAATCATTCTTGAATAACTACATAGGCCTAAAAACACCATCTAAATTTCAACACTGAATACAGGTTGTATTTATACCGGGAAATATGCATAATGCAATTTAAAACCCCTATTTTCAACAACTTTCTCAAGCTGAAATCATCCCAGATATTCAGAGCTAGATGGAAATTGACCTAACGTAGTCTCCTTAATATTTCAATAGAAAAACTGATGCATAGAGATTAAATGACTTGTTCAAAGTCACACAACACCTTGTGTGGAAGCGGTGGACTGTAATAATAATCACAATTATTTCAGTCACACCCCACTTATTTATTAAGCCTGAGCAGCCCACTTCAATGCAGATCCATTTTAATATAGATCAGGATTCCTCACAACTAGATCAAATCAATTTCATACAAAAGGTTACTTTTTAAAGAACTTTTCTTCACTGCTTAGCAGACAAGAATTTGAAACGGGAAGCAATGAGGATAGGAAAGCTCGACGTTTTTACTTAAAAGTCCGGAAGGTGAGAGCTTCTTCCCCACTTGTAGTGAAGCGTTCTCGGTAGAACTCTCCGTGGGAGGTAAGGTCGCTCAGAGACAGGCTCCCGATGCTTCCCTGTAAGGCCAGGTCTCCCTCTAGAAAAAAGGTGAAAAATCAGAACACATTCTTGAATACCTTTTTTCTGTCACATACCTTAAATTTGCCTGAAATTGATATATTCATGCCTCAGACTTTACACCATTTAACGAAATGCAGTATCAATGGTGAAGTTTCACATTCTAATATAAACAGAAAAACATTTTATGGACTATTTCACATAGCTTCGATGCAGAAGTCCAAAGGGATTGAAACAACACTGTAGGGTCACATTTTAACACTTAAAAAAAAAAAAGAAATGCAAACGCAATTTAATGGATAAAACATTTACAAATACAGAGAAGAGCGTGTTCTATTCTGAGATCAGACCGCTAACTAGAATTAGTAAGGTCTATTTTGTGCTACTGATAAAAGAATCAAGGAGGAAATGTCAGAGGTGTTAATCAAGCAGCATTAAATGAGTCTTTTAGTGTGATTCAATTAAAAGGTGACATTAATCAGATAGACATGAGAGACACAGATTTGAACCTACTCTGATATCACACAAAGTGAAGCTCCCAGAAAGCAGGTAGAAGAAAGCGAAATGTTGAAACATGTACCCGGTGTGTACCTATGAATCATTCTCAGTATGGTGTATTTTCAACAACTTTCTCAAGCTGAAATCATCCCAGATATTCAGAGCTAGATGGAAATTGACCTAACGTAGTCTCCTTAATATTTCAATAGAAAAACTGATGCATAGAGATTAAATGACTTGTTCAAAGTCACACAACACCTTGTGTGGAAGCGGTGGACTGTAATAATAATCACAATTATTTCAGTCACACCCCACTTATTTATTAAGCCTGAGCAGCCCACTTCAATGCAGATCCATTTTAATATAGATCAGGATTCCTCACAACTAGATCAAATCAATTTCATACAAAAGGTTACTTTTTAAAGAACTTTTCTTCACTGCTTAGCAGACAAGAATTTGAAACGGGAAGCAATGAGGATAGGAAAGCTCGACGTTTTTACTTAAAAGTCCGGAAGGTGAGAGCTTCTTCCCCACTTGTAGTGAAGCGTTCTCGGTAGAACTCTCCGTGGGAGGTAAGGTCGCTCAGAGACAGGCTCCCGATGCTTCCCTGTAAGGCCAGGTCTCCCTCTAGAAAAAAGGTGAAAAATCAGAACACATTCTTGAATACCTTTTTTCTGTCACATACCTTAAATTTGCCTGAAATTGATATATTCATGCCTCAGACTTTACACCATTTAACGAAATGCAGTATCAATGGTGAAGTTTCACATTCTAATATAAACAGAAAAACATTTTATGGACTATTTCACATAGCTTCGATGCAGAAGTCCAAAGGGATTGAAACAACACTGTAGGGTCACATTTTAACACTTAAAAAAAAAAAAGAAATGCAAACGCAATTTAATGGATAAAACATTTACAAATACAGAGAAGAGCGTGTTCTATTCTGAGATCAGACCGCTAACTAGAATTAGTAAGGTCTATTTTGTGCTACTGATAAAAGAATCAAGGAGGAAATGTCAGAGGTGTTAATCAAGCAGCATTAAATGAGTCTTTTAGTGTGATTCAATTAAAAGGTGACATTAATCAGATAGACATGAGAGACACAGATTTGAACCTACTCTGATATCACACAAAGTGAAGCTCCCAGAAAGCAGGTAGAAGAAAGACGAAATGTTGAAACATGTACCCCGGGGTGTGTACCTATGAATCATTCTCAGTATGGTGTAGACATTGAAAAGGAATATTCTGAACTATTGCTTCTGTAAAACAAACTTCATAATTAGCAATACAAAATAATGACTTCGGTGTATGCATTTGGCAGGCTAGTTCTACTCCCAATGAAGACACATTACTTGTTCTTGGTTCTTAGTGTCCTCTGACAAAAACACCCAGGCTTCTCCCAATCCTAAATACCTACCTCTTCTAGGAATCTTTTATAAATAAATACCAGGCATGAAACCTCAATGTTAGTTCATCCTTTCCCCAAAAGACATTCTTATTTTATTACAAAGTCAACATCTGAGCTTTGTAGTCTTATTTCATTACCAGGTTACTAACGCTAAACGCTAAAACCAAAACCCTAATCCCTAACCCTAACCCTGTTGTGGGCAGTATTTTATGCTCATTTTTGTATATCTCTTCGATTTAGAGCCTGATGTAGCTCATCACTTGCGTCCTACTAGGAATTAACAACCCATCCTGTCCCATCAAGAAGAAGGCTGGCTTTGCTGCAATATCCCCCTACCTAAACCAACCTCCTGTCCTGGTTTCCCAGAGGCAGCCCTGCTATATGTCTGTTTCCCAGCTGCAATTACTAATAATGTCCCCTTGCACATTCCAAGATGTCTCAGCTTTGGACAAAGAAGTTGTGTAGTCACCCAGACGGCTCTTTTAAAACACAGATAGATGTCAGGGCCCCATCCCAACCCACAGAATCAGATTCTTGGGATGGGGAAGGAGCTGCATTTCAACAGGCTACCCAGATGATTCTCACCCATAAGCCAGTACCTGGAAACCACAACTGCCAATCACAGCCAGACCAGTAACCACAATCCAGCCACTGAGCCACACCTTCCTTGGCCCATGAAGACAATGAGACTTGTGAGCAGCATATTCAAATGCTTCCCAGATCCTGCAAGTCTGACTTTGCCCACTTACCAATCATCTCCAGGTGTGCCACCAATTTGGACACATTCGCCTTGGCCAGGTGCTTGCACGAGATTCAATTAAAAGGTGACATTAATCAGATAGACATGAGAGACACAGATTTGAACCTACTCTGATATCACACAAAGTGAAGCTCCCAGAAAGCAGGTAGAAGAAAGCGAAATGTTGAAACATGTACCCCGGGGTGTGTACCTATGAATCATTCTCAGTATGGTGTAGACATTGAAAAGGAATATTCTGAACTATTGCTTCTGTAAAACAAACTTCATAATTAGCAATACAAAATAATGACTTCGGTGTATGCATTTGGCAGGCTAGTTCTACTCCCAATGAAGACACATTACTTGTTCTTGGTTCTTAGTGTCCTCTGACAAAAACACCCAGGCTTCTCCCAATCCTAAATACCTACCTCTTCTAGGAATCTTTTATAAATAAATACCAGGCATGAAACCTCAATGTTAGTTCATCCTTTCCCCAAAAGACATTCTTATTTTATTACAAAGTCAACATCTGAGCTTTGTAGTCTTATTTCATTACCAGGTTACTAACGCTAAACGCTAAAACCAAAACCCTAATCCCTAACCCTAACCCTGTTGTGGGCAGTATTTTATGCTCATTTTTGTATATCTCTTCGATTTAGAGCCTGATGTAGCTCATCACTTGCGTCCTACTAGGAATTAACAACCCATCCTGTCCCATCAAGAAGAAGGCTGGCTTTGCTGCAATATCCCCCTACCTAAACCAACCTCCTGTCCTGGTTTCCCAGAGGCAGCCCTGCTATATGTCTGTTTCCCAGCTGCAATTACTAATAATGTCCCCTTGCACATTCCAAGATGTCTCAGCTTTGGACAAAGAAGTTGTGTAGTCACCCAGACGGCTCTTTTAAAACACAGATAGATGTCAGGGCCCCATCCCAACCCACAGAATCAGATTCTTGGGATGGGGAAGGAGCTGCATTTCAACAGGCTACCCAGATGATTCTCACCCATAAGCCAGTACCTGGAAACCACAACTGCCAATCACAGCCAGACCAGTAACCACAATCCAGCCACTGAGCCACACCTTCCTTGGCCCATGAAGACAATGAGACTTGTGAGCAGCATATTCAAATGCTTCCCAGATCCTGCAAGTCTGACTTTGCCCACTTACCAATCATCTCCAGGTGTGCCACCAATTTGGACACATTCGCCTTGGCAAGCTCACTGGTGGTCTTATTCAGCACGAGAGAAAGCGAATGAACCTGAGAACACAGGAGGTAAGGCAAAGCAAACATTACGAGGGGGTAAAGGTACCTTTCAACAAGCAGCAAGGAGAAAAATGCTGCAAGTCTCATGAAATCTGAAGACAAGGTTTTTATCTGACTGATGCCAATGCATTACGGCTTTTCTTAGACAGCCAAACCTTAAGAAGAAGAGAGAACTGATAGGAAAGGAGCTCAACTGGGCAGTGTTTTCTCTACGGTTGCCTTGTCTATTCTTTTTATTATAATTTTTTTCTTTTTTCTTTCTTTTTTTTTGTATGTTGGTTGGGAAGCTTTTTTTGGCTTCATCTATTCTTTGTTAGCAAAATGTTTTACATTATAAAATAATTTTTCTCCTTTCTGCATTCATCTCTAATATTGGACTATTCTGTAATCACTTATTACAGATTCATTAAGTCCACCCTAAGAAATTTGTCAAAGCAAAATGATAAATATGTTTAATGTTCAATATCTTCAGACAAATATTTCATAGAAGCACTTGCTGACCAACTGGGACTTCACTTAGGAACCACAATCAAAGATTTCCTTGTCCAGAGACAACTATCAATAGAAGAAAACCAAAATCCTCTATCTTGGGAACAGCATTCTTTGAAACAAATAAATCCTATAATATAATTCTGTCATTTTAGCTACAAAAAGGACTCTTGTGTCTATGATTTATGGAGGCAAGCACCTAAGTGCCATCACTGGGTAAGGCATCAGCTGAAAAGAAGGAAGGAGGGAAGAGGAGACACGAAATTCTAAACCCCAGTTCATACACCCTGATTCCAATGGCAGAGTCAAAGACACAAACCCTGTATCTTTAATCCCTACCACAAAGTAGAGGCTGAATGCAGGTCTGATGGATGAAAAAAAAGGAAAAAGAAAGAAAATAGCAGGAGAGAAAAGGAAAAGAGAAAAGACATTTGCAGAGGGAAGGCAGAGAAAAAAGGAGAGAACTGTTACAGATGGAGCAGTGACCATGGGGCCACTTCAAAGGCACGGGGGTCCCCTCGCAGTGGCTTCTGGATGCAGATGACAAAAGGATCTCAAGGAACTTACAGGAGCCAAAGGAAAGGGATACCTTGAGATCCAGTTTGGTGTTAACCGGATCCTGAAGTTCAGACTCAACTGAAGCACTTGATTCCGATCTCACGTTCTGTAGAGTGTCCTCAGGCGGTATCTTCATTGCATGGTTGTCTGCCGTGGAGCCAATTCCAAAAAAATCAAGGATCACAACCCAGGTCTGCAGCGTGATCAACACATCCAAGCAGTTAAAATCCACGTCAATACTCCGGTTAACTCGACTGTACATGGAAGCGAATTCTGGATGCTTCTTATCCACCAAGAATATATTGATATGGACCAAGGAATCCTCAAATTTACTCCTTCCGGCTAGTACCTTGGGCTGATCTACCGTTGGAGAAGGAGGTGGGGTCAAGGGGTAGTCCTTGTCCTGAACCTCCTTTTGCTTCTTCCGCGAGGCTGAGGTAGGTCTCTGATACAGCTGGAACACATTGGGCGCTTCCTCCATGTGGGAGGGGAGAGACCGAGGCATGTCCGGATACTCCACGTTGGACACGGAAGGGCAGGACTGAGAGAGATACTCTTTCTGGGCTAAACTGGATGGCTTCGGGGCTCCGCGAGACACCATCAGGTTCTTGTATTTGGAATCGGGATTCCTCTCCAGCAAGTCCTCCATCAGGAGAGCGCAAGGCAATCTGAATGGATAAAGTCTGAGGGTGCTCTTTACTGAACTCCACCTCAAAGTCCTGAAATTTTAAGCTCACAAGTCCCTGGGCCCCCAAAGTCAGATCTCCACTTAGCTGAACTTGAAGCTCTGATATACAAAAGTTGGCTTGAATCTGGTTGACCTCACAGATAAGGACTTTTGAGAAGAGTTAGATTCCAATGGCAGAGTCAAAGTATCTTTAATCCCTACCACAAAGTAGGCTGAATGCAGGTCTGATGGATGAAAAAAAGGAAAAGAAAGAAAATAGCAGGAGAGAAAAGGAAAGAGAAAAGACATTTGCAGAGGGAAGGCAGAGAAAAAAGGAGAGAACTGTTACAGATGGAGCAGTGACCATGGGGCCACTTCAAAGGCACGGGGGTCCCCTCGCAGTGGCTTCTGGATGCAGATGACAAAAGGATCTCAAGGAACTTACAGGAGCCAAAGGAAAGGGATACCTTGAGATCCAGTTTGGTGTTAACCGGATCCTGAAGTTCAGACTCAACTGAAGCACTTGATTCCGATCTCACGTTCTGTAGAGTGTCCTCAGGCGGTATCTTCATTGCATGGTTGTCTGCCGTGGAGCCAATTCCAAAAATCAAGGATCACAACCCAGGTCTGCAGCGTGATCAACACATCCAAGCAGTTAAAATCCACGTCAATACTCCGGTTAACTCGACTGTACATGGAAGCGAATTCTGGATGCTTCTTATCCACCAAGAATATATTGATATGGACCAAGGAATCCTCAAATTTACTCCTTCCGGCTAGTACCTTGGGCTGATCTACCGTTGGAGAAGGAGGTGGGGTCAAGGGGTAGTCCTTGTCCTGAACCTCCTTTTGCTTCTTCCGCGAGGCTGAGGTAGGTCTCTGATACAGCTGGAACACATTGGGCGCTTCCTCCATGTGGGAGGGGAGAGACCGAGGCATGTCCGGATACTCCACGTTGGACACGGAAGGGCAGGACTGAGAGAGATACTCTTTCTGGGCTAAACTGGATGGCTTCGGGGCTCCGCGAGACACCATCAGGTTCTTGTATTTGGAATCGGGATTCCTCTCCAGCAAGTCCTCCATCAGGAGAGAGCGCAAGGCAATCTGAATGGATAAAGTCTGAGGGTGCTCTTTACTGAACTCCACCTCAAAGTCCTGAAATTTTAAGCTCACAAGTCCCTGGGCCCCCAAAGTCAGATCTCCACTTAGCTGAACTTGAAGCTCTGATATACAAAAGTTGGCTTGAATCTGGGTAAAGGGTTTGACTTCCTTCACAGATAAGGACTTTTGAGAAGAGTTAGAAAGGCTGGAGTGGCTGAACAATCCATTCTCCTTCCTTTCAGCGGAAGGTTCTCCACAGGTACTGAGGGGAGGTAGAGGAGAGTTAGGGCAGGGTGAGGAGGCTGCGCTGACTGGAAACTTATTCAGGTCTTCACTATACACCAGATTGTCCAGCGTTTGTAAAACCTGCTCATACACATGCTTTGCTAACACCACCTGTATTTGAAGAGAAAAATTCAGTTATTCCACTACTACTGGCAGCTGTGCTCATATGCACTGCCCACAAACTTTTTACAGCTTTCACCAAGAGGCATATATATATATATATGTTATGTATATATACTATATATATGTTGTATATATATAACATACATATAAAACATATATATAACATATATATGTTATATATATTATATGTGTATAACATATATAACATATATGTGTTATATATATTATATGTATATAACTTATAAGATATATTTTATTTAAATTTACTTATTTTTAATTGGAGGACAACTGCTTTACAATATTGTGTTGGTTTCTGCCATATATCAACTCCACAAAACATTTTAAATTAGATGGCAGCAAGAACTATCTCTGTGTTTCTTTTCTGTCCTTACCTCCCTCTGACCTACATCTATTTCCAAGACTCTCCCCTAAATACCTCACACAATATATGTTCAATAAGCGCTATTAACTGTCGACTTTAGTCTGCAAAATCACTCTTTCTAACCCCTCAAAACAACTACAGAAACAGAAGAAAATCCTGCTGAAAGTCTTAAGGTGGTTCTACCTTAGGATTGAGACACAAGACTCGTGATTCTAAAACTCACTGATTCTGGGGTCAACGTGTACACACTGCCATATTTAAAATGGATAACCAACAAGGACCTGCTGTACAGCACATGGAACTCTGCTCAGCATGATGTGGCAGCCTAGCTGGGAGGGCAGTTTAGGGGAAAGTGGACACACATATACAAATGGCTAAGTCCCTCTGCCGTCTGCCTGAAACGATCACAGCGCTTTTTATCAGCTATACTCCCATATAAAATAAAAAGTCAAAAGAGAAAACTTGATCATCACGACTTAGTGTAATAACCTATGTCTAGTACAACTTATCAAACAGATAACACTTTTTTATGATAATAATAATAATCCATGATTATTTGTTACTGGCTTACTTTGTTTTTAATTATAACTTCTTATTAAAACTGCTTTCAGGAAAGTTTTTTACTTACTTAAGGACAGTTTTTTAAACAGAGGTGTTCTAACCAGATATAGAAAAGACAGAACAAGAAAGTAATCACTCTGTAACCCCTAGATAAATACTGGATCCTGCCACAGCTATCAGTGGAGGAAGACCTAAGATGAGTGGCTGACAGGGGATTTTACAGTGGAAGGATCAGGCGCTTGTCACCCCAGCAATTCTGGCATCATGGACAGACAATCAGACATTGCAGGCTTCCTGATTTGCATGCCTCCTGATATAATATAATATAAAGTATGCGGCACCACCTTTGATGTGATTGACCAAAAAACAAAAAAAAAAAGCCTGAATCCAGTTAAACCTGCAGAGTTAAGTTAGAGTTTACAGACAGTGTGACTCCACAAACTAATAGCCCAATCCAGGATGCGGGACATTCTGCAGGGCAACTGACCTAGTGTCCCAACAAAATAATGTCATCGGGAGAGGGAAATGAGAGGGAAAATAAATGAACTGAGACCCAAAAGATGTGTCATCCAAATGCAGTGCCCCTACCCCAAAATGAAAGGAAACCACCTCAAACTCTTTCTAACCCCTCAAAACAACTACAGAAACAGAAGAAAATCCTGCTGAAAGTCTTAAGGTGGTTCTACCTTAGGATTGAGACACAAGACTCGTGATTCTAAAACTCACTGATTCTGGGGTCAACGTGTACACACTGCCATATTTAAAATGGATAACCAACAAGGACCTGCTGTACAGCACATGGAACTCTGCTCAGCATGATGTGGCAGCCTAGCTGGGAGGGCAGTTTAGGGGAAAGTGGACACACATATACAAATGGCTAAGTCCCTCTGCCGTCTGCCTGAAACGATCACAGCGCTGTTTATCAGCTATACTCCCATATAAAATAAAAAGTCAAAAGAAAACTTGATCATCACGACTTAGTGTAATAACCTATGTCTAGTACAACTTATCAAACAGATAACACTTTTTTATGATAATAATAATAATCCATGATTATTTGTTACTGGCTTACTTTGTTTTTAATTATAACTTCTTATTAAAACTGCTTTCAGGAAAGTTTTTTACTTACTTAAGGACAGTTTTTTAAACAGAGGTGTTCTAACCAGATATAGAAAAGACAGAACAAGAAAGTAATCACTCTGTAACCCC
Source organism: Tragulus kanchil (assembly GCA_022376925.1). Lineage (NCBI taxonomy): Eukaryota > Metazoa > Chordata > Mammalia > Artiodactyla > Tragulidae > Tragulus > Tragulus kanchil. The sequence continues at coordinate 155,294,361 of JAIOJX010000032.1, forward strand.
TAGATAAATACTGGATCCTGCCACAGCTATCAGTGGAGGAAGACCTAAGATGAGTGGCTGACAGGGGATTTTACAGTGGAAGGATCAGGCGCTTGTCACCCCAGCAATTCTGGCATCATGGACAGACAATCAGACATTGCAGGCTTCCTGATTTGCATGCCTCCTGATATAATATAATATAAAGTATGCGGCACCACCTTTGATGTGATTGACCAAAAAACAAAAAAAAAAAGCCTGAATCCAGTTAAACCTGCAGAGTTAAGTTAGAGTTTACAGACAGTGTGACTCCACAAACTAATAGCCCAATCCAGGATGCGGGACATTCTGCAGGGCAACTGACCTAGTGTCCCAACAAAATAATGTCATCGGGAGAGGGAAATGAGAGGGAAAATAAATGAACTGAGACCCAAAAGATGTGTCATCCAAATGCAGTGTACAGACCTTGTCTGGATCCTCATTCAAACATACCCAAAGTGAAAGGACACCTTTTTAAAAAATCAAAAATGTCTCTGAAATTTGAAAATGGATTAAAATTCAGATGATACCAAGAAATCGCCGTTAATTTTGTAAGGCATGATAATATCACTATAATTATGTTTTTAATGCACATAGTTTGTGGTAATACATTCCAAATACACAGGGTTAAAAAGGGCATGAGGTCCTGCAGGGGTGCTGTGTCACGGCCTGGAGGGGTGGGATGGGAGAGATACACATATGACTAATCTGGGAACATACATATCTGTAAACAACAAAACACTGTTAAAAAAAAAAAAAGCCACGAGGCTAGGATATGCCTTAAAATACTTCCCCAAAGGAGGAAGAAGAAAAATGGACGAGACAAATGTGGCTAACCCTTGGTGGCTACTGAGTCTGAATAATGGGCACATGAGGTCTATCAGACTATTCTATTTCTGTTCTTAAAATTTTTCATAATAAAATACTGTTTATGATTTTAATTACTAAAATTAATTATTACATAATAAAAATTACTTAAAATAATTTTTTTAAGATTTTCATCCAAAAAAACAGTAAGTCTGGGTTTCCCTGGTAGTCCAGTGGGTAAAGAGTCTGCCTTGCAGTGCAAGGGACACTGGTTCAAGCCCCGACCCAGAAAGATCCCACATGCTGCAGAGCCGTAGGCCGGTGTGTCCAATTACGAGCCAGTGCTCTGGAGCACACGTGCCCAGAGCTGGTGCTCTGCAACAAGAGAGGCCACTGCAATGGGAGGCCCCCACAGGCCAAAGAATAAGATGGAAGAAAATAAAAACATTGATAATAAAAATAAACGTTTTTTTAAAAAAACAGTAAATCACTGGTAACAATATGAACAGAAAGTCAATATAATCCAGCAGAATGTACCTTATGTGCTAGATTTAAGGTGCCAAGCATTGATGAGCAAAAGTTTAAAAAGGAGAAAGCTTAGAAGCCAAAAAGGAGAAGCTCTGGGGAAGTTCTCTCGCTGGAGACCCATGTCCAGGAACCACTGACGCCATAGGTACACACGCTCTGTTAACTGCACCCCGGGCTGGTGCAGAGCAGCGGCCAGGCGGACTGCAGACCAGTCACGGCCCAAGATCCTCTCCCCGTCCTAAGAGCCTGCCTGTCCTTGCTGTTTCACAATGCTATGCTTTTTGCTCTCTCGCCCATGAAAGCAGGAAAAATGACACTTCTGAAGGAAAAAGGATGAAAGATGTATACACACCTACCACACACACACACACACACACACACACGTACCACGCTCCCACCTCGGGCCATTTCATTTCAATGAGGGCAAGGCTAACTCTCCCTTGAAAGGATCAGACAACAACTCAGACAATCAGACTGCTCTCTAGGCTGTGCCACACAGGCCACAAGTGTGACAAGAATTACAACTCCCGAGGAAAGACAGACTCTGACATTTTAAGCAATAATTTTCCTTGTTTCTTAATAGCAATGGAATTAAGGATGTGCCCTCTTCCTCTCTATAATTCAACCCTCCTCCACATGAAGAAGCTAACAAGATTGATTCAGTGATAAAAGGTTTCCATGTTTATTGGAACAACTTATTGACAATAATATGCATAAAAATATCTCTCTGTATTTATATTTTCCTTCCAACATTTTATGTATACAAAATATAACAAAACATAAACATGTATATACTATAAATATAATTGCACGACTTCAACTGTCCTGATATAAAAATCAATAATGTGTTTACCTGAACTGGATTGACAAATTTTCCTTCAATCTTCATGATGCTAGAAGTTCCCAGGTCATCTGGACTAAGGGAAAATGTCAATTCAGATTCTCTCTCTAAAGGGGTCTTCTCCAGTTTAAACTGAATGGTCGTGTTGTTTAGGATGTGAAAAGCTGGTGTAAGAGAGAAGAAATGACTGACTAGAAATTCTCACGTTGACTGTGTCATTACTGACTCAATGAGGGTGTATAAAACGAGCCCAGGAGTTGCTCTGAGACAGGAGGGCACGTGAACCTGGCACCTGAGGTATCGAACTGAGTGAAACCTTAGTAACTATTCCATGACCAAAACTCACAGTAAGCAGAGGTAGAAGATGAATTTACACACAAAGGGCAACAGTTATTTTCGTAACATGCTCCATTTGGGGGCTTCAAGATACGGTGCAGTGAACAAAGGTGAGGGTCCTCAGGTTCTCTTAACCTCCCAAGTGGGCATTTGCCAAACCAAATTGCTCATCCATGCCCAGCTTTAGACTGATCCCTCCTACTGGGTCTAAGTAAGAATCACGGGCAATATAAGATACTAACAACTTTTAACCCAAGCAGAGAAAGCAATCTTTCAGTAAATATGAATGGGGTGAATTAACATGAGAACCATAGGAGAAGTTCTCAAAGGCATTAATTTCTTCACCAATCAATGAAGCTATCCAGGGTTTACCTGATTTCTGTAGATGCCAAGACTAATAGACTGAACTGTTTGGTTTTAGCAGACCAGATTGAGGACACAAATACAAGCACCTTATTCCTAGAATCCTGGTGTACAAACCCGGGTTTTTTTCTTTTTCTTAATAGCAATGGAATTAAGGATGTGCCCTCTTCCTCTCTATAATTCAACCCTCCTCCACATGAAGAAGCTAACAAGATTGATTCAGTGATAAAAGGTTTCCATGTTTATTGGAACAACTTATTGACAATAATATGCATAAAAATATCTCTCTGTATTTATATTTTCCTTCCAACATTTTATGTATACAAAATATAACAAAACATAAACATGTATATACTATAAATATAATTGCACGACTTCAACTGTCCTGATATAAAAATCAATAATGTGTTTACCTGAACTGGATTGACAAATTTTCCTTCAATCTTCATGATGCTAGAAGTTCCCAGGTCATCTGGACTAAGGGAAAATGTCAATTCAGATTCTCTCTCTACAGGGATCTTCTCCAGTTTAAACTGAATGGTCGTGTTGTTTAGGATGTGAAAAGCTGGTGTAAGAGAGAAGAAATGACTGACTAGAAATTCTCACGTTGACTGTGTCATTACTGACTCAATGAGGGTGTATAAAACGAGCCCAGGAGTTGCTCTGAGACAGGAGGGCACGTGAACCTGGCACCTGAGGTATCGAACTGAGTGAAACCTTAGTAACTATTCCATGACCAAAACTCACAGTAAGCAGAGGTAGAAGATGAATTTACACACAAAGGGCAACAGTTATTTTCGTAACATGCTCCATTTGGGGGCTTCAAGATACGGTGCAGTGAACAAAGGTGAGGGTCCTCAGGTTCTCTTAACCTCCCAAGTGGGCATTTGCCAAACCAAATTGCTCATCCATGCCCAGCTTTAGACTGATCCCTCCTACTGGGTCTAAGTAAGAATCACGGGCAATATAAGATACTAACAACTTTTAACCCAAGCAGAGAAAGCAATCTTTCAGTAAATATGAATGGGGTGAATTAACATGAGAACCATAGGAGAAGTTCTCAAAGGCATTAATTTCTTCACCAATCAATGAAGCTATCCAGGGTTTACCTGATTTCTGTAGATGCCAAGACTAATAGACTGAACTGTTTGGTTTTAGCAGACCAGATTGAGGACACAAATACAAGCACCTTATTCCTAGAATCCTGGACCAAACCATTACAGAAGATGGCAGGAGAGTTGAAGGAGACCATAACATCCACAGACTAATTCTATTTGTCAATCTCTCCATATGTCTTAAGACTACGATATTTAATTAGGAAAGATCTACAGCTTAGGAATGAAAAAGTCAGAGGCATCTGACCAAACTACATAATACTCTATAATAGAATTCCCCCACTGAATCCTTGTGAATGAGCATTCACCTACGGGGACCACTTATTCAAAAAAATTCTTATTTTTGCCAAATATGGTATTTAACAAAAAAAGTTGCAAACATTCCAATCTAATATGAAGTGTTCTATTAAAATTCTATTTTGATTTCTTAAGTAGTCACTGACAGCAATTCTAAAAGAAAGGCTGTTATTTTAAGCCAGGTATTACTTTCGTGAGCTGGGTCTGGAATCTGAACAAAATGAGAGAGAAGACACCCACTCCTCACCTTGACCTCTGTGCAGAGATTCAAAGAAATCATGTCGGGTGAAGTGAGCTTCCTCCTGACTGTTGGCGCTGGCAGACCCAGACGGAGGGCAGAATGCCCGGCTCACTTCCAGCCCAGCGCCCTCTCTGCCTGCCAGCTGGGTGCAGTTCAAAGAATATAATTTAATGTCTTTGATTTCCACTTGCAGACGGTCACTTCTGGATTCGTCATCTCCTGTCACAAAATTCTGGATGAAGATCTGTCCCAAGTGTCCTACCAGCAACTCGGGACTCCCAGGCTTCCGAGGGATGGAAACCACCGGCGACTCAATGTTTATGTTCAAGATGAGCTTTACAGTGTCGGAATGAGACGCTCGAGGCCGAATCCATAGGGCTCATTTTCTTCTAAAGAGGGGGGTTCAAAGAGCACCCATCTCACTGTAACTATAAAGACCCCAGAGAAAGCAATCTTTCAGTAAATATGAATGGGGTGAATTAACATGAGAACCATAGGAGAAGTTCTCAAAGGCATTAATTTCTTCACCAATCAATGAAGCTATCCAGGGTTTACCTGATTTCTGTAGATGCCAAGACTAATAGACTGAACTGTTTGGTTTTAGCAGACCAGATTGAGGACACAAATACAAGCACCTTATTCCTAGAATCCTGGACCAAACCATTACAGAAGATGGCAGGAGAGTTGAAGGAGACCATAACATCCACAGACTAATTCTATTTGTCAATCTCTCCATATGTCTTAAGACTACGATATTTAATTAGGAAAGATCTACAGCTTAGGAATGAAAAAGTCAGAGGCATCTGACCAAACTACATAATACTCTATAATAGAATTCCCCCACTGAATCCTTGTGAATGAGCATTCACCTACGGGGACCACTTATTCAAAAAAATTCTTATTTTTGCCAAATATGGTATTTAACAAAAAAAGTTGCAAACATTCCAATCTAATATGAAGTGTTCTATTAAAATTCTATTTTGATTTCTTAAGTAGTCACTGACAGCAATTCTAAAAGAAAGGCTGTTATTTTAAGCCAGGTATTACTTTCGTGAGCTGGGTCTGGAATCTGAACAAAATGAGAGAGAAGACACCCACTCCTCACCTTGACCTCTGTGCAGAGATTCAAAGAAATCATGTCGGGTGAAGTGAGCTTCCTCCTGACTGTTGGCGCTGGCAGACCCAGACGGAGGGCAGAATGCCCGGCTCACTTCCAGCCCAGCGCCCTCTCTGCCTGCCAGCTGGGTGCAGTTCAAAGAATATAATTTAATGTCTTTGATTTCCACTTGCAGACGGTCACTTCTGGATTCGTCATCTCCTGTCACAAAATTCTGGATGAAGATCTGTCCCAAGTGTCCTACCAGCAACTCGGGACTCCCAGGCTTCCGAGGGATGGAAACCACCGGCGACTCAATGTTTATGTTCAAGATGAGCTTTACAGTGTCGGAATGAGACGCGTCGAGGCCGAATCCATAGGGCTCATTTTCTTCTAAGAGAAAGGAGTCCCGGGTTTTCCTGGGGGTTTCAAAGAGCCACACCATCTCACTGTACTCGGCCGTCTTGGTGGCCAGCACCGTGGTGACTTTGGTGGCTGCACTTTTCAGCATGCTTCGAAAATTTTCTTCCAGTTCATCCATGGACAACGTCAACTCCTTTAAAAATTTAGCAGAGTGGTTGTAATGCAAGGAAGCCATCTTGAGGTTGAGAAAACACTCCTGTTTCGATTTCTCAACAAAGGTGAAACTCAGAGCTTCGGTGAGGGCCGCGTCTTCCATTCTGACAAATACAGATTCATAGTAGCCAATGTCGCTGATGATATTTTCGTAGCCTAAGGAATTCCCAATGCTGACAACATACTGGTTCTTCACGTTTTCTTGCGTCAGGTCCATAAGCTGCAAGCAGCCGAGAGAACCGTTCATGTTAAACGTGCTGCCCATGGAGACGTTGACTTTGGTGCCACCGATACTCGCCGTCGCAATCTTCCTCCCGTATTTCTCTCCGTTTGCCATTCCCACCGTCCGAAGGAGCAGCAGGTTCAGCCTGTGGATTTCCACCGCAACCTCCGTGTTTTGTTCATACGTAGATTGGTAAGTTCCTTGTTCCCTAAAGCTTCTTTCAAAATCAGTCATTAAAGGCTGAGGACTCAACTCATCTTTTTCCTTGGGAAAGGACTTTTGAAGAAAACCAATCAGCTCCACGATCGTCTCTGGATTCAGGATGATATCCAAATTATTCACCTGCAAAGAGATCACCTGAAGAGTGCTGTCCAAGTTCATGGACGGGCACTCTGAACTCACAAACTGATACTCCAGTTTGATGAGGGACTCCTGCTCCTTGGTGAGAATTCTGTCCAGAGAGATACTCGCGGCTGACGGGTTGTTCAGTGTTGCAGCATTCGTGAGGGGGGCTAGGTTGGACTCAGAGACAGGAGACTGGGCCCTGCTGTCCCGGAGGCTCCCTGTTGGGATATCAAAGCTCAAGTTCTTGTGGGAGGCCATCAAAAGGTCAAAATCAGCACCATAGGTCTGCATGGTGTCCACCAGGAGCAAACCATGGACGGTGAGGGAGACCTCGGCGTCGTAAGGCCTCTTGACAAAGTGAGCGTTGGTGCCAAACACCTTGAGCACGGAGATATACCGGCCGTTACTCTCAACCCCAAGCTGCATGCAGTTCACTTTGAACTCCGCCAGGAGGAGCTGTGACTCCACCAGGACCTCGCGGGTGTGCTGCTCCAACACCACGATACTCTGGGTCAAGTTCACCACTGAGTCTTGCAAACTTCCCCGCTGAACCTCTTGGGGAAAGATCTTCTCCTTAATCTGAGAGTCAAAAGTCCTGCTTTCCGGGGTGGTCAGGAGAGCAATGCAGTTCTTGAGAGCAGTTATTTTATCTTCATTGATGTGGATCTTCAGGTCTGGCAGGTTACCTGAGAGCACGGCTCCGGGGTACTTGGGATCTGACGTATAAATCAACCTGCGTTCTAACTGGAGGTGAACGTTGAATTTCTCGACCACGTGGGTCGGCCCCACGTCAATATCCTGGACATGCTTCCAGTTGTCTTTCACGCGTCCAACCATGATCTGCAGGTCCAGAAAGGACAGCGAGTACCGCTCGTACATCTTTGTGCTCATCAGGTGTGCTTGAAGCTGCTCTTCACTGAACTCAACTCCGGAAAACGGAGGTGTTTTCTCCCCACTACTGTTGCTTGTCTCGGGAGGCGGGGTGTTGGGAGGTGTGGCAAGAGGGGTCTTATACTCATCGTCACTGAACTGATTCTCTTCCGAGGCTGACCCATCCCCACTCTTCCTCTTGGAGTCATCTGCAGAGGAAAGAAGACTTTTGAAAAAACCAATCACCCCGATCGTCTCGGGACGGGTTCCAAATTATTCACCTGCAAAGAGATCACCTGAAGAGTGCTGTCCAAGTTCATGGACGGGCACTCTGAACTCACAAACTGATACTCCAGTTTGATGAGGGACTCCTGCTCCTTGGTGAGAATTCTGTCCAGAGAGATACTCGGCTGACGGGTTGTTCAGTGTTGCAGCATTCGTGAGGGGGGCTAGGTTGGACTCAGAGACAGGAGACTGGGCCCTGCTGTCCCGGAGGCTCCCTGTTGGGATATCAAAGCTCAAGTTCTTGTGGGAGGCCATCAAAAGGTCAAAATCAGCACCATAGGTCTGCATGGTGTCCACCAGGAGCAAACCATGGACGGTGAGGGAGACCTCGGCGTCGTAAGGCCTCTTGACAAAGTGAGCGTTGGTGCCAAACACCTTGAGCACGGAGATATACCGGCCGTTACTCTCAACCCCAAGCTGCATGCAGTTCACTTTGAACTCCGCCAGGAGGAGCTGTGACTCCACCAGGACCTCGCGGTGTGCTGCTCCAACACCACGATACTCTGGGTCAAGTTCACCACTGAGTCTTGCAAACTTCCCCGCTGAACATCTTGGGGAAAGATCTTCTCCTTAATCTGAGAGTCAAAGTCCTGCTTTCCGGGTGGTCAGGAGAGCAATGCAGTTCTTGAGAGCAGTTATTTTATCTTCATTGATGTGGATCTTCAGGTCTGGCAGGTTACCTGAGAGCACGGCTCCGGGGTACTTGGGATCTGACGTATAAATCAACCTGCGTTCTAACTGGAGGTGAACGTTGAATTTCTCGACCACGTGGGTCGGCCCCACGTCAATATCCTGGACATGCTTCCAGTTGTCTTTCACGCGTCCAACCATGATCTGCAGGTCCAGAAAGGACAGCGAGTACCGCTCGTACATCTTTGTGCTCATCAGGTGTGCTTGAAGCTGCTCTTCACTGAACTCAACTCCGGAAAACGGAGGTGTTTTCTCCCCACTACTGTTGCTTGTCTCGGGAGGCGGGGTGTTGGGAGGTGTGGCAAGAGGGGTCTTATACTCATCGTCACTGAACTGATTCTCTTCCGAGGCTGACCCATCCCCACTCTTCCTCTTGGAGTCATCTGCAGAGGAAAGAAGATTCAAAGTACAAGTCAGCTCTTTCCTTCCTCCCCCATTTAATAGAACAAGTAAAAATAGAGAAGAGTTGGACATGACTTTAGAGACTGAACAATGACAACAGAAGAGAACCCATAACCCCAATTTTAAAAACAAACAGATGAAAACACTAAGCATAGGATTCTGTAGATACCAAGTATTCAGAGTGAACTTAACTACTGGTCTGGAAATCAAAATACAAAAAGTACATGAACGGGGCTTCCCTGGTGGTCCAGTGGGTGAAGAGTCTGCCTTGCAGTGCAAGGGGCGCCGGTTCAGCCCCTGGCCCAGGAAGACCCCATGTGCCACGGAGCAGCAGGACTGGTGTGTCTAATTACGAGTCAGCGTTCTGGAGCGCATGCACCCAGAGCTGGCGACGGAGGCCACTGCGATGGGAGGCCCACACAGGCCAAAGAATAAAGACAGATGAAAAGAAATGAATAAAAAAAACAAGAGAAGAGACCAAAAACAAAAAGTACATGAACACGAGGAAAGATGGAGAGCTGCTAACACAGGAACACACGCTGGGGTGCAGAAACCAACAGCCCAGGGCCTAAACCCCCGCCATCTAAGTGGCTCTGAGCTGCCGTCGCCAGCCCTTCCTACATCACTCTCTGCATTTGTTCACCTTTTCCTGTATTTGTCATATGTTCGTTTTGTTCCCCCAAGGAGAATGTTCCAAAAGAGCAGAGGCTTCCTCTGCCTTCCTCAACACAATACCTGAGCACCTACATCAGGGCTTTGCGGTAACTGCTCAACACGTCAACCTCCAGCTCCAGGACGCACTCTCAGCCCCTCCCTTCTGCACCTGAGCAGCGCCGAGCCAACTACAAAAGCGCGTCCCTGGGTCATCTGGTCAACTATGTCTCTGTCCCATGTTTCGTTTTATAAATTCAAGCAGGTGCTCTCTGGGGCTCTTTTCTTCAAATGCAGTCATCCTGCTGCATCCCCTGAGGGCCAGCCCTACCCGTAACAGCCAAAAGTAGAAACAACAAAGTGCCCACCAACTGACGAGTGGATAAATATTATAAAATGTAGGACACTGATACAAAGGAACATTATTCATCTGTTAACAGAAATGAAATATTGAGAAACGCTTCAGGACTTCCCTGGTGACTCAGACACTAAAGAATCTGCCTCCAATGCAGATCAGGGTTCAGTCCCTCAGTCAGGAAGATCCCTTGGAGAAGGGAATGGCTTCCCGCTCTAGTATTCTTGCCTGGGGAATTTCATGGACAGAGGAGTCCCAACGGCCACAGTCCAAGGGGTCACAAAGAGTCAGACACGATTAAGCGACTAACATTTTCATTTTTGCTTCTTTCACAAAACCCTGAAAACACTGTGCTAAGTGAACGAAGTCTTACAAAAAAGACCTGATATCATATGACCCTATTCATATGAACTGTTTAGAACAGGCAAATCCACAGAGATAGACAGAGGAGTGGTTAGCAAGGGCTAGGAACGGTAGTAACAGAGAATAAATGCTTGTGGGTCTAGAATGCCTTCTTAGGATAATGAAAACATTCTGGAATCAGAGAACAGTGACAGCTGCACAATTTTATGAATATAAAATATAAAAAACAATTAAATTGTTTTATAATATAAAATTGTTCTAGAATATAAAAAAACAACTGGACTGTACATTTTCAAAGTAAACTAATCATTAAAAATGTAAGTTAACTCTGGGCTTCCCTGGTGGTCCAGTGGGTAAAGAGTCCGACTTGCAGTGCAAGGGGTGCCGGTTCAATCCCTGGCCCGGGAAGATCCCACATGTGGTGGACCAGCTGGACTGGTGTGTCCAATCATGAGCCAGCGCTCTGGAGCGCATGCGCCCAGAGTTGGTGCTCTACTACAGAAGAGGCCACTGCAATGGGAGGCCCACACAGGCCAAAGAATAAAAAAAAAAGGATGAAAATAAATAAATAAAAACAATTTTTTAAAAAGGCCAAAATTAAAAAAAAAAAAGTAACTTAACTCTGGAGTTATGAAAGGCTAAAGAAACCTTCCTTTAAGCTTTACTTGGCTCAGCACACAGAGAGAGTGCACTCGGCCGAGATGTGGCTTCACGACATCACATTCACATTGTACCTTGGGTGTTGGTCAACAGCATTCTTCCCAGATCCACAACAACCAGCACAGGATTCTTGAACTTAAAGTCATCAGGAAATATCACCTGAGGGGCAGAGATGTCTAGCCGTACTGTCCACCGCTTACTCTCCTCCTATAAAAACAGAACCACCGACAAGTGAACAGCCTGCCCAGAGTGAGCAGCTTTGTTGGGCAACTACAGGCCACACTGGAGATTTCATAGCGACTAGATTCCGCTCTAGTATTCTTGCCTGGAATTTCATGTCCCAACGGCCACAGTCCAAGGGGTCACAAAGAGTCAGACACGATTAAGCGACTAACATTTTCATTTTTGCTTCTTTCACAAAACCCTGAAAACACTGTGCTAAGTGAACGAAGTCTTACAAAAAAGACCTGATATCATATGACCCTATTCATATGAACTGTTTAGAACAGGCAAATCCACAGAGATAGACAGAGGAGTGGTTAGCAAGGGCTAGGAACGGTAGTAACAGAGAATAAATGCTTGTGGGTCTAGAATGCCTTCTTAGGATAATGAAAACATTCTGGAATCAGAGAACAGTGACAGCTGCACAATTTTATGAATATAAAATATAAAAAACAATTAAATTGTTTTATAATATAAAATTGTTCTAGAATATAAAAAAACAACTGGACTGTACATTTTCAAAGTAAACTAATCATTAAAAATGTAAGTTAACTCTGGGCTTCCCTGGTGGTCCAGTGGGTAAAGAGTCCGACTTGCAGTGCAAGGGGTGCCGGTTCAATCCCTGGCCCGGGAAGATCCCACATGTGGTGGACCAGCTGGACTGGTGTGTCCAATCATGAGCCAGCGCTCTGGAGCGCATGCGCCCAGAGTTGGTGCTCTACTACAGAAGAGGCCACTGCAATGGGAGGCCCACACAGGCCAAAGAATAAAAAAAAAAGGATGAAAATAAATAAATAAAAACAATTTTTTAAAAAGGCCAAAATTAAAAAAAAAAAAGTAACTTAACTCTGGAGTTATGAAAGGCTAAAGAAACCTTCCTTTAAGCTTTACTTGGCTCAGCACACAGAGAGAGTGCACTCGGCCGAGATGTGGCTTCACGACATCACATTCACATTGTACCTTGGGTGTTGGTCAACAGCATTCTTCCCAGATCCACAACAACCAGCACAGGATTCTTGAACTTAAAGTCATCAGGAAATATCACCTGAGGGGCAGAGATGTCTAGCCGTACTGTCCACCGCTTACTCTCCTCCTATAAAAACAGAACCACCGACAAGTGAACAGCCTGTAACTGCAACTGCCCAGAGTGAGCAGCTTTGTTGGCAGGAGCTCAGGACTCCCTACAGGCCACACTAGGGTCACAGGATGACCAATGGTTTCCGGTATTAGAGCAAAATATTTTAAAACAAAAGTGGACCCAAATGCTTAAGGATATGAGACATGACCACTGGCAAATGGCTAAAGTGGGAGGCAAAATTTTGCAAATTAGTGGCTAGAGGGTTGTTTCCTCTTCGATTTTTTTTGGGGGGGGGTGGGGGGGCAGGTTGGGGAGGGAGGGGGGCGGGCGGGCCACTTCTATTGATCTTTCATTTATCTATGTTCATTCATCTTTGTTCTTTGGCCCATGTGGACCTCCCATCACAGTGGCCTCTGTTGTCACAGAGCACCGGCTCTGGGCGCATGCGCTCCAGAGCTCCGGCTCGGTAACTGGACACATCGGTCCAGCTGCTCCATGGCACGTGGGATCTTCCCAGGCCAGGGATCGAACCGGCGCCCCTTGCACTGCAAGGCAGTGTCCTTACACACTGGACCACCAGGGAAGCCCTTCCTCTTTGATTTTGATGATCAATGGTTTAAGGTCATATTTCTAAATGTATAGAACTTAATACTTTAAAGTACTGTAGAAATTATAGAATTCAAATAAGTGTAGTAGTCTGAATATTTTTATTGATCCATGGACATTGCTAACCATGAATTTTCAGGACAAAAATCTTAGTGAAAAACATAAGCTTTGACATTTGAAAGTAAAAAATAGACCAATTCACAAATTTGTTAATGGCTCTTCCTTTTAACTAAAATTAGTTAATTTATATATATATTATCAAAAAGAATTACATACAGTAAAAAGCTAACAATTTATATAATTTGTTTATATAATATATAAATATGTATTATAATAAATATATAATTTATATAACTACATGTAGCAATACTTACATTTGGTAAATTATATGTAGTAAAAGCTATTTTATATAAATGGCATCAAAAAGAGCCCTCTTAGTCTAAGATAATTAGAAGTAGTATATGTTGTTAATTTGTGTTGAAACACTCAACACCAAAAAAACAACACAAATTCTCTGTTTCATACTACAAACCCCTAAATGTTTCCTCCTGAACATCTCTGCCATCCCTTACACCCCCAGGGCTTCCCAGGTGGCACTAGCGATAAAGAATCCACCAGCCAGCGCAGGAGACGTAAGAGACACAGGTGCAATCCCTAGGTCAGGAAGATCCCTTGGAGGAAGGCACATCAACTCACACCAGTATTCTGGCCCGGAGAATCCCATGGACGGAGGGGCCTGGTGGGCTAGTCCACAGGTCACAAAGAATCGGACACGACTGAAGTGACTCGGTGCGACACAGCCCAGCCCAGCACACCCTCCCAGCTGGCTCTGCACTGACTACAAGCCACTCTGACGGCTCCACCTGCCGCTGCCTCTGGGCAGCACATCCCCAGGCCACAGGGTCAGGAACTCAGTTTCGCTGGATGGCTAAGATGTTTCTTGGCTCTCCCAGAACAACATCCTCTCACATCAGCCGGTCACTCGGCATCACAAAGAAGGACTAGTATATGATCTAATCTCAGTTTGTTTTATTTACTACATCTCGACTGTAAAAGACCTGGGATTTTATTTTCTGCTAGCTGGTAAGTATTTCACAGATTTCATTTACTTTACCAGTGTAACTGATATAATCATGTCTCTCTACTGTAGGTAAAGAACTTGACAGAATGCATTCCTCTTCCCCTGGCCCCTAAAAGGAGTGTTCATTACACCCACTTACAATGAAATCACCCACTAGCAAACGGTCAAGAGTCTGTCGGATTTCCGCCTTGGTCTGCATCTTCAGTCTGTTGTACTGTCTTCGCGCCGCTTCAGCCACTCTCAACTCAAGTTCAGACTGATAACCAAAACCTGCAAGATTGGAAACACTCAGGAGAGTCAGAACTGTCTTACAGCTAGGCGAAAGAAAGCGCTGCAACATCTACCCTCACCAGGAAGTTCCACCGAGCTAAAGAACAGTCGGTACAACAAGAGCTCCTTCCTCCAGCTGAGCTGGGGTCACAGGGGTGCAGCGAGGATGGTGAGGGACAGCCGTGCAGAGCAAGGGGGTGCGTTAACAGACAGGACCTGAGTTATTAGAATATTTCTAGAATGATTTACCGAAAGATTCCGAACTATTCTATTTCAAAATCCTTACAAGCATGACCATTACTGAAAAGGAAACTGAAATTGAGGAGGACAGGCTTCTACACTCCATCAGTGCCAGAGCAATGAAGCCAAGACCTTTACGGCCAGTGTCTGCATGAAAGGGGCTCTCCAGGTGGCTCACGGGTAAAGAACCTGCCTGCCAATGTAGGAGATGCAGGACATGTGGGTTCAATCCCTGGATCGGGAAGATTCGAAAGGGAGGAAATGGCAACCTACTCCAGTATTCTTTCTTTTTTTTTCATCTGTCTTTGTTCTTTGGCCCGTGTGGGCCTCCAATCGCAGTGACCTCTCTCGTTGCAGAGCACCGGCTCTGGGTGCCTGCACTCCAGAGCTCTGGCTCGGTAGTTAGACACATCAGTCCAGCCGCACTGCGGCACGTGGGATCTTCCCAGGTCAGGGATCGAACCGGCGCCCCTTGCACTGCAAGGCGGTGTCCTTACCCACTGGACCACCAGGGAAGCCCTACTCCAGTATTCTTGCCTGGAAAATTCCACCGACAAAGGAGCCTGGCAGGCTGCAGTCCATGTGGTCGTAAAGTCGGACACGACTGAGAGACTGACCAAGTACACATGTATGTGTACATTAAGAGATTCAAAACTGGGTTTAAAATTAAAACAATGGCTATGAAGGGGGAGAGATGGGGTACATTTAGGAAAGCACTGTTGTTTTATCAATTTCTCTGCCCATAAAATTTTTTCTGCACATGTTGTCTCATGTCTTTTGGGGGACAAAGGCAGGCATAAGTAAAGCAGTGAAGACACAGAAGAACAAAGAGAACTCATTAACCAAACCTCAATGGAAACACTCATGGAGTCTGTTGTACTGTCTTGGCCCCTTCAGCCACTCTCAACTCAAGTTCAGACTGATAACCAAAACCTGCAAGATTGGAAACACTCAGGAGAGTCAGAACTGTCTTACAGCTAGGCGAAAGAAAGCGCTGCAACATCTACCCTCACCAGGAAGTTCCACCGAGCTAAAGAACAGTCGGTACAACAAGAGCTCCTTCCTCCAGCTGAGCTGGGGTCACAGGGGTGCAGCGAGGATGGTGAGGGACAGCCGTGCAGAGCAAGGGGGTGCGTTAACAGACAGGACCTGAGTTATTAGAATATTTCTAGAATGATTTACCGAAAGATTCCGAACTATTCTATTTCAAAATCCTTACAAGCATGACCATTACTGAAAAGGAAACTGAAATTGAGGAGGACAGGCTTCTACACTCCATCAGTGCCAGAGCAATGAAGCCAAGCCCTTTTACGGCCAGTGTCTGCATGAAAGGGGCTCTCCAGGTGGCTCACGGGTAAAGAACCTGCCTGCCAATGTAGGAGATGCAGGACATGTGGGTTCAATCCCTGGATCGGGAAGATTCGAAAGGGAGGAAATGGCAACCTACTCCAGTATTCTTTCTTTTTTTCATCTGTCTTTGTTCTTTGGCCCGTGTGGGCCTCCAATCGCAGTGACCTCTCTCGTTGCAGAGCACCGGCTCTGGGTGCCTGCACTCCAGAGCTCTGGCTCGGTAGTTAGACACATCAGTCCAGCCGCACTGCGGCACGTGGGATCTTCCCAGGTCAGGATCAAACCCGGGCGCCTTGCACTGCAAGGCGGTGTCCTTACCCACTGGACCACCAGGGAAGCCCTACTCCAGTATTCTTGCCTGGAAAATTCCACCGACAAAGGAGCCTGGCAGGCTGCAGTCCATGTGGTCGTAAAGTCGGACACGACTGAGAGACTGACCAAGTACACATGTATGTGTACATTAAGAGATTCAAAAACTGGGTTTAAAATTAAAACAATTGCTATGAAGGGGGAGAGATGGGGTACATTTAGGAAAGCACTGTTGTTTTATCAATTTCTCTGCCCATAAAATTTTTTTTTCTGCACATGTTGTCTCATGTCTTTTGGGGGGACAAAGGCAGGCATAAGTAAAGCAGTGAAGACACAGAAGAGAACAATGATGACTCTGCAGTAATTATTGCTACACCAAACAAGTAAAACAGACCACCAACCCTGTCATCTAAGAGGACATTCTTGACCATTCCTCCTAAATGCTCTGGCCTTAAATATCCTGGGTAGCCAAGGAAACCCCTGTCCTAATAAAATGGAAAGTATTTTATTTTTTTTAAACATTTATTTTATTTATCTTTTTTTTGAGGGGGTGGGGAGGGAGGGGGATGGGCAGACCACTTCTATTGGTCTTCCATTTCTCTATTTTCATCCGTCTTTGTTCTTTTGGCTCTTGTGGGCCTCCTATCGCAGTGGCCTCTGTTGTCGCAGAGCACCGGCTCTGGGTGCATGCGCTCCAGAGCTCCAGCTCGGTAATTGGACACATGGGTCCAGCTGCTCCGTGGCACATGGGATCTTCCCAGGCCAGGGAACGAACCGGCGCCCCTTGCACTGCAAGGCAGTGTCCTTACCCACTGGACCACCAGGGAAGCCCTGGGAAGTATTTTAAATGCATGCCAGATGAAGGCAAAGAAGGAGAAAACATTACAGCTACTGATTCCTCTTAAAAAAGCAACTTTCCCAGGACCTCCACTTTGATTCAGTGACGAAAGACAACCCTTCCACTTACACGCAGGCCTTTTCTACTAGTACCAGCTCACCGGGATGTATAATAACCCTTGTCCCAGATACGACAACAAACAAGTCTTTAGAAAGTACATAAGATCAAACAAACAAAAGAGTTAACCTGAGGTATGAACCTTTCCCTTGTAGAAAAAGTCTGCTACTTTTTTAATAGCCTGGGGATTATAGATGATGTTTAAGGGCCTGGTGCTGACATTCAGCCGCCTCTCAAAATGGCTGTGTGCTGGGTTTCTCTCGTACAGCATCTCAAAAACAGGATCGTCTGGGTCTGCAGCTAGAGGAGAGAAGCAGAGGAGAGAAACAGAACACGGCAAAGGGGACACGACTGAGAGACTGACCAAGTACACATGTATGTGTACATTAAGAGATTCAAAACTGGGTTTAAAATTAAAACAATTGCTATGAAGGGGAGAGATGGGGTACATTTAGGAAAGCACTGTTGTTTTATCAATTTCTCTGCCCATAAAATTTTTTCTGCACATGTTGTCTCATGTCTTTTGGGGGGACAAAGGCAGGCATAAGTAAAGCAGTGAAGACACAGAAGAGAACAATGATGACTCTGCAGTAATTATTGCTACACCAAACAAGTAAAACAGACCACCAACCCTGTCATCTAAGAGGACATTCTTGACCATTCCTCCTAAATGCTCTGGCCTTAAATATCCTGGGTAGCCAAGGAAACCCCTGTCCTAATAAAATGGAAAGTATTTTATTTTTTTTAAACATTTATTTTATTTATTTATTTTGGGGGGGGGGGGAGGGAGGGGGATGGGCAGACCACTTCTATTGGTCTTCCATTTCTCTATTTTCATCCGTCTTTGTTCTTTTGGCTCTTGTGGGCCTCCTATCGCAGTGGCCTCTGTTGTCGCAGAGCACCGGCTCTGGGTGCATGCGCTCCAGAGCTCCAGCTCGGTAATTGGACACATGGGTCCAGCTGCTCCGTGGCACATGGGATCTTCCCAGGCCAGGGAACGAACCGGCGCCCCTTGCACTGCAAGGCAGTGTCCTTACCCACTGGACCACCAGGGAAGCCCTGGGAAGTATTTTAAATGCATGCCAGATGAAGGCAAAGAAGGAGAAAACATTACAGCTACTGATTCCTCTTAAAAAAGCAACTTTCCCAGGACCTCCACTTTGATTCAGTGACGAAAGACAACCCTTCCACTTACACGCAGGCCTTTTCTACTAGTACCAGCTCACCGGGATGTATAATAACCCTTGTCCCAGATACGACAACAAACAAGTCTTTAGAAAGTACATAAGATCAAACAAACAAAAGAGTTAACCTGAGGTATGAACCTTTCCCTTGTAGAAAAAGTCTGCTACTTTTTTAATAGCCTGGGGATTATAGATGATGTTTAAGGGCCTGGTGCTGACATTCAGCCGCCTCTCAAAATGGCTGTGTGCTGGGTTTCTCTCGTACAGCATCTCAAAAACAGGATCGTCTGGGTCTGCAGCTAGAGGAGAGAAGCAGAGAGAGAGAAACAGAACACGGAAAAACAATCACTTTATTCTTCATAACTGGTAAAGAGTTCTGGGGCAAAAAAGGCATTTCCTCAATTATTTTCCTATTAGGTCTCATTCATGAAAACTTTATAGAACAGAGAATCGAATAAGGATTGGTTCTAATCATCAGCCGGACTCCTCAGGACTGGGCTGGTGTATTTACTCCCATCACAGAAGCCCAGAACGAGAAACCCTGCTAGGTGCCCCAGTCGCACGCAGGTCAAGCGAGAGCACAGGGTGGTCCCCAAGTCAGACAAGGTCCACACAGCAAACCCCGGACGCAGCACAGGACGCCCTCCTTCACAGACTGCCAGATACGACTACTGATCTGTAACTGTTGCATGTTTAAGGATGAGTTTTAAAACGCATAGCAATTTACCAGGGTAATGATGGCTTCTGTCTGCAGATGATGTTTGGAGTCCAAAAGACTGGGAGACTCTGCCAACTTCTTTTTGCTGATAAACACACACAAAGCACACAAAGGTCAGCGTGAGAGAAGCCAATTTACTGTGCACACGCCCTCTTGTGTCTCACCCTTTGACATCATTCTTGCTTAGCAGTCAAATCAAAACTCGTCTGACATCGGGGATGCAGACCCGGAGGTCGAGCCCGCCAGTCCGCACCTCTCCCAGCCTGTCCAGGCGGCGCGCCTCTCCGCCCCTGGCGCCTCATGAAGCACTGCTGGATGGGGACTGGGCGAGCGCGGCTTCTCACGCTTAACTCTGCCCCGCCCACTCCCAAGTCCCCCACGCCAAAAAATCATGGAAAGCATAAGAAGGGGCAAAAGTTTCAACTCTTCTAATCCTATTTTTGCCAATTCAGTAAGATCAAAGGTCTTCTAGTCTAAAAAGAATATTATATATAAAAAATTACACACAGAGAGAAACCTGAAGTGGTTCTTGTGCAACTCTGAAGAGATGAAAAGTCTAATCAGTGACTAAAGGTCAGAATGCACAAACATCTCTGTCAGATACAGAGGAAATTCAAACACTGACCCTGAATTGCAGAGAGAGGATACTGATGGCATGTTTTCTCTAAAGTGGCTATAACACTGGGAAGGGAGAGAAACAGAACACGGAAAAACAATCACTTTATTCTTCATAACTGGTAAAGAGTTCTGGGGCAAAAGGCATTTCCTCAATTATTTTCCTATTAGGTCTCATTCATGAAAACTTTATAGAACAGAGAATCGAATAAGGATTGGTTCTAATCATCAGCCGGACTCCTCAGGACTGGGCTGGTGTATTTACTCCCATCACAGAAGCCCAGAACGAGAAACCCTGCTAGGTGCCCCAGTCGCACGCAGGTCAAGCGAGAGCACAGGGTGGTCCCCAAGTCAGACAAGGTCCACACAGCAAACCCCGGACGCAGCACAGGACGCCCTCCTTCACAGACTGCCAGATACGACTACTGATCTGTAACTGTTGCATGTTTAAGGATGAGTTTTAAAACGCATAGCAATTTACCAGGGTAATGATGGCTTCTGTCTGCAGATGATGTTTGGAGTCCAAAAGACTGGGAGACTCTGCCAACTTCTTTTTGCTGATAAACACACACAAAGCACACAAAGGTCAGCGTGAGAGAAGCCAATTTACTGTGCACACGCCCTCTTGTGTCTCACCCTTTGACATCATTCTTGCTTAGCAGTCAAATCAAAACTCGTCTGACATCGGGGATGCAGACCCGGAGGTCGAGCCCGCCAGTCCGCACCTCTCCCAGCCTGTCCAGGCGGCGCGCCTCCGCCCCTGGCGCCTCATGAAGCACTGCTGGATGGGGACTGGGCGAGCGCGGCTTCTCACGCTTAACTCTGCCCCGCCCACTCCCAAGTCCCCCACGCCAAAAAATCATGGAAAGCATAAGAAGGGGCAAAAGTTTCAACTCTTCTAATCCTATTTTTGCCAATTCAGTAAGATCAAAGGTCTTCTAGTCTAAAAAGAATATTATATATAAAAAATTACACACAGAGAGAAACCTGAAGTGGTTCTTGTGCAACTCTGAAGAGATGAAAAGTCTAATCAGTGACTAAAGGTCAGAATGCACAAACATCTCTGTCAGATACAGAGGAAATTCAAACACTGACCCTGAATTGCAGAAAAGAGGGATACTGATGGCATGTTCCTTCAAATCAGGGCAGCTACTCTAAAGTGGCTATAACACTGGGAAGGGAGAATACACTGCCATAAATCCCACCAACCCAGGCTCTCTGACAAATTCAAAAAAACTTACCTAACTCCAGTTTGACTCTGATCAGCCTGTCTGTCTCAAAATGATCAAATGCCAGAACGAATCAAGTTAGTAAGACTTCTGCTTGCCTAAAACAGACAGGCATTCACCGACACCCTGGCCGAATCACACTGCTATACGTACTGGATTAGGGAAGACCAGAAGAGGAAACATAGTTCCTTCCGTGGCCAGGTCTCGAAGAAACAGTCCACCCAATCGCACCAAGAGCAACGAGGAGTTTCTTCTAGGAAGAGATTCTGCGAGAAGCTTTACACCTACAGAGAGTAAGTGTTAGGAGTGGATACTATGTCATCACAGCCTTAAATATTTTTAAAGTATTAGATATAATACTTTACAGCAGACTATCAGATATCATGAACAATTTCTTCTTCAAAATTAGAGCAAAATAACCCTACCTACATCTCTCTGTGTCTACCTAGATAAATGCAGAAGGAACATTAGAAGTTTCTCAACAGAATGAATTTTAAACAAAGCACTTTCCAATTCAGTTCAACCAACCTGCTAGTTCACACTAAAATTATGATTCGTAAGCTCTCAAAAATTAAACCAGCTGGGGTTTTTTTTGGTCACTTGTCTTTAAACTATTGACAGACCTTAGACTAGTGGCTATTTTATGAACTGCAATAAATCTATTTGTGAGAAGAGATAACTAATATTTGGGTGTTTACATTTACATACCTTCAATTCAAATTCACAAAAAGAAGTCAGAAACAGTCACTTTTCATTATTTGCAGATTCCATATTTGCAAATTGGCCAATAATTCATTCACAGTGCTCTGCAGACACGTGCAGAGCAACAAAATAGTCAAGTCTCCTGACATGTATGTTTCCAGCTGAAGCCGAAGGAGGCAACACTCTGGCTTCTTGTTTCAGCTCATGCCAGTGCCCTTGCCATGGTCTAATTAGTGCCAGCCTTTTGCATTTTTGTGCCATTTGAGGGTGATTTCGCTGTTTCAAAGGGCCCCCAAGTGCAGAAGCACTGTGTCTTACAGAGGAAATATGTGTAACAGATAAGCGTCACTCAAACATGAGTTGCAGTGCAGCTGGCCATGAGCTCCATTAATGAATCAGCGACATGCATCACATAAGGGGTCTCTGAACACAGACACACAGAGAATATTCTGTACTGACCCACTGATGAGCGTGATGACCCAAGGCTTACAGGACCTAACCCTGAGCTTCCCCAGAGGCCATGACTCAGTACTCAGAGCAACTTTCTAGAACAGAACTACTGCAAATAATGAGACTCAAGTGCCCAGGGAGACAGCGTCAGGCAGCATTTGGGGGCAGCACCTGAAAACTCCAGCTGCATGAAAGCACCCTGGCTTGTCTGCGCAGCTGCCTGCTCCTGATGCAGCAGAGTCACAGTGCCCCGCTGCAGCTGCAAGTTCAGTTTCGCAAAGACGTGGTCTCGCTTTGTGTACGTGTTCACACAAGAGGCGTCTGCAGTAGGGTCAAAAAACTCCTCGGAGCCTGAACGTGAGGAAGAAGAGACTTTAGGAAAACACATGGGAAAGTTTAAAAATCACTGATCTCAGTGGTCGCAATGACATGACTTAACTACTTTCCCCTCTTCAAGGAAGAACTCTGAAGTCACGGGTGATAATTTTATTCACCAACATGAAATCACCCTAATTGCCTTACAAGGACTCCAATCAACTTATTCTCAAACAAACGTGTGTTAGTTGCTCAGTCGTACCTAACTCTTTGCCGCCCCACGGACTGTCGCCCGTCAGGTTCTTCTGTCCATGGAATTCTCCAGGCAAGAATACTGGAGTGAGTTGCCATTCCCTTCTTGAGGGCATCTGCCCGACCCAGGGATCGAACCCAGGTCTTCCGCACTAGAGGCAGATTTTTTTTTACCAGCTGAGCTACCAGGGAACCCTCTCAAATGAGGGGCAATGTCGAGTTCATGATAAAGCAGAGCATAAGGCAGAGCTGCCCAACACAGGGCAGCACTCTACCTGCACTGTCCACACGGCAGTCACTAACCCCTACACTGCCTGCGCTGCCATGGTCTAATTAGTGCCAGCCTTTTGCATTTTGTGCCATTTGAGGGTGATTTCGCTGTTTCAAAGGGCCCCAAGTGCAGAAGCACTGTGTCTTACAGAGGAAATATGTGTAACAGATAAGCGTCACTCAAACATGAGTTGCAGTGCAGCTGGCCATGAGCTCCATTAATGAATCAGCGACATGCATCACATAAGGGGTCTCTGAACACAGACACACAGAGAATATTCTGTACTGACCCACTGATGAGCGTGATGACCCAAGGCTTACAGGACCTAACCCTGAGCTTCCCCAGAGGCCATGACTCAGTACTCAGAGCAACTTTCTAGAACAGAACTACTGCAAATAATGAGACTCAAGTGCCCAGGGAGACAGCGTCAGGCAGCATTTGGGGGCAGCACCTGAAAACTCCAGCTGCATGAAAGCACCCTGGCTTGTCTGCGCAGCTGCCTGCTCCTGATGCAGCAGAGTCACAGTGCCCCGCTGCAGCTGCAAGTTCAGTTTCGCAAAGACGTGGTCTCGCTTTGTGTACGTGTTCACACAAGAGGCGTCTGCAGTAGGGTCAAAAAACTCCTCGGAGCCTGAACGTGAGGAAGAAGAGACTTTAGGAAAACACATGGGAAAGTTTAAAAATCACTGATCTCAGTGGTCGCAATGACATGACTTAACTACTTTCCCCTCTTCAAGGAAGAACTCTGAAGTCACGGGTGATAATTTTATTCACCAACATGAAATCACCCTAATTGCCTTACAAGGACTCCAATCAACTTATTCTCAAACAAACGTGTGTTAGTTGCTCAGTCGTACCTAACTCTTTGCCGCCCCACGGACTGTCGCCCGTCAGGTTCTTCTGTCCATGGAATTCTCCAGGCAAGAATACTGGAGTGAGTTGCCATTCCCTTCTTGAGGGCATCTGCCCGACCCAGGGATCGAACCCAGGTCTTCCGCACTAGAGGCAGATTTTTTTTTACCAGCTGAGCTACCAGGGAACCCTCTCAAATGAGGGGCAATGTCGAGTTCATGATAAAGCAGAGCATAAGGCAGAGCTGCCCAACACAGGGCAGCACTCTACCTGCACTGTCCACACGGCAGTCACTAACCACCGGAGGCTCTGAGCACTGTGGCTCATGTGGTAGCCAACGGAGGAAGTGAATTTTTTATTTTATCTGAATAAATGTAAAACAGCCATTTGTGATTACAGCTACCATCCTGGACACTGGGCCTAAAGGGTGACTCTGGACTGGTATGTAAGCCTCCGTGTTGGACTGAACTTTTGAACTTGCTCAGAATTATCACTGCCCCACAGATCTCTCTGAAATCATGCTAATATTCAGATTCAGTAATGCAGGTGCAAATGAAGTACGTCTTAAAACCTACTCTTGGGCTTCCCTGGAAGCCCAGTGGTAAAGAATCTGCCTGCCAAGGTAGGAGACACAGGTTTGATCCTGGGTCCAGGAAGATCCCATATGCCATGGAGCACCTAGGCCACAACTACTGAGCCTGTGCTCTAGAGCTCAGGAGCCTGAACTACTGAGCCCATGTGCTGCAACTACTGAAGCCCGAGAGCCGAAACTAGAGAAAAGCCCACGTAGCAACCAAGACTCAGCACAGCCAAAAATGAAGAAATACAGAAATAAACCTCTCTGCCTCTATGAACATGAGACGAATTTACAAAATGGACTGTTTCACAAATAACACGTGAATTATGAATTAAGTGTCCCCTTTACTACAGCCAAGAAGCGCACGTGAAGGCCAGCTCCCACCTTACCCAGGATCTCCTCGGGAGTCCACTGTTCCTGCTGCTCTGCCGTCAGACCCTCCACGGGTTTCCCTTCAGGGCTCTGCTGCCCGTACCAGCCGCCCCAGCCAGGAAACCAGGACTGAAGGTACTGCAGCATCCCGCTACCTCCCCCGGGGCCAGGGTCTCCAGGAGAGTGCCCCGGAGGATCGAGTTGAGGCTCCCGTAGGCTCTGCATCAATCAGAAATGAACACAGGTGAGGACTGAAGACAGAGACAGGGCAGGAGGCCCCGTGGCTGATCCTCCGTGTCCCCCGGGGCATTCAGCGTGCGGGGGATGAACACAGCTCCTACCTCTGCCAGTTCTTCCTGTTTGTGAAACCGTTCATGAACAAGTTCACGTAAAATCTTCAATTCCTCAAAGCTCTGCTCCTCTTCAATCCGCCCCATTTCTTCCTGTTTGGGTGAAGACAAACAAAATAGGCGTCACGGCTGCAGAGAAAGTGGATACCACCATGAACCTGTCCAAGATTGTGAAGAAACCCACCAGGACCCAATGTTTCCAGCATCTCCGAGTCCCAAAACCAATGAAGACGAACAGTGAGCTACATTAGTGCTAAGTTTCTGGTGTAAACAGCTTTTCCGTATAACCACGGTAGATCCCCCCTGGTCCCTGAGATCAACGCTAGGTGCACAGGGAGCAGACAGCACTGAGATGAAAACGGGCACACGAAGGACACTGCTGGTGGAAGAGCCCATCAGGCAGCTTACAAAGTTCTTTCACATGCGTTACCTCGATTGATTGACTCAAGTCAGTGGCTAGTCAATACTCTTTCCAAGTCAGAGGAGGAAACTGAGGGCCTAGTTTACAGACACGTATGTAGGCCTTCGGCTCCTCTATGATTCTTGTGGGACATTAGCAAGGAAGTGGTCATTTTCGTCCGTTTAATGCCAGTTGGGAAAGAATAACAGTGGCCAGCTACACACAAAGATGCAGAAGAAAGCAGAGTCTCCTAAGCTGTTTCCTGAAGGTGGAAGTGTTAGGCGCTCAGTCACGTCCAGTTCTTTGCGACCCCATGGACTATAGCCCACCAGGCTCCTCTGTCCATGGGATTCTCCAGGCAATAATACTGGAGTGGTGGTCATGGCTTGCTCCAGGGGATCTTCAAGACCCAGGGCTCCAACCTGTCTCTTATGTCTCCTGCACTGACCAACAGGTTCTTTACCACTAGTGCCACCTGGGAAGCCCCTTGGGTCAACTTGATCCTGTAAAACTATGATCCCAAACGAAGACTTTACTTCTTGACAGATTCCATTTTCTTCAGCCTTGAGAAAGTCCAAACACCAGGTCTGCATCAATCAGAAATGAACACAGGTGAGAAAACAGAGACAGGGCAGGAGGCCCCGTGGCTGATCCTCCGTGTCCCCCGGGGCATTCAGCGTGCGGGGGATGAACACAGCTCCTACCTCTGCCAGTTCTTCCTGTTTGTGAAACCGTTCATGAACAAGTTCACGTAAAATCTTCAATTCCTCAAAGCTCTGCTCCTCTTCAATCCGCCCCATTTCTTCCTGTTTGGGTGAAGACAAACAAAATAGGCGTCACGGCTGCAGAGAAAGTGGATACCACCATGAACCTGTCCAAGATTGTGAAGAAACCCACCAGGACCCAATGTTTCCAGCATCTCCGAGTCCCAAAACCAATGAAGACGAACAGTGAGCTACATTAGTGCTAAGTTTCTGGTGTAAACAGCTTTTCCGTATAACCACGGTAGATCCCCCCTGGTCCCTGAGATCAACGCTAGGTGCACAGGGAGCAGACAGCACTGAGATGAAAACGGGCACACGAAGGACACTGCTGGTGGAAGAGCCCATCAGGCAGCTTACAAAGTTCTTTCACATGCGTTACCTCGATTGATTGACTCAAGTCAGTGGCTAGTCAATACTCTTTCCAAGTCAGAGGAGGAAACTGAGGGCCTAGTTTACAGACACGTATGTAGGCCTTCGGCTCCTCTATGATTCTTGTGGGACATTAGCAAGGAAGTGGTCATTTTCGTCCGTTTAATGCCAGTTGGGAAAGAATAACAGTGGCCAGCTACACACAAAGATGCAGAAGAAAGCAGAGTCTCCTAAGCTGTTTCCTGAAGGTGGAAGTGTTAGGCGCTCAGTCACGTCCAGTTCTTTGCGACCCCATGGACTATAGCCCACCAGGCTCCTCTGTCCATGGGATTCTCCAGGCAATAATACTGGAGTGGTGGTCATGGCTTGCTCCAGGGGATCTTCAAGACCCAGGGCTCCAACCTGTCTCTTATGTCTCCTGCACTGACCAACAGGTTCTTTACCACTAGTGCCACCTGGGAAGCCCCTTGGGTCAACTTGATCCTGTAAAACTATGATCCCAAACGAAGACTTTACTTCTTGACAGATTCCATTTTCTTCAGCCTTGGAGAGACAGTCTTACACCCGATGAGAAACACGAGACAGCCGCCCCCTCACCTTGTCATCTGCAGACAGCACACCGCCTCTCAGCTTGGTGAAGTACTTGTCAGTGTAAGACACGGCATCGCGCGCCCGGCCCAATAGGAAGCCCCACGTGCAACGCGTCCTCTGCTCCCGGATCTCGTGAAGGTTGGCGTTCAACGCAAAGTACCACCACTCTCGGCAGCTGAAATGTGTCATAACCATCTAGTTACCACAAAAACGATGAAAGTGCTATCGGCCCAGGGCAATGGCAATCTACAACACACCACTCCCCTTCTGGACATCTCTTATCAGCCATCACTTTATGCCTCAAACTGAAATAATACTAGGCTAACCTCAACCTGTGGGGAAAGTTAATCCACTGGATCCTGAATATATACACCAAGAATAGTGTATTACTCAATTCATCTGAATGATCCATGAACATCAGCCCCTCCCAATGACAGACAATCAAGTGATGGCTTTACAGTAAATACCATCATTAAGATAATCAGCAAGAATTTGACTGTTAAAGATTTTAAGTGGAATATTTCAGCAAAGACTAGAAATACATAGGATACAAAGAAAGTGTTAATATATGGACTGCTCAAATGGAGCTCATTTACATGAAAAGATTTATTTATGGGCTTTCCTGGTGGTCCAGTGGGTAAAGAGTCTGCCTTGCACCGCAAGGGGCACCGATTCAATCTCTAGCCCAGGAGGATCCAGCATGCTAAGGAGTAGCTGGACCGGTGTGTCCAGTGACAAGCCAACACTCTGGAGCACATGCACCCAGAGCTGGTGCTCTGCAGCGAGAGAGGCTGCTACAATGGGAGGCCCACACAGGTCAAAGAATAAAGATGGATGAAAATAAATCAATAAAAAAACAATAAAAGGGGCCAAAATTTTTAAAAAAAGATTTATTTATGCTACAGATGTTATCAAGTGTACTAAATAAATGCTGACCAAACAACTTAGGAGAAGATACAAGGAAGTCAGTGCAAGGGTGCTACGAAGTGTTTACCACAAAGTCAGCTCCACCAGAGCAAGGCCAGTCCCTCTGCTACAGGAGACAGAGCAGCTGGTATTCCGTCGCTCAGTCCCGTCTGACCCTTTGCGACCCCACGGACTGTAACCCACCAGGCTCCTCTGTCCGTCGAGCACTCCAAGCAAGACTACTGGAGTGGGCTGCCATTTCCTTCTCCTGGGGATCTTCCTGGACCAGAGATCAAACCCAAGTCTCCTGTGTCTCCTGCACTGGCAGGCGGATTCTTTACCACTGAGCCACCAGGGACACATACCTGAGACCGAGAGGACCATCTAAACTCCACCACGCTCAACCTACAAGTGAACCCGTGACACCCGAGGTGCACAACAGCACGATGACCATGATAAACAACAGAAACTGCATTTTAAAAACCAGAAAAATCGACTGTACATTTTATCTCCAACCATGTGAAAAGACAGTGAGGCGCATTTCTGATTATATACAAGAAAGAACATGCTAGAAAACACATTCCACACACAACACTTAATCGACAAGCCTTACTTCTCAGACACGGCCACCTTGGGTTTCCATTTTCGGAACCTCACCTGCCCCTCCTCTCGTTCCAGCTCCTTGCGAAATTCCCTGATTTGCCGGTCCTGCAGCTTTTTAATCAGAGATTAAGTGGTACGAGGTTAGAGCTGGTTTATTTCTTTTGCTCAGTTAAGACATCACACGGCACAGGGACAAGTCACGCTGATCAGCCCACTGAGCTGGAACCCAATGCCAACTGCAGGACAAACTCCAGCTCTGCATGGCACGCCTTTCTGAAACTATCAGCTAAGTATGTGGATTCACTGTCTCTCTTCTGATCTTTGTTCAGCACTTAAAACATCAAATCAGGACTTCCCTGGTGGTCCAGTGGGTAAGGACACTGCCTTGCAGTGTAAGAGGCACCGGTTCGATCCCTGGCCTGGGAAGATCCCACATGCCATGGAGCAGCTGGACCAATGTGTCCAACTACTGAGCTGGAGCTCTGGAGCGCATGCGCCCAGAGCCGGTGCTCTGCGACAACAGAGGCCACCGTGATGGGAGGCCCACACGTGCCAAAAGAAACTGAAGACCAATAGAAGTGGCCAAAAATACCATCTAATCAGACTAACCCGAGGCCCCAACAGGAGACAGAGCAGCTGGTATTCCGTCGCTCAGTCCCGTCTGACCCTTTGCGACCCCACGGACTGTAACCCACCAGGCTCCTCTGTCCGTCGAGCACTCCAAGCAAGACTACTGGAGTGGGCTGCCATTTCCTTCTCCTGGGGATCTTCCTGGACCAGAGATCAAACCCAAGTCTCCTGTGTCTCCTGCACTGGCAGGCGGATTCTTTACCACTGAGCCACCAGGGACACATACCTGAGACCGAGAGGACCATCTAAACTCCACCACGCTCAACCTACAAGTGAACCCGTGACACCCGAGGTGCACAACAGCACGATGACCATGATAAACAACAGAAACTGCATTTTAAAAACCAGAAAAATCGACTGTACATTTTATCTCCAACCATGTGAAAAAGACAGTGAGGCGCATTTCTGATTATATACAAGAAAGAACATGCTAGAAAACACATTCCACACACAACACTTAATCGACAAGCCTTACTTCTCAGACACGGCCACCTTGGGTTTCCATTTTCGGAACTTCACCTGCCTCTCCTTTCGTTCCAGCTCCTTGAGAAATTCCATGATTTGCCGGTACTGCAGCTTTTTAATCAGAGATTAAGTGGTACGAGGTTAGAGCTGGTTTATTTCTTTTGCTCAGTTAAGACATCACACGGCACAGGGACAAGTCACGCTGATCAGCCCACTGAGCTGGAACCCAATGCCAACTGCAGGACAAACTCCAGCTCTGCATGGCACGCCTTTCTGAAACTATCAGCTAAGTATGTGGATTCACTGTCTCTCTTCTGATCTTTGTTCAGCACTTAAAACATCAAATCAGGACTTCCCTGGTGGTCCAGTGGGTAAGGACACTGCCTTGCAGTGTAAGAGGCACCGGTTCGATCCCTGGCCTGGGAAGATCCCACATGCCATGGAGCAGCTGGACCAATGTGTCCAACTACTGAGCTGGAGCTCTGGAGCGCATGCGCCCAGAGCCGGTGCTCTGAGACAACAGAGGCCACCGTGATGGGAGGCCCACACGTGCCAAAGAACAAACATGTATGAAAACAGATAAATGAAAGACCAATAGAAGTGGCCAAAAAATACCATCTAATCAGACTAACCCGAGGCCCACCCAATCCAGGCGTATAAAGACAGCAGGTTCCGCGCCCACCACAGCCTGGTCTCATGCACACTTCCCTCCCCACACAAGGACCCTTCTATCAACACCCCAGCTACCAGCAGACAGACACAGGGAGGAGGAGGGTACCTGAGAGAGTTTCAAGGGAATGGTCTCCAGGTGGATATCGCATTCGATTCGAGGAGTGTGCCGAGAGCGCAGAGGCTCTTTGGAGCAGTTTCTCTTCAGAAGAGCAGACGCGCACACAGGCTCCAAGATGTAGTGATGGTCGCGGCTTTCCATGCTCCTGTCCATGGCCTCCTGAGTGTCACAAGAATGGCTGTCACTACAGCGAATGTTTCCCCGATCGAGTCACCCTCTGGAATGGTGTCTAATCTATAGCACATGACATCCAAATCCAAAAGCAGTATAAAACTGGGACTCTAAAGCTCTCTAGCATTTTTAAATTTGTATTTGTATTTCTTGCAGGTAATACATTCACACGGTTTAAAACTTTAAAGGCAAAAAAAGTGAAATCTCTCCTTCCTACTCCTTTCCTCCAGCCACCCAGTTACCTTATTCAGAGGTAACCAATGATACCAGTTTCCTATGTCTTCCACCAGAAGTATTCTGTACAGATTCAGGCAAACACTTAACTCTTTGGCTTTTTTTTCCTTTTTCTTCCCCCATCATGCCTATTTTTTATTTATATTTATTCTCATCGATCTTCTTATTCTTTGGCTTGTGTGGGCCTCCCGTTGCAGTGGCGTCTGTCACTGCAGAGCACCGGCTCTGGACGCATGTGCTCCAGCGCTCCAGCCGTAGTTGGATACATCGGTCCAGCCACTCCACGGCACGTGGATCTTCCCGGTCAAGGATCAAACTGGCGCCCCTTGCACTGCAAGGCAGACTCTTCACCCACTGGACCACCAGGGAAGCCCAACTCTGGGTTTTAAAACCATTCTTACACAAATGGCCACATGTTTTTTCTACCTTGGTTTTTAAAACTTAATACTGTGGCTTAGAGACCATTACCTATTCACCATAAAGGTCTCTGCCTTTACTTTTCATAGTTGCGTACTCTTCCACTATATGACTGCACTACAATTATATAATCAAATTGGCAAAAGAAAAACCATTCTGTCCAAGAACATGCAAAGATAATCGTGGTTGAGGGAAATTGGAACAAGTCACATTGGCCTGGGAAGATCCCACATGCCGCGGCGCGGCTGGACTGATGTGTCCAACTACCGAGCTGGAGCTCTGGAGCGCATGTGCGTGGGACCGGTGCTCCATTTCACTGAAATCACCTACAATTTTTTTATAAAAAGATTTAACTGAGACTTTTCTTAAATATCCTTCACAAACAGTAATACTCTACATCCAAAGATTTATAATGACTTTCTAAGTATTTCTTAAAGGAATGCCACTGAAGGTGAGACTCAACATAAAACATAGTAAGAAAGCTCTCCTGATCGAGTCACCCTCTGGAATGGTGTCTAATCTATAGCACATGACATCCAAATCCAAAAGCAGTATAAAACTGGGACTCTAAAGCTCTCTAGCATTTTTAAATTTGTATTTGTATTTCTTGCAGGTAATACATTCACACGGTTTAAAACTTTAAAGGCAAAAAAAGTGAAATCTCTCCTTCCTACTCCTTTCCTCCAGCCACCCAGTTACCTTATTCAGAGGTAACCAATGATACCAGTTTCCTATGTCTTCCACCAGAAGTATTCTGTACAGATTCAGGCAAACACTTAACTCTTTGGCTTTTTTTTCCTTTTTCTTCCCCCATCATGCCTATTTTTTATTTATATTTATTCTCATCGATCTTCTTATTCTTTGGCTTGTGTGGGCCTCCCGTTGCAGTGGCGTCTGTCACTGCAGAGCACCGGCTCTGGACGCATGTGCTCCAGAGCTCCAGCGCGGTAGTTGGATACATCGGTCCAGCCACTCCACGGCACGTGGATCTTCCCGGTCGAAGGATCAAACTGGCGCCCCTTGCACTGCAAGGCAGACTCTTCACCCACTGGACCACCAGGGAAGCCCAACTCTGGGTTTTAAAACCATTCTTACACAAATGGCCACATGTTTTTTCTACCTTGGTTTTTAAAACTTAATACTGTGGCTTAGAGACCATTACCTATTCACCATAAAGGTCTCTGCCTTTACTTTTCATAGTTGCGTACTCTTCCACTATATGACTGCACTACAATTATATAATCAAATTGGCAAAAGAAAAACCATTCTGTCCAAGAACATGCAAAGATAATCGTGGTTGAGGGAAATTGGAACAAGTCACATTGGCCTGGGAAGATCCCACATGCCGCGGCGCGGCTGGACTGATGTGTCCAACTACCGAGCTGGAGCTCTGGAGCGCATGTGCGTGGGACCGGTGCTCCATTTCACTGAAATCACCTACAATTTTTTTATAAAAAGATTTAACTGAGACTTTTCTTAAATATCCTTCACAAACAGTAATACTCTACATCCAAAGATTTATAATGACTTTCTAAGTATTTCTTAAAGGAATGCCACTGAAGGTGAGACTCAACATAAAACATAGTAAGAAAGCTCTCCCTGAGAGTCAGATGTGGGGTTTCATTCACTGAAAACTTGGGTGCACAATGGTGTCTGAGTGTGGACCACGCTGATAGTTAAGTGGCAGAGGATCAGCATGCCACAGTCAGAAACAATGAACCAGAATTACAGGCAGCAACACCAATCAACCTTAGAAACAGAGCTCTAAGTGAAAGAAAGAAAACAAAGAAATCTATAATCCACTATCAACGTAAAACATGCACAAATCCCTATATATTATTTAGAGTTACAGACACAGTAGGTATCTCAAGCAAACATACCCCAGAGCGGATGCCAAGGAGGGGGACGGGTGGGGATGGGAGCAGAGAGGCAGGGAACAAGCCTACATGGGAGTGGTCCCACCGTGCGGTGACTGCCGCACTGCGCCATGTTGTAACAGAGCCCAGCCAGAATCACACCTGTAACTCCACCTGAGGCAAATCCCCCAGCAAAGTGCAGTCGACATCCCAATAGACGCTGAACTCTGCCACATCTAATTGCTTTTTCCGCATTAATTTCTGCACCTGAGGGAAGACAGGGAAGAAAGCAAGATGATTCTTTATTCACCAATCTATTCATTCATTCAACAGGACTCATTCATTTGTGAGGACTCATGCATCAGGCACAGTGCAGTGCGCTGAGGATACAAAACTGAATGAAAACATGGTTCTGCTCTAACAGAGTGATCTAGGCCCCACTTTTCATAGTTGTACTCTTCCACTATATGACTGCACTACAATTATATAATCAAATTGGCAAAAGAAAAACCATTCTGTCCAAGAACATGCAAAGATAATCGTGGTTGAGGGAAATTGGAACAAGTCACATTGGCCTGGGAAGATCCCACATGCCGCGGCGCGGCTGGACTGATGTGTCCAACTACCGAGCTGGAGCTCTGGAGCGCATGTGCGTGGGACCGGTGCTCCATTTCACTGAAATCACCTACAATTTTTTTATAAAAAGATTTAACTGAGACTTTTCTTAAATATCCTTCACAAACAGTAATACTCTACATCCAAAGATTTATAATGACTTTCTAAGTATTTCTTAAAGGAATGCCACTGAAGGTGAGACTCAACATAAAACATAGTAAGAAAGCTCTCCCTGAGAGTCAGATGTGGGGTTTCATTCACTGAAAACTTGGGTGCACAATGGTGTCTGAGTGTGGACCACGCTGATAGTTAAGTGGCAGAGGATCAGCATGCCACAGTCAGAAACAATGAACCAGAATTACAGGCAGCAACACCAATCAACCTTAGAAACAGAGCTCTAAGTGAAAGAAAGAAAACAAAGAAATCTATAATCCACTATCAACGTAAAACATGCACAAATCCCTATATATTATTTAGAGTTACAGACACAGTAGGTATCTCAAGCAAACATACCCCAGAGCGGATGCCAAGGAGGGGGACGGGTGGGGATGGGAGCAGAGAGGCAGGGAACAAGCCTACATGGGAGTGGTCCCACCGTGCGGTGACTGCCGCACTGCGCCATGTTGTAACAGAGCCCAGCCAGAATCACACCTGTAACTCCACCTGAGGCAAATCCCCCAGCAAAGTGCAGTCGACATCCCAATAGACGCTGAACTCTGCCACATCTAATTGCTTTTTCCGCATTAATTTCTGCACCTGAGGGAAGACAGGGAAGAAAGCAAGATGATTCTTTATTCACCAATCTATTCATTCATTCAACAGGACTCATTCATTTGTGAGGACTCATGCATCAGGCACAGTGCAGTGCGCTGAGGATACAAAACTGAATGAAAACATGGTTCTGCTCTAACAGAGTTCAGAATCTAGCTAACTGGAAATACAACATGCAAACAATCGTAATTAAGCAGAGGGAAGCAGAGGAAGACTATGCAAGAGCTATAAGCAAATGAGAAAACACCACTGAGCAGATGAATATCAAAAGATGTGTATGGTGCAGACAGGGGCAGGAGGGAAGGTCTGGGGCACGCTGCCAGGAGTGGGCTGATGACACGAAAGGCCGGACAGCTCCCCAGGACAGTGAGTAAGTCTGTCGCTGGAGCGCTGTACTCAGGGTGGGGGTACTGTTGGGACATGGGTAGGGACACACACGTGGAGTGGGGAGTTAAGTGTCGAGAGTGCTGAGTGTTGACTGGAGCATTACTAGGTTGAAAAGCTCCCCCTGCACCTCACGAAATTCGTGTCGTCCCAGAAACTGTGAACGGGGGACCGTACTCAGAAATAAAGTCTTTGCAGATGTCATCAAATTAAAATAAGGTCATACTAATCAAAGAAGAAATCAAAAAATACCTAGAGACCAATGAAGATGACAGCACAACAATCCAGAACCTATGGGATGTAGCAAGAGCGATTTCAAGAGGGATGTTCCCAGCAATACAATCTCATCTCAAGAACCATGAAAAACCCTCTAACGACCTAACCTTACACCTAAAACAATTTCCAAAAAAGATCAATATGTTTTTATTGTGCTTGATTTTATATATGATTAAAACTGAATTTATGAAAAAAAAAATGATGAAGTCACACTGGACTGGGGTGGGCCCAATACTGGCATCCTTAAAGAAGAAATAGACACACAGGGAGACGGCCAGGTGGAAATCGAGGCAGAGACTGGAGCAATGAAATAGACACCAGGGCACCATGGAAGCAAGGAAGAGGGACGAACCAATGAACTTTCATTGCTGAACTCTGCCACATCTAATTGCTTTTTCCGCATTAATTTCTGCACCTGAGGGAAGACAGGGAAGAAAGCAAGATGATTCTTTATTCACCAATCTATTCATTCATTCAACAGGACTCATTCATTTGTGAGGACTCATGCATCAGGCACAGTGCAGTGCGCTGAGGATACAAAACTGAATGAAAACATGGTTCTGCTCTAACAGAGTTCAGAATCTAGCTAACTGGAAATACAACATGCAAACAATCGTAATTAAGCAGAGGGAAGCAGAGGAAGACTATGCAAGAGCTATAAGCAAATGAGAAAACACCACTGAGCAGATGAATATCAAAAGATGTGTATGGTACAGACAGGGGCAGGAGGGAAGGTCTGGGGCACGCTGCCAGGAGTGGGCTGATGACACGAAAGGCCGGACAGCTCCCCAGGACAGTGAGTAAGTCTGTCGCTGGAGCGCTGTACTCAGGGTGGGGGTACTGTTGGGACATGGGTAGGGACACACACGTGGAGTGGGGAGTTAAGTGTCGAGAGTGCTGAGTGTTGACTGGAGCATTACTAGGTTGAAAAGCTCCCCCTGCACCTCACGAAATTCGTGTCGTCCCAGAAACTGTGAACGGGGACCGTACTCAGAAATAAAGTCTTTGCAGATGTCATCAAATTAAAATAAGGTCATACTAATCAAAGAAGAAATCAAAAAATACCTAGAGACCAATGAAGATGACAGCACAACAATCCAGAACCTATGGGATGTAGCAAGAGCGATTTCAAGAGGGATGTTCCCAGCAATACAATCTCATCTCAAGAACCATGAAAAACCCTCTAACGACCTAACCTTACACCTAAAACAATTTCCAAAAAAGATCAATATGTTTTTATTGTGCTTGATTTTATATATGATTAAAACTGAATTTATGAAAAAAAAAATGATGAAGTCACACTGGACTGGGGGTGGGCCCAATACTGGCATCCTTAAAAGAAGAAGAAATAGACACACAGGGGAGACGGCCAGGTGGAAATCGAGGCAGAGACTGGAGCAATGTACCCACAAGCTAAGGATCACCAGGGCAACCATGGGAAGCAAGGAAGAGACGCACGGGATACTTTCTCCCTCAGAGCTGCCAGGAGGAATCAACCCTGCCAACGCCCTGACCTTGGACTCTGGCCTCCAGCATTGAGGAAGTGTTACCTAGCCCTGGGGAGAAGTCTGTCATCCTAAGGAGTTTGGACATCACACTAGAAAGCACACAGAGTCGCGGAGGCTTTTGATGTAGGCATGGACAGGGCCAGTATGTGTTCTAGAAACAGATCACGGCAACAGTGCAAAATGGAGCTGCTCCCCAACCCCAAAAGGAATCATGAGTGTGCCAAGATAACAAGCAAGTCTACAGGATCAAATTACAGTTTAGGAATAGAGCCACTTGAGAGTTAGGGCTGTCGAGCCTCCTTGCAGTCGAAAATCCTCATGCAACTTTCTGCTCAGCTCTCCCTAGTCACAGTTCTCCACTGGAGGATCACGTGATACTGTGTGTTTTTAGTGAAAGAAATCTACAGACAGATGGGACCTGCACAGTTCCAGCCCATCTTGTTCAAGGGTTCACTGTATCTGGTTGCTCTGAGCAGGACTGCACCTCCAGCCCCAAGCAGCCACATCCACTTGCCCCAGTGTCCTGTACAAGCACTGTCATTGCCCTCTGTGTGCCAGGACGTGGGAAAGGCTGAGAAGCACTGATAGAGGGCAAAGCAAGAGCCTAGGATGAAAGTAAGGAGGTCACGGAAATCAGGTGCTTACTGATTCGGGTAGAAGCGGGCAGGATCCTAACTCAGAGAGTCCCGGGGAGGGTGAGAGGAAAAGCCACATTTGAGACATTTTGCAGGAAAAACTGGCAGGACGCTGTGACCAAATGGATACAGAAGCAGAAGAGTAAGAAGTGAAGAAATGAGCACAGGCGTCCAGAGACTAGTATCATGGGTGAGAACACATGCTCTGAAGCAGGAGAGGTAAATATGCTCTGTAAAGGGCCAGATGGACCAGACATTCAGGCTCTCTGGGTTCCTCAGCATCCTCAGCTGCAACTACAAGGATAACAGTTGTGGTGAAGAGTGAGAATTCAGTGTGGAAGATCAGGTACAGCACTAAGAACAGTGCTTGGCATATACAGGGCTAGAAAGATGTCAGTTTTCATGTGTTTGTAACATTCAGTAACACACCAGAGAATAGAGGAAAAAAGTTGATTTCAGGGAACCAGAACGGGCAGCTGGAAATACAGGGGTCATTTTGATTATAACAAGTCTAAAATACCGCAGGCTTCCCTGGTGGCTCAGTGGTAAAGAATCTGCCTGCCAATGCAGGAGACGCAGGTTTAATTCCCGGGTTGGGAACATGCCCTGGAGAAGGACACGGCAAGACACTCAGTATTCTTGCCTGGGAAACCCCACGGACAGAGGAGCCTGAAGGGCTACAGTTCATGGGGGTGGCAAAGAGTCAGACACAACTGAGCGACTAAACAACAACAACAAAACACCACAAAGGCATCCCAGAGGCAGAGACCGTGAATCTGAAGGTCAGAAGTAGGGTAGCCATCAGCAGATATTCCCAGGCGGCTGCCGAAACCCTGAAGCAGGGAGCGTACCCCAAGAGTGCACAGAATGACAGAAGAAAATCAAAGACAGGATCCTTTCTGCACCTCAGTCTCTCCGTCTGTACAAGGTGCCAACGTTGGTGGATAAATGAGATAATGACAGGTCAGAGGAAATTAACACAAGACACAGAAGATGTCCACATCCACCAGAGAAAACCAGAAAACGATGCTGACCTCAGGGAACACAAAAGGACCCAAGCACAGCCCTAAATGCCCCAGACCTGGTGCTTTCTTCCCAGTCAGCAGGTGTATTTCATACTCACAGGCTCGTTCAGGGCGTTTTGCATGGATACATTCTTAATGCAGATGCCAAATGCAAAAGGATGGGAGGGGTTGGTAACACCATCTTCAAAGCGCAAATGGACATCTTGAATTTTTAACTGCAAGGGAGAAAACACACTTAGAGAACTGCTGCAGGCTGAACACGATAGGCAGGGATCAAACCCACATGAGCTCTAAGTAACCACAGCAGGCATCTCCTACACGCTTAGCTTACGCACCCCGCCCAACACGCTCTATCAGAATCACAAACTCAAAACAGCCAAAATGATAGTTGTGGTGAAGAGTGAGAATTCAGTGTGGAAGATCAGGTACAGCACTAAGAACAGTGCTTGGCATATACAGGGCTAGAAAGATGTCAGTTTTCATGTGTTTGTAACATTCAGTAACACACCAGAGAATAGAGGAAAAAAGTTGATTTCAGGGAACCAGAACGGGCAGCTGGAAATACAGGGGTCATTTTGATTATAACAAGTCTAAAATACCGCAGGCTTCCCTGGTGGCTCAGTGGTAAAGAATCTGCCTGCCAATGCAGGAGACGCAGGTTTAATTCCCGGGTTGGGAACATGCCCTGGAGAAGGACACGGCAAGACACTCAGTATTCTTGCCTGGGAAACCCCACGGACAGAGGAGCCTGAAGGGCTACAGTTCATGGGGGTGGCAAAGAGTCAGACACAACTGAGCGACTAAACAACAACAACAAAACACCACAAAGGCATCCCAGAGGCAGAGACCGTGAATCTGAAGGTCAGAAGTAGGGTAGCCATCAGCAGATATTCCCAGGCGGCTGCCGAAACCCTGAAGCAGGGAGCGTACCCCAAGAGTGCACAGAATGACAGAAGAAAATCAAAGACAGGATCCTTTCTGCACCTCAGTCTCTCCGTCTGTACAAGGTGCCAACGTTGGTGGATAAATGAGATAATGACAGGTCAGAGGAAATTAACACAAGACACAGAAGATGTCCACATCCACCAGAGAAAACCAGAAAACGATGCTGACCTCAGGGAACACAAAAGGACCCAAGCACAGCCCTAAATGCCCCAGACCTGGTGCTTTCTTCCCAGTCAGCAGGTGTATTTCATACTCACAGGCTCGTTCAGGGCGTTTTGCATGGATACATTCTTAATGCAGATGCCAAATGCAAAAGGATGGGAGGGGTTGGTAACACCATC
Source organism: Tragulus kanchil (assembly GCA_022376925.1). Taxonomy (NCBI): domain Eukaryota; kingdom Metazoa; phylum Chordata; class Mammalia; order Artiodactyla; family Tragulidae; genus Tragulus; species Tragulus kanchil. The sequence continues at coordinate 155,334,114 of JAIOJX010000032.1, forward strand.
TTCAAAGCGCAAATGGACATCTTGAATTTTTAACTGCAAGGGAGAAAACACACTTAGAGAACTGCTGCAGGCTGAACACGATAGGCAGGGATCAAACCCACATGAGCTCTAAGTAACCACAGCAGGCATCTCCTACACGCTTAGCTTACGTCACGCACACGCCCAACACGCTATACTCCTGAGAGTCAGAATCACAAACTAGACATGAATGATGTTTCTTTGTGATTAGTGCCAACTCTAGAAGAGAATTACAGTACTTTCATGAAATCGTTTCAGAAAACACCTTAAACACTGAACTAAAGTAGTACTCTTGCGTCTAGACAGCCGGCCCTCCCTCTCTTGACATCATCTCGTCTCTGTGTCCTTAAACCTGGACACAGGAATACAAGCAGGCCATTTCTACTCTGACCTTATTTATTTCCCCGCGCCCCTATAGTGGGGCGACAGGAAAAGCACTTTGCTTCAGTGAATTAAAAAATAAGAACAGAACATCAGAAGACAACCCAGAGAATAAGAAAAAATATTTGCAAGTCACATATCTGATAAGGGACTAGAATCCAAGCTATTTAAAGAACTCTTGTGATTCGACAGCAAAAAAAATAATAAATACATGGTGGGGGAGCTACCAATTTCACTTCTAGACTTGTCAGACCTGTCTTGTTTCCTGCTGGAAATATGCCAGTTATATGTATGTGCTGGGAAACACCGTGGTGCACAACCAAAAACACAGTCTCCCAAGCGTCTGCCCACCTGGACCCACACACTCGTCGGTTATGGGACAAACCCCAGGTGCTCCTGGACGCACCACCGGCCTTTGGCATCAGAACACACACATGTTGCCCCCAACCATGGGCAGACTGTCCCTCACAGACCCTGTTCGGTTCAGAATAAACGGAAAATGGACTTGAATAGACATTTCTCCAAAAGACATAACAAGCAGCCAAGAAGCACGGGAAAAGACGCTCAGCAGCATGAACCATTAAGGAAATGCAAATCAAAACCACACTGAGCTGTCACTCCGTACCCACTAAATGGCTATTATTAAAAGACAGACAATAACAAGTGCTGGTCAGGATGTGGAAAAATTAAAATGTTCACATATTGCCAGTGAAACTGTAAAACTGTTCCTCAAAAAATTTAACATAGAGTTACCATATGACTCAACAATTCCACTCTTAGATACACACTCAAAAGAAATGAAATCATATGTCCACACAAAAACAGACACATGAGTGTTTATAGCAGCAATTCCAAAGAGCCGGAAAGCGGAAACAACCCAAATGTCCATCGACTGATAAATGGATAAACAAAATGTGGTCTACCCAGAGAACTGCAAAAACTCTAGGTATGAACACTCCATTCAAATGCCTCCACTAAGAGACTTGAAATTTGAATGAAGAGCAGCCGCAAGCTAGCTGTCTGGGACATTCCATCCCCTTCCCGAGTTCCTGTCTGGAAAAGCTCAGGCCAACACCTGACAATAGCGCACCACACCTCTTTTTCTTAGAGCATTTATCAAAAAGGAAAGAGTAACATGGAGCCCTATACTAGCATGTGTAAAAGAGATAACTATTGTCAATGCGCTGTGGGTTAAAGGATCGTACATGGGGCCTGTGTGATGGCCTGGAGGGGTGGGATGGGGGGGGATGGGATATACATATAATTAATCTGGGATTATAAATATCTGTGAACAACAAAACTCTGTAAAAGCAAGAGCAAAATTAAAATATGGAAAAAAAAAAAAAGAGAATCCTGTCCACTTGTAGATGACAGGAAAAGAGAAGTAAGTACTTCCCCTTAGGCTTGCCATTCTAAGAGATGTTTGCAAGATTAATGGCCTTTTTACTTTGCTTCCTCACCTCCCCCTGTCTGATCTATAAAATAACCTGGCATCCAAACCCCACCCAATACAATGTTTTTTTTCCACTAGCCTGCCATCTTCTCAGTCAGCTGTTTTCCGAATAAAGTCGTTTCCCTAGCCTCAACCCCTCGTCTCCGGAATTCACTGGCCTGTCGTGGGGCGAGCAGAGCGAGCTTGGACTCGGTAACCGCTTCACCACTTCAACTTCATGCCAGCACTGTTTGCCTTTGGCATTCCACACAATGGAAGACATTATTCAGTCATAAAAGGAATAAAGTGCTGATACATGCCACAGCATGGATGAACACCGAGAGCATTATGCTCAAAGGCCAGACACAAAAGACCACGAAAGGCATCACTCCACGGTGTGAAGTGTCCAGACGCTGGAGTTAGACAACAGGTGATCGATGCTCAACTTTGTAAACATAATAGAAACCACTAACATGCACACTTTAAAAGTGTGAACTTTATGGTATGTGAACTAAACCTCAACAAAGCTATTATTAAAGATAAACTTACAATAATAAGGAGTGTTTAAAAATCAGTGAAAGCTAAAATAAATAAATAAATACATGTCTGTAAAAGACTTCAAAGCAGTCACCTCAAATATCTTGACCTTTTCATCAACGTTAGCAAAGTTATGAATACAGTCTTACAGTCTGTAAGGGGAAGAGGGACACCTTAAAAACATGTGGCCTATGACAAGGCACTGTAAGAAAACTCTGGAGGTTAATAAGTATGAGCTGATTCTTACGACATTCCTGAAAATTAGTCTGAACCCTGGTCTGGTTCTTGAGGACAAAACAAAACAGTTATTAAACCAGGAAATATAGCCAACAGCCCCAGCACTGTACCACAGCACTGGCCCCAGACACCTGTGAGAGACTGCTGCTCACAGCGCACTATGGAACCAACTAGAAACCATATCCAACCGCTCTCCTTGTCCAGAGGGAAAACTGAGACCAGAGAGAGGAAGGGATCTGCCCTGCAGCCATAAAGGATTTACCTTCTTAGGAGGTAAATCCTTCAGCAGTGGCGTTCCCATACTCCAAAAGAAAATGAAGTGAAATTAAAACTCCTACTCACACTAACTGAAGCCAGAAAAACCTGTGTCTCACTTTTCAGGTTCTCCCTCCGGCTCCATCTAGGAAAAGGCACTCTCTGCAGACACTCTGTGATCAATTACACCCATGAGGAGACAGGCAACCATGGCAGGAAATGCCTTTATGCCTGAGCAGTCCCCTCGGTGCTCCTAGGACTTACTTCCATGTTCTCCACGATTCTCGTGACCACTGAGGCAGTGACCGAATACCAGTAGGGCTCCCCTTTCTGCTGGCGCTCGTTCTGCAAAGGAAAGAGCCCGGGTTAGAAGCTAGAATCCAGGGCTTCGCCCATTTCGAGTCTCACCCCCACCACTCTCAGGGCCACGAGGATGTCTGCCTTGCCTTCCATTTTTCCTCCAGGGCCTGAAGGAGAGCTTTCTTGCGCTCCCTTTCCAGCAGCTTCTCCTTTTCATCATTGAAATCCTGGATTTTTTCGGGGGCTCCAATTAAATGAAGGCTGGAGATGGAGATCACCCACGGGTCCACATGGGGGCGGTAGAAGGGAATCTGAAGGGTCACTTTCCCAATTAAGCCTGGGAAGAGGAAAGTCTTGGTTAACGTCTGTACACATTTTTTTTTTAAAGATTTATTTATTTATTTATTTTAGGCGGGGGTCGGGTTGGGGAGAGAGGGGAGCGGGCGGGCCACTTCTATTGCTCTTTCATTTCTCTATTTTCATCCGTCTTTGTTCTTTGGCTCCTGTGGGCCTCCCATCGCGGTGGCGTCTGTCGTTGCAGAGCGCCGGCTCTGGGCGCATGCGCTCCAGAGCTCCGGCTCGGTGATTGGACACATCGGTCCAGCCGCTCCGCGGCACGTGGGATCTTCCCAGGCCAGGGATGGAACCGGCGCCCCTTGCACTGCAAGGCGGTGTCCTTACCCACTGGGCCACCAGGGGAAGCCCTGTACACATTTTTAATTCTCTTTTTCCATATTCTTCTAGTATCCTTTAAGAAGTATTATCATCTTTACCATGTACCTTTTAATTTAAGGAAACAAGCAGCCAGTTTTCCTACATGGGAAACAAAGGCTTAGAGTAAGCTGAGAGCTGTAAGAACGAGGCACTATAAAGGAGAAGCTGGAACAAAGTCAGTGTCACCTTTTAACGTCAAATGCAACATCTCCGCTCTGGAAATCGCCTCTTTCCCGAGGCGACTACATGGTAACCTTTCCTGGCGTGTCTTTCTCCCCGTGGCGCCTGCACAAGCCCATGGGCACACAACTCATGTCTCGGTCATTATTAATTAGCTGATTGATGGGCGCTTGCTGGAAGTTAACAGACTTACGATATGTCCTGTTTCAAACACAGCAGCTGAAATGGAGGTCACATTGCGGTGGAACTCTATCGAGAAAGAATTCTGATTCTTCATGAGACCTTGGGCTGCTGGGAAAGCTAAATGGCCTGGGAGAACCCTGACACTTATCTCCTGAGTCCCACCATTGCTAGTCAAGCCTCCCGGAACAGAGGGCTTCTTTCAATTCAACCCCTAAGAGGCAAGTCACCACCAAGGAATGACAAGCAAGAGCATGGGAACCATCCTAGGGGAGCTCTCAGCCCAATTAACAGTCTGAAGGCAGCACGCATGATCACGCCTGTCTGAGATCTAGAGGCCAAGCAGGATCCATCTGTTATATTTAAGATAACAAAGTAGCATCAACACCAAGTGACCAGCTGCATAATCTAATAACAAGAAGATACCTCACAACAAATAAAAAGAACATATTTTAATTTTGGCTTTATCTAGAAATATGAAAGTCAGTTCTTACATTTAATAAAATTTATATTATAACTGAAACCACACACTGGTGTTCGCAACAAAGAATTCTAACAATAATTAGTGCACAGTTGCGATTCTAATCTTAAGTAATTGGGACTACAATTAGATGACAACAAAATATAACTTTTGCTACGTTTCATTTTTGCAGAGAAAGCAGGGTCATTTTTGCCCAAATATTAGAAAACATCAATTTTCCCAGAAAGCCTCTCTTAATCCTTTGATAGTCAGTTAAGAACTCTCGGGAAGTATCCACCATGTCAACATTCTTGAGAGTTTCTTTCAGACCCTAACTTCCCAGTGTCTTTGCTTGTGACTCTGGCATTCACCCATCACTTGAGCTGACTTCAAGAAAGCCTAAATCTCCTGCAAGATTTCTATTTTATTTCACCTAGACACTGACTACTTGCACTTTATTTTGTAACATATGTACCCTCAAAATAAGGGAAAGACTGGCTATCGGTCAATGACAAGCAGTGTCGGAAGAGGTACTAATTTTATGCGCGGTCACTTATTTTTTTTTTATTCTGTGATAATTCTTGTTTTTTTACTAAATGTAGTAACTGCAAGACTCTAGAAATAATTGTTAACACTAACTGAGTGTGCTGGGCACTGTTCTGAGTAATTCTATGCTTTAACTCAGGTACTCCTCTCAGCAACCCTGCATTTGAGCTCAGTCACTTCAGTCATGTCTGATTTTTTGCAACCCCATGGATCGAACCCACAGCTCTACGACGTCTCCTGTATTGGCAGGTGGGTTCTTCATCACCAGCGCCACCTAGGAAGTCCCCAACAACCCTATGATGTAACTATTAATATCCCATCTTAAAGATAAGGAAGCATAGACAGAGTGGTTAGGGAACTCCCCCAAGGCCACACAGCCAGAAAAAGGCAAATATGGAACAGAAACCCTAGTCTATTGTTCCAGAGGCCACTGTTCATTCAACAGAGTTCACTGTTTCCCAATAACATGCACAATGAATTCTCTGAAAATAAGAAGCCCCTGTATCCAGAACAGAAGGTCTCAGGCTTTAGGAAAATGAGAATCACCTGGGAACTTAGTCAAGGTACAGGTACAAAAAATTTTTTTAAAGATGCGGTTCAATGACACTTCTTTGGAGGCTCTGATTCAAGTCTGGGGCCACAACCACCCTGACAGCATCCTGACCCTAGCGGCCCAAGGACTGCACTCGAAGACGGATGGAAACTCCTATTCTACCTCTTCCTGGTCCAACAGAGCCAGAAGCAAGGGCTCTCAGTTTTCACCCAAATGACGTAAGGCCCGAAAGAGCCTCTCTCCGCCTTGTTTCACATACCAGCTTTGACTTCAAATGGTAATTCCAGCTCTTTCAAGGCATCTTTCTTTAAAGGCAAGTTTTCTAATTCAACAGCACCTGAAAAATAAAAACACCATAACATGCTCATTCAACACAGGCAGTACTGTGTGCAAATCAATGAGGAGTCCAGGGAGACAGGCCTGTTGAGGCCCAGGCTGCATCTGCCAGTGTGCTTTCTCTGTACTGATTTTCCTGACCAGCCCACTCTGACACGTAAGCCTACCAGAAGGACGGGTTTAGGGCAGGGATCTAACTCTAAGAAGTCAGAGACTAAATATTTCAGGTCTTATAATTCTTGTTTTTTTACTAAATGTAGTAACTGCAAGACTCTAGAAATAATTGTTAACACTAACTGAGTGTGCTGGGCACTGTTCTGAGTAATTCTATGCTTTAACTCAGGTACTCCTCTCAGCAACCCTGCATTTGAGCTCAGTCACTTCAGTCATGTCTGATTTTTTGCAACCCCATGGATCGAACCCACAGCTCTACGACGTCTCCTGTATTGGCAGGTGGGTTCTTCATCACCAGCGCCACCTAGGAAGTCCCCAACAACCCTATGATGTAACTATTAATATCCCATCTTAAAGATAAGGAAGCATAGACAGAGTGGTTAGGGAACTCCCCCAAGGCCACACAGCCAGAAAAAGGCAAATATGGAACAGAAACCCTAGTCTATTGTTCCAGAGGCCACTGTTCATTCAACAGAGTTCACTGTTTCCCAATAACATGCACAATGAATTCTCTGAAAATAAGAAGCCCCTGTATCCAGAACAGAAGGTCTCAGGCTTTAGGAAAATGAGAATCACCTGGGAACTTAGTCAAGGTACAGGTACAAAAAAAATTTTTTTAAAGATGCGGTTCAATGACACTTCTTTGGAGGCTCTGATTCAAGTCTGGGGCCACAACCACCCTGACAGCATCCTGACCCTAGCGGCCCAAGGACTGCACTCGAAGACGGATGGAAACTCCTATTCTACCTCTTCCTGGTCCAACAGAGCCAGAAGCAAGGGCTCTCAGTTTTCACCCAAATGACGTAAGGCCCGAAAGAGCCTCTCTCCGCCTTGTTTCACATACCAGCTTTGACTTCAAATGGTAATTCCAGCTCTTTCAAGGCATCTTTCTTTAAAGGCAAGTTTTCTAATTCAACAGCACCTGAAAAATAAAAACACCATAACATGCTCATTCAACACAGGCAGTACTGTGTGCAAATCAATGAGGAGTCCAGGGAGACAGGCCTGTTGAGGCCCAGGCTGCATCTGCCAGTGTGCTTTCTCTGTACTGATTTTCCTGACCAGCCCACTCTGACACGTAAGCCTACCAGAAGACGACGGGTTTAGGGCAGGGATCTAACTCTAAGAAGTCAGAGACTAAATATTTCAGGTCTTATAATGTCTATTGTATATTCTCTTTTTGATTTTTTTTTTCTTTATAACCCTTTAAAAATGGCAAAGCCATTCTCAGCTTGCAGGGCGATCCGGCCAGCCAGCTGGTTTACAGGCCCCAAGTTTAGGTTAATATTCTGGGAGGACCATTAACATCTGAATCACCTGGGATGAAAGGCAGGCTCCTGGGACCCCCGCCCAGATGTCCCTGAGATTAAAACAGAAATTTGTCATTTTTAACAAGCTCTCCTCATCCACTGCCCACCCGCCTACAAGGCTCTTTTCCACACCATATCTGAGAGCTCCTGAGAGTTCAATAAAGTTGGTTGCCAGAATATTCTCTCTTCTGGAAAGACCACCTCTACATTCTCCCCCACATCCTCACTCACAGAGTAACAAGCAAAGGCATGAAGTGGACCATCGCCGAAGGTCCTTTTCACTCCCAGCTTTTACCATCATTTAAACACAAAAGTACTAGATGTCTCCAAAGCAGGCTGAAGGAACAGTCAGGGGAGTGACACTCTCCCAGCTATGGAAGTGATCCCTCCCATGAGCCTACAGCACGGTGCTGGCCACGAGAAATACAAACAAAGGAAGGCAGGGTCCCCACCCTCAAGAAGCTGGGGAGACAGCCATCGTTTTATGAAGTTGTTTGTGCAACACAAATCAATTTCTGAGTCATTTCAATCTGCCTGAAATATATCTTCAAGAACAAAGAGTACAGACAACAACCAGAGACCATTAGCTGGTAAGAGAACCCAGAAGAAAGGAAAGCAAGGCTTTTCCTCCAGAGACAAACTAATACAAAAAGTTGATTACTTCTCCCTTTGAATAATTAAGACTTTTGCCTTACTAGTGTTCAGTATTCTTGCCTGAAGAATTTCATGGACACAGAAGACTGGCGGACAACAGGCCATGGGCCGCAAGGAGTCAGACATGACTGAGCAACTAATACTACTAATACTGCTAATACTGCTAATTCAAAGTTAGCATTTGGGCAGATTTTAAGCCCAAAACTTAACTTATTTTTCAGACTTCTGAAGGAACACTTGTCCACATAGGGTTCCACACACCTTAAGACTAACCAAAAGGAGAAACTAATCATCCCAGAGAGCCCAGAAACAAACCTATATCCACATTTGGGGAGAAATGATCATAAGGGAGAAGGGGAAAAAAAAAGGGAAACAATCAAGTCAGTTGAAACTGACTTAAAGGGAGGAAGCCATATAGTTTCTTCTTTTAAAGAACAGCATTTGCAATCTGACTCACTCGCCCTATTTTTCAATACCTGAATCTGTCACAAAGGCAGACAACCCCAGGTTCCGTGGCTGCTGGACCACGTGGAGAAGTGGAATTGCAGCCAATCCACGCAATGAACAACTAAAGAAGCCAAAGCACACAGAGCAAAGGAGATGGGCTCAAAAGAAGACACGGAAGCAAAAACAAGGAGAAAAGGCAGCCTACCGCAAGCCCAAAACAAGAGAATCAGACAAAATACAGACCAAAGGCTTCCTACTTCCCCACCCACAATCAGCCCTGCCAGGAAAAGTTCCTCCAAGGGACCAGGCTACCAACCGCCCAGCACAGGGGTGAATTTGGAGGAATACCTGCTGACTCCTCAATCCTCCTCCCTGGGCTCTAGGGAAGCCAGCCTCAATTAAAGGGCCAACCAAGGTTCAGAGCTTAGGAAAAGGAGGGGGAGTCTAAATGTCGGCCCACATCAAAGGGTTCAGACTCCTTGACTCAGCACTGGCAGCCACTATCTTCTGGCCCCAAAGCATCTGAACATGCCCTGCAGGTGTCTGCCTTCTGCCTCTGCTTACAGGCCCGCTCTGCTGAAGGCAGTCACCCAGCCCGGGCCATCTACCAAAACCCCGCTGAGATCCACCCCAAAGCTGCCTCCAGAACAGCCTTCTCAGAGTCCTCCAGACAGGATGCATGGTCCCCCTCCACTGCACCATGCCTGTATCTCTAGTGTGTCAACCTAATAGACACTGCCTTGTACTTCTAAGTACTTATTTCTGCCTTCCAAGACAGGTTAATGGTTCTCTAAGAGCAGGGACTCCAGAGGAGCTATCTGGGACAATGATGACGATATTAACAGTAATGAGGACGACAGTGCAGTGAGACCTACTATGTGCCAAGCACTTCATATGCATTGCTTCATTAGATCCTCACAAAAATTTACGGAACTGGGCTTCCCTGGTGGTCCAGTGGGTAAGGACACCGCCTTGCAGTGCAAGGGGTGCCGGTTCAATCCCTGGTCTGGGAAGATCCCACATGCTGCGGAGCGGCTAGACCTATATGTCCAATTACCAAGCCGGAGCTCTGGGGCACAAGCGCCCAGAGCCGGCGCTCTGCGACAACAGAGGCCACCGCGATGGGAGGCCCACACAGGCCAAAGAACAAAGATGGATGAAAATGGACAGATGAATGACCAATAGAGGTGGCCCGCCTGCTCCCCTCCCTCCCCACCTCACCCCCCTCAAATAAATAAATAAATAAATCTTTAAAAAACAAAAAATTTACAGAACTATTACCTTCTTCACTTTTAAGATAAGACAAGTGAAGCTTAGAGGATAAGCAGCTGCCTACAAATCACAGAGCTGCTCAGCGGCAGTTCTAGAGTTCACAGCCAGGCCTGGCTGATCTCTGGTGGCAAGAGGGAGACAGGGCGGGAATTCCCTGGGGGTCCAGTGGTCAGGACTCCACGTTGTCACTGGTGAGGGCCAGGTCCAATCCCTGGTCAGGAGAGTAAAATCCCACAAGCTTCCTGTGCAGCAAAAGAGCAACAGAAGCTGGGGTTGTGGGGGGGCAATGCAGCAGTGAAACAGAGGCTTAGGTCATCTGCCAGTCACAAGCAGCTGTTAAGTGATGGAACCAGGGTCAGACCCTGTGCCTCAGCTCTAAGTATTTTCTACTGTCTCTCACTTTCGTGCCATTCCATAACACAGAGTCTTACCCAAAGCAGGTGATCGGTGTTTGTTGAATGACTGAATGAATGAAATAATGTACCAGGGCCATCTCTGTCCTTCACCCACTCCTATGCCGCTTTGCACATTCACTGCTTTGAGCATGTGTGCACAGTCTCCTCGTGAAGTCCAACCCACCAGCCAACCATAATCTGACTGAGGGCCCACTAAACACCAAGAGCAGTTCTTTGCTCTTTGACCTACATTGATGTGTTCAATCCTTAGAACCTTAGGAGATAGTGAATAGCCTCTCCAGTTTGCAGAAAGGGAGACTGAAGCATTAAGAATTTGAGAAATTTAGTGTTAGGGATGTAACATACAACATGATAAATACAAGTAACATATATGATGTATATGACAACTGAGAGTAAATCCTAGGAGTTCTCATCACAAGGAAAAAAGGTCTTTTTCTATTTCTTTAGTTCTGTATCTATATGAGAGAATGGATGTTTACTAAACTTACTGATAATCATTTCATAATGTATATCAGTCAAATCACTATACTATACACCTTAAACTAACACAATGTTCTGTATCAATTATATCTCAATAAAACTGGAAGAAAAAGAGAAAGTGTATAATCTGCCCAAGTTATTGGTATAAATGAAGGAATCAGGATTCAAACCCAGTCTGGCTCCAAAACTCACACCCTTGATCACTACTTCCGTCTCCTTTGCGTCTTCCATAGTACCTGTAAATATCTGCAGACAAACTGAAATAACACTCTTATCTCTCATCCTTTGCCCCCAAACACTCCTTAACCACGTCAGCAAGATCAATAGTGAGTTGCCATTTCCTCCTCCAGGGGATCTTCCTGACCCAGGGATTGAGACCACACCTCTTAAGTGTCCTGCACTGGCAGGTGATTCTTTACCTCCAGTGCCACCTGGGAAACCCCATCAAGATCAACAAAAAGTACCAACTCCTCTACAAAATTGTTCTCTCAGTGCATTGTGACGCTCTAACACTTTTCTGGCCAAGCACCGTGGCATGCTTTGCCCATAAAGATGGAGTACCTAACCAACACCAGTTATGAAAGAAAAAGCATGTTTCTCTTCTGCAGAGAAACATTCCTCAAATTCCACAGGTTCATTAAAAGCCACAGACAATACTTTTTAAGAAGAGCCAGGCACAGAAAAGTGGTAGAAAGCTTCAGGATACACACAGTTGACCCCCAAGATACACTCTGTCTTTTAAATTAGACTGCCGCTTTGCACATTCACTGCTTTGAGCATGTGTGCACAGTCTCCTCGTGAAGTCCAACCCACCAGCCAACCATAATCTGACTGAGGGCCCACTAAACACCAAGAGCAGTTCTTTGCTCTTTGACCTACATTGATGTGTTCAATCCTTAGAACCTTAGGAGATAGTGAATAGCCTCTCCAGTTTGCAGAAAGGGAGACTGAAGCATTAAGAATTTGAGAAATTTAGTGTTAGGGATGTAACATACAACATGATAAATACAAGTAACATATATGATGTATATGACAACTGAGAGTAAATCCTAGGAGTTCTCATCACAAGGAAAAAAGGTCTTTTTCTATTTCTTTAGTTCTGTATCTATATGAGAGAATGGATGTTTACTAAACTTACTGATAATCATTTCATAATGTATATCAGTCAAATCACTATACTATACACCTTAAACTAACACAATGTTCTGTATCAATTATATCTCAATAAAACTGGAAGAAAAAGAGAAAGTGTATAATCTGCCCAAGTTATTGGTATAAATGAAGGAATCAGGATTCAAACCCAGTCTGGCTCCAAAACTCACACCCTTGATCACTACTTCCGTCTCCTTTGCGTCTTCCATAGTACCTGTAAATATCTGCAGACAAACTGAAATAACACTCTTATCTCTCATCCTTTGCCCCCAAACACTCCTTAACCACGTCAGCAAGATCAATAGTGAGTTGCCATTTCCTCCTCCAGGGGATCTTCCTGACCCAGGGATTGAGACCACACCTCTTAAGTGTCCTGCACTGGCAGGTGATTCTTTACCTCCAGTGCCACCTGGGAAACCCCATCAAGATCAACAAAAAGTACCAACTCCTCTACAAAATTGTTCTCTCAGTGCATTGTGACGCTCTAACACTTTTCTGGCCAAGCACCGTGGCATGCTTTGCCCATAAAGATGGAGTACCTAACCAACACCAGTTATGAAAGAAAAAGCATGTTTCTCTTCTGCAGAGAAACATTCCTCAAATTCCACAGGTTCATTAAAAGCCACAGACAATACTTTTTAAGAAGAGCCAGGCACAGAAAAGTGGTAGAAAGCTTCAGGGATACACACAGTTGACCCCCCAAGATACACTCTGTCTGAAATTGCTGATATTAGAGGCACCTCCCTGGCAGTCCGTGACAAAGACTCTGAGCTCCCAATGCAGGGGCCCGGGCTCAATCCCTGGTCTGGGAACTAGATCCCACATTCTACCACTAAAGATTTTGCCCAGCACAATGAGGATCGAATATCCTGCATGACACAACTGAGATCTGGCACACCCAAACAAGTAAAGAAAACGTTCTCTTAAAAAAAGGCAACTTTAGGGGCTTCCCTGGTGGTCCAGTGAGTGGACAGACCGCCTTGCAGTGCAGGGGGCGTCGGTTCAATCCCTGGCCCGGGAGGATCCCACATGCCGCAGAGCAGCTGGACCGGTGTGTCCAATTATGAGTCAGCGCTCTGCAGCGAGGGAGGCCACTGCAATGGGAGGCCCATACAAGTCGAAGAGTGAAGATGGATAAAAGTGTGTGAACGAAAAACCAATAAAAGAAGCCAAAATTAAAAAAAAAAAAAAAGATGCCCTGTTAATTAGAAAAAAAAAACAAGGCAACTTTAGGGCTTCCTTGGTGGTCCAGTGAGTAAAGAGTCCGCCTTGTAGTGCAGGGGGCACCGGTTCGATCCCTGGCCCGGCAAGATCCCACGTGCAGTGGAGCAGCTGGGCTGGTGTGTCCAATAATGAGCCAGAGCTCTGATGCACATGTGCCCAGAGCCAATGCTCTGCAGGGATTGAGACCACACCTCTTAAGTGTCCTGCACTGGCAGGTGATTCTTTACCTCCAGTGCCACCTGGGAAACCCCATCAAGATCAACAAAAGTACCAACTCCTCTACAAAATTGTTCTCTCAGTGCATTGTGACGCTCTAACACTTTTCTGGCCAAGCACCGTGGCATGCTTTGCCCATAAAGATGGAGTACCTAACCAACACCAGTTATGAAAGAAAAAGCATGTTTCTCTTCTGCAGAGAAACATTCCTCAAATTCCACAGGTTCATTAAAAGCCACAGACAATACTTTTTAAGAAGAGCCAGGCACAGAAAAGTGGTAGAAAGCTTCAGGGATACACACAGTTGACCCCCCAAGATACACTCTGTCTGAAATTGCTGATATTAGAGGCACCTCCCTGGCAGTCCGTGACAAAGACTCTGAGCTCCCAATGCAGGGGCCCGGGCTCAATCCCTGGTCTGGGAACTAGATCCCACATTCTACCACTAAAGATTTTGCCCAGCACAATGAGGATCGAATATCCTGCATGACACAACTGAGATCTGGCACACCCAAACAAGTAAAGAAAACGTTCTCTTAAAAAGGCAACTTTAGGGGCTTCCTGGTGGTCCAGTGAGTGGACAGACCGCCTTGCAGTGCAGGGGGCGTCGGTTCAATCCCTGGCCCGGGAGGATCCCACATGCCGCAGAGCAGCTGGACCGGTGTGTCCAATTATGAGTCAGCGCTCTGCAGCGAGGGAGGCCACTGCAATGGGAGGCCCATACAAGTCGAAGAGTGAAGATGGATAAAAGTGTGTGAACGAAAAACCAATAAAAGAAGCCAAAATTAAAAAAAAAAAAAAAGATGCCCTGTTAATTAGAAAAAAAAAACAAGGCAACTTTAGGGCTTCCTTGGTGGTCCAGTGAGTAAAGAGTCCGCCTTGTAGTGCAGGGGGCACCGGTTCGATCCCTGGCCCGGCAAGATCCCACGTGCAGTGGAGCAGCTGGGCTGGTGTGTCCAATAATGAGCCAGAGCTCTGATGCACATGTGCCCAGAGCCAATGCTCTGCAAGGAGAGAGGCCACTGCAATAGGAGGCCCACACATGCCAAAGAATAAAGATGGATGAAAATAAATATTAAATTTTTTTAAAAAAAGCAACTTTAGCTGCAAGGGTCAGAGGAACATCTCTTGAGGAGGTGACGTCTGAGCAGACTGGACCAGAGAGGGGGCGCACTCACGCAGGTGTTTGGAGGAATAGGGATCCAGGGGCTTTGCCTGTTCAGGACCAGCCAGGAGGACAGAGGGGTCAAGTGGTAGGACCGAAGGTCAGAGAGGAAGGAGGGTGGGCCCGGTTGTTAACATTGGTCAATCCTGGGTAGTAGGAATATGTCTTTTGGGGTTTTTTTAATCTTTTTTTTTTCTTTTTTTGGCCACTTCTATTGGTCTTTCATTTATTCATTTTCAACCATCTTTGTTCTTTGGCCTGTGTGGGCCTTCCATCACAGTGGACTCTCTCGTTGCAGAGCACCAGCTCTGGGTGCAAGCGCTTCAGAGCTCAGTTGGTCCAGTCGCTCCGCGGCACGTGGGATCTTCCCAGGCCAGGGATCGAACCTTCGCCCTTTGCACTGCAAGGTGGTGTCCTTACCCACTGGACCACCAGGGAAGCCCAGGAGTATGTTTTTTATAATACACTTTGAGTTATTTTAATTCAAAAAAAAGTCAAAACAAAGACAGTGTAAGGTTGAAAGACACATGGCTGTAACATGCAGCAGCATGGTTGCCAGAGAGTGAAAGGGAGACCTGCCCAGCATAGAAGGCCCTGTGTGGGATCAAGGTGGTCATTCCTGCAGGTGAGGTACCTCCGCTCTGTACAGTGAAAGGCCGGGGGTTAGAATCCAGCCCAACCCCGCTCCCTCCCATCCTCCAACATCTCACGGACATCAGAGTCCTAGAGTCAGAGTCAGGACAGGAGGGGTGCTTGGACCTAGTCCAGAGACCGCAGAGGCAGGGTGATCCACTGGGGCTGCCCGCTTCCCCACCCAGGGCACACCTGGCTACCTGGGCAAGCATCCTTTCTTGCAGAGCCCATGCGCAGGCTGAGAATCCTTTTCAGGGATTTCCCTGGTGGTCCAGTGGCTAAGACTCGGCACTCCCAATGCAGGGGACCCAGGTTCAATCCCTGGTCATATAACTAGATCCTACATGCCCCAACTAAGAGTTCACATGCCACAACTGAGAGATCCTCCATGCTGCAACTAAAGACCCTGCATGCAACTAATACCCAGCACAGCCAAAATAAATAATAACTAAAAAATAAATAAAAGGGCTGAGATCAGAAGTCTATTATTAGTACAGACTCCATAATTTATCAGAGGCCACTAATTTCTATTTACTAAATTCTTTAGTAAACATCCTTCTCCTTACCACACTCCTTTGAGAAAGCCAGTTCTGCTATCAGCAATGTTGTGGCAGGGCTCCTTCTGGGCTACCGCCGTTACCCTTAACTTCAATCTTATTGTCTTTTGGGGTTTTTAATCTTTTTTTTTGGCCACTTCTATTGGTCTTTCATTTATTCATTTTCAACCATCTTTGTTCTTTGGCCTGTGTGGGCCTTCCATCACAGTGGACTCTCTCGTTGCAGAGCACCAGCTCTGGGTGCAAGCGCTTCAGAGCTCAGTTGGTCCAGTCGCTCCGCGGCACGTGGGATCTTCCCAGGCCAGGGATCGAACCTTCGCCCTTTGCACTGCAAGGTGGTGTCCTTACCCACTGGACCACCAGGGAAGCCCAGGAGTATGTTTTTTATAATACACTTTGAGTTATTTTAATTCAAAAAAAAGTCAAAACAAAGACAGTGTAAGGTTGAAAGACACATGGCTGTAACATGCAGCAGCATGGTTGCCAGAGAGTGAAAGGGAGACCTGCCCAGCATAGAAGGCCCTGTGTGGGATCAAGGTGGTCATTCCTGCAGGTGAGGTACCTCCGCTCTGTACAGTGAAAGGCCGGGGGTTAGAATCCAGCCCAACCCCGCCCCCTCCCATCCTCCAACATCTCACGGACATCAGAGTCCTAGAGTCAGAGTCAGGACAGGAGGGGTGCTTGGACCTAGTCCAGAGACCGCAGAGGCAGGGTGATCCACTGGGGCTGCCCGCTTCCCCACCCAGGGCACACCTGGCTACCTGGGCAAGCATCCTTTCTTGCAGAGCCCATGCGCAGGCTGAGAATCCTTTTCAGGGATTTCCCTGGTGGTCCAGTGGCTAAGACTCGGCACTCCCAATGCAGGGGACCCAGGTTCAATCCCTGGTCATATAACTAGATCCTACATGCCCCAACTAAGAGTTCACATGCCACAACTGAGAGATCCTCCATGCTGCAACTAAAGACCCTGCATGCAACTAATACCCAGCACAGCCAAAATAAATAATAACTAAAAAATAAATAAAAGGGCTGAGATCAGAAGTCTATTATTAGTACAGACTCCATAATTTATCAGAGGCCACTAATTTCTATTTACTAAATTCTTTAGTAAACATCCTTCTCCTTACCACACTCCTTTTGAGAAAGCCAGTTCTGCTATCAGCAATGTTGTGGTTTGCAGGGCTCCTTCTGGGCCCGGTCACCTGCCCTGTTCACCCTGGTTAGCTTCACAGTGTGTCTGAGAACTTCAGTAAATGACCAAGACATGAACTCCACACTACTATTGTACTTTAAACAGTCCTTTCCAAGAAAACTGGTTACTTTCACTTTCCACCAAGCAGCTCCCGTGGAGGAAAGTGCAGAGGAACAAAGCAGAAGAAAGGGAAGAAGGCACTGCTGTTTCCAATGACAGGAAGGGAGCAGGGAGGTACAGCCCTGCAAGCTCCCCGCAGCCAATCGCTGCTGTGATCCTTCCAGTGGTCTGGGTGAGTCAGGAGCCCTGGAGAGCGCTGCTTCTGGGAACACCAAGTCACTGCACCTGTGCTCAGACCATCCGCACGTCTGCATCACGGCCAGCACCTCTAACCTGCCCGGGTCCACTTGCCAAAACCCACCCCTCCAGGAAGCCCAGGAGGTTTCCACTGTATTTGAGGCCTCCTTTCCTCTTTCTCTGCAAACTGATTTGATGTTCTTTCTTTTTCTAGATGTGTTAAAGGATTTCATTTTGAGTTGAGCAAAGAGAACATACAACAAGGAGAAGGAAAAGAAAGCAGCTTTCCAATCCCCACACTCAGAAAAGTCTCAAGCTTCAGGTATTTTACTACTCAGCAAGACAGGATCTCAGAAAGTCTGTTGGAAGACCCTACTCTATTACATGCCAGCAGGAAAGGTCACTTGATCCTCATGGCCACCTCCAGAGGCATACTGCCCTCTTTTTCCAAAGAAACAGGGGCTCCGAACTGCAGTGACTTGTTCATATAGTTAACAAGTAATGCAGTAGAATTTGAAGTTGAAACTGATGCCATGTCACTACATCCTGGCTGCCTCCACAAAGTTTTATAAAACTCAAAAATTAGCTGGGTTTAGTAAAGCACAGTCACCAGTAGTACGGTCTTCTTTATTTTTTAAGATTTAATACTTCCCTAAAATCTACAACAAAATAGCTATATACTTAAGTTACCCTGTAATAATAATCAGTGTCATATGAGGGAATTATTTCCTTTTGCATATATTGAGTACAAAGCTGTCGGGCCATCAGGATTTATTATTCTCAATACAACAAAAAAGAATATAAAAAATAGAAATATAACCTGAAAAGCACAGTTTGCCAGAAAGAGACACAGGTACTCACCTTTCAGAAGCGCAACGGAGAGCTGGTCAGTGTTCAGGTTATTGACGTATTTCCCCAGATAGGTATTGAGAACCCACGCTACAAGACCTTCCAACATGACTATATCCTCAAGACAAGGTGTTTAAAACTCATGGATCATTCTTTATTTCTCTCTCTCATGGTCACAGAAGAATCTATGGAAGGAAAACAAAAAAGAAATGAACAGAAACATTGGACAATTTTTCCAAGATGATATCCTAGTCTACCTGCCCTGAAAGTGGATGGTTACAACGCCCAGATTTAGGAAAAGATGAGGTGGAGAATGTTCAGAGCACCACTACTGACAACAACCAAGAGGGGAAAGTGACCGAAGTGTCTTCAACAGGAGACAGCATAAAGAAGGTGCGGTTTACACAGACAATGGACTACTGCTCAACCACAAAGAAAGGAAGGAAAGAGACTTCTCTGGTGGTTAAGAATCCGCCTTGTAGTGCAGGGGATGTGGGTTCAGTTCCTAATTGGGGAACAAAGATCCCACATGCCTTAGAGCAATTAAGCCCACACTCCACAACTACTGAAGCCTACATGCTCTGGAGCCTCCAAGTTGCAGCCAGAAAGTCCACACCTCAACAAAGGATCCTACGTGCCACAACAAAGATCCCATGTGTCATAACTAAAACATGAGGAAGCCATACAAATAAGTCAGTATTTTTTAAAAAGAAGGAATACTGCCATTTGCAACATGGATGGACCTAGAGAATATCAAACTACATGAAGGCAGACAAAGACAAATATTATATGTTATCATATATATGTGAAATCTAAGAAAATAATACAAATGAATCTATATACACAACAGAAAAATCAGAGACATAGAAAACAAAATTAGCTGGGTTTAGCAAGTCATATACTTTTAAGTTAACCCTAAAATCTACAACAAAATAGCTATATACTTAAGTTACCCTGTAATAATAATCAGTGTCATATGAGGGAATTATTTCCTTTTGCATATATTGAGTACAAAGCTGTCGGGCCATCAGGATTTATTATTCTCAATACAACAAAAAAGAATATAAAAAATAGAAATATAACCTGAAAAGCACAGTTTGCCAGAAAGAGACACAGGTACTCACCTTTCAGAAGCGCAACGGAGAGCTGGTCAGTGTTCAGGTTATTGACGTATTTCCCCAGATAGGTATTGAGAACCCACGCTACAAGACCTTCCAACATGACTATATCCTCAAGACAAGGTGTTTAAAACTCATGGATCATTCTTTATTTCTCTCTCTCATGGTCACAGAAGAATCTATGGAAGGAAAACAAAAAAGAAATGAACAGAAACATTGGACAATTTTTCCAAGATGATATCCTAGTCTACCTGCCCTGAAAGTGGATGGTTACAACGCCCAGATTTAGGAAAAGATGAGGTGGAGAATGTTCAGAGCACCACTACTGACAACAACCAAGAGGGGAAAGTGACCGAAGTGTCTTCAACAGGAGACAGCATAAAGAAGGTGCGGTTTACACAGACAATGGACTACTGCTCAACCACAAAGAAAGGAAGGAAAGAGACTTCTCTGGTGGTTAAGAATCCGCCTTGTAGTGCAGGGGATGTGGGTTCAGTTCCTAATTGGGGAACAAAGATCCCACATGCCTTAGAGCAATTAAGCCCACACTCCACAACTACTGAAGCCTACATGCTCTGGAGCCTCCAAGTTGCAGCCAGAAAGTCCACACCTCAACAAAGGATCCTACGTGCCACAACAAAGATCCCATGTGTCATAACTAAAACATGAGGAAGCCATACAAATAAGTCAGTATTTTTTAAAAAGAAGGAATACTGCCATTTGCAACATGGATGGACCTAGAGAATATCAAACTACATGAAGGCAGACAAAGACAAATATTATATGTTATCATATATATGTGAAATCTAAGAAAATAATACAAATGAATCTATATACACAACAGAAACAGACTCAGAGACATAGAAAACAAGCTTATGGTTATGAAAAGGGGAAGGAGGAATAAACTAGGAGTATGGGATTAACAAACACACACTACTGTACATAAAATAGATAAACAACAATTAACTGTATAACAGGGAACAATATTCAATATTACATAATAACCTATACTGGAAAGTAAATCTAACACATATGTATATATGTATATATATATATACACACAATATTTTTTAACTGAATCACTTTGCTGTGTACCTGAAACTAACTTCAACTTAAAAAAGAAAGCTGAGATGAAAAGCACTGTAAGATCCCCCAATAGTAAACAGAGCGCCAAACCAATACATCTGCATATCGATAGAGCTGCCAAGAAGAGTCACTCATAAATTTACCAAAAAAATTACTCGCAATTCAAAGCTGCATATTTTTTCAATGTAACTCATCATTAAATTGATTGCTTTTGGTGACTGCCCCGGGAACTAGACCGTCCTAATCAGAGGTTCTATCCAGATGTGACCTGACAATGTCTAAAAACATTTCTAAATATCATGGCTTGGGGTTAGGGTGGCGGGGGAGGAGTTTTGCTACTGGTACTTTGTGAGAGAAGGCCCTGGAAGCTGCTGACCTCTCTACAATGCACAAGACAGCCCTTCACAGCCAAGAATTACCCAGCCCAATATGCCAACAGTACCAAGATTGAGAAACCCTGTCCTAGATTAAAGCAGGAACGGGCCAAGAGGGATTTCCTTGGTGGCGCATTGGATGGAAGTCCATTTGCCAATGCAGGAGACACAGGTTCAATCCCTGGCCCAGGAAGATCCCACATGCCTCGGGGCAACTAAGCCCGTGCACCACAACTACTGAATCCGAGTGCCTAGAATCTGTGCTCCCCAACAAGAGAAGCCACCGCAGTAAGAAGCCCTCGCACCACAACAAAAAGTAGTCCCCAGCTGCCCACAACTAGAGAAAGCCCAAGAAAAGCAACAAAGGCCCATGTGTGCCAAGTCACTTCAGTCATGTCTGACCCTGTGGACTGTAGCCTGCCAGGTTCCTCTGTCCATGGGATTCTCCAGGCAAGAATATCGGAGTGGATGGTCATTTCCTCCTCCAGGGGATCTGCCTTTTCATTCCTTCCCAGGGATCAAACCCAAGTTTTGCACTGGCAGGTGGGTTCTTTGACAGCCTGAAAAATCCAATGAAGACCCAGTGCAGCCAAAAAAAAATGTGGCCAAGAGATTGTATCAATGAACTTCATATTCTATACTGATTCTCTTAAAGCCCTCCTGAAATCAATTTTGCAAACTTGTTCATCAGGATCACTTATAAAATGATATAAATGGAAGGGAGATGGCAGTGGTTTATCACTGTTTCTAAATGTTCTAGAACTGCACTACTGGTACCTGGATACCAGCTGATGCTCATACCTGTGTCAGTAATAACAAACGCCAGAAATCTTCTGGTTCCAGCTATTTACATCCAGTACTGATTTTATTACTTGGTGGCAAATAGGAAGAAAAGGTAGAAGTAGTGACAGATTTCCTCTTCTTGGGCTCTAAAATCACTGTGGATGGTGACCCAGAAATCAAATCTTTTTTTAGATGTTGACTGGCTAAAAACATTTCTAAATATCATGGCTTGGGGTTAGGGTGGCGGGGGAGGAGTTTTGCTACTGGTACTTTGTGAGAGAAGGCCCTGGAAGCTGCTGACCTCTCTACAATGCACAAGACAGCCCTTCACAGCCAAGAATTACCCAGCCCAATATGCCAACAGTACCAAGATTGAGAAACCCTGTCCTAGATTAAAGCAGGAACGGGCCAAGAGGGATTTCCTTGGTGGCGCATTGGATGGAAGTCCATTTGCCAATGCAGGAGACACAGGTTCAATCCCTGGCCCAGGAAGATCCCACATGCCTCGGGGCAACTAAGCCCGTGCACCACAACTACTGAATCCGAGTGCCTAGAATCTGTGCTCCCCAACAAGAGAAGCCACCGCAGTAAGAAGCCCTCGCACCACAACAAAAAGTAGTCCCCAGCTGCCCACAACTAGAGAAAGCCCAAGAAAAGCAACAAAGGCCCATGTGTGCCAAGTCACTTCAGTCATGTCTGACCCTGTGGACTGTAGCCTGCCAGGTTCCTCTGTCCATGGGATTCTCCAGGCAAGAATATCGGAGTGGATGGTCATTTCCTCCTCCAGGGGATCTGCCTTTTCATTCCTTCCCAGGGATCAAACCCAAGTTTTGCACTGGCAGGTGGGTTCTTTGACAGCCTGAAAAATCCAATGAAGACCCAGTGCAGCCAAAAAAAAATGTGGCCAAGAGATTGTATCAATGAACTTCATATTCTATACTGATTCTCTTAAAGCCCTCCTGAAATCAATTTTGCAAACTTGTTCATCAGGATCACTTATAAAATGATATAAATGGAAGGGAGATGGCAGTGGTTTATCACTGTTTCTAAATGTTCTAGAACTGCACTACTGGTACCTGGATACCAGCTGATGCTCATACCTGTGTCAGTAATAACAAACGCCAGAAATCTTCTGGTTCCAGCTATTTACATCCAGTACTGATTTTATTACTTGGTGGCAAATAGGAAGAAAAGGTAGAAGTAGTGACAGATTTCCTCTTCTTGGGCTCTAAAATCACTGTGGATGGTGACCGCAGCCAGGAAATCAGAAGACGACTACTTTCTGGCAGGAAAGCTATGACAAACCTAGACAGTGTGTTGAAAAGCAGAGGCATTACTCTGCCAACAAAGGCTGGTAAAGTCAAGGTTATGGTCTTCCCAATGGTCACATATAGATGCGAGAGCTGGACCATAAAGACAACTGAGTACCAAAGAACTGATGCCTTTGAACTGCAGTGCTAGTGAAGACTCCTGAAAGTCCTCTAGACAGCAAGGAGATCAAACCAGTCAACTTTAAGGGAAATCAAACCCTGAATACTCATTGGAAGGACTGATGCTGCAGCTGAAGCTCCAGTATTCTGGTCATCTGAGATGAACAGCCGACTCATGTGAAAAGTCCCTGATGCTGGCAGGAGAAGAGAGTGTCAGAGGATGAGACGGCTGGTAGCATCACCAATGCAAGGGACATGAACTTGGGCAAATTCCGGGAGATAGTAAGGGACAGGGAGGCCTGGTGTGCCGCAGTCCATGGGGTCACAAAGAGTTGGACACGACTGAGCGAATGAACAACAACAATTTATTACTGTCTACTACAGTAACTGGTGCTTGTTAGCATTACAAAAACTATTTTTAGTATTCCATAAAGTTAACATGAGGGAACTTGAGACACAAAACTTTAAACAGGTTTCAAGATTTCTCAGCTATCAGACTGTAGTTAAGAGTTAGATGTGGGCTCCACGGCTTGCTCTGAGCCAAGCATGTGGGACACCAAGCCGCCAAGCCTGACGCTCCAGGTTTGTGTGGCAGGTGTCCCACTTGGGAAATGGCCCTTTCTGGATCCTTTCCAAGCACTTTGCCCCACCTCCAGTGATTCATCTTAGGGCCAGAAGATCCTCTTCTGCCAACTGAGAGGCCTCCACCCACCAAAACCCCAAAACACAAAGCTCTACAAGAGTTAACCTCCAGGAAAAATTGGTTTTTATTTGTCAACGGTGTTTCGCATTTCCAAATTAAATTAGCTTTTATTTGTCAACAATGACAGTAAAAACATGTCCGAAAATAAATGTTTTGTTGTTGCTGAGACGCGAAGTCATGTCTGACTCTTCGTGACCCCCTGGACGGAGCTCCCCAGGCTTCTCTGTCCATGAGATTTCCCAGGCAAGAAAGCTGGAGTGGGTTGCCACTTCCTACTCCACGGGATCTTCCCGACCCAGGGATGAAACTCAAGTCTCTCAGGTCTTCTGCATTGGCAAGTGGATTCTTTACCACTGAGCCACCTGGGAACACTGTCTTTCCAAAGATCTTCTGTAAAGCACATTTTACGTAAAATTACGAATCTGCTAAAAATTATTGGGTACATTTATTTAAAAAGGAGATTACAAGAACAAATTTTTTAAAATAAGAAATGTTTAACATTCTGAAGAAAAGAAATAGTTCTTTATTATAACTTTAAACGAATAAATCTGTGAAAACAAAACATTAATCTGAGTAATCTAATCTTATTATGTAGACTCCAAACACACTTAAGCCAAGAGCCAAAGTCGGAGTATTCTTTATTGTGGAAGTAACTGCCATTGATTCTGGCCCTAAATGCCAACATCTGGCCCACTGGTCACAAAGAGTTGGACACGACTGAGCGAATGAACAACAACAATTTATTACTGTCTACTACAGTAACTGGTGCTTGTTAGCATTACAAAAACTATTTTTAGTATTCCATAAAGTTAACATGAGGGAACTTGAGACACAAAACTTTAAACAGGTTTCAAGATTTCTCAGCTATCAGACTGTAGTTAAGAGTTAGATGTGGGCTCCACGGCTTGCTCTGAGCCAAGCATGTGGGACACCAAGCCGCCAAGCCTGACGCTCCAGGTTTGTGTGGCAGGTGTCCCACTTGGAACTGGCCCTTTCTGGATCCTTTCCAAGCACTTTGCCCCACCTCCAGTGATTCATCTTAGGGCCAGAAGATCCTCTTCTGCCAACTGAGAGGCCTCCACCCACCAAAACCCCAAAACACAAAGCTCTACAAGAGTTAACCTCCAGGAAAAATTGGTTTTTATTTGTCAACGGTGTTTCGCATTTCCAAATTAAATTAGCTTTTATTTGTCAACAATGACAGTAAAAACATGTCCGAAAATAAATGTTTTGTTGTTGCTGAGACGCGAAGTCATGTCTGACTCTTTCGTGACCCCGTGGACGGGAGCTCCCCAGGCTTCTCTGTCCATGAGATTTCCCAGGCAAGAAAACTGGAGTGGGTTGCCACTTCCTACTCCACGGGATCTTCCCGACCCAGGGATGAAACTCAAGTCTCTCAGGTCTTCTGCATTGGCAAGTGGATTCTTTACCACTGAGCCACCTGGGAACACTGTCTTTCCAAAGATCTTCTGTAAAGCACATTTTACGTAAAATTACGAATCTGCTAAAAATTATTGGGTACATTTATTTAAAAAGGAGATTACAAGAACAAATTTTTTAAAATAAGAAATGTTTAACATTCTGAAGAAAAGAAATAGTTCTTTATTATAACTTTAAACGAATAAATCTGTGAAAACAAAACATTAATCTGAGTAATCTAATCTTATTATGTAGACTCCAAACACACTTAAGCCAAGAGCCAAAGTCGGAGTATTCTTTATTGTGGAAGTAACTGCCATTGATTCTGGCCCTAAATGCCAACACACTCTCTCAAGTGCCAACTACAAGCACTCTCCGAGTACAGGGAAACAACGGTTTGCACACAAGATCTGACCCTAGCCTACTCCCCAAGAAGATGGAGGAAGGCAAAGCCCAAATTAAAAGAAGATGGGGTCAGAAGCACTATAAAACGTGCTGCAAAGTATGTTAAGGCCCAAGCCAGACCATCTATTACCTCTGCTAAGCATCTAAACCAGGCTTGCGGCCACTTCAACGATCCCCTGAAGGTACCCGGTGTCAGCAAGGGCCGCCAGACTGGCCAGAAGCCCTACGTGCTAGCACTCTGGTCCATCAGAGCTTCTCGGCAGCTGCCTGGCTCTAACCCCCACCTGACCTCCCCTAATCGGTGGGGCAGGTGACACTGGAGATCAGTGCTCTGCCCTCGGGGGGGGAGGGGGGGGGCAGACGCCTGGCCATGACCTTGAGCCAGGCCCCGCCTCGAGGGGCGGCTGGAGCCCTAAGTGGGAAGGGCTGGCGACAGGAGCCGAGACGGTGGGGCTCAGGGTTGCCCGCACAGGGCGCTCCGGAGATCCGCGGCGGGGGGGGGGGGGGGGCCGGCCCGGGGCCCGCAGGAAGGAAAGTGCCCCGGAGGCGAGGCTCCCCCAGCCCGTGCGCCTCCCCTCGGCTCGGCAACCTACGCCCAGCTTCGGGGAGCAGAGGCCCACCCAGTAGATAGCGCCTGCAAGGAAGAGCGCCAGGTGTCCCCAGCCCGGAAGGAGAGGCTCCACCAGGGCGCGACCCCGAGGGTGCAAGGGGTAAAGAGACGTTTGATGCCTCTGTCCCCAACCCAGACCGTGACCCCACAAGCTTGGAGAAGAGGGTGATCAAGACCCTCGGACTGGACCCCCTTCTTGGGCACAGATAGCGGGGTTCACGCAGGGGGCTCCCGTGCGGAGACCGAGGTTCCAGAGGGGAGACGCAGGTGGACACCCCTCGATCCACGGACACCAGATCGCCCCGACCCCGGAAAGGGTGCGGGGTCCGGCGGGGGCTCGCACACCCAGGACGCGGTCGCCGGAGTCCCGGGAGGCTCAGGACGCCCGAGCGCGCGGCTGGGAGGCCCGCGGAGGCCCGGGGGCGGTGAGGGCGGTGAGGACGGGACCCCCGAGAGCTTCCCCGAGGAGCTCGGAGGCCCCAACAGCGGGGTCCCCGGGCTCCCGGCGCCGCGCTCCCCGCGGGCGGGCCCGGGCCTCCAGGTCTGAAGCAGAGCCGGAGCGGCCGGCCGAGGGCCCACGCCCGCCCTGAGGCCCCCGGGCCCGCTCGCCCCGGCGCCGCCCCGCCTCGGCCCGTACCTGTCGGCGTCCCGGACCGCCCGCCCCAGCCCGGCACTGCGCGGCGCTTCCTCTCCGCGGCTCCTCAATGGCGCTGGCCGGCGGTGCGCGGGCCCGCCCAGACCCGACCAATCGAGCGGGCGACGCGCCGGCGCCTGGCCAGCCGAGCGGCGAGTCATCGAGCAGGCGCGAGCAGGCGCCCCCAGGCGCGCGGAGTCCGCCCCTCCCGGGTTCGCAGGCGCTGGAGCAGAATGGGGGGCAAGGCCCAACAGTCTCATTTGACAGAATGTGGGTAAACTGAGTCCGAGGGAAGGTTACAGGTAGAGAGGATAAAATCTAGAACATATTGGCTAAGGAGTATTGGAACCCAGCCTTCTTCTACAACCGCCAGCCTGCAGTCTGTTCGCCCCTTAGCAGTCCTGGGGTCTGTTAAAACATAATTCAGATCTTGCCACTTCCCTGGTTAAAACGGCTTCCCCTCCATATTTAAATTAAGACCCACCTCCTCAGAGAGCAGACACCAAGATCCTACTTAATGTGTTCCATTCCTATTTCTGCCGCTCTTTCCTGGGCCCACTCTGCCCCCAGCAGCCTCCAGTTCCTACCTCAGGACCTTTGTATTGGCATCTCTCTAGGTAGGATGCTTTTACCTGAAACCACTGCTGTCCAACAGGAATGTAATGCAATTGTTGTCATTGTTCAGTTGCTAAGTCGTGTTCGACTCTTTTTGACCCCGTGGTCTCGAGCACACCAGCCACCACTGTCTGTCTCTATCTCCTGGAGTTTTCTCCAATTCATGTCTATGGAGTCAGTGATGCCATCCATCCATCTCATCCTCTGCCCCCCACCTCTCTGGCCTCTTTCTCCTCCTGCTTTCAATCTTTCCCAGCATCAGGGACTTTTCCAATGAGTCCTCTCTTCACATCAGATGGCCAAAGTATTGGAGCTTCAGCTTCAGCATCAGTCCTTCCAATGAGTATTCAGGATTGATTCCCTTTCCGATTGACTGCTTTATCTCTTTGCAGTCCAAGGGACTCTCAAGAGTCTTCTCTAGCACCACAATTCCAAAGCATCAATTCTTCCGCGTTCAGCTACATACTAAATTTACTCAGTTGGTACATTTTTTAAAGGAAAAATTAAAAGGTGAAATTAATAATATATTTAATTGAATCCAACATGTTCTAAATAGTACCATCTCAACCTGTAACTAACAGGAGAAAAAATATGAATAAGATATTTTAGGGACTTCTCCTGTTGCCCAGTGGCTAAAACTCTGCACTCCCAATGCAGGGGGCCTGGGTTCGATCCCTTTTCAGGGAACTAGGTCCCACATGCCATGATTAAGAAGTTCACATGCCACAACTAAAGATCCCGAATGCTGCAATTAAGACCTGGTGAAGAGAAGTAAATAATTAAAAAAAAAAAAAAGAACCACTATCAAAAAAATAATATTCATTTTTAAATCTGGTGTGTATTTTACACTATGGCATATCACAATATAAACGCTACATTTCAAGTGCTCCATAGATGTCCATGACTACAGGGCAGCTCTGGCTAGTCACAGAGACCACTCTGCTTCCGACCAACGTCTGTCTAGTCACAGCTATGGTTTTCCCAGTAGTCATGGATGGATGTGAGAGCTGGATGATAAAGAAGGCTGAACGCCAAAGAACTGATGCCTTTGAACTGTGGTGCTGGAGAAGACACTTGAGAGTCCCTTAGACTGCAAGGAGATCAAAGTAGTCAATTCTAAAAGGAAATCCACCCTGAACATTCATTGGAAGGACTGATGCTGACACTTAAGCTCTAATACTTTGGTCACCTGACTCGAAGAGACAACACATTGGAAAAGACCCTAATGTTGGGAAAAACAGAAGGCAGCAGGAGAAGGGGACCACAGAGGACAATGGTTGGATGGCACCACCAAGTCAATGGACGTGAGTTTGAGCAAGTTCTGGAAGATGGTGAAGGACAGGGAAGCCTGGCGTGCTGCAGTCCGTGGGATCGCAAAGAGTAGGACATGACTGAGTAACTGAACTGCATTTGCTTCAGACATTCTATCTCAGAGGCACGTGCTGCCCTATCTTAAGTTCCCCTCATCCATTACACTGTTATATTATCTTCAAGAACTTAATGCTGCCTGAAATGAGATTATTTTATGTACTTGTTTATACCTACTTCTTTTCTTTCCTCACCCTGAAAGTTCCCTGGCAGCAGAAATTGTATCTTTTCCACCAATGTTTCTTCAGTACCTAGACTTGACCTAGCACAGAAGAAACTCAATGAAGGCGCTGTGAATGAATGAATACATGAACGCCTCATCTTGGATTACCACCAGAAGGGCAGGGAGAACACTTCAGGCTCATAAAAACTCAGAAGATGCAGGACACAGGCTGGCAAGGTTGCAAGAGTATCTGTTTAGCATAATAATTACCAGCCTTCAGGACGCTCAGCTAATGCAGGTGCTTATGGGCTGACTCAATCCTGAAGAAAGCCGGGGTTTCGCTGAGGTGGGGTCAACGCATCCTAATCTCAACACTGGGTCTCCTCAGAGGCTGAGATGTGGGTGAAAACCCCATACTCCACAGAAGGCAGAAGGGAAGGCAGCCTTCAGAACTGAAGGATCGCAGGGTCCAGGTCTTCCAACCCAGAGACACCCAACTCTACCTGGGGTGTTTTGGCCAGGGCGCCATTCCTTCAACCAATGTCGCTGAGAGTCATCAACCTCACCATACATTTGCCACACTGCCATCTCATTCCCAGGTGCTTATATAAGAGAAAACGAAAGCTCATGTGGGGACTTCCCTGGTGGCCCAGTGGTTAAGAATCTGCCTGTCAATGCAGGAGTCGTGGCTTCAATGCCTGGTCTGGGAGGATTCCACATACCTCGGGCAATTAAGCCCGTGTGCCACAACTACTGAAGCCCAAGAACCCTAGAGCTTGTGCTCCGCAACAAGAAAAGCCACCTCAATGAAAAGCCCACACCACAACGAAGAGTAGCCCCCAAAAGCCTGAGTGCCGTAACAAAGACCTAGTGCAACCAAATAAATAAAAAAAATATCCTGCGCTCCTAGAGCTTACATACCAGCAGGGGAAGAGACACAGACGACAAAGTCAGCATGAAACATACAGGGAGCAGGGTGGTGATTGGCGCTAAAGAAATCATGCAGGGAAGCAAGGTGGGAAGGAGGGGTGTACGACTTTAGATGGAGGTCTCAGTGGGAAGAACTGGCCCCCAGGGATACAAATTCAGGGAGTCTAGAGGGGGACCAAGCTCCCCACAGGATGGGTTTGGAAATGCAGAGCTGGTCCAAAGACTTCATTGTACAGAAGGGGAAACGGGAATTAGGACATGGTGGGGAGGGGGCCAGGGAGGCTTACTCAAAGTTACAGGAAGAGACACGGCACAATGCCGGACTCTGCTGCAAGCCCTCTCCATCGTGACTGCAGCGCTCCCTCCACCAGCCTGCTGCCCTGAGCTTCAGCGATCAGAGCAAAAGTTATACCTGTGATGGGGGAACTAGGGAACAGAGAGGTCAAATGTTGGCCGGGCCGAGGGGAAGTGTTGTACTGGCCACAGGGAAGGTCTTCCTGCAGGCCCCCACCCATGCTGTAGCCCCTCAGAGCTGCAATTTCCAGGCACATAACAGGTGAAAGACTGCAGGAGATGGGGAGCGTTCCTTAATCACCATCCAGACTAAAGCCCTGAGATGCACATTGGCCCAAGGGGGCAGGTTTTCTGGGGCAGGCAGATTTGAGGGCACCTGCTCAGCACGCCCTAATATCTGTCCCCTCCCTACCAGGCTTCCAGATCATCCATACCAGATCGGGTGCCGACAGGGAGGGTGGGACGGTATGGGGATCCCAGGGACAGGACATGAGGTCAGGAGGGTGGCTTCAGGAGCCAGGGGAAGACGTGGAGGCTTGTTTCCTGCATGATAGGAAGGGTCTGAGCACGGCCTGGTATGAGAGTTGGGAACCTGAGCTCCGGTTATGTTACCTCCATAATTGCCTTGGGCGATAGGCAGGGTCCCATTATCCGGGCCTCGCAGAGGAGACGTAGGGCCGGCTGGGCCCGATAGTTGTCTGAGGAGCTGAGCCGGGTGGACAGTTCGCTGACTGTAGAGTGCTCCTGATAACCAGCTCTTTAGCATTTCCTCTCCCACTTGGGGACGTCTCTGCCTGGAGCTCCACATTCAGAAACCAATAACCAGAGAAGTGCCTAGAAAGCCAAGAGGCTGCCTGAGGCAAACCTAAAGGTTAAGAGTCTAGAGGTCAAATAGCCAATGGGAGGTCACTGCACGGAACCCAAAGCCGGGACTCTGTGACAACCTAGAGGAGTGGGGTGGGGAGGGAGGTAAGAGGCTGTTCAGGAGGAAGGCGACCTATGTACACCTATAGCTGATTCATGTTGAATCATGATATTGTAATTATCCTCTAATTAAAAATTAAAAAAAAAAAAAAAAAAAACAAGCCCTGGGATTACAGCCTAGCTCCACCCATACCGTGCTGTGTGAACGGGAGCAGCCGCTGCCCCTTCCTTCTCGAAAAGTGTTCATTGTTCAGCTGTGTTCAACTCTTTGTGACCCCATGGACTGTAGCCCACCAGGCTCCTCTGTCCATGAAATTCTCCAGGCAAGAACACTGGAGTGGGTTGCAATTTCCTTCTCCAGGGGATCTTCCCAGCCCAGGATCAAACCCCAGTCTCCTGCATTGCAGGCAGATTCTTTACCATCTGAGCCACCAGGGAAGCCTCTGCTCAAATGCGAGATCCTCAAAGAAGCCTTTCTGAGCTCCCCTCGAAAACTAGCAGCACCCCACACCTGTCTGTTACCCTATGCTGCTTTATTCTTCTTAGCACTCACCACTGGCATACCCGACACATATTTCCTAACATAGCCCCCCTCAGCATGAACAGAGGAGCCTGGTGGGCTACAATCCATGGGGTTGCAGAGAGTCGGACACAACTTATCAACTAAACCATCACCAGAGGGGCAATAGTGTCCTAGCATCGGCACAGAAACTGCTTGAAACATTGTCTCCTTGAATCAAGTTGACATCTCCATTTCTTGGTGTTAGTATGAGCTTCCTTGGTGGCCCAGATGGTAAAGATCCTGCCTGAAATGCGGGAGAATGAGTTCGATCTCTGGGACAGAAAGATCCCCTGGAGGAGGAGGAACTGGCAACCCACTCCAGTAACTCCAGTACTCTTACCTGGAGAACCATGGACAGAGGAGCCTGGCAGGCTACAGTCCACGGGAGCACAAAGAGTTGGACACAACTGAACTAAGCAGCTAACACTCTCACTTTCTTAGCATGCCAGGTCCAGAAGAGACCTTCCCTGTCTTGCCTTCTGTTGCCTCCCCAGCACACCCCTCCACACACACATGAATCGCAACGAACACTTACTGAGCACTTGCTATGTGCCAGGCACAGTTCCAAGTATTTCATAGATAGTTCATGCGATCCCTTATTCTGAGAGAGATAATACTTTAACCCCATTATAGAGGTAAGGAGAGTGAGGCACAGAGAAGGTCATTCACATGTCTGAGGTTACAGACAGGAAGTGGTGGAACCAAGATTCACACCTGGAAAGGCAGGCTCCTTGCGCCGATGACTCTTGGCTTCTTAACTTCTCTGCTAGCCTATCAGGGTGCTCCCTAGCAATGATGCTGGAATGCAAACCAGACGAAGGGGAATCCAGAAGTCTCCTCCTCCCCCTACGCTGGTCCTACCTTAGTGAAACCACTTGTTCCACCTCTCAGTTAAAGAAAACAAAGAGGCAAGAGGGCTTCAGGTGGCCCATTTCGACTCATGAGACAGGTGGCTGCCTTCAGTTGCTTCAAATGTACCCACTGTGATACTGTGGTTTATAATGAGAAATACACATTTGATTTTCATTCTCCACTCCTGGCTCACAACTCCGAAAAATTTTTTGAATTTCCCAAGTGATAAAAGCAATGCAGCATCTTTCGGTCAAACATTTGTTCTTACGTACTCACTTCTGAAAAACCTTCAGAGTCATAAAGGCAAAATCTGTGTCCTATTATTCATATCGAATCTCTTTCAGTCACACCTAAGTTTATGTCAGCAGGTGCCCCTAAAGATGGGGACTGGTTGCTAGGGGAATGAACCACATGATTAGAGGGCTGGTACTTTCAACCCCAACCCCTTACCTCTGGGTTGGGAAGAGGGGCGTCAGGTCGAATCAATCACCAATGACCAATGATTCAGTCAAGCATGCGTATTAATGAAGCCTTCATAAAAACCCAAAAGGATGGGGCTTAGAAATCTTTCGAGGGAACTTCCCTGTGATCCCATTGTCAAGAATTTAGCTGCCAATGCAGGGGACACGCTTTCGACCTTTGGTCCAGGAAGATCCCACATACCTCGGGGCAACTGAGCCCGTGTGCCCCAGCTACTAAAGCCTGTGCGCCTAGAGTCCGTGCTCTGCAACAAGAGAACCCACCCAAACAAGAGCCCCATGCACCATGACTAGACGGTAGCTCCAAATTGCCACAACTAGAGAAAAGCCCGCACCCGGCAATGAAGACCCAGCACAGCCAAAAATAAATAAATAATTTAAAAATTTTTTTAAATAAAAGGAACACCTGGACCTGTGATGGGTGTGTGAAATGAAGGCAGTCTCTTGGGAGGGACCCCTTAACCTGTGAGCTCCAGCACTATCTCCAGGTAGGCAGGATCAGAATTGAGTTAAATTGTTACGCACCCAGCTGGTGTCACCCAATTGCTTGGTGTGTGTGTGGGAGGAGGGGGAACCCACATTTGGCAACCGTAAGTGTAAGCGTCAGGAGTACTGAGAGTAAAGGAGACACATGGGAAGACTTTTCTTCTGTGCCCCTCACATCACGTCATCTGTTATTGCTCCCACTGTAGAGATGAGGAAGCTGAACCAGGGGTGGGAACTCAGGAGGGCCTGAGACAGAGAGCGCCATCGGGGCTGGGATGCCTCTTGGAAGGACACGGGCACAGGCACGTTAGGGCAGTTGGAAGGCGATCCCTGTTCGGTTTATAATGAGAAATACACATTTGATTTTCATTTGTAATCTTTAATTTCCCAAGTGATAAAAGCAATGCAGCATCTTTCGGTCAAACATTTGTTCTTACGTACTCACTTCTGAAAACCTTCAGAGTCATAAAGGCAAAATCTGTGTCCTATTATTCATATCGAATCTCTTTCAGTCACACCTAAGTTTATGTCAGCAGGTGCCCCTAAAGATGGGGACTGGTTGCTAGGGGAATGAACCACATGATTAGAGGGCTGGTACTTTCAACCCCAACCCCTTACCTCTGGGTTGGGAAGAGGGGCGTCAGGTCGAATCAATCACCAATGACCAATGATTCAGTCAAGCATGCGTATTAATGAAGCCTTCATAAAAACCCAAAAGGATGGGGCTTAGAAATCTTTCGAGGGAACTTCCCTGTGATCCCATTGTCAAGAATTTAGCTGCCAATGCAGGGGACACGCTTTCGACCTTTGGTCCAGGAAGATCCCACATACCTCGGGGCAACTGAGCCCGTGTGCCCCAGCTACTAAAGCCTGTGCGCCTAGAGTCCGTGCTCTGCAACAAGAGAACCCACCCAAACAAGAGCCCCATGCACCATGACTAGACGGTAGCTCCAAATTGCCACAACTAGAGAAAAGCCCGCACCCGGCAATGAAGACCCAGCACAGCCAAAAATAAATAAATAATTTAAAAATTTTTTTAAATAAAAGGAACACCTGGACCTGTGATGGGTGTGTGAAATGAAGGCAGTCTCTTGGGAGGGACCCCTTAACCTGTGAGCTCCAGCACTATCTCCAGGTAGGCAGGATCAGAATTGAGTTAAATTGTTACGTACCCAGCTGGTGTCACCCAATTGCTTGGTGTGTGTGTGGGAGGAGGGGGAACCCACATTTGGCAACCGTAAGTGTAAGCGTCAGGAGTACTGAGAGTAAAGGAGACACATGGGAAGACTTTTCTTCTGTGCCCCTCACATCACGTCATCTGTTATTGCTCCCACTGTAGAGATGAGGAAGCTGAACCAGGGGTGGGAACTCAGGAGGGCCTGAGACAGAGAGCGCCATCGGGGCTGGGATGCCTCTTGGAAGGACACGGGGCACAGGCACGTTGAGGGAAGGGCAGTGTGCAGAGGAGAGGGCAGTACCGGAGGACCCAGAGCCGCACTAGGGGGAAGCCACAGGGAGGAGCTGTTGACACAGGGCAGGAGGGGCTGCCGAAGAGCTGAGCCAGAGAGGGGATTCCAGCAGAAGCCACGGGAACTGTGTGCGGAGGAGGGAATACAGCGGGCCGAGCTCTCCTCCCACTCTGTTCCTGCTCGTGCCTTCCCAAGGGCAAACCCTGCTGGAAGCTGGGAGGCCAGGGCCTGGGGATCCGTCTGCAGAGGATACAGAGCTGGGTGGAAAGAGGACTGAGGACGGGTGGGGAACAGCAGTCACCAAGACCAAGCTCAGACTGCTCGTGGCATGCCAGGCCGGTAAATCCAGAGAATTGTTGAGGCAAGGAAGAGACCAGCAAGCCGAGAAGATGGTGGACTAGCGTCCCAAAGAACCATCTTCCCCAAGTTAAGACTCGGGCCGCGTTATGCTAAAAGGGGAGGGAGCGTGGTTGGTCGTGGCTAGCCTCTTGGCGCCTGGATCGTTGGTCCTTGCAGCCGTCCATGTGGGTCCTATCACGGTGGTCCTATAACCCTCCAAGACGAGTGCCATTCTGTGTTCTGCAACTTGTCATCTCTTTATGAATGGAAAAGAGTTACACCTTTAAAGGTCACAGAGCTTTGAGAATGGGCCATCAGGTACACTTCAGGCTATCAGCAACGTTCTCAACTTCTAGCAAAAGCAATAGAAGACAAAGGTTAGAGTGAAAGAAACAGATCCAATTAGAGGATCAGATTTGTCCTTCGCAAAAACAGATCCGGTAGGCAGGATGTAAATGACGTCCAGGGGCACCCAATTGCTTGGTGTGTGTGTGGAGGAGGGGGAACCCACATTTGGCAACCGTAAGTGTAAGCGTCAGGAGTACTGAGAGTAAAGGAGACACATGGGAAGACTTTTCTTCTGTGCCCCTCACATCACGTCATCTGTTATTGCTCCCACTGTAGAGATGAGGAAGCTGAACCAGGGGTGGGAACTCAGGAGGGCCTGAGACAGAGAGCGCCATCGGGGCTGGGATGCCTCTTGGAAGGACACGGGGCACAGGCACGTTGAGGGAAGGGCAGTGTGCAGAGGAGAGGGCAGTACCGGAGGACCCAGAGCCGCACTAGGGGGAAGCCACAGGGAGGAGCTGTTGACACAGGGCAGGAGGGGCTGCCGAAGAGCTGAGCCAGAGAGGGGATTCCAGCAGAAGCCACGGGAACTGTGTGCGGAGGAGGGAATACAGCGGGCCGAGCTCTCCTCCCACTCTGTTCCTGCTCGTGCCTTCCCAAGGGCAAACCCTGCTGGAAGCTGGGAGGCCAGGGCCTGGGGATCCGTCTGCAGAGGATACAGAGCTGGGTGGAAAGAGGACTGAGGACGGGTGGGGAACAGCAGTCACCAAGACCAAGCTCAGACTGCTCGTGGCATGCCAGGCCGGTAAATCCAGAGAATTGTTGAGGCAAGGAAGAGACCAGCAAGCCGAGAAGATGGTGGACTAGCGTCCCAAAGAACCATCTTCCCCAAGTTAAGACTCGGGCCGCGTTATGCTAAAAGGGGAGGGAGCGTGGTTGGTCGTGGCTAGCCTCTTGGCGCCTGGATCGTTGGTCCTTGCAGCCGTCCATGTGGGTCCTATCACGGTGGTCCTATAACCCTCCAAGACGAGTGCCATTCTGTGTTCTGCAACTTGTCATCTCTTTATGAATGGAAAAGAGTTACACCTTTAAAGGTCACAGAGCTTTGAGAATGGGCCATCAGGTACACTTCAGGCTATCAGCAACGTTCTCAACTTCTAGCAAAAGCAATAGAAGACAAAGGTTAGAGTGAAAGAAACAGATCCAATTAGAGGATCAGATTTGTCCTTCGCACACGCCTGGCGTCTCTGCCTCCATTCCGCCCTTCCCTAGTCACCCTCCCAATATAGCCAGAGTGGGGGGCGGGGGGGCTTTAGGAGGGACCTCCCCACCTCCCCACCTCCCAGGAGCCCGAGGGCATGAGAGCCATGGCCAGGATTAGCATCCCAGAGTCCCGACAGCCCACTCTCCACCCCACCCTCCCCGCCAGCATCTGGAGACACTTTTCCAAAAGACAGGTCTGCCCTGTCTCTGCGAGGGCTATGAGTTTTCGTGAGTCCCTGTGCGCACTGCCCGCCTTAGCAGGACAGTGGAAGCCCTCCACACCTGGCACCTCTCTTTGCCTCTCACTGTACCCCGCCTTCGTCCCAGGCCATGCTCGGCGCCTCCCTCCATTCCTCGGGCCTCTGTGCCAAGTCACCTCTCTGGTCCCTTCTGTGACCTCTGAATTCAGAAGGGGGATCCCCCCCTCCTTCTATTCTCTGTGACCAGCTTCATTTTCTTCATATGGGAAAGCAACAAACTTTGTAGAAACTCGAAGGTGAAAATTTTTAAGCGAGTTCAGGAATAGGCTATTTTATTCTATTTACTTGTTTTGGCTGCACTGCACAGCATGTGGGATCTTAGTTCCCCACTCAGGGATTGAACCCACACCCCCCACACTGGAAGTGCAGAGTCTCAACCACCAGACCACAAGAAAGTCCTCTCTCAGTTGAAATTTCAGTGTGGCTTGGATATGTGCAAGAATCCAGTTATAGAAACTACTACCAACCATTAATTATGGCCCAGCCACAATTAATGAGTTAGGTACCCTGTACTTAAGGGCAGCACTCCATAAACATGAGTGGGAATGAGAGCTCCATCCTGGGAGGCTGACTGTTGCAAGGAAAAGGTAGGTCAGATGCTATTAAGAAACATCTGCTACTCCTAATTTTTGTTGTATCTGCTGTAAGCCGTTGGTGTATTTTCTTATTGTCGTTTTTTCCACCCTATGGCCTCTTCAGCCTGCCATGAATTAGAAGCACAGTCAACGCTTGTCCATTCAAATTCTGGGAGCTGGCAGGATGTGTCTGTGGTGCTTACAGGCATGAAGCTACATGGGGCTGGCAGGGGAGGGGGTGGGAGATGGAGAAGGTGCACGAGGGTCGAGAAGAGGAGGAGCCACGAAGGAGGCAGAAGGACTCCCCAAGATGACAGGAGCGCCAGTGTGAGCTCCTGGAAGCAGGTGAGGAGCATCTTTCCTGGAGGGGACTGGTCACTTGGGCCAAATGTTGCCCACAGAGGGAGTGAGAGGAGCCCTGGGAGCCTCTGCTAATTGAGCATGACGGTTAGTGTCAGCAATGACCTGGTCATTAAGATTCTAGTGAAAAGATGGACCCAGCCTCAAGGGAGTGAGCTCAAGAGAAACTGGGAGAAGATAAACTGGAGACAGTCAGATGTCAAGAGACATTTTCAATACTGTCAACAAACAACGTTTTGCTATTAAGAGTAGCTGGGGACTGTTTACAATAGCCAAGACATGGAAGCAATGGAAATGTTCATCGACAGAGGAATGGATGAAGAAGATGTGGTACCTATGTACAATTGAATACTACTCAGCTACTAAAAAGAATGAAATAATACCATTTATGGCAACATGGATGGACTTAGAGATCATCATATCTAGTGACGTCAGACAGAGAAGGAGAAATATCATATGCTATTCCTTATATGTGGAATTTAAAAAGAAATAATACAAATGAACTTACAAAAACAGAAAGAGACTCACAGACTTGAGAATGAGCTTCCAGTCCGAGAGGAAGCGATGGGAGAAAAAGATAGTTAGGAAGTTGGGGACGGACATGCACACACTGCTCTATTTAAAATGGATAACCAACAAAGACCTACTATTTAGTACAGGGAACTCTGCTCAATGTTATGTGGCAGCCTGGATGGGAGGGCAGTCTGGGGGAGAGTGGATCCATCTATATGTATGGCTGAGTCCCTTTGCTGTCCACCTGAAATTATAACAATGTTATTAATCAGCTCTGTTCCAATACAAAACAAAAATTTTCAAAAAAAAGAAAAGAGGGCTTTCCTGGTGGCCCAGTGGGTAAAGAGTTCGCCTTGCAGTGCAGTGGGTACCAGTTTGATTCCTGGCCTGGGAAGACCCCACCTGCCGTGGAGTCGCTGGATAGGTGTGTCCAATTATGAGCCAGCACTCGGGAGTGCATGCGCCCGGAGCCAGTGCTCTGCAATGAGAGAGGCCGCTGAAATGGGAGGCCCACACAGGCCAAAGAATAAAGATGGATGAAAATAAATGAATAAAAAACCAATAAAAGAGGTCAAATTTTTTTAGAAAAAACATAGTCTTTGTTAAAAAAAGAAAAGACAAGAAAAAGCTGGGAAATCTGCCAGTAACTGGACAGAGAATTGTTTTCAACAAGGTTTTTGCTGTTTGTAATTGTAATGAAATGCACGTAACATAAAATCTACCATCTTAGTCATTTCTAAGTGAACAGGCAGTGACATTAAGAACAGGCACACCTCGTTTTACTGCACTTCACTTTATTGTACTTCACAAGATTTTTCTGAATTTTTCAATACTCCCCTTTATTAAGAGTAGCTGGGGACTGTTTACAATAGCCAAGACATGGAAGCAATGGAAATGTTCATCGACAGAGGAATGGATGAAGAAGATGTGGTACCTATGTACAATTGAATACTACTCAGCTACTAAAAAGAATGAAATAATACCATTTATGGCAACATGGATGGACTTAGAGATCATCATATCTAGTGACGTCAGACAGAGAAGGAGAAATATCATATGCTATTCCTTATATGTGGAATTTAAAAAGAAATAATACAAATGAACTTACAAAAACAGAAAGAGACTCACAGACTTGAGAATGAGCTTCCAGTCCGAGAGGAAGCGATGGGAGAAAAAGATAGTTAGGAAGTTGGGGACGGACATGCACACACTGCTCTATTTAAAATGGATAACCAACAAAGACCTACTATTTAGTACAGGGAACTCTGCTCAATGTTATGTGGCAGCCTGGATGGGAGGGCAGTCTGGGGGAGAGTGGATCCATCTATATGTATGGCTGAGTCCCTTTGCTGTCCACCTGAAATTATAACAATGTTATTAATCAGCTCTGTTCCAATACAAAACAAAAATTTTCAAAAAAAAGAAAAGAGGGCTTTCCTGGTGGCCCAGTGGGTAAAGAGTTCGCCTTGCAGTGCAGTGGGTACCAGTTTGATTCCTGGCCTGGGAAGACCCCACCTGCCGTGGAGTCGCTGGATAGGTGTGTCCAATTATGAGCCAGCACTCGGGAGTGCATGCGCCCGGAGCCAGTGCTCTGCAATGAGAGAGGCCGCTGAAATGGGAGGCCCACACAGGCCAAAGAATAAAGATGGATGAAAATAAATGAATAAAAAACCAATAAAAGAGGTCAAATTTTTTTAGAAAAAACATAGTCTTTGTTAAAAAAAGAAAAGACAAGAAAAAGCTGGGAAATCTGCCAGTAACTGGACAGAGAATTGTTTTCAACAAGGTTTTTGCTGTTTGTAATTGTAATGAAATGCACGTAACATAAAATCTACCATCTTAGTCATTTCTAAGTGAACAGGCAGTGACATTAAGAACAGGCACACCTCGTTTTACTGCACTTCACTTTATTGTACTTCACAGATACTGAATTTTTTTACAAATTGAAGATTTGTGGCAACCGTGTGTCCAGCAAGTCTATCCATGCTGTTTTTCCAACAGCATTTGCTCACTTTGTGATGCATTTTGATCATTCTTGAAGTATTTTGGGAATTCCTTGGGAGTCCGGTGGTTAGGACTCCATGTGTTCACTGCTGAGGACCCGAGTTCAACGCCTGGTTGGGGAACTAAGAGTCAGCCACCTGGCACAGCTGAAAATATAAAATAAAATCCCAATATTTCAAACATTTTCCTTATTTTTTGATGAACTGTGATTCATGGTTCTTGATTTTGTTGTGGTTCTTTGAGGTCATCACAAGCCATGCCTGTATAAGATGTCGTGTGTGCTCTGACAACACCACTGACCAGATATTTCCATGTCTCTCTCTTTCTTCTTGGGCCTCTCTACTCCCTGAGACACAACAATATTGAAGTCACACCAGTTAGTAACCCTACAATGGCCTCTAAGTGTTCAAGTGAAAGGAAGCATCACATGTCTTTTGGGGCTTCTTGCTTAGTCCGTCAATTGTGTCCAACTCTTTTGCAACCCCATAGACTGTAGCCCACCAGGCTCTTCTGTCCATGGGATTTCCCAGTCAGGAATACTGGAGTGGGTTGCCATTTCCTCCTCCATGGGATCTTCCTGACCCAGGGATAGAACTGGCATCTCCAGCATCTCCTGGATTGCAGGCAGATCCTTTACCACTGAGCCATTGGAGAAGACTTACATGTCTCTTTTTTGGGGGGGATGGGGGCGGTGGGGAGAAAGAGGGCAGGCGGGCCACTTCTATTGGTCTTTCATTTATTCAGTTTCATCCATCTTTGTTCTTTGGCTCCTGTGGGCCTCCCATTGCGGTGGCCTCTGTTGTCGCAGAGCGCCGGCTCTGGGCGCACGTGCTCCAGAGCTCCGGCTCGGTGATTGGACACATCGGTCCAGCTGCTCCGCAGCACGTGGGATCTTCCCAGGCCAGGGATCGAACTGGTGCCCCTTGCACGGCAAGGCGGTGTCCTTACCCACTGGACCACCAGGGAAGCCCACATGTCTCTTATTTTAAATGAAGCTTAGTGAAGAAGGCATGTCAAATGCTGAGGCAGGCAGGTAAACCTCCTGTGCCAAACAATTAGCCAAGTTGTGAATGCAAAGAAATGTACTTGAAGGAGATGAAAAGTGCTACTCCAGTGAATACATAAATGATGAGAAAGTGAAACAGCTTTATTGCTGAAATGGAGAAAGCTTTGGTGGTCTAGAGATAAGATCAAACCGGCCACAACATTCCCTTAAGCCAAAACCTAACCCAGAGCATGGCCCCAATCCTCATCAGTTCTAGGAAGTCTGA
The DNA here is from genome assembly GCA_022376925.1 of Tragulus kanchil. NCBI lineage: Eukaryota > Metazoa > Chordata > Mammalia > Artiodactyla > Tragulidae > Tragulus > Tragulus kanchil. The sequence goes on from JAIOJX010000032.1 coordinate 155,375,858, forward strand.
GGGAGGTTAGAAGGCTGCAGAAGAAAAGTTTAAGGCAACAGAGTTTGATTCATGAGGTTGAAGGAAAGCAGCTGTTTCTACAACATAGAACTTCAAGGTGAAGCAGCAAGTCATCGGGAAGATCTAACAAGATGATAAATGACAGCAGCCTCACTAGACAACAGATTTTCAGCATAGATGAAAACACTTTCTATTGAAAGAAGGGGCTTCCCTGGTGGCTCAGTCAGTAAAGAATCTGCCTTCAATGCAGAAGATACAGGAGACTCCAGTTCGATCCCTGGATCAGGAGGATCCCCTGAAGGAGGAAATGGCAATTTGCTCCAATATTCTTGCCTGGAAAATCCCATGGACAGAGGGATCTGGTGGATTATAGCCCACAGGGTCACAAAAGAGTCAGACATGACTGAGCACGTGATGGATGGGGGTGGGGGGGATGGATAAATGGATTGAAAGAAGACACCAACTTGGACTTTCATAACTAGAGAGGAAAAGTCAGCACCTGGCTTCAAAGCTTCCAAAACAACGGGCTAGCGTAGATGGTGGAAAAAATATAAAATCAATGAGAATTATGCTAAATCTACTCTGCTTGTGCTCTATGAATGGATCAACAAAGCTTGGATGACAGCACATTTGTTTATGACGTGGTTTACTGAGTATTGTAAGCCCACTGTTGAGATCTACTGCTCAGAAACAAAGATTCTTTTCAAATATTACTGCTCATTGACAATGCACCTGGTCACCCATGGAGATTCACGTCTTCATAATTGCTAATAGAACACCCATTCTTGCAGCCCACCAATCAAGGAGCAATTTCAACTTGCAAGCCTTATTACTTAAGAGATACATTTCGTGAGACTCTAGCTGCCATAGATTATGAGACCACTGAGTGGTCTGGGCCAAGGAAGCTAAGAAACCATCTGGAAAGGCTTCACCATTCTAGATGTCATCAAAACCATTTGTGATTCATGAGATGAGGTCAAAATATCTACATTAACAGGGATATGGAAGAAGTTGATTCAAGTGTTCATGGATGACTTTGAGGGACTTGAGACTTTTATGGAGGAATAACTGCATATGTGATAGAAATAACAAAAGAACTAGAAACAGAAGTGGAGCCTAAAGGGGGGGATATACATATGACTAATCTGGGAACATACTTATCTGTAAACAACAAAACTCTGTAAAAGTTAAAAGTAAAATAAAAGTTAAAAAAATAAAAAGAAGTGGAACCCAAAGACATGAGTGAATTTCTGCCATCTCAGGATAAAACTGGAATGAATGAAGACTTGCGTCTTATGGATAAGCCATATAAGTGATCTCTTGAGATAGAAACTACTCTTGGTAATGATGATATGAAGATTATTGAAATGACCACAAAGGATTTAAAATCTTACATAACCGTAATTGATAAACTGGTTGTCGGGTTTGGGAGAAATGACAAATTTTAAGGACTTTCTGCTGTGTAAAATGCTATCAAACAATTGTGTCTACAACAGAGAAATTGATCGTGAAAGGAAGACTCAACCAATGCAGCAAACTCCATGGTCGTCTTCTTTTCCACAATTGCCACAGCCACCGCAGCCTGGGCAACCACCACCCTGATCGGTCAGCAGCCATCAACGCCAGGGCAAGGCCTTCCATCTGCCAAAAGACTACAACTCGCTGAAGGCTCAAACGATGGCTAGCATTTTTAGCAACAAAGTATTTTTTTAATATTTATTTATTTGGCCATGTTGCATCTTAGTTGTGACCTGCAGGATCTTCTGTTGTCATTGGGCACACAGGATCCTTAGTTGCAGCATGTGGAATCTAGTTCCCTGACCAGGAATCAAACCCAGGATTCAAGTGAGCAAATTCGGAGAGCAGAGTCTTAGCCACTGGGCCACATGGGAAGTCCCAGCAATAAAGTATGTTTTAATTAAGGTATATAGATTGTTTTTTAGAAATAACACTATTATACACTTAATAAACTATAGTAGACTGTAAACTTAATAAACTATAGTATAGTGTATAGTATATACACTAGGAAACCAAAAAAATTCATGGTGGTCTGGAACCAAACCTGCGCTGTCTCCAAGGCATGCCTGCTCATTCACCATGCTGGGCAGCCGTCACTACCATCCACTTCCCTAACGTTTTCATCTTATGAAACTGAAAATTCTGTACTCAGTAAGGAAGTTCCCCTGGAGCAGGAAATGGCACCCCGCTCCAATGTTTCTTGCCTGGTCCCAGTAATTAATCATTTTGAAAGAACAAAGCAATGCAAAGACTAACAACAGTCAGCAAGAGAAGTGACAAGAGCAACGATAATGCATCTTCTGGTAAAGACCCTCGGGGCCTCCCTGGTGGCTCAAGCAGTAAATAATCCGCCTTCTATGCCGGAGACCTGGGTTCAATCCCTGAGTTGTGAAGATCTCCTGGAGCGGGGGACGGCTAACCCCTCCAGTATTTTTGCCTGGAGAATTCCATGGTTCATCCACGGGGTCACAATGAGTCAGACGTGACTGAGCAACTTGCACTTTGTAAAGACCCTTAGTTCTGTTTCAGTGGTAAAGATCAGTCTGGAGTGCTCAACCGCCAGATCTACAGGGACCTGAGTGATGATGATGACGATGTTGACTTTTTCTGACCTTCATGACTTCCATCAACTAAAGCTGGCAATCTGCCCGATTCCCAAGCCCTTTCATGACTGTGTTCAGTTCACTTCAGTTGCTCAGTCAGGTCCGACTCTTTGTGAGCCCATGGACTGCAGCACACCAGGCTTCCCTGTCCTTCACCATCTCCCAGAGCTTGCTTGAACTCGTGTCCATTGATTCAATGATGCCATCTAACCATCTCATCCTCTGTCATCCCCTTCCAGCTTCAAACTTCTCCAGTTTTTTAGTTTAGGGAGACATTGCTATTGGACAGACCCCTGGTGTTCTCCTTACTTACTGCAAGGAATCATAAATCCTTCCTTCTGCTAATCTTTGGCTTGGTTGTGTTTTTTGGCTCAATGGGTGTTGAGAACTAAGAGGCAAACCCAATCTTGGGGCAACAAGGCTGCATACAAAGGACTAAATGATTCACCAGCTTCTATGCCAGATAAGCCGGGAGGGAGTGAGTGGTGACGGGATCAGTGGAGGGCAAGTCCCGGTGAAAGAGGAAGACAGAGAACAGTGGTGGGGGGCGGGGGCTGGGAAAGGGGGAGAGTGGGAGGCTTGAAGCTGGGACTGTGGCTGTGGCTATCCATAATGACAAGGTCTAGGGGAGGATTAGCAAACCACAAACCACAGGCCAAGTCCACCAGCTGTCTACTGGCGTAAGGTTTTATTGGAATATAGTCATACTTGTGACATCATAAGAAATATATTTGGTCTTTGTCTGATTCTTGGCCCGGCACTCCTAAAATCCTTGGAATTTTCTGAGTCATATGAGCATCTTTATTTACTCCTAAGGAGCCTCCTCCTTTTCAAAGAAAGTACTTATTTATTTATTTTTTGGCTGCACAGCACGTGGAATCTTGGTTGCCTGACCAGGGGTTGACCCCACGCCTTTTGCATTGGAAGCGTGGTGTCTTATCCACTGAAACCCCAGGGAAGCCCTGAGTAAGGCATATTTCCCACCTTACAAGTAAACAAGGATGTCACAGTCATCGGCAATTCCAGCCCTCCAAATGTGAATTCCTGAGCCTTAGAGGCACTCAGAAAGACAAATACCTGTATAGGCTGCAGCCACTCCCTCGGGAAAGCACTGAGGAACTCAGGATGTGAAAAATGCAGGATACTGGCCCCGATGGCTGAAATGCACAGGAAAGGAACAATTCCTGTGAGCCCATGGACTGCAGCACACCAGGCTTCCCTGTCCTTCACCATCTCCCAGAGCTTGCTTGAACTCGTGTCCATTGATTCAATGATGCCATCTAACCATCTCATCCTCTGTCATCCCCTTCCAGCTTCAAACTTCTCCAGTTTTTTAGTTTAGGGAGACATTGCTATTGGACAGACCCCTGGTGTTCTCCTTACTTACTGCAAGGAATCATAAATCCTTCCTTCTGCTAATCTTTGGCTTGGTTGTGTTTTTTGGCTCAATGGGTGTTGAGAACTAAGAGGCAAACCCAATCTTGGGGCAACAAGGCTGCATACAAAGGACTAAATGATTCACCAGCTTCTATGCCAGATAAGCCGGGAGGGAGTGAGTGGTGACGGGATCAGTGGAGGGCAAGTCCCGGTGAAAGAGGAAGACAGAGAACAGTGGTGGGGCGGCGGGGACTGGGAAAGGGGGAGAGTGGGAGGCTTGAAGCTGGGACTGTGGCTGTGGCTATCCATAATGACAAGGTCTAGGGGAGGATTAGCAAACCACAAACCACAGGCCAAGTCCACCAGCTGTCTACTGGCGTAAGGTTTTATTGGAATATAGTCATACTTGTGACATCATAAGAAATATATTTGGTCTTTGTCTGATTCTTGGCCCGGCACTCCTAAAATCCTTGGAATTTTCTGAGTCATATGAGCATCTTTATTTACTCCTAAGGAGCCTCCTCCTTTTCAAAGAAAGTACTTATTTATTTATTTTTTGGCTGCACAGCACGTGGAATCTTGGTTGCCTGACCAGGGGTTGACCCCACGCCTTTTGCATTGGAAGCGTGGTGTCTTATCCACTGAAACCCCAGGGAAGCCCTGAGTAAGGCATATTTCCCACCTTACAAGTAAACAAGGATGTCACAGTCATCGGCAATTCCAGCCCTCCAAATGTGAATTCCTGAGCCTTAGAGGCACTCAGAAAGACAAATACCTGTATAGGCTGCAGCCACTCCCTCGGGAAAGCACTGAGGAACTCAGGATGTGAAAAATGCAGGATACTGGCCCCGATGGCTGAAATGCACAGGAAAGGAACAATTCCTGTGAGCCCAGATTTTTGCATCTTCCCATACACGGAAAAGCACAAAGGTCCTTCACTTGGGACATCTGATTTTCTTTAATTAACAATAATCTTTTGATGTTCAGACCTCCAGCCCCCTTTTGCAAAACATCTGTGTAAGTTGGCGCCTCCTCCTGAAAGGGTTTTACCTCGATTCGAGACTTAAACCCAGGGCCCAGACCCGACTGAACCTGCTTGGGACTTGAACCCACATGGCTGGAGCTTGAATTCCAGCCAAAACCCTGTTTTGGACTTGAACCCACGTAGCTAAGGCTTAACCCCAGCCAAAACCCTGTTTGGGACTTGAATCCATGTAGTCAGGACTCGATCCCAGCCAAAGCCCTGTCTTGGGACTCGAACCCACACGGCTGGGACTTAATCCAGCACTCACCCAATGTCTGGACTCACTGAGGCTCAGGTTCTTCCTGCCTCAACGCAGAAAGAATTCAGCGAGAAGCAGAGTGACAGACAAGAAAAATAATTTATTAGGATAGGGTACTTGTAAGCGGTGCAAGCAAGCAGGCAGGAAAGCTGCTCTGCACTCTCAACTGTGTGGGCAGCCATATATATAGGATGGTAGAAGACCGCCCCCCTCAAGTAGATGCAGATGCAGGACATACATCATTGGTTGCTTCTTCGCCAGCTCCTCCTTCAGCAGCTGTTGATAGTCAGTCAAGCCTGCTTTACTGAACAAGGAGCAGCTCTCCTCAGTTATCATCAACTCACTGGCCTCCCAACCTTTCTCAGGTTTCTCCCTTCTACCTACCAACTCCTCCTAGGACTCTACAACCACCTGCCTGTTCTCCTCTGTCCCTATCACTCCCACCTGCTCGGAGCAGTGTTCTCAGTGTTACACAGATGCCATCTCCCAGGCTTCAGTCCTGAAAATCTCTGCCAGATAAAACATAACTCTCAGCTTCTAGGCAGTGACTCGTTTTCAAGCTGACAGTCCCTCCAAATGTGAATTCCTGAGGCTTAGAGGCACTCAGAAAGACAAATACCTGTATAGGCTGCAGCCACTCCCTCGGGAAAGCACTGAGGAACTCAGGATGTGAAAAATGCAGGATACTGGCCCCGATGGCTGAAATGCACAGGAAAGGAACAATTCCTGTGAGCCCAGATTTTTGCATCTTCCCATACACGGAAAAGCACAAAGGTCCTTCACTTGGGACATCTGATTTTCTTTAATTAACAATAATCTTTTGATGTTCAGACCTCCAGCCCCCTTTTGCAAAACATCTGTGTAAGTTGGCGCCTCCTCCTGAAAGGGTTTTACCTCGATTCGAGACTTAAACCCAGGGCCCAGACCCGACTGAACCTGCTTGGGACTTGAACCCACATGGCTGGAGCTTGAATTCCAGCCAAAACCCTGTTTTGGACTTGAACCCACGTAGCTAAGGCTTAACCCCAGCCAAAACCCTGTTTGGGACTTGAATCCATGTAGTCAGGACTCGATCCCAGCCAAAGCCCTGTCTTGGGACTCGAACCCACACGGCTGGGACTTAATCCAGCACTCACCCAATGTCTGGACTCACTGAGGCTCAGGTTCTTCCTGCCTCAACGCAGAAAGAATTCAGCGAGAAGCAGAGTGACAGACAAGAAAAATAATTTATTAGGATAGGGTACTTGTAAGCGGTGCAAGCAAGCAGGCAGGAAAGCTGCTCTGCACTCTCAACTGTGTGGGCAGCCATATATATAGGATGGTAGAAGACCGCCCCCCTCAAGTAGATGCAGATGCAGGACATACATCATTGGTTGCTTCTTCGCCAGCTCCTCCTTCAGCAGCTGTTGATAGTCAGTCAAGCCTGCTTTACTGAACAAGGAGCAGCTCTCCTCAGTTATCATCAACTCACTGGCCTCCCAACCTTTCTCAGGTTTCTCCCTTCTACCTACCAACTCCTCCTAGGACTCTACAACCACCTGCCTGTTCTCCTCTGTCCCTATCACTCCCACCTGCTCGGAGCAGTGTTCTCAGTGTTACACAGATGCCATCTCCCAGGCTTCAGTCCTGAAAATCTCTGCCAGATAAAACATAACTCTCAGCTTCTAGGCAGTGACTCGTTTTCAAGCTGACAGTCCCAAGGATCTTTAGAGCACCCCTTAGTTTATGCTAATGAGGAGACTCAGGGTAGGGTCCCCAGACAGCCTCAGGCTGTGGCTGTCACCAGAAAGACCAAGGGACAGGAAGCTGGGAAATTTCAGCCCCACCCACCGACCTCTGGAAATAAAGGGAGGACTGGGTTAAGCTCCATAAAACCTCTTGAACAACGAGACTTGATAAGCCTCCAGGTTGGTACCCAGGCAGGACGGCAGCGGATCCCCAGTCTCAGGCTGACAGAAGCTCCTGGGTCAGAATGCTTCAACGCACCCTGGGCACCCCTTCATCTGGTTGTGCATCTGTGTCCTTTACCATAGCCTTTACAATAAGCTGGGAAATGTAAGAAAAGGGATCCCTGAGCTTTGTGAACTATGCTAACAAATGACTGAACCCAAAGAGGAGGTCGCGGAAACCTCTGACTTAAAGCCCATAAGGCTTTAAGGTTGACAAGCTGGACTTGAGACATGTGAAGTGTGGGCATCTTGTGGGCACGAGCCCTTACCTTGTGGGGTCGGGCACTGCCTCCAGGTGGAAAGTGTCAGACTGAGCTCACTCGGTAGACACCTCACTAATGCGCAGTGAGAACTGGGGAGCTGCTTCTTGCTGTGGAAATGTTACAGGAAAGAATGAACTCCATGCTGGATCTGTTTCTTTTTTATATTATTTTAAATGTCGGCCTCTTTTATTGGTCCTTTATTTATTTATTTTCATCCATCTTTGTTCTTTGGCCTGTGTGAGCCTCCCATCGCAGTGGCCTCTCTTGCTACAGAGCACCAGCTCTGGGCACATGAGCCCCAGAGTGCTGGCTCGTAATTCGTCACACCAGTCCAGCCGTTCCGCAGCACGTGGGATCTTCCTGGGCCAGGGATCGAACCGGTGCCCCTTGCACTGCAAGGCAGACTCTTTACCCACTGGACTACCAGGGAAGCCCCTGGTTTTTTTTTATTTTAACCTTTGCAACCCATTGCTTTTGTTCACTAAAAGGATAATACTTATGCATAATGGCCTATTGTCTGGGAACCCTGACCCTCTGCCTGGATATGAAACCAAAGTGCAGCTTTGCTCAGGCCCCTGTCCATCCGTGGATGGCTACAGGAAGGAAGAGAGTAGCACATCTTTTTCCCCGGGTTGACCGTTCCAGGAGCTATGTGCAAGATGAATGGCTTTTTTACTTTACTTCCTCACCTCCCCATCCCCATCCCTGTTCTATAAAAAGGACCTGGCATCCAGATTCCCAGGAAGATGGTGATTTTGAGTCATTAGTCTGCCATCTTCTCAGCCAGCTTTCCGAATGAAGTTGTACGCCTTGCCTCAACACCTTGTCTCTCCGTTATTATAACTGATCTGGTGTTTGGCAAGCAGAGTTTGGATCAGAACAGAAAGCCCTCCACACACCCAGCCTTTGATGTAACGTCTGTGATGGCTTTCACACTTCAACAACAGAATTGAGCAGCTGCGACAGAAACCATAAACCCTCCCCCTCCCCACGCCCAAAATATTCACCGCGTGGCACTCTACAGGAAAAGTGTACATATCCCTGTACTAGGGCATGAGTGGCATGCTCAGGGACCAGACCTGCCGAGAGCACCCCAACCCCAAGAGCGGGCTGAGGAGACCAAGCTGATGGACAGGGCGTGGGATGAGGGCATATTTGGGGGCGAGCTGGTTCTGAACAAAACACCCTGTCCCTAGCTGAGGAAACAGCCAGGCTTTTGTCAAGGGCAGCTGTAACGGGAGTGCTTCTGATAAGTCCAGTCCAGCATGGACTTATCCGACTCCAGTGGCCATGACCCATTTCCCCCCTTGCCAGGGGCACGTCCCAGCTGAGACCTGAAGACAGAGGCAGCAGTCAGTGTGTAAAACAAGCAAAAGGTTTAAGCACAAGGAGGACTGTTGCCTGGAGGTACATAGAGTGCAAGCCCACAAGCTGGGAAAACTGTGATTACATTTGGTGGAGTGAACCCCCACTGGGTCCTAGCCTGGCCCCCTGCCTTGGCAGGGAAGGTTCTTTTTTTCTACTTGGGTTTACACAACCCAAACTGAAGCGGAGATTAGAGCAGCACAAGCTTTATTCATTGGCCAGAGAATGGAGAAGGAGGAACTTACTAATAGCTCATAAATGAACTTCTCGCCTAATAGCTCATAAATGAGCTTCTCGACAGATTTGCTATCAAGGAGTAAGAACAATGGGAGGAAGAGGAAGAGGAACGATGGGGAGGCAAAAGGACTCGGTTTCTGGGAAAGAGGCAGGGTCTTCCTAGAAATGGGGGGCTACCCCTTGGCGGTCCTTTTTCAGTTCGTGACTTCCGGTCACGGCCACCGGTTGGCGTGTCATTTAGTCCCTAATGTAGTAAAATCAGTGTTGCCTGAGACGCAGGGTCTGCTGGAGGTCAGATTCATCGCCATCTTGGCTTCAGCTAGTTCCACCCAGTTTTGGTTTTTCTCTTCCTATTGCTTCTTTCTTTGCATCCAGACCCTGTGACGTTATTACAACTGATCTGCTGTTTGGCAAGCAGAGTTTGGATCAGAACAGAAAGCCCTCCACACACCCAGCCTTTGATGTAACGTCTGTGATGGCTTTCACACTTCAACAACAGAATTGAGCAGCTGCGACAGAAACCATAAACCCTCCCCCTCCCCACGCCCAAAATATTCACCGCGTGGCACTCTACAGGAAAAGTGTACATATCCCTGTACTAGGGCATGAGTGGCATGCTCAGGGACCAGACCTGCCGAGAGCACCCCAACCCCAAGAGCGGGCTGAGGAGACCAAGCTGATGGACAGGGCGTGGGATGAGGGCATATTTGGGGGCGAGCTGGTTCTGAACAAAACACCCTGTCCCTAGCTGAGGAAACAGCCAGTCTTTTGTCAAGGGCAGCTGTAACGTGAGTGCTTCTGATAAGTCCAGTCCAGCATGGACTTATCCGACTCCAGTGGCCATGACCCATTTCCCCCCTTGCCAGGGGCACGTCCCAGCTGAGACCTGAAGACAGAGGCAGCAGTCAGTGTGTAAAACAAGCAAAAGGTTTAAGCACAAGGAGGACTGTTGCCTGGAGGTACATAGAGTGCAAGCCCACAAGCTGGGAAAACTGTGATTACATTTGGTGGAGTGAACCCCCACTGGGTCCTAGCCTGGCCCCCTGCCTTGGCAGGGAAGGTTCTTTTTTTCTACTTGGGTTTACACAACCCAAACTGAAGCGGAGATTAGAGCAGCACAAGCTTTATTCATTGGCCAGAGAATGGAGAAGGAGGAACTTACTAATAGCTCATAAATGAACTTCTCGCCTAATAGCTCATAAATGAGCTTCTCGACAGATTTGCTATCAAGGAGTAAGAACAATGGGAGGAAGAGGAAGAGGAACGATGGGGAGGCAAAAGGACTCGGTTTCTGGGAAAGAGGCAGGGTCTTCCTAGAAATGGGGGGCTACCCCTTGGCGGTCCTTTTTCAGTTCGTGACTTCCGGTCACGGCCACCGGTTGGCGTGTCATTTAGTCCCTAATGTAGTAAAATCAGTGTTGCCTGAGACGCAGGGTCTGCTGGAGGTCAGATTCATCGCCATCTTGGCTTCAGCTAGTTCCACCCAGTTTTGGTTTTTCTCTTCCTATTGCTTCTTTCTTTGCATCCAGACCCTGTGACTTAAAGGTATGTGTTAGTTCCTGTTCAAGGGAGGGGTCGGTGGGTTCTGACCAAGGGTCTGGTGGCAACTCCAGTGAAGAATCTGGTGAAGAGTCTCCTGATGCATTCCCCTCTCTGCTGGGATGACGGCAAGGAGGTGGAGGTCATACCAGAATAGTCCACGAGGGGGCGCAAGTGATCCACGGCCGTAGAGGGTCCAATGGGGTAGGAGACTCTGGCCAGGGACATCTTGATTCCAGCGTAGGAAGCCTTTCTTCACCCCACGGTAATATCTGGGCTTCTCCTATCCTCTAGAAGTTCAGCTGCCAAGTTCAAGTCCAGTGGAATTTTTCAACAAGTGATCCAAGTGTCTGGAATCCAGCTGTCTTCTTAAGGAGGCTCCTGTTCCCCTTCCTTCCAGAATCCGACTAAGGTCTCACTTGTCCACCATCCGCAGGGCCTGGGAATGTGTTTGGAGGGAGTAGGGGGGCCTCCCTAACGGGGAAGAGGAGGCCATGTGACCTGACGGCATGGGCTACACAGAATTACGACGCACGACACGGACACGCAGACACGAGACGGGCTCTCCGCATCTCACGTCCACTCCGGCTCTTGGCAGGCACCGCAGCAAAGTGGCTCTGAGGCTCCACTGCGACCTGGGGCTCCAGGCCCAGCGGGAGTGGGGTCCAGAGAAACAGGAGCACCCCCTCGGGAGGCAAAGGGGGCAGGTCCAGGCTGAGGTAGGAGGAGAGGGCTGCAGGGCCTCAGTCCTCTCCTGTTGCTGAAATTCCCTGATAGGAAAAGCTGTGACCTTGGAGTGCCACACGAGACAGCTGGTTTCTGTGGGTAAAGGGGAGGGAAGGTCAAAGGCAGAGGATGCAGACACTCGAGTCTGGCTTTGTTACACTGTGGCTTGTTTGTCTGCATGGTGCCTTAAAAAAATTTGTTTTCATTGCCACGTGCTTAAAATGGAAGGTTTCCGGTTAGAGGTTGGGCATCTGAACCAGGTCACAGCACTCACTCAGGCTGCCTGCCCGGGCCCTCTGGGCATCCGGTTTCCAGCCCACGATGGGCGACGGAGACAGCAGGAGTGGGTTTGGAGGTGGTGCTGCCCAGGGTCCTGAGCTAACCTGGGGGGCGACCCGTACAGGTCGCCACCCGCTCCCTGCATAGAACCGTCTGACTAACGACACCCCTCACCCCACTGGGACGGTCCTGCGGTCCCACATTCAGACTCAAGCCCTGCCCTGTCTCCACTGCCCCGCTCCACAGCTGCACGTGGCATCCGTCCTCCCTGGCAGGAAGCCAGAGCTGGGTAGAGTCCAGGGATTCCAAAAAATTAGCTCCACCAATGACGGGCTCCAGAAACCAAGCCTGCAGGACCAGCCAGGGCACGGGCAGCTCTCCGAGAGGAAGGGCTTGGCCCAGGCCGCCCAGCACATTCGTGTCCACCAGGCTTTGAAGTCAGACACACACCAAGACAGGACACATCGTGGCTCTCCCAGTCGCAGCCCTCTGTCTGCGGGAGAGAGGAAGGCTGAGGCTGTGGACAAAGGAATTTGGTCCAGAAAGAGTCCGCGTCCTGGGCGGAGGGGCCGTAGAAGCCCCAGGGGTTGGGCCTTCCCTCGGCCGTGACGCAGCCCGTGCCAGCCTGGTTAACTGGGTTTCATCCCGGCATCAGGCACACCGAGCGGCAGGGGCTTCTCCTCTGGGCTTGGCAGCAGAGTCTCCAGGGCCCCCCGCTGGGACTCAAAGGGGCGTTCCTCCTTGGAGAAGGGGACCTGCTCCTCTTTCGGCGAGCATGGGGGGCTGGCATCTGTGTCCTTCGAGGAGCTGGCCTGAGAGGGGCACTGAGAGCTGTGATCTGGGCTGCTGCAAACATTGACGATGCACGTGACGTTGACCTGGGTTCCGTGGCCACCAGAGGATGCTTCTGCTAAACACAAGACCAGAGAGGGCCATCAGGGGGGGCGTCTCAGAGAGGTAGGTGGGTGTCTTCACGGCCTACGTGGGGACAGAGTATTGAGCCGGAGCCAAGAGGCCCCTGTTCTAGCCCAGCTTTGCTGTGGAATCTCACACAAGTCCCCTGAACCTTCGTGTGCCTCAGTTCCTTCATCTGTCGGATAAGAACATGCCACCCAACTGCCTCCCATAGATGGGAGGAGCCAGCCCTCATAAAGCAAGTGAAGGCATTCCAAGAACCAAACACATGCCGCACAAAGCGTCAGAGAAGTGAGCCAGGACAGGAAGTTACACGGCAGGGTATCAGTCAAGCAGTGAGGATGAATTACTTTTCTGTAACTGCCGGAAGGCTCTGACAGCCTTGGCCACACCAACTATGAAAAGCCGAGAACTCTGTCATTAGCGCACCATCTCTATGGCAAGGAGTCAACTTCAAAGGGCTTGGAAATTGCTCCTTCATGGAAATTACACATGACCCTGGACTTATCTTCATTCACAGCAAATCTTTTGCTTCCATGTAGAGTTGCCTCTATGATGCATAAACCTGCAAGTCTAGGACGGGATACAAGGAGGGTAATCTGTCCCCATCACCGAGCCTGGGATGCCCAGGTCTCTGCAGCCTGACAATCCCAAGTTCGAATTCCTCCTCTGCCTCCATAAACTTGGCCAAGTTACTTAAACTCCTGGAATTTCCAGTTGCTCAGCTGTAAATAGGTCTAGTGACCCTTTCCATGCCCTCGAGGCAAAGGCGACTGTCCTGTTCACGGCCGTGACGCAGCCCGTGCCAGCCTGGTTAACTGGGTTTCATCCCGGCATCAGGCACACCGAGCGGCAGGGGCTTCTCCTCTGGGCTTGGCAGCAGAGTCTCCAGGGCCCCCCGCTGGGACTCAAAGGGGCGTTCCTCCTTGGAGAAGGGGACCTGCTCCTCTTTCGGCGAGCATGGGGGGCTGGCATCTGTGTCCTTCGAGGAGCTGGCCTGAGAGGGGCACTGAGAGCTGTGATCTGGGCTGCTGCAAACATTGACGATGCACGTGACGTTGACCTGGGTTCCGTGGCCACCAGAGGATGCTTCTGCTAAACACAAGACCAGAGAGGGCCATCAGGGGGGGCGTCTCAGAGAGGTAGGTGGGTGTCTTCACGGCCTACGTGGGGACAGAGTATTGAGCCGGAGCCAAGAGGCCCCTGTTCTAGCCCAGCTTTGCTGTGGAATCTCACACAAGTCCCCTGAACCTTCGTGTGCCTCAGTTCCTTCATCTGTCGGATAAGAACATGCCACCCAACTGCCTCCCATAGATGGGAGGAGCCAGCCCTCATAAAGCAAGTGAAGGCATTCCAAGAACCAAACACATGCCGCACAAAGCGTCAGAGAAGTGAGCCAGGACAGGAAGTTACACGGCAGGGTATCAGTCAAGCAGTGAGGATGAATTACTTTTCTGTAACTGCCGGAAGGCTCTGACAGCCTTGGCCACACCAACTATGAAAAGCCGAGAACTCTGTCATTAGCGCACCATCTCTATGGCAAGGAGTCAACTTCAAAGGGCTTGGAAATTGCTCCTTCATGGAAATTACACATGACCCTGGACTTATCTTCATTCACAGCAAATCTTTTGCTTCCATGTAGAGTTGCCTCTATGATGCATAAACCTGCAAGTCTAGGACGGGATACAAGGAGGGTAATCTGTCCCCATCACCGAGCCTGGGATGCCCAGGTCTCTGCAGCCTGACAATCCCAAGTTCGAATTCCTCCTCTGCCTCCATAAACTTGGCCAAGTTACTTAAACTCCTGGAATTTCCAGTTGCTCAGCTGTAAATAGGTCTAGTGACCCTTTCCATGCCCTCGAGGCAAAGGCGACTGTCCTGTTCACTGCCATGTCGCCTGAACCTGCAAGGCCCCTGGAGGTGGGGTGACAAGCTCGGTGAAGCAGGGGTTGAACACGGAGCCTGTATGTCCAAGCCCTTCTTCTGCACTTCGACTCACTCCATCCCTATCTCCCGCTCAAACGGTTCCCACCTCAGTGCATACACTTGGCATCCACCCAGGTGCTTCGTCCTAAAGCCTCGGACCCATCTTTATCCCTCACCCGCGTCCAATACACCATCGACTCCTACCTGGTCCACCTTCCAAAGAGACTTCAAGCTCGCCACCTCCTGCCTGCCGCCTAGACCTCCATCCAGGCCCTGGACTAGGGTGACCAGCCTCCTCCTGCTTCCTGGCTTCTTCCCAGCCCCTCTTCTGTCTGTTCTGCACCAGCCACCAGAGCTGGTCCTTTCAGTCTTGCCACAGTCCTCGCCTTGGCCTATGAGGCCCTGCACAACTCGTTGCCTGCCCCCTCCCACCCCGTCTCCTGCTGCTCTGAGACACTGGCTGGGTTCCTGCTGGCATGTGCACCTCCCTGGGCCCTCCAACCATCTTCCCTATGCCTATGGCTCTCTCCTTCTTTCACTCACGCCTCAGCCCAGAGGCCAGCTCCTGCAAGAAGCCTCCATGGCTTCCCTCTGTAAAGAACTTCATTCCCACCCATCCACCACTCCCAGTGTCGCTCCCTCTGCCACAATCTCCAGAGCCCCTAGCTTTTACCACGGTACCACCCATTTCCTGGGTCCCTCATGGGCTTCTCCCAGAAGAGTGAGGCCATTCTGACTATTCCTCGCTGTGACCCTGGTGTCTATAACAGGGACACGTGCAAATGAAGAGAACCCAGTTCACAGCTATGTTTTGTTCTTGATGGCGGTAGTGGTTTTTAAGTGAATCGGCTGCCAACTTTTAAAACTCAT
Source organism: Tragulus kanchil (assembly GCA_022376925.1). Taxonomy (NCBI): domain Eukaryota; kingdom Metazoa; phylum Chordata; class Mammalia; order Artiodactyla; family Tragulidae; genus Tragulus; species Tragulus kanchil. The sequence goes on from JAIOJX010000032.1 coordinate 155,391,208, forward strand.
GAGTTTACATTTCAAAAATCTGGATTTATAGATTCCCTTGGCAGCCAGATGGGGGAGATGAGGGTTCGCAGGACCCACAGACCTTAACGCAACCGGCACGAAGGGCTCTGGGACACAGATTCAGCCCTGCCTCCCCTCCAGCCCTGCAGGCATAGGTGTTTCCTAACTAGCTGGGGACAACTTCCCTGTGGCTCAGATGGCAAAGAACCTGCCTGCAATGTGCGAGACCTGGGTTTGGTCCCTGAGTCAGGAAGATGCCCTAGAGAAGGGAAGGGCAACCCTCTACATTATTCTTGCCTGGAAAATCCTAAGGGCAGAGGAGCCTGGCAGACTACAGCCCATAGGGTCATCAAGAGTCGGACACGATTTAGTGACTAACACTTAAATGATGGATAAGCTGAGAAGATCAATGTCAGGGCTGGAAACACATCAACCCTTCATGAAGGACAGTTGCTGCTGCTGTTTCTATGGGGATTTGAGTGTCCAAAGGACCCCGGGATGGCTGGCTGCTTGTTTTCCAGTCTAATGTGTTTCCAGACTCCAGGAAGCCAGGGAGGAGATGGCAGCCTGTGAGTTAAAGACTCTACCTTCCAATGTAAGTGGTCCGGGTTCGATCCCTGGTCAGGTAGCTTAAGATCCCACATGCTTTGAGACCAAAAAACCAAAAATAAAATAGAAGCAATATTGTAACAAACTCAGTAAAGATTTAAAAAACACACAGCTCTATTTCAAATGGATCACCAACAAGGACCTCCGGTACAGCACAGGGCGCTCTCCTCAAGGTCACGGGGTGGCCTGGATGGGACGGGAGTTTGGGGGAGAATAGATACACGTATCTGTATGGCTGAGTCCCTTTGCTGTTCACCTGAAGCTATCACAGTAGTGTGATACCCCAATAGAATTTAAAAGTATCAATCTTGATATACCCCAATAGAAAACAAAAAGTTTTTAAAAAATTAATAAAATTCACCGCAAAAAAAAAAAGACTTAAAAAATAGAAATAGCAACTGAAAAGCATTAACCAAACGAAAAAAAAAAAAAACAGCCCCAAACAGGAGGGGGTGTGGAGGGGGAGCTGAAATCATGGGGCAAGAGGAAATTGCCACGCTGTGCCTCCACAGCACCCAAATGTCACCCAGAGTCACCATGGCCTTTACACATCGTGAACGAGACACTGCGGGGGCAGACGGGGGACAGGAGGGGGCACAGGCCTGAGGTTTACCCGTCCCCACAGTGGGGAGAGGTGCCGGGGGAGAGGGAGAGAAGGCGGAAGCAGAGGCCAGAGATCTAAGCGGGGAGCAGAGAAGCGACAGAGGGTAGAAGCGGTGGGCAGACCCGGGCATGGATCCCCGAAGAGGAAGCTACACCAGGCCGCGTGCGGACGCGGTGTCGCTAAGAGTGCGGAAAGATGAATCTAAGAGGCGGGGGAAGAACAAGAGTTCATGTTTCGAGCGCATGTATTCATTCATTCGAAGAGCGTACAGGGCCACCTGCCATGTGGCAGGCACTGACCTGGGGCCTCGCCGGGGAGTGCTCGGGCCAGGGGCGGGGCACTGCTGAGGCATCGCGCCCGTGAGGGGGGCTGTGATGGGAAACCAGAAGTGGGACAGTCCAGCCAACCCCTGAGTCAGGCGGCCGGCAGGGAGGGCCGCTTCAGCCCTGCCCCAGAGCTGCTCTGTCTCTAGACCAGGAGCCTGAGGCTCGGCAGGTGGAGCAGCCTGCTCAGAGCCACAGCACCAGAGCGGCTGCGAAGTCATCTGGGAACGACCCAAGTTCACGGTCACTCCTGGACCGGTCAGCCAGCGCTGCCCGGTGAGAGCGGAGATGCAAGCCAGTGGACTTGGCCTCTTAGTGCAGAGCGCACCCAAGGAAGGCCCAGAGTTCCTTGAGGACTCTGCTCAGGGGTCTCCTCCAATGCGGGCACTGCCAATGCCCACCAGGGGCGACACGGGCCCCAGACCAGGTCCAGGGCAAGACGCAGAACGGTCAGCAGAGCATGGGCTTCTCCAGATCCCACACAGGCTCCACAGTCCCGATGCCACTGGCCCGAAGGACTGGACAACAGGTACAGCGCGTGGGGCCCCAGAGGGCGTTTACCCATTCAGACCAGCCTGGACCACGGAGCCCAGGGTGATCCCTGGCTCTTCTGCTTATCAGATGCATCCTTGAATAATCTACTGAACCTCTGGGCCTCAGTTTCCTCACCTATAGGATGAGGAAAATAATATACTGGCAGGGGCACTGTGCCTCCACAGCACCCAAATGTCACCCAGAGTCACCAGGGAAGGACACTGCGGGGCAGACGGGGACAGGAGGGGCACAGGCCTGAGGTTTACCCGTCCCACAGTGGGGAGAGGTGCCGGGGGAGAGGGAGAGAAGGCGGAAGCAGAGGCCAGAGATCTAAGCGGGGAGCAGAGAAGCGACAGAGGGTAGAAGCGGTGGGCAGACCCGGGCATGGATCCCCGAAGAGGAAGCTACACCAGGCCGCGTGCGGACGCGGTGTCGCTAAGAGTGCGGAAAGATGAATCTAAGAGGCGGGGGAAGAACAAGAGTTCATGTTTCGAGCGCATGTATTCATTCATTCGAAGAGCGTACAGGGCCACCTGCCATGTGGCAGGCACTGACCTGGGGCCTCGCCGGGGAGTGCTCGGGCCAGGGGCGGGGCACTGCTGAGGCATCGCGCCCGTGAGGGGGGCTGTGATGGGAAACCAGAAGTGGGACAGTCCAGCCAACCCCTGAGTCAGGCGGCCGGCAGGGAGGGCCGCTTCAGCCCTGCCCCAGAGCTGCTCTGTCTCTAGACCAGGAGCCTGAGGCTCGGCAGGTGGAGCAGCCTGCTCAGAGCCACAGCACCAGAGCGGCTGCGAAGTCATCTGGGAACGACCCAAGTTCACGGTCACTCCTGGACCGGTCAGCCAGCGCTGCCCGGTGAGAGCGGAGATGCAAGCCAGTGGACTTGGCCTCTTAGTGCAGAGCGCACCCAAGGAAGGCCCAGAGTTCCCTGAGGACTCTGCTCAGGGGTCTCCTCCAATGCGGGCACTGCCAATGCCCACCAGGGGCGACACGGGCCCCAGACCAGGTCCAGGGCAAGACGCAGAACGGTCAGCAGAGCATGGGCTTCTCCAGATCCCACACAGGCTCCACAGTCCCGATGCCACTGGCCCGAAGGACTGGACAACAGGTACAGCGCGTGGGGCCCCAGAGGGAGCGTTTACCCATTCAGACCAGCCTGGACCACGGAGCCCAGGGTGATCCCTGGCTCTTCTGCTTATCAGATGCATCCTTGAATAATCTACTGAACCTCTGGGCCTCAGTTTCCTCACCTATAGGATGAGGAAAATAATATACTACATAATAATAACATAACCATAACATATACAGTATTAATATGTCACATGAATAATATCACATATTAATAAATGTATATAATATCCATATGATATATGGATATCCTATATATAGCATACAATGTAACACATAATATACAGTAAGTACTATATAATATGACATATTATAATACTAATATAGCATATTATGCTATATATTATATAGCGTTAATATAGAATATTAATATATTAATACAACATTTATATATAATACCAATATATTGTTGTTTAGTCACTAGGTCATGTCCAACTCTTTGCGACCCTATGGACTACAGCCCGCCCAGCTTCTCTGTTCATGGGATTTCCCAGGCAAGAATACTTGGAGCGGGTTGCCATTTCCTCCTTCCCAAGCAAGGGACCAAACCCGTGTCTCCTGCTTCGCAGGACGGTTCTTTACCACTGAGCCACCTGGGAAGCCATAATATAATGTGTTATATACAATATACTTTATATAGCATTGACATATATCAATATTTTCTTAACACAGTGATATGCAATATTTACAGATATAGGATTCATATATAACATTTTTGTATGCTATTTAACATATTATATATTATAGGTATTATATCAGAAAACTCCCTGCCTGGGTACTAGGGACTCAAAGGACGATCTGAAACGGTTTAGAAGGACGGTGCTCTTCCTGCGAGAACTACAGGGCACAGGTGGGAGGGACTTGGTGAGTTACAGGGACAGAGAGGAGCCTGTGGCTCTGCTGCGCCTGACGGGTGGGGGCAGGGAGGCCGGAGGGAGCCCAGGCGGGTGGAGCAGGGCTTCCGGTGTCCAGCAGGAACGCCTAGGACAAGGTGGCTCCGGCACAAACCAGGAAGAACAGGGTGGCAGAGGGCGGCCGGGGATGAAGCTGTGTGCCGGTGGGCGCCGGCCTCTTACCTGAGCTGCCGCAGCTGGTCCGAGCCTCTCCAGACCCGCTGGCCCTCTCCACGCCGGGCACCGGCAGCGGGGACCTGGTGGGCGCCCTCTTGTCCATGCCGCTGGTCGAGCTCTCCAGGGAGCTGCTGCTGGAGCTTGGCGCCGTGGTCAGCAGGTGCTGTTGCTCGGGGCCTGGGGCTCCCGGGGCCTTGTTGGCGGGCAGATGCGGCTGGATGGGAGAAGGGAGTGGTGAGCCCATCAGCTGGCTCCTCGCCCCTCTTCCCTTTCAACAGCGTCAGCACTTCACGGGCCACACAGCACGCCTGCACCTCTCTCCACACACAGCACTCCTAGGACGGGTGATCCTTGTGGCTTCTGTGATTAAGATCCATTTGCTATATATTATATAGCGTTAATATAGAATATTAATATATTAATACAACATTTATATATAATACCAATATATTGTTGTTTAGTCACTAGGTCATGTCCAACTCTTTGCGACCCTATGGACTACAGCCCGCCCAGCTTCTCTGTTCATGGGATTTCCCAGGCAAGAATACTTGGAGCGGGTTGCCATTTCCTCCTTCCCAAGCAAGGGACCAAACCCGTGTCTCCTGCTTCGCAGGACGGTTCTTTACCACTGAGCCACCTGGGAAGCCATAATATAATGTGTTATATACAATATACTTTATATAGCATTGACATATATCAATATTTTCTTAACACAGTGATATGCAATATTTACAGATATAGGATTCATATATAACATTTTTGTATGCTATTTAACATATTATATATTATAGGTATTATATCAGAAAACTCCCTGCCTGGGTACTAGGGACTCAAAGGACGATCTGACACGGTTTAGACGGACGGTGCTCTTCCTGCGAGAACTACAGGGCACAGGTGGGAGGGACTTGGTGAGTTACAGGGACAGAGAGGAGCCTGTGGCTCTGCTGCGCCTGACGGGTGGGGGCAGGGAGGCCGGAGGGAGCCCAGGCGGGTGGAGCAGGGCTTCCGGTGTCCAGCAGGAACGCCTAGGACAAGGTGGCTCCGGCACAAACCAGGAAGAACAGGGTGGCAGAGGGCGGCCGGGGATGAAGCTGTGTGCCGGTGGGCGCCGGCCTCTTACCTGAGCTGCCGCAGCTGGTCCGAGCCTCTCCAGACCCGCTGGCCCTCTCCACGCCGGGCACCGGCAGCGGGGACCTGGTGGGCGCCCTCTTGTCCATGCCGCTGGTCGAGCTCTCCAGGGAGCTGCTGCTGGAGCTTGGCGCCGTGGTCAGCAGGTGCTGTTGCTCGGGGCCTGGGGCTCCCGGGGCCTTGTTGGCGGGCAGATGCGGCTGGATGGGAGAAGGGAGTGGTGAGCCCATCAGCTGGCTCCTCGCCCCTCTTCCCTTTCAACAGCGTCAGCACTTCACGGGCCACACAGCACGCCTGCACCTCTCTCCACACACAGCACTCCTAGGACGGGTGATCCTTGTGGCTTCTGTGATTAGCATCTGGAGAGTGAGCCCCGGGAGGGCAGAGGCCACGTGGCCCTGTTTGCTGAACAGTTTGCGAGGGGACGCAGGGTTTGCCTCCTCACTTTGCAAAAGAAAGCAGAGACCCAGAGAAGGAGAGTGACTTTCCTAGGGTCACCCCATCAGCACGGGGGTGACGTGACTCAGCCCAGCAGCCAAGGGCATAGACTCTGGAACCAGACCGCATGGGTGCCCACCAGGACTCCATCACTCACTAGCTCTGCAACCTTGGACAAGTTACTTAACCTCTCTGTGCCTCTGTCTTTTCATCTGGAAAGGAAAGAAGAAGAAAGCTCCCTCCAAGGGTTATTGGGAAGATTAAACGGCTGAGGTTTTGTAAAGCACGAACAACAGTGCCTGTTCTATACTAAGCACCCATCAAGGGTTTGCCAAATCAGGGCTCTGGACTTCCCTGGTGGTGCAGTGGTTGAGAATCCGTCTGCCAATGCAGGGGACACTGATTGGATCGTTGGTCTGGGTACTAAGATCCCACATGGTGCGGAGCAGCTAAGCCAGCACCCCGCAACTAGTGAGGCCCACATGCCGAGAGCCCGTGCTCCGCCACAAGAGAAGCCACTGAAATAAGAAGCCCGAGCACCGTAAGCAGAGAACAGCCCCGCTCTCCACAACTAGAGAAAGCCAACACGCAGCAACGAAGACCCAGCGGAGTCAAAATAAATACATCAAAAAATAAATAAATAAATAAAAATCAGGGCTCTACCGCCAAGGGCCAAGCCTGGCTTGCTGCTGTTCCTGTACAGGCTGTGAGCTAAGAATGGTTTTGACATTTTTCAATGGTTGAAAAAGCATGTAAAGAACACTATTTCATGATATGAAGTTACATGACGTTCAAACATTAGTGTGCAGAGATAGAGTTTTGGGGGGTATTTTTGGCACATAGGCAGCCCTGTTTGTTTCTGTCGTGTCTGTGGCTGCCGCTTTCCCACGCAATGGCAGGACTGAGATGCTACGACAGAGACCAGATGATCCAAACAGCCTCCAGCGCTGACTGTCTGGACCTTTACAGAAAACACCTGCTGGCCCGTGCGTTCAGTCAGTCCGTCCAGGGTCGACAGTCCTCTCATTGAGGACTCTCAGCCTTGTTGTCTCAGCAACGCTTTCCAGATTCCATTCCCCTCGCTGCTCTGTGATTTTCCGTCTTTTTCTCTTAAAACACAAGCCACCACCACAACGATCATAAGACAGCAGCTGACACTTGAATCCATCCAGTGCCAAGCATGGTGCAGAAGCCCTTCCAGACCTTATCTGTACTGATCCTCCCAGCAGCCCAGTGTTATCCTGCCTTTGCAGATACACCAGCTGAGGCCCAGAGAAGGTGTTACTTGCCCAAGGTCGCACAGTGAGGATGTGCTGCGTCTGGACTAAAACTGGCAGCAGCATTCCCGGGTGTCTGAGGTTTCAGCCCTGGAAGCTGAAGGCAAGGTGCCCCATTTTCAGACACCTGCGCTAGACATTTCCCTCCGAGGCGGTGGCTGGCTGCCTGTTCACGCCAGGTCCACAAGCCCTTGCCTTGGGGTTCTGGGCGCTCACTGAATTCCAGAAAGAAAAAGACAGAGGGGCCACACTCTCTCCCACGGCCCAGGGTGAGAGGGTAGATTGAGAACCGAGGCGAACGGGCGCTCGAGGGAGGCAGGCCAGCAGGGCTGGGGAGGGGGAGTCAGAGGTGGGGACACGGGAAGGATACAGGGGCCCATCTCCGCAGCCCCCGGGGCTGCCAGCCCCGCCTGAGCCCCGCATATCCCAAGGCCAGCTCACAGACTCTCACTGCAGCCTGGAGGGATCCTTTGCAAGCAATCCCCATGCGGCCACAGAGGCCCAGAGAGGGCAAATCCCTGCCCAGGATCACAGCGCGGGTCCATGGCAGGGGCAGGGGAAGCCCCGCTCGGTGTACACAGTTGCCTGCCTCCCAATGAGTCCTGCCTCCCTGCTCACCAGCCCCGGCTTTGGAGGAGTCGAGGGCATTTCAAATTCACGCTCAACCTTCCTAAATTCAGCCGGTCTGACCTTGGTATTGGACCCCACCCGCCAACCCTTTTCTGAGCGGGGAGCCTAAGGAGGAACATCCAAATGTCATCCCTCGTTCCCCTGCCCCCAAGAGAAGGGGCTTTTCAACCTGCCTCCCGCTTTCCTGCTGGCGGCGAGGCCAGGCAGAACAGAAACCCCCAAAGGTCACAGCCTGCCTGCCTCCCTCCCCCAAAGCCACGAGCTGCAAAGTTCAGGCCGACTCTGAGTGGGTCAGACATTCTGAGTCCTGTTCCTCCGGCTGGTGAAAGGGGTGAATAGGCAGACCTGGTAAGGAGGCCAGAAGTTTCCAAGGAGGAGGAAGCGAAGGGGGAACAAACATTCTCTAGACTAAATGTTTGCCATGATAAGGATCTACTCAGAAACTGATTTTGTCTTGTGGATGCAAACTATTGTGCATTAGAATGTCTCATTTAGCCTTGAAGCCCGTGACCATCCTCTGGCGAATCTTGTGGGAGTGGGTCTAGAAAGACCTTCACAGCCTTAAAATATTCTTTTGATCTATTGCTAAGGACCAACTGGTAAAGTACAATATGCCTTGCCTAAACTAATTTCTGGGGGTACCTGCCTATCTCCCTTCCAGTTCCTTCAGCTGAAAGCTTTCTCTGTCCCTTTTATCTTTAATAAACACCAGGGGAGAGCAGAGACCCTGGTAGGGCCGCAGGCTGGCCTGTGTCTGCATGTGTGAGCATGTGTTCCTGAGGCTCTCCTGCCCTTACGTAAAGGTGGGAGGGTGTCTGACGCGTGCCCACGTGTGTGTCTCTATGTGTGGGGGCACCTGTGCACGTCTGAGAGTCGTGTGATTAGTGCGTGTGCTGGAGGCAGTCAAAAGAGTCACTGCTGGGTCTGCATCTCAGGCCACTCGCTGTGTGACCTTGGGAAAGTCACTTAACTTCTCTGAGCCCGAGATTCCCGGGCTGTAAAATCGGGGCAGTATTCTGAGTGTCAGCCCTGGGCAAACAGGACGGTGGGTCAATACAAGCCGTGAAGATTGAGTTTGAGCTTCGAACCTGGGCCCTGCCACTCAGCTAGTGGTCTAACCTCATGTGGGTACCTGGACCTCCCGGAGCCTCCATTTCCTTTTCTGTGAAATGGGATGATAACACCCAGTCACCTCGTGTCCCTCACGAGGGTGGGCGTGAGGACACAGGGGCTGGCCCGGGGCTCAGCCAGTGGGGTGCTAGAACCAGCCCAGACCCGTGTGTGCTGCTTCCCAAATCCACATTCAGGAAGTAGCTTGAAACCAGTGGTGGTGGGAGTGTTTATAACACAGAAATAGGCAAGCTCCACAAACCAGGGTCTGGGCCGCCCCCCGCCCCCACGCCCCCTCCACAGAGGGCCAGTTGCCATCACAACCCTGGGATCCACTTGCAACAGTGCTCAACAAACAGCAGGAGGGTCGCTCACATTCGCTGAACACAAAATGGAGAGCATAGAAAGGGAAGTGGGGCTCCGGGCCCCACCTGAGGCAGCCTTACTGCACCGAATATTGGGAAACACTCCATCCGGGAAAGAGACAGTGGAAGCTCAGAGGTTACACTTGCTCCACGGGCCACCAGGCGGCAGCTGTCGCCACCACCGAAGAGAAGCCAGAAGAAGGAGGCATGGCACGGGCACATCAGGGGAACGGGATATGGTTTGGACCTCCAAACCCGTGTTTCTGTTGTAGGGCCTGTTCGACAGCACCAGCCAGGAGGCCAGCGACATACTGATGTGCAGCCTTGGGCAAGTCCCTGTCCCTCTCCGTGCCTCTTCTCTTGTTTGGACGATCAGGTGATGAAATCGGTCTGGCTCCTACCAAGTCCAAAACCTTGTGTAACCTCGGGCGCTGGCCTACCAGAGCTGAGCTGTCCCCTAGCTCAGCAGTTCCCAATGGAGGGTGATTCTGGGAGACCTTTGGCAGTGCCTGGAGACACTTGGGGTCTCACTCCTGGGAGGCAGTGTTACTGGTATCGAGCAGGGAGAGGTCAGCCATACGGCTGAACAAACTTCCGTGCACAGGACAGCCCTTTATGACAAAGAATTAGCAGGCAGGGTTGAAAAGCCTCCAGGAAACTTCTGGAGTCTTGTTTCCTTGTCTGTAAATTTGGGTAAAACACTTGCCCTAGGGACTTCCCTAGCAGTTCAGTGATCACTACTCAGTAGTGATCACTACTCTGTGCTCCCAATGCAGGGAGCCCAGGCTCGATCCCTGGTCAAGGAACTAGATCCCACATGCTACAGCTGAAAATCCTGCACATCACAGAGAACATGCCGCATATCACAACTAAGGTCCAGCGCATCCAAAACAAACAAGCAAAAAAACCCACCAAAACCCACCCTGTCTACCTGAAGTGGGGCTGTAGCACACTGTGTGTTGGCTCACACCACACCCATTTCCAAACCCTCTCCCTGATCCTCCTCCACCACAAAGGCTAGAAAAGCGAAACAGCTCCTTTTCCAGCCTCCCTTGCAGCTAGAGGTGGCCATGTGATACCACTCGGAGTGTGTCTGATTTCCTGTAAAATGGTACCTGGCTTTTCCTCTCTTTTTCCTGCCTCAGACTGGAGTCACATAGGCAGTGGTGATCACCGTCTTATGACACAGGCCACAAGCAAGGGGACAAAACCCAACTCACTAAAGATGGCAAAGCCTGGGGTCCGGCTGGCCCCACAGTAGGAAGTAACTGAACCATTCCAGCAATCACCGATGCCTCAACTTCATGAGAGCAAAGTCGGCCCTTTGAAGTCACCCTTCAGGTTTTGGTTACTTGCAGCCAAATGTCCTCCTGAGGGAGAACTGATGAAATACCACGTCCATGTTCTGTTTCTAGCAAAAATCCTACACAAACCCTACTTCATAAAAATGAACAGAAGTGAGCTGCTTTGGTGGAAGTTGGGGGAGGACCCAGGTCCAGCTCCCTAGCTTCGACCTTGACCCCAGAGATGACCACCGCTCCAGGCAGGACCCTCTGTGGAACACTGGGACACCCCAGCACATAGTTTGAAAACACTGGACCACGAGGAAGTGCTTTGTAAACATCGTGGAGATGCTAAGAATTGTTGCCACTGGGTGAAAGGCACCCCTGTGAGCTGGGCTGGGAGACTGTCCACATTCAACGGTGAGGAACCATCCGTGAGCAATGTCATGTTGGCCAAAGGTCACACCATGGCTCCATGACCCCAAGCTTGCCCCTGACCCAACTCACCCTTCTGTCCCCTGACGTGGCCTTTCAAGCTCAGCCATCTGAAGCCATCGTTGCTCCCCTCCCCTCCCGAAACCCCCATCCTTCAGCCTTCCCCCTCTGTCCCCACCACACCCCACTGCTTTGCATGCCCTTCCCACCTGCGCTCGTGTCGCCATCAACATCTCACCCAGCTCAGATGCCGCCTTCATTAGCCCTCCCCAGCAGACCCTGGCTGGTCTTTCTGCAGTCTCCTGGGTCTCTACACCCTGCCTGAGGCTGGACAGACCAACCGAGAGGATTCACTGCTTCTTATGGGACCACCCAGCCCAGCAGGAAGCAGACCGGGGAGGAGGAGAGGGAAGGCAGAGGGGCACTCACCACCTTGGCGTCTCCTTGGAGGCAGAAAGGCTTCTCTGCAGAGAGAAGAGAAGGGACAAGTCAGACAGCAACTTCCGCGGGTCACATCTGCTCTAGCTAGGAGGGAGCATGGGGCCCAAGCAGAAACTTTCAGAGCAGGCTCCGTCCTGGGAGGAGCAATTACCTGCCAGACTAGGGAGACAGAAGCCCCACACCCAACACTCCTGCCAGCCTGTCAAAGCTCCGCCCTCTCTCTCACATCCACCGCTCTTCAGCCTGCCCTGCACTGTTCATACCCCACTGCTCCGCACGCCCTTCCTTTCCTGCACTCGTGTCTCCATCAAAATCTCGCCCAGCTCAGATGCCACCTGCTCTCCAAGGGCTGAAGCCCCTAGGATTCCTAGACGCGCATCCTGGACTCCCATCTCTGAGATGGCCCTGATGGCATCTTGCCTTTTCCTAGATCAGTCAGTGGAAGTGCCTTCCGCCCCAGTCTCTTCACTCCTAAGATCAGGGTCCACTCTATATACCCAGATCTGTCCGACCCACAAAGCTGGGCCCAGTGCTGGATTTCCAGGAAGCTTCCCAGAAGAACTTCCTGAACAAATGAGGGAATAAGTGAGGGAAGGAAGGAAGGATGGAGTCTTACTTTTTTTCCGGGTCATGACGACACAGTTCACCATGAGTATTATGAGCAGACCCAACGCTGTCACACCCACAGTCAGTCCTAGAAGGAAACAGAATTCAGAACTGCTGCAAACAGTCAATTTGGGACTTCCCTGGTGATCCAGTGGTAAGAAACCACCTCGTAACGCAGGGGACTGGGACAGAATCCCCAGTCGGGGAACTGAGATCCCACATGCCGCGGAGCAACTGAACCTGTGTGCCTCAACCAGAGAGCCCGCGCACCGCAACTAGGACCCAGATGCAGTCAAATTAATGAATGAGTTAATTAAAAATAAACTCAAATGTCCCAGGGACCAGGCAGGTCAGCTGATGACCAAAGATGACTGTGGCTTTCCAAAGCAAGGTGCCAGCCCAGGGCGGACACTCAATTACAAAACAAACCAAAATCCACGCGTTAAACAGAACACGTCTGTGGGTCACACAACCTGAGGGCCATGAGCCTGGCCTGAGGTGGTCCAGTAGGGAAGCCGGTGACCTGACCCAGTCCACCTTAAAGCCTCGTAGTTCATCAGAAATGGTGACCAGAAGACCACCTCCACTTGGAGACAAAACAGGGACCCTGTGTCTCTCCGTCCAGGAATTCTCAGTGGCATCACTATGTCTTGGAAGAAGGCAAGTCTCAATGCCACCTGAATCCCAGGATGGAATACAGGATCCAACCCATAACAAGACCTTGGTAAGACTCTTCAGAGAGGGCTTCCCAGGCGGCGCTAGTGGTAAAGAACACGCCTGCCAGTGCAGGAGACGTTAAGAGATGCTGGTTTGATCTCTGGTCAGGATGATCCCTTGGAGGAGGACATGGCAACCCCATCTTTTGAGATGGCCCTGATGGCATCCTGCCTTTTCCTCGATCCGTCCGTGGAAGTGCCTTCCGCCCCAGTCTCTTCACTCCTAAGATCAGGGTCCACTCTATATACCCAGATCTGTCCGACCCACAAAGCTGGGCCCAGTGCTGGATTTCCAGGAAGCTTCCCAGAAGAACTTCCTGAACAAATGAGGGAATAAGTGAGGGAAGGAAGGAAGGATGGAGTCTTACTTTTTTTCCGGGTCATGACGACACAGTTCACCATGAGTATTATGAGCAGACCCAACGCTGTCACACCCACAGTCAGTCCTAGAAGGAAACAGAATTCAGAACTGCTGCAAACAGTCAATTTGGGACTTCCCTGGTGATCCAGTGGTAAGAAACCACCTCGTAACGCAGGGGACTGGGACAGAATCCCCAGTCGGGGAACTGAGATCCCACATGCCGCGGAGCAACTGAACCTGTGTGCCTCAACCAGAGAGCCCGCGCACCGCAACTAGGACCCAGATGCAGTCAAATTAATGAATGAGTTAATTAAAAATAAACTCAAATGTCCCAGGGACCAGGCAGGTCAGCTGATGACCAAAGATGACTGTGGCTTTCCAAAGCAAGGTGCCAGCCCAGGGCGGACACTCAATTACAAAACAAACCAAAATCCACGCGTTAAACAGAACACGTCTGTGGGTCACACAACCTGAGGGCCATGAGCCTGGCCTGAGGTGGTCCAGTAGGGAAGCCGGTGACCTGACCCAGTCCACCTTAAAGCCTCGTAGTTCATCAGAAATGGTGACCAGAAGACCACCTCCACTTGGAGACAAAACAGGGACCCTGTGTCTCTCCGTCCAGGAATTCTCAGTGGCATCACTATGTCTTGGAAGAAGGCAAGTCTCAATGCCACCTGAATCCCAGGATGGAATACAGGATCCAACCCATAACAAGACCTTGGTAAGACTCTTCAGAGAGGGCTTCCCAGGCGGCGCTAGTGGTAAAGAACACGCCTGCCAGTGCAGGAGACGTTAAGAGATGCTGGTTTGATCTCTGGTCAGGATGATCCCCTGGAGGAGGACATGGCAACCCACTCCAGCATTGTCGCCCGGGAATTCCCACAGACAGAGGAGCCTGGCGGGCTACAGTCCTCGGGGTCCCAAAGAGTGGATGTGACTGAAGCAACTTAGCACTCACGCACCCAAGACTCGAAGACTACAGGGAGGGCGCAGGGATGAAGGGGACCTCTGGAGACTTACCGAGGGGAAGAGAGATGCCCCCTATGCTGGGCTTTTCCACTGGGGAACTTGGAGCACTTGGGATCTTCGGGAGCAGGAGGGGAGTGCCTGGAGCGGTGCTGGGTGCAGGAGTTGGCTCCACGTGTTGGGATCTCGTGGGGGCGGGGCCTTCGGTCACATTCTCGGTGGGAAGCACAGACTTGCAGATGGCGTCCCTCGAGGAGGTGCCAGGGACAGCCACGGAACCACATCTGGAGGGAGGAGGAAGCGGGGTCAGGTGGCAACAGAAGACGGACGACTCAGGGCGGCTGGGCTCCCTTGTGGGAGCCAGGCTGACACGTCATGGGCTCAGCAACTGGGACGGGGAAGTGGGTTCGCGTACCATGTCTTTCAAGACTGTCCCCTCTCCTGTCCCCACCCGACGTATCCCCAAGCTCTCCACCCAGTCTTGATTTCTAGGGTGACGCTCCCCGCTCACCAGGCTGTCTGTTCAGGGACCCATTTCCCCACTGTCAAGTTGTAGCACTGGACGGAGCGTGGCAATGCCTCCACCCGAGGGAGTAACTAGCAAGATGCCAGGCACCCTTGCCCAGCTTTTCTGGACTCCAGGTCTCAGGATCACCAGGGGACAGTCCCTCCCTGCTCGTCCAGAACCAAAGGATCCAGCCACTCACTTCCGGTGGGGCCTGCAGGCATCCGTGGATGAGGCTGTGTCCGAGAATGTCCCTGGGCCACAGGGAGCGCATTTCACGTCTGTTACATTGGTTCCTTCAAGAACAATCGGAAACTGTTACCAATTCAGATATGCCGTGGAACAAGTGGGCCTTGGCCCTAGGGGAACTGGGGCATTCTGAGGGGCCCAAGGGATTTTGTCTACACCTCTACTGCCTAACACATGCACACACAGAGAGAGACACACACACACACCCCTAAGCGCTCTCTCCTTGGCTGATTCTAGTGACCTTGTCTTCCTGGGGCACCATCTGATTTTCCAGTAGCTTGGGGCTTCATTTGGTCATCTCCAGATCCCCAGGGACTAGCGCACAGGAGGAAGTGCTTGATCAGGAGGGCTGAGGGGATGAACTGGGACAGGTGGAGAGACTGGCAACAGGCCCTTGGCCACCCTGATGAGGCTCCCAGGAAGGAGAAGCCCAAGAGGGTCTCCAAAGTCCCCGGCCCTGGTCCCATACCCTTTCTGGCCACGCCGGTGCCGGGGCCGCACTTTCTCAGTGCCACGCACACCCGGCAGCCCTCCTGCTTGGGCAGTGTGCAGTACCAGCCCGGCTTGCAGGAGCAGATGCGGTTTTGTTTTGTCGTGCAGGCTTGAGTTTCCACCTGGTCTAGAGGAGCAAGAAGAGAGCCGAGAGTCACTCCTGCCTGCACCAACCCGACCCACTGCCATGCCCACTCTGTCCGCCCACCCAGCCCCACTGCCCATAGACAGCTCCGATCTCCAGCAGACCCCTGAGCCTCCCTCAGGACAGGGCGAAAAGATCGCTGGCCAGAGTCTTCATCACAGCGTGAGAGAGCAAGGCCTGCTTCCCCAGGTCCAAGGTCCTCTAGAAACTCTAGAAACGGGCACTGTTTCCCCACTGCTGCTCTTGGCCCGCCTGCCCCAAGGGGCTCCTGCAGAGGATCCGGTGAGACGGAGTAGGACACCACCCCTGATGAACAGTGAAGTGCTGTGTGTGACCTGTGCTAGGGGCGTGAAAACCAGCGTCTGGAATCAGCGCAGCCAGCTCGCAGGCAGAGGGGCTGGAGCGCACGGGGGGCTAGAAGGACGCACAGGACCACCCCTTACTCTGAGCCGACTCACCAGCGTTGCAGCGGGAGTTGCAGCTGAGGCACGCGGGGACCAAGTTCCAGATCCGAGTGTACGTGCTGCTCTCGCAGGGGACGCACCCGGTGTTCGAGGTCGTGTTGCACAAGGACTGTACGCGGTAGCCTGAGAAAGCAAGGCCGGGCGTCTCAGCGGAGGAGGGCAGCAGGAGGGGCGCGGTTCTGCCTGGACCCCGGGCACAGCCTCAGAGCCCCAGTGTTCTGAGGCCTGGCTTGGAGGCTCCAGGACAGAGCATTCACTCCTGCGTAGACTCCTCTCCGACCTAGCGTCTACCAGCTCTCACTGCATCTCTGAACCCTGAAGTGCTCCGAGAATATCTTCCCCTTTGCTCTTTTCAGGTGTGGAATTCCACCATTGGAATTGCCTGTGATCGGTCTGCCATGCTTAGTAAGAACTGGTTCTCCAATTCCTTTCTTCTTCTTCTTCTTTTTGATGTGGACCGTTTTCTAAAGTCTTTATTGAATGGATTACAATACTGCTTCTATTTCATGTGTTGGTTTTTTCGCCATGAGGCCCGTGGGATCTTAGCTCCCTGACCAGGGATGGAACCCACAACCCCTGCATTAGAAGGTGAAGTCTTAACTACTGGACCACCTGGGGAAGTCCGTCCTTTCTTCTTTAGCGTTGGCTGAAATTCTCCAAGTAAGAAAGGTAACAACAGCAACAACAAAGGCCCTGGCAATCATCCCTGATGTTCCATCACAGATGAGCCCATGGAACTCCTGAGGACCCCAGAGAAGCTCTGCCAGGGCATGGAGGCCAACCTTGAAGAACTTTCTCTTCTGAGTGCCTATCCCCACCCTTGTCCTGCCACCTTCACTGCTGTGCTAAACACGGAGCTTCTTACGGAGACCTGGCCAGTTAGTAGAAGAAGAGTCACTTCCCTGGAGCCTCTTAAAATGGCCATGGAAGGTAGTAACAGGTGCACTGGGGCCTGCCCGCACCTGCAGCTAGTGGCTCAAAGCTCTCCAGCGGCTTGCTGGATCCTGCAGCATAAAGCCTAAGCTTCTTACCATGGTCCCTGCTTACTCACTCAGGACCACACACTGGCCTGGATATTCCCCAAGTTCGCCAAACAAGCTAACACCTCAGGGTCTTTGCACCTGCTGTCCCACCATGTGTCTGCATGCCTCCCTCGCTCACCTCCTGCCTGTGTCTGCCCACAAGGCATCTCCTCAAAAGGTCTTCCACTACCCTGTGTGGGACAGCATGTCCTACTCTCTCTGTCTCTGTCTGCCCTCCCCTGCCCTGTTTTCTCCACAGACCACACATCTGTCTCCACTTGGGTTTATCTGTCTACACGTCCGCTGGAACACAAAACCCACAAGGACGAGGCTTTTGTCTACCTTGCTCTCTGTCGTATTCCCAGCATCCAGTACCTGACACTTAGCAAATGCTTTAGAAACACTGCAGGGATGAACGTATAAACAAGTGAGTGAATGGACAGCACCGGGAGTTGGGCTGCCTGGCTCTCAACTGGGATTAGGCCTCAGGTCCACCATCTGTGAAATGGACAGCAGCCGCTGATTCAGTCAACCATGCACTGAGCGCATGCTATGTGCCGGGTACCGGGCCAGGTGCTGGGGATTCAGCAGAGACCAACCTACAGTCCCTGTTCTAAGGAGCACACGGTGAGGGCCACAAAGGAGACCCAGGCCACGATCACAGTGTAAAAAGAGCTGCCGCCATGGGGGCTTCCATGGCCAGCAGGAGCTCAAACGGGGAGTCAGATCCGGCCAGGCAGTGTGGGTAGGCTTCCTGGAGTGGGGGGACATCAGAGGTTTAAAGGATCAGCAGGAGTGGGCCGGGGGAAGGAGGCTGGGAAGTGCACCAGGCAGAGGGAACAGCACATGCTATGGCCCAGAAGCAAGAGGGAGGGAGTGTGGAGTCGATTCGTGGAACCAGAGGGAGCTCTGGAAGAGACCAGGGCCATGAACTGATTCCCTAATTCCCGTACACAGCCCCTTCCCTCAAGGCCCCGGCACCCAGGGACCCGGCCAGGCTGACGGCCGCTCTCACCTGGTGGACACTTGCTGCAGCACATCTGCATCTTTTGGTCATAGTGTTCCTGCGGTTGGCACAAGTTTCTGGACGCCGGGCTGTAGGGGATAGACCTGGCCTGGAGGAGGGGAGGGAAAGACAGCCATCAGCACGGCCGCGCGGGACGCCTGCATCCCCACCCCGTGCCCAGCAAGTGTCTGGCCTTCTCCCCGCTGGGGCTGCTGTCACGTGGGCATTTCTCCCTTTGAGGAGGGGGCAGAGAGAGGCAGGAGAGGTGCCTTCTTTCGCTCCCTCCGAGACTCCCTCAGGGCCGCACCCCCAGCGTCTCTGCTTGCAGCTGGCCGGAGAGCAGGGCTGACTCCTGACCCTACACCGGGCAGGTGCGAGGCCCTGAGGCCCCCCAAAGGCGATGGCCTCAGTCGTAGATAACCTCAGCTCTCCGTCGCATCTGACTCTCTGTGACCCATCGACTGCAGCCCCCCAGGCTCCTCTGTCCGTGGGATTTTCCAGGCAAGAATACTGGAGTGGGTTGCCATTTCCTTCTCCAAGGAACCACAGCGCTCAGAACAAAGTGCCCGTGCCTAGGTTGCACCCTCTTCCCTCCTGCACCTATAATCACCCTCTTTGTCCTTCCAGTTGAATGCTGCCTCCTCCAGGCAGCCTTCCCTGACTCCCTCAGGCTGATTTGGGCTCCTCCTTCTCTGGGTTTTCTCTAAACACTGAAAATGAACCCCTTCTAGCAATCATCTCATTGGGCTGAAATGAGGTAACTTCTTGTCCTTCCTGTCAGCATGCTCTGGTTCATGTGCTTGCACATGTGTATACCCATGCATGTACACACACACACATTCAGTCCTGGTGCTTCTCCCCTCCCTGTTTGGTCCTGGAGCAAAGTTCCTTCTCAGGGATACTCCCACTTACTGGAGGCGGTTGGGGGCAGCGGTCTCTGTCTGTGTTCAAAGAACCTTGGAAGGAAGGGTCTGTTATAATGCCAACTCCCACCCCAACCAAGGGGCAAGCAGCCCAGGGCCCAGGAAACTATGCTGTTAAAAAAAGAAGAGAGGGGCTTCCCTGGTGGTCCAGTGGGTAAGGACATCGCCTTGCAGTGCAAGGAGCACTGGTTCGATCCCTGGCCTGGGAAGATCCCACATGCTGCGGAGCGGCTGGACCGATGTGTCCAATTACCGAGCTGGAGCTCTGGAGCGCATGCGCCCAGAGCCGGCGCTCTGCAACGACAGACGCCACCGCGATGGGAGGCCCACAGGAGCCAAAGAACAAAGACGGATGAAAATAGACAAATGAAAGACCAATAGAACAAAGATGGATGAAAATAGACAAATGAAAGACCAATAGAAGTGGCCCACCCGTCCGTCTCCCTCCCCTACCTGCCCCCCCCCCGCCTAAAAGTTCTGACGCCCCACAGCTGAGCAAACCTGACTGGCACACAGGCCAAAGCAAGATGACGTGGGGTTGGGGGGACAAGGAGGAGAGCAGCAATCCAAGGTTAGGGGAACCCCAAAACCACAGAACCGAACCCCCTGTGGCCCCTTTCGCACCACCACTCATCTGCGTTCTAACTGCGAGACGCTCCCCACCCCCAGCGGCCCCCCTGCAGCCTGCACGGACTCCCTCTCGGACTGAGCGCCCCAGGCAGCAGCCTCCTGCAGCCCGGACGAGGAGGGGCCACACCTCCTCCCCACCAGCTCCCTGCCCCTCATGGAGGCGGGCACAGGTCTCAGAATCCCTGCACACGGTGGGCTTCCTCCCCCGCAGGCATCCCCGGCAGTCACTAGGGAGCCTCTCCTTATGGAGGCCCCTGAGAGCCAGCGGCCCAGCAGCTGCTGGCGGGCAAGACTCCACCCCCTGGGGGCAGCCCCCGGGGTGCAGCCCAGGGCGCCTGCCCTGCTTGGGGGAGGATTTCCTGTCAGGGCCCAGAGGGCCTGACGGGAAAGAGCCCTGCCGTGGCCAAGTCTGGCCTCTCTCTCCACCCACAGGGCAAGGGTTCCGGGACAAAGTCAGGCAGCTGGACCCCCGGGGTCCCCAGGCCACTGCCCGGAGGCCTCCCTGAGGCCTCGCATCCCAGGTCTTTTCCTGTCCGAATCTGGCTATGAATGTTCTTCTCTACACTTCCTCCTGCCGTTCCAACTCCAGCAGAGAAGGTCAGCTCGCCCTTAAGTCATTTTAACGTCTGTTTATCCTCTTAGACGAGAAAAAAAAACCAAACCGCTGCCCTGTCATGGCTAAACAATGAGGAACAGAAAGCCCCTTGCAGAGTGGGACAAAAGGTCACTGCCTCTACTGCCCGGCTCGCTAGAGCAGGGGCCACGCCAGAGCTCTGCCCTGCGAGCCGGGCTGCAGGCCAGCAAGAAGCCCTGCAAGCTGGGGGTCTTTGGAGGTCCCCAGAACACGGTGGGCAGCCTCTGGGAAACTTGGGGGCTATGGAAGCTTCCAGGTCTTTTGTCTGGTGCTGGTGAGGCTCAGATCTCTATATCACCCACCCACAGGGGGGCCTGACTGACCTTTTAAAATGAGGAAATGAATTGGGTAGTACTGGATTCACTCAGCATGCCTAGCAGACCCAAGTCATCAAAATACAGCGTTCCCAAGGAAAAGCTTGGGCATCACTGAGGAGCATTAACCACCTGGTTAACAGATGGGTGACCTGTGACCGTGTGTGTGTGTGTGTGTGTGTGTGTGTGTGCACGCACGTGCACGCTCTGTGTGTGTGTGTGTTGGAGGAGATTGGAGAAGACAGATGATGCATGGATTATGAATGATGGATGGATGGATAGATAAGAGAGGGAGAAATGACAGATGAGAGGAAGGAGGGAGAGAGGAGAAAAAGAAGGAAGAAAAGGAGGATGGCTCTAACATGCAATGTGTAAGGCACATCTGATTGTGCCCATTTCACAGATGGGAAAATGGAGACAGAAAGAAGCAAGCCCACCTCCCGGGCTTTCCCAAAGGCCATCCCAGGGCCTGGTTGGTGGCAGGTGGGTGGAGGACTGTGTACAAAAGGCCACTAGGACCGCTCCTCATGCCGCAGGACTCAGAGCTGCTTCCTTTCAGAGTCTGCAGCCCCATCTCCTCCACATCGCAGGAGCACCTGTAGGAGCTGGCCCCACCATCAGATGGAGACTCCTCCCCACCATTTCACAGGTGCTCCAGAAGTGAAGGGATGCACCCAAGGTCACACGCCCACTGCCCTGAACATGGCCTCCTTCTCTTGGGGGCCCAAGCTCCTCTTCCCCTCGAAGCAGACCCAGGACCCCAAGCGCCTCCCAAACTCGGCACCCTCCCCCACATGTGCCTCCGGCGCCCTCCCCCACATATGCCTCCGTCACCCCTCCAGTTCTCAGCTTTGGCCCTGCAATGAGGAACAGAAAGCCCCTTGCAGAGTGGGACAAAAGGTCACTGCCTCTACTGCCCGGCTCGCTAGAGCAGGGGCCACGCCAGAGCTCTGCCCTGCGAGCCGGGCTGCAGGCCAGCAAGAAGCCCTGCAAGCTGGGGGTCTTTGGAGGTCCCCAGAACACGGTGGGCAGCCTCTGGGAAACTTGGGGGCTATGGAAGCTTCCAGGTCTTTTGTCTGGTGCTGGTGAGGCTCAGATCTCTATATCACCCACCCACAGGGGGGCCTGACTGACCTTTTAAAATGAGGAAATGAATTGGGTAGTACTGGATTCACTCAGCATGCCTAGCAGACCCAAGTCATCAAAATACAGCGTTCCCAAGGAAAAGCTTGGGCATCACTGAGGAGCATTAACCACCTGGTTAACAGATGGGTGACCTGTGACCGTGTGTGTGTGTGTGTGTGTGTGTGTGTGTGTGCACGCACGTGCACGCTCTGTGTGTGTGTGTGTTGGAGGAGATTGGAGAAGACAGATGATGCATGGATTATGAATGATGGATGGATGGATAGATAAGAGAGGGAGAAATGACAGATGAGAGGAAGGAGGGAGAGAGGAGAAAAAGAAGGAAGAAAAGGAGGATGGCTCTAACATGCAATGTGTAAGGCACATCTGATTGTGCCCATTTCACAGATGGGAAAATGGAGACAGAAAGAAGCAAGCCCACCTCCCGGGCTTTCCCAAAGGCCATCCCAGGGCCTGGTTGGTGGCAGGTGGGTGGAGGACTGTGTACAAAAGGCCACTAGGACCGCTCCTCATGCCGCAGGACTCAGAGCTGCTTCCTTTCAGAGTCTGCAGCCCCATCTCCTCCACATCGCAGGAGCACCTGTAGGAGCTGGCCCCACCATCAGATGGAGACTCCTCCCCACCATTTCACAGGTGCTCCAGAAGTGAAGGGATGCACCCAAGGTCACACGCCCACTGCCCTGAACATGGCCTCCTTCTCTTGGGGGCCCAAGCTCCTCTTCCCCTCGAAGCAGACCCAGGACCCCAAGCGCCTCCCAAACTCGGCACCCTCCCCCACATGTGCCTCCGGCGCCCTCCCCCACATATGCCTCCGTCACCCCTCCAGTTCTCAGCTTTGGCCCTGCAGAGAGGAAGGGAGAAAACGGGATATTCATTAGGCACCAACTATTTGCCAGGCTGGGCTTCTGGCACTTTATAAAATCCGGCCCCCCCTGCCCAGCAGGCGCGTGCTGACTTCACAGCTCAGGGAGAGGCCGTCACTCGTCTGTGGTCTGGGAGGAGGCGGTGCAGTTGCGATGTGACTCGTGCCCTGATCCCACTGGGGGAGTCTTTGGTCCGCTCCTCAGGACAGCTGCAGGGCAGCTCCTGGGACCCACCCTCCGCCCTGAGTCACCACCGTGCCACCAGCTCCCGATCGTCCACCTCCACGCACAGCAGAGCCTAGACTGCTGGCTCACACGGCTGCTGTCTGTCTGTCTGTCTTCTCTTTCTCGCTCACTTGCTCGCTCATACACGCCAGCGCAGAGAACCTCCCTCAGCGTCAGGCTCCGACCTGGTTTCCCAGGTAACCATGCAGAAACCTCACAGGAGCCTGCCTCCAGCAGCAGCAGGGACCTCCAGCCCCTGAGACCCGGCTCTTCTCAGACCTGCCTGTGTCATCGGGCTCCTGACCTCTCGGGAGCTGGCAGCTCCTCGGCCATGTGACTCCTGCCCTGGCAGGAGCGAGGTCGCCGAAGTCTCCAAGGTAAGAATCTGTGAGCAGCTGACTCCAGCTCTGCCAGGTGCTAGAGGGGCTGTGGGAGACGGGGAGGAGGGGAATGAGGCCCAGAAGTGGGGGCAGGATTGAGGCACAGCAGCTCAGGGCTGGCCGGAACCTTCGAGAGCACCTCAGATGACCTCCCGTTTAGCGGTGGAGAAAGACAAGGGCAAAGGTGGAAGCGCTCATTCCTTCATCCAACAGACACACTGAGCACGGGGGGTTCTTGCTGACAGGTGCTCAGCATCGACCACAGGCAAGTCCCTGCCCCAGGAAGCCGGGCTCTGGTGGGAGAGACACAGACACACACGGTGGAAAATGGGAAGTGGTAGCAGGGGCTGAGGAACAGGGAAAAGCACGGCGGAGCTAGGAGCTCCGTGGAGGATGTGCTCCGTGTGTTTCCACACACAGCCAGAGGGCCAGGGCAGCGAGGCTCCGGTGGGCAGGGCGAGGGAGCTAGGGGACAGACACAGCAGCACCTGGCCCTGAAAGCCTGCATCGTGCAGAGCGGTTCCCATGTATCACTGACTCTCTGACTCCCCAGCCCAGCACTGGAAGATTAGTACCGTTATTATTCCCAAGGCACAGATGAGAAAACTGAGCCTCAAAGAGGCCTCCTCACCTTCAGCCTGTGTTTCTTCTCCACCCAGGAAGATCGACTCTCAACACTCCCTGCCCCGGGTCCAGCCCAAAGGTCCTCGCTCCCCACTCAGGCACTGCCTCTACTTTGGGTGGTAGCAGGTTTCTCTGTGCCTCAGTTTCCTTATCTGTAAAATGGCCTGGTTAAAGCTCTAAGCTCATTCAAGCTCTGGCTTCTTTTTTTTTTTTTTTAACTTTTCATTTATTTTTGGCTGTGCTGGGTCTTTGTTGTTGCGTGGGCTTCTTCTCTGGTTGCGGCGAGCGTGGGCTACTCTCTAGTTGCCGTGTGCAGGCTTCGCATTGCAATGGCTTCTCTGATTGAGGAGCACAGATTCTAGAGAGCGCACGCTTCAGTAGTTGCAGCTGAAGTACTTGTGGCTCGGTATGTGGGCTCAGTATTGGTGGCTTGCAGGTTCTAGGGCACAGGCTCAGTCGCTGCGGCATGGAGCTGAGCTGCTCCATGGCATGTGGGATCTTCCTGGACCAGGGATCAAACCCATGTCTCTTGCATTGGCAGATGAATTCTTATCCACTGAGCCCCCAGGGAAGCCCCTGCTCTGGCTTCTTAGAGATGGGCATCCAAAGGCGCAGCCTGCTCCCAAGACCCCAGGAGGATGGGGTGGGGTGGAGGGGCCCGCTCACGTGAGAGGTGGAAAAACGGGTGACCTGTGAGGTGGGGCTGGCATGTGGGGCGAGGCTGTGGGGTTGGGGGCGGGCCTTACAGTCCAGCGCTGCCCCTGGGCGGAGTGGAGCTGACAGTGTCCGTCTTCTCAGGCACGACCCCTAGCCTCACAGAAGGAACGCTGGTCTTAGCTCAGAGGGCGTGGGTGCTGGTCCTAGGGCACCTCCCTGACTCTGAGCCTCAACACTGTCATCTGTAAAAGGGCGACACAACACGTTGCCTGTCTCCTCCTCCCCGGGTCACTGGAGGCACATGGGCCGGGGAATCTGATCTGGGGTCCGTCACGTTCCCCCAGACTCCCAGGGGACCCAGGGAGACCTCTAAGGGTCTGCGCACACGTGTGGGCTTGTGTCGGATGGGATACTGGAACCGGGCTCTCTCTGCCTTGGCTCCAGCAAAGCAGAGACAAGCTGCTGGGAGCCGGGCGCCCGGCGCTGGCGAGGTGCTGGGCGGCCCACGCCCGCTCCTTTCCCTCCTAGAGGGCGAGTCTGGGGAAGCTGACCTGTGACCCTTGGAGTTTTGCGGTCACTTTCAGGCTGGCCCCAAGCCATTCCTCAAGAAGCCTACGGTCAGGAGACATGGCAGGCCCACTACAGTGATGACGGAGAGGGCCGCCTCGGGGCAGGAGGAGGAGCAGATGCCTGCAGGTCAGAAGAGGGTGGCCTCCGAAAGTCGAGGAGACCTCAGCTGGCGGGGCAAGGGGCCTCCGACAGAACGAGTCTGGGCGAGTGGCCCAAGTCCAGGGGCTGAGGGTCTATTAAGTGGCCAGAGGACACGGTGTCCTGGTCAAGGGACAGGGATGTGGCTGCAAGTCCCTGAAAGGAGAGGAGCTGCAGAGGCCTGCAGGAGGGCGGAGCCACAGCAGGCCCGCGGCTACCTGGTGAGGCTCGACCGCTCCCACCTGCTGCTCCCTCCCCTCCCACCCTGGAGGACCAGACACCACAGCGAGCAGCCAGGCCGAGGAGGGAGACCGGGTCAAGGTGGGCGCTGCACTGGGGCCCGCGCAGAGAGCCTCGGGGCCAGGGCGCTGGGCGGGTCCCTCCGATTCTGAGCCAGCCTGCTCTTTCGGGGAATTGGGCAACCCGGCGCCAGCTGACTTCCTTCCTCCCCATTCCCGACCAAGACTCTGTGTGCTCCCCAAGGAGGGGGGCCCTAGCCCCTTCTCCTATGTGTAAGTAGACTGTGAGAGAAGAAGGCAGAGAAGGAAAAGGCCTGGGGAAGGAGGAAGAAGTGGCCGCCACCAAGACGCCACCAGGCGTCATCTGAAAGTGTGGAATCAGCAGAGCCCCAGTCCTTCCTCCCAACACACGGACGCACCACTCTGGGAGGTCTCGAAGGCTTTATGATTTTTTGGAGAGTCCCCCCTTAGATGCCGGTACCCTTGGGAAGGGATCCCACTCTCAACCTCCCCAGAGGGGCAGGGGGGAAGCTTCAGGCTTGCAGAGTAGCACGTGCCCCTCAGAACTTCTCTTTTCACAAAGAGCCGGAGAGACAGTGGCGGATGAAACCAGGCGAAGCCCCTACTGTGTGCAGACAGCGCTGTGCGCGCTCCCACGCACTCTCTTGTTTTCTCTCTACACCAACACAGTGAGTCAGCCTCACGCCGTGTCCCACATGCAGAAACAGACGCTTCCACAGCTGCCACGTCTGGGCACAGAGCCGGCCAGCGGCCACCAGGAACTCGACCCAGCCGCGACTGCCACGGCATCGTCCGACGGCTTTCGCCTCAGCCTCTCCTCTTGCTCCCTTGTTTTCCGGGGCGAGGCGGGACCAGAGAGGGAGAGGGAGTTCCCGGAAAACACACAGTGAGCAAGGCAAAAGGGTCTGCACCCTCGGGAAGAGCAGAGGCCTCTGCCCAAGGACCAAGGGACCCCCCACCCCCACCCCGCGCACAGGCGGAAACTGGCCTCAACCCATAGAAAAACCACATCATTTCCATGTCAGGTCCCTGGGGGCCCGGCGCACGGCGAGGGCCGCCAGAGCCCCTGGGGCCTCGATCTCAGGGGATTCTTGGGAGCCCTGTGGATGTGAGGGTGCGGCCGCCAGGCGATGACGCCGGAGCCGGGTGGTGGAGGCTCGTCTGCCGTCACGGAGACTCGGGGTGCCTGCGTCAGGAGGACCGACCACATCACACACGGCGGCCCCGGGGTGACACATCCCACTCCGGGCCTGCTGTCTGTGATGTCGCGTTAGAAGTGCGCTGGGGGTAGACAGGAAGCCCAGGCTGGTATCCGGTTCCTGGGGCCAGGCGTTGTGCCAAGCACCAGGGTACAAAGACACCAGGGCATGGTCCCCACCCCCAGGAAACCCTCAGTCTAGGTGCAGAAAACACCCCAACCCTTTCCATCCCCCTAAGAGACACACCCCAGGACCCGCCATATCACCTCCGTAGTCTCTCTCGGCTCCACAGTCCCTCCCTCGGCATCTCTGGCCAACGACAACCTCCTTACTCTTTCTCAGTCCCCAGACTTTCCAGCACTCCGGACCTCCCAGGGCTGTTGCAGTCAGTGCCCCTGGCCCCGCGGCCACCCACGGTGGACGCACGCCTCGTCCACAGACTCCCGAGCACACACAGGCCAGTCTGGCTCAGTCTCTCGTGGGGTCACTGCTCCTTTCTGCTGGGTCCTGGTGTGCACAAGGTTTTGTGTGTGCCCTCCGAGAGCCTGTTTCCCCAGTCCCGTAGAAGTCCTATGATCAAATTCCCTGGGGATACTCAGTTCCTTTGCCGATTCCCCAGGTTGGGAAGTCCATTGTGGAACCTGGAACGTTCACAGCAGCGTGAAAACTTCTCTGGTATAATTGTTCTCTAGGCTGTGAGTCGACCACCTGGCGGCTCTGTAGTGAGGCTAACAGTGGCCTCCTTCAAGAGGACCCAGGCCACATGCTGCGCTTCTCAAGACTGATGTTTCCAGAGTCTCTGTCCCTGCCTGAGGGCACTGCTGACTCACGCCTCCGCAGGAGAGCTTCAAACACTCAAAGGCAGCTCTGGCTCAGTCGCTTGTGGGGGTCACTGCTCCTGTCCCTCGGTCCTGGTGAGCACAGGGTTTTGTTTCAAATCCTAAAAGATGATGTTGTTAAAGCGCTGCCCTCATTATGCCAGCAAATTTGGAAAAGTCAACAGTGGCCACAGGACTGGCAAAGGTCAGTTTTCATTCCAATCCCAAAGGAGGGCAATGCCAAGGGAGGTTCAAACTATCGCACATTTGCACTCATTTCACACGCTAGCAAGGAAATGCTCAAAATCCTTCAAGCTAGTCTTCAACAGTATGTGAACTGAGAACTTCCAGATGTACAAGTTGGTTTTAGAAAGGCAGAGGAACCAGTGACCAAATTGCCAACATCTATTGGATCATAGAAAAAGCAAGCACCAGGTTGTGCCAAGCACCAGGGTACAAAGACACCAGGGCATGGTCCCCACCCCCAGGAAACCCTCAGTCTAGGTGCAGAAAACACCCCAACCCTTTCCATCCCCCTAAGAGACACACCCCAGGACCCGCCATATCACCTCCGTAGTCTCTCTCGGCTCCACAGTCCCTCCCTCGGCATCTCTGGCCAACGACAACCTCCTTACTCTTTCTCAGTCCCCAGACTTTCCAGCACTCCGGACCTCCCAGGGCTGTTGCAGTCAGTGCCCCTGGCCCCGCGGCCACCCACGGTGGGCCTGCGCCTCGTCCACAGACTCCCGAGCACACACAGGCCAGTCTGGCTCAGTCTCTCGTGGGGTCACTGCTCCTTTCTGCTGGGTCCTGGTATGCACAAGGTTTTGTGTGTGCCTCCGAGAGCCTGTTTCCCCAGTCCCGTAGAAGTCCTATGATCAAATTCCCTGGGGATACTCCGTTCCTTTGCCGATTCCCCAGGTTGGGAAGTCCCTTGTGGACCCTGGAACGTTCACAGCAGCGTGAAAACTTCTCTGGTATAATTGTTCTCTAGGCTGTGAGTCGACCACCTGGCGGCTCTGTAGTGAGGCTAACAGTGGCCTCCTTCAAGAGGACCCAGGCCACATGCTGCGCTTCTCAAGACTGATGTTTCCAGAGTCTCTGTCCCTGCCTGAGGGCACTGCTGACTCACGCCTCCGCAGGAGAGCTTCAAACACTCAAAGGCAGCTCTGGCTCAGTCGCTTGTGGGGGTCACTGCTCCTGTCCCTCGGTCCTGGTGAGCACAGGGTTTTGTTTCAAATCCTAAAAGATGATGTTGTTAAAGCGCTGCCCTCATTATGCCAGCAAATTTGGAAAAGTCAACAGTGGCCACAGGACTGGCAAAGGTCAGTTTTCATTCCAATCCCAAAGGAGGGCAATGCCAAGGGAGGTTCAAACTATCGCACATTTGCACTCATTTCACACGCTAGCAAGGAAATGCTCAAAATCCTTCAAGCTAGTCTTCAACAGTATGTGAACTGAGAACTTCCAGATGTACAAGTTGGATTTAGAAAAGGCAGAGGAACCAGTGACCAAATTGCCAACATCTATTGGATCATAGAAAAAGCAAGAGAATTCCAGAAAAATATTTAGTTCTGCTTCATTAACTATGATAAGTCTTTGACTGTGTGGATCACAACAATTTGTGGAAAATTCTGAAAGAGATGCAACACCAGACAACCTTACCCACCTCCTGCAAAACTTATATGCAGGTCAGGAAGCAACAGTTAGAATGAGACATGGAACAACGGACTGGTCCCAAACTGGGAAAGGAGTACATCAAGACTGTATATTGTCAGTCTGCTTATTTAAGTTACATGCAAAGTACATCATGCAAAATGCCAGTCTGGATGAAGCACAATGGAGTCAAGATTGCTGGGAGAAATACCAATAACCTCAGGTATGCAGATGATACCACTGTTATTGGAGAAAGCGAAGAGAAACTAAAAAGCCTCTTCACGAAGATGAAAGAGGAGAGTGAAAAAGCTAGTTTAAAACTCAACATTCAAAAATCGAAGATCATGGCATCTTATCCCATTACTTCACGGGAAATAGATGGGGAGACAATGGAAACTATTTTCTTGGGCTCCAAAATTACTGTGGACGTTGAATGCAGTCACGAAATTAAAAGATGCTTGCTCCTTGGAAGACAAGCTATGACAAACCTAGAGAACATATTAAAAAGCAGAGGCAAGACTTTGCCTACAAGTTTCCATATAATCAAAGCTATGGTTATTTCCAGTAGTCATGTGTGGATGTGAGAGCTGGACAATAAAAATGAGTGAGCACTAAAGAATTGATGCCTTCGAACTGTGGTGCTGAAGAAGACTCTTGAGAGCCCCCTTGGACAGTAAGGAGATCCAACCAGTCAATCCTAAAGGAAACCATCCCTGAATATTCATTGGAAGGACTTTCACTGAAGCTGAAGCTCCAATAGTTTGGCACCTGATGTGAAGAGACGACTAGTTGGAAAAGACCCTGATGCTGGTAAAAATAGAAGGCAGAAGGAGAAGGGGACGACAGAGGACGAGACAGTTGGATGGCATCCCCGACTCCATGGGCACACGTTTGAGCAAGCTCTGGGAGAGGGTGAAGGACAGGGGAGCCTGGCGTGTTGCAGTCCATGGGGTCGCAAAGGGTCAGACACGACTGAGCGACCAAACAACAAAGCTTTCCAGACAGACCCCACGCCACCTTCCGACACCAAGTCTGGCCCTAGCTTGATGTTCTCAGCTTGGAGTCTGGTGGCCACGGCCCATGCCCTGCTAGCACCTCCCGCCCTGTCTTCACCTCACCCTGCACTGTCCCCTCGGCTCCCCCCGCCTCCTCCACGCCCCTCCTGCTGTTCCCTCTGCCCCCGTGTCCTTCCGACCCATCGGAGGGCCCACTCTTCAGCTTCTTTCAAGTCTTCTCCACAGTCATCTCAAGGAAGCCTTCTCTGGGGATCAGAGGTTCGGCCGAGGGCTCACTGACAAACTGGGCTTATCTCTCTACTGCCCAGACCACTTCTTGGTCAAACTGTTTGCTTCCCTGTGTTTTCCTGTCTACACCCTCTAGCGTGAGCTCTGAGCAAGACACTGGGTTTCGGTCCCAGCCCTGTCACCGCCAGCCTCAGTTGTGCCATCTCTGAAATGGGGACAAAAAGCAGTGCCCACCTCACAGGGCTGTTATGATTCACCGGGCCAACGTGTGTGCAGTGCTTAGCTCCCAGCAGCAGTAAAAACTGAGCCTGACTCGTTGGGTTTTTATTACTCATGCCTCTACACCCAGCTCAGCGCACAGCCTAAGGTGGGAACCTAATAGATGGCTGAATTGTTTAACAGAAGCAAAAGCTTTCGTTTCCAATCAGTTAAAATGAGGTGGGGCTACCATGAGAAGTGGGCAGGAAACGGGCTTATATATAGAAAGAGAGGGTAGCGTTCCCAGACGGGCAGAGACCCCAAGGCCACCGCAGCCACCACGACATCCGGGTAGTAAGTTAAGCCAGCGCGTGGGAGGTGCCAGGTGGGACATCTTGGCTCCAGCGAGCTGAGAGCCTGAGCCCGGAGCGTAGCCTCTGAGCCTTGATTGCCTCTCCTGTTAAATGGGGCTGAAACTGACGCCCCATCCCCAGGTGGCCTCACGGACAGAGGGTGTGGGCACCCTTGCCTGGCTCCCATGAAGCACCCCCTGGCTGTCAGTCCTGACTTGGGGTTCACCGCACTCTCCTAGCCCCAAAAAGGAAGTGACAGAGGGGGGCCCTTCTCTCCCCGCCTCACCACGGAGAGGAAAACCAAACCCAGGGAGAAGTCCCAGGGTCCCGGCAGCAGAGGCGGGCAGCCCGCCAGGAGCCCCGCCCTCTGCCCGTGGGGGGCTCATCACATTTCACACTGCAGATGCTCAGGCCAGTCCAGCAGTGGCCGGGGTGACCAAGGCCGGGCTCACGCTGGGGCTGACCAGGAAAGCTCCAGAATGACAGGGGGCTGGCACTGTCCACGGTCAGGTTGCAGGGCGGGGCGGGGAGGGCCAGCGCCCTTTTCCCCTCGGGTGCCTCTGTCCCCACCCTAGGCCCTGGTCCATCCCCAAGTCCACCCACCGTCTGAAGCCTTCAGCCCTTCCTTCCTGTGCTGCCGCTCCGCCATCGGCCCAGAGCTTGCCTAGACTACGGACGGCCTCTCCGCCTCACCTGTCCTTCTCATTGAGGCCGGAGGGATCTTTCTAACACGCCCTCTGGGCTGGTCACTCCCTCCCTCGGGGGCTCCTCCCCTGCCTCACGTTCTGATACCAAGTGAGTGTGGCAGCCGACAGCCAGACACTGGAATGAAAATGCCTGCTTGGAATCCAGCTCCGCCCCCCAGGGAAGCATCAAAGGTGTTTTGCTTTGTTTGCTTGCTTGCTTGCTTGTTTTTAATAAACGAGGCTTAAAAACCTCAGTCTTCTCATCTATTGAATTGAACCAATAACAGTATTTACCTCGCGGGACATCTGTGAGGGTGAAATGAGATAACACCTGTAAAGCGTTTAGTAAATGCTCCAAAAATTGCAGTTGCTACAATGTTTTAATTTTTCAATTTTTTACAGTTGATCCTGAATAGCTTATAGGCCCAGTCTTCCCTGGTGCCTGCAATGTAGGAGATGCGTGTTTGATCTCTGGGTCAGGAAGATCCCCTGGAGAAGGAAATGGCAACCCACTCCAGTACTCTTACCTGGGAGACCCCACGGACAGAGGAGCCTGGTGGGCTACAGTCCATGGGGCTGCAAGAGTCAGACAGGACTGAGCGACTAAATCGCCACCGGCTTATAGCCTCAGGTACCATCACTGCCCTTAACAAGCCCTAACGAGGGCCGTCCAGCCACTGTCCCCTGCTACCCATCCTCCAACTCGCCACTCGGCCCCATCTCGCCCACCCTCCGGGGCTCAGCGTTTAGAAAGACCCCTGTGTGGTCACTGCGGGAAGAGGAATGAGGGGGACAGGGTCAGGAAGGCGACAAACAAAGATGAGGGGCTGACCAAGGCGCCAGGCTGGGCAGAGAGGAAAGCCACGGGGTGCTGGGGGAGGAGAGGGCGGGCGGGGTGGGGGCGGGGCTCGAGAGCAGGGGGAGGACAGGACAGGAAGCAGCGGGGGGCTTGCGACTGCAGGGCAGGAGGCGGCAGGTGACAGGCACAAGCTGAACCTGGAGCCTCTGCGCGTGTGTGGCACAGAGGCGGGGCTCTGGGGTGGTAGGAGGGGGCAGGGAGGGGGCCCCCGGGCTGCTGGCGGGAGGCCCGTTCACTAGAGGGACTGAGCTGAGTCCTGGCCCAGCCTTCCCTGAGAGTCACTGTCGCGTCTAGGCCTGGGCCCTGGGCTGGAGCCCACAGAAGCTAGAGCTCCCCAAAGTCGCCAGCTCTTGCCGCCACCTCTCCCTCTCACCCATCCAACATTCGGGACTCCAGAGAGGGAGGGTGCCAGGTCTGATCTCCGCTGAGGGTCAGAGAAGGGAACGGGCCAAGCCCTCTTCTGCTGGAGGCCGAGCCAGGGCTGGGCCGGGGACCCCGACTCCCGGCCCCACGCTCCGCTCACTTCCGCGGTCCTGGAGCAGGCGTTCCGGGCCGGCCACAGCCTCCCTGCCTCGAGCCCCTCCACAGCTGCTCTCGCCCTCGGACCCCCTCAGGTGCCCGAATCCGTGGCCACATCGACCCTGCCCGCTGCAGGGCCGGGCTCAGCTGCAGACAGACAGGTGGGCCGCAGTCTGGACGGCAGAGGAAAACAAAAGCCCCTGGGAATTTCTGAATCAAGTCAGGAACAGACCAGTGGTTTGCGGGCCAAAGGGATCTACCTGTGTCCCTCGAAGTCACCCCGCATGTGCCCACTCAGGGTCTGCTGCCCAGAGTGGGAGCGCGGCGGGCCCGCCTGGCGCCTGGGAGGCGGGCTCTGCAGCCTCGCGGGCCGGCTCACAGGCCTTGCTCCGGGACCCCAATCCATGCTCTTCTGACCCTCAGTCTCTCAGGGGATGCCTGAGAGCCAGCCTGTTGCGACCCCTCTTCTTCCGCAAGGGGACACAGAAGCTGAGAGGCAGGGCAGTGTCACGGTCAGCAGGACACCAGGGCAGAGACAAGCCCAGAGCTGGCGTCTGAGGCCCCGTGGCCCGCCGCCCTGCCCTGCCCCCCGCCACCTCCCAGCGTGGCTCACCCCTGGGGCCGTCGGAAATGACTCCTCCAAACCCCGCTCTGTGAGCACAAACTTCCTCTTCCTGGGCGCGCACCTTGAGAACCCCAAACCACAGTGATGTCACCACCACCTGTGACCTCACGACGTGACACGGTGGAAACCGGCTGTGGGCTTCAGGAGTCCCAGCCCTACAGTCCGTGTGTCAGAGGAGGGGCCCTCACGCCCAAAGCCCTGGGCCTCTGAAGGCGGGGGATGGCTGTGCGTCCATCACTGGGACAGAGGCTTCTCCAGGGAATGCCTCCCCTCCCAGCCAAGGCTTCCTGGATGGGGTCTCAGGCACCAGGCCCCGCAGTGATGCCCTCAGCACAGACTTTCAGTCCCTAAAGTGTCTGAACTTTAAAAGGGGCTAACTAGGTCGTAAGGCGCAGGGAAGTGGGAAACCCGTGAAGCCCACTCTCTACTTTGTCTTGGATGCACACTGCTAGGAAGCCTGGATGCTACGGTGGCCTGAGCCAGGGAAATCATTTCAGCCAAAGCAAGTGGGATTGAGGTTGGGTAGCAAGAAGTGAGACTGGGAAGCAGAGATACGAACGGTGGGGAGTGGTGGACTCTCCACTCTCGAGATCCCCTTGTCCCTCCCAGTCTGTGGGCTCCCCCCCCACATAAAGCTGGTACTTCTCCAGCATTCCAAGAGAGTGCTGGGATTAGGGCTGTCAGATTTTATAGACACAGGGGTGTTTAGGCCCAGAGAGGTTAAGTAACCTGAGCAAGGTCACACAGGGAGCCGGTGACCACGGTGCACAGACAGAAACTCTGGTCTCCTGGCCCCCGGGCCAGTGCTCCCTCCTCAGGTCCCTGCTGTCTCGGAAGCCGCTTGGAGACTGGGGGATGGACAGCAGGACCTCATAAGACCCTTCACGGGGCTTCCCTTTCTTAGGGTTACAAGTAAACAGAACGTTCTGGATCACAGAGGTCAGAGATGGGAGAGATTTTAAAGGAAGTCTGGAATCAACCCATGCCCATCTTGCTGATGGTGGAAAACTGGGGCATCTTGCATCCTCTTCACGGAGGGGTCACAAGTGCCCTATTCTATGCCACATGGCCCTTGCTCACTCTCAGATGAGATCCAACGCCCGTCACTCACTGAGAGGAGCTGGGGGTAGGGAAGGGGGAAGATTTCCTGATCCCGCAGCCTTCGCCGCACACCGGGCTCCCGAGGCCAGGAAGTTAAGCAAGTGGTGTGAGGCCCCAGGAAGGGGGCCTTGGAGCAGGAAGCACAGCTAGAAGGCAGGCAGGAGGGAAGCTATTCTCTCGGAGGAGGAACTCTGGGCACATGAGGGTCTGCCACCCCACCGCGGAGCCCTGGGAGTCTGACTCCACGGTGACTCTCAGGCCCAGCAAAGCCACAGACACTCAAATCGCTGCCAACAGGCTGCACCATCATTAATCCTGACAACCAGCTGGTGAGATGGGAGATCATTCCCATTTTACAGATGGGAACACAGAGGCAGGCACCCTGAGACGGACAGACGTGTCAAGGTCCAGGTCACGCAGTCTATAAACAGCAACGTCAGGAGTAAGCTGAAGTCTGTCTGTGACTGAGGCCGGAGCCTTCTTCTAAGTCATCAGTATTGCTTCTGTGGGCCTACGGGATGCCCGGAAGCCACAGCCTCTCCGCTATGTTCCTCTTACCCTCGGTAGCACCCCTCTCCCCACCCTGGCTTCCCTCCCTGCCTGCTTCGGGGCAAATCACATGCTTCCAGGGCTCCTGAGTCACTCCCAGTGGGTGGCCCTGTCACGAGCCAAGACGGGGGTGTGGGCGAGTGAGCACACCCTGCGCAGCAGAAAAAGAGCCCTGAGAAAAACATCCCAGAGAGGAGACATCTGGAGCCAAGTCCGGACACCACCACTGGCCCTGCAGACTCTGCTCTCTCATCCATACAACGGGGTCCTTACAGAGGTCAGATGAACATGTTCGGACCTTAATCCAGTACTTCTAGCACTAAAATGCCGGGCAGGGTTCTAAGCCAGGGGTTCTCAACTAGGGTAATCCCCTGCTCCCTCCCCCTGCAGGGACATTTTACAGTACCTGGAGACATTTTTCCTGTTTGGCCGAGCCTCATGGCATGCAGAAGCTCTCCCGCCAGGGACCGAACCTGAACCTCCGGGAGCAGAAGCGCAGAGTCTTAACCATGGGGCCGCGAGGGAGGCCCTCTCTGGAGATATTTCTAACTGCCCCAGTGAAGGATGAGTGCTGCTGGCGTCCAGTGGGTAGAGCTCAAGGATGCTGCTAGATAGCCTACAACTCGCAGGACAACTCCCATAGCAACCACGCCGCTCACGCGTCAAGAGCACCGAGAAGGAGACATCCTCTTCTCGACTATGGGCCTACAGCAGTGAACAAGTCCCTGCCCGCAGCTTACTTAACATTTGAGTAGAAAGACACAAGGCAAGTGAAAGAGATACAATAGGCCAGGAGGGTTACATAAAAAACACAAGGCCGGTCAGGCACCTGGAGGGCAGCATTGATGTAAGCTGGCCAAGGAAAGCACCCCTGAGAATTCATTTGAGCAGAAGGAAGCACGAGAATGAGACTAGACGGGATCACTGGAAACAGTCAAGGTAAAGGGGAAGCAAGTGCAAAGGCCCTGGGGCAGGTGTGTGTGTGTGTGTGTGTGTGTCACATGTTTGACCATGCATGCATGCAAAAACAGCCAGCACGGCATAAATCTGAGACCTAAGCCGATGCATCGAGCTGAATGTAACAGACGCCCCCCAACAGGTGCATCAAAACTCTCCCCCTCCATCCTTGGTCACTCTTCCAGGAAGCACTGATGGTCAGGACTGTAAATGTCTCCCAGTGGGCTTCCCCTGGTGGTCCAGTGGGTAAGGACACCGCCTTGCAGTGCAAGGGGCGCCGGTTCGAGCCCTGGCCTGGGAAGATCCCACGTGCCGCGGAGCGGCTGGACCGA
Source organism: Tragulus kanchil (assembly GCA_022376925.1). NCBI lineage: Eukaryota > Metazoa > Chordata > Mammalia > Artiodactyla > Tragulidae > Tragulus > Tragulus kanchil. The sequence goes on from JAIOJX010000032.1 coordinate 155,427,572, forward strand.
TGTGTCCAATTACCCAGCCGGAGCTCTGGAGCGCATGCGCCCAGAGCCGGTGCTCTGCAGCGACAGACGCCACCGCGATGGGAGGCCCACAGGAGCCAAGGAACAGAGACGGATGAAAATAGAGAAATGAAAGACCAATAGAAGTGGCCCGCCCGCTCCCCTCCCTCCCCAACCCGACCCCCGCCCAAAATAAATAAATAAATAAATCTTTTTTTAAAAAAAATGTCCCCCAGTGCTGGAAAAGGAGAGTGCTCCAGGAGGCACCGGGCCAGGCCCCAGGACCACAGTGAAGGCCAGCAAGCAGGTTCCCCTCTGGGATCTCAGACACAGGGCAAAGGGACGTCCACAGACAGCAGGTACCCTGGATCACCCATCTCCACCAAAGGCCGATGTCCCCAGGCCAAGCCGGGAGCCCCTGGCCTCTCCCCTAACTTGAGCTGGCCCCAAGCAAAAATAATAATAATGAGGCAAACAGAGAGTCCTCAGCCCCAGCACTTCCAGGGGAAGGTAGCCCACACAGCAGGTAGAGGTCCCCTCAGCCCACTACCAGCAACAACAGAACGCCAGGCACCTGGGGCCCCCACACTGAACAGCTCGGCCCCCACACCAGACAGCACCAGTCATCCACCTAACCTGCCTGGCTTGGCTGGCATTTCTTTGATGAATGACAAGTTAATACACCTTTTAGAGGAGGCAAAAATTCAACTGGCAAAGGGATTCTGCGACCTCTGCAGTCAGCTCAGGTCTCCTTGGGGCTCTTTCTGCAACTCAGTCTGCTATATCCAACATAACCGGGCATCACCATGTGTCAGGGACCTGGCTGGCGGCAGGCAAGGGATACAGGCCTGAGGAGGGTTAGAGTGAGACGAGCTTTGGAATCAGGCAGACCTGCGTGCAAATCTCCCCAGTCCCCTAACCCTCCAGTTCTATAATCCTGGGAAATGCTGCAACCTCTCTGGGCCTCAGTTTCCAAACCTCTAAATAGGAACACCACCTTCAAGTTTTCAGCAAGATTCTGCCATGGAATCCAAAGCAAAGAGTCTGGCACTTTGTGGGCATTCAAAAAACAGGTGCTACGGTGGAGCTAATCATAAGGAGTGAGCTTCCACAGACCCTGCCCTCAAGGAACTTTCCATCTATTGAGGTGGACAGAATATCAGATTGAAAAACAGAATGTAGTCTCTCCTGGAAGGAGAGAAAGGCTGGAAGTTCAAAGAGCAGATCATCAAATCCAACCTGGAGACTGAGGAGAGGCTTTGGGGCTTGAGGGGAACGTGCACAAAAGTCTGAAGGATGAGGGAGGGGACAGCGTGGATTATGAGATACACCACGGCCATGTCTCAGGAGTGTGGACGGATCCAGGAGGCGGTGGCAAACACCTGGACACCTCACGCCCTCTGGCCTAGGACACCTGGGGTAGTGTCTGCCCTTTGCTTCCCAGGCAGGGAAGGTTGTGGCGTGAGGCCACAGACAGCAGGTACCCTGGATCACCCATCTCCACCAAGGCCGATGTCCCCAGGCCGGGAGCCCTGGCCTCTCCCTAACTTGAGCTGGCCCCAAGCAAAATAACTAATAATGAGGCAAACAGAGAGTCCTCAGCCCCAGCACTTCCAGGGGAAGGTAGCCCACACAGCAGGTAGAGGTCCCCTCAGCCCACTACCAGCAACAACAGAACGCCAGGCACCTGGGGCCCCCACACTGAACAGCTCGGCCCCCACACCAGACAGCACCAGTCATCCACCTAACCTGCCTGGCTTGGCTGGCATTTCTTTGATGAATGACAAGTTAATACACCTTTTAGAGGAGGCAAAAATTCAACTGGCAAAGGGATTCTGCGACCTCTGCAGTCAGCTCAGGTCTCCTTGGGGCTCTTTCTGCAACTCAGTCTGCTATATCCAACATAACCGGGCATCACCATGTGTCAGGGACCTGGCTGGCGGCAGGCAAGGGATACAGGCCTGAGGAGGGTTAGAGTGAGACGAGCTTTGGAATCAGGCAGACCTGCGTGCAAATCTCCCCAGTCCCCTAACCCTCCAGTTCTATAATCCTGGGAAATGCTGCAACCTCTCTGGGCCTCAGTTTCCAAACCTCTAAATAGGAACACCACCTTCAAGTTTTCAGCAAGATTCTGCCATGGAATCCAAAGCAAAGAGTCTGGCACTTTGTGGGCATTCAAAAAACAGGTGCTACGGTGGAGCTAATCATAAGGAGTGAGCTTCCACAGACCCTGCCCTCAAGGAACTTTCCATCTATTGAGGTGGACAGAATATCAGATTGAAAAACAGAATGTAGTCTCTCCTGGAAGGAGAGAAAGGCTGGAAGTTCAAAGAGCAGATCATCAAATCCAACCTGGAGACTGAGGAGAGGCTTTGGGGCTTGAGGGGAACGTGCACAAAAGTCTGAAGGATGAGGGAGGGGACAGCGTGGATTATGAGATACACCACGGCCATGTCTCAGGGAGTGTGGGGTACGGATCCAGGAGGCGGTGGCAAACACCTGGACACCTCACGCCCTCTGGCCTAGGACACCTGGGGTAGTGTCTGCCCTTTGCTTCCCAGGCAGGGACGGAAGTCCTCTGATTTAAGGGTTGCCTCGTTAGGCGGTGGGAGAGGGGCCCAAAGAGGCTGTGGAGACGGTCCCAGGGAGGAGGGGACCTGAGCTGATATGGGAGGCGGTGAGAGGAGAGGGAAGCGAGAGACGCAGGCAAAGCCCTCGAACAACTCCAGGGCCAGGGGCCGCTGTCCCGAAGAGAAGCCCGTGCCTCCTCCCTGCAGGCGTGCTTGTGCTCCCAGGCTCCCTGAGCCATGCCGCCGCCCCTTGCCTTGACGGCACCCTGCAGTCAGGCTGGGCACCACAACCTTGGCATCCATAGTCAGGTCTCAGAGCTGGGACTCTCCTGACCTCTGTTTACAGGACAGTGCCCTGGGCAGCGCCCCCGGGACCCGCCCCAGCACCAAGTGTGAATGAGTCAGTTCGGGTCCGACGGCCTCCATCCTCTGCCCCAGAGACTGGACTCAAAGGTATCTTTAGCTCTTAGCCAGTGAATCACCTCCCATGAGTCAAGGCCACCTCCTCCTTTCGTCTCTGGTCAAAATGTCCAGACGGCTCAGTGCACACTTATCCTTAAGATCCTGAAAAGGGACGAAGGCTCACCTCCTCACTCGCCAAGAGGGGAAAGGAAGAGATGTCCTCTCTGCGGGAACAGCAACACCTCCCACGCCCTTCCATGAAACATAAGGAATTTGTTGAACCTCAGTTTTCCTTCTCTGCAAAATGGGGCTACTCAGGCTTAACAGACCACAGAGACAGCCACAAGGGGCAAGGGAGGAGCAATTCTCTGCCCACTCTCCCTTGCGGTGGGTGCATTCAGTACTGCATAACAGCCCTGGGGTCTCTGCTCTCTGTCATTGCCTGGAACCCCTTAGAAATCATGTCAGTCTTGACAATTAGCCCAGACGTTTTTCTTTACCCTTGTGCCCAGAGCTCAGGCACAGATCCTCGGGGAGGTCCACCCAGGGGACCCCAGGACACTGTTCTTCTTTCCTCCACTCCAGAGCCAGGAGTGGCCTGCAGAAGGGGTTTGGGCAACCGGCACGGGAGATACCCACAATCTGAATGTGCCCTTATTAGGCGCTTACTGCACACCTGCCTCCGTTCTTTGAGAGGCACACCCCCTGGATTTCTAAGAAAGAGGAAAACCATTGCCCAGAAGGGAAGTCTTCTGAAGAAGGTGCCAGGCATCAGCGGTGGGGACAGCGCCCCGAACAGTGCACGCCGCGCCCCGCCCCCGCCCCTCCCAGAAGGCAGGGCTCCGTGGGGGTAACCGGGGCTGGGGGCCAGAGTCTGGCTGGGATCTGGCCAGAGCCTGCCGGGGGCCACCGACACCCTAGCCTGAGCTGGCAGAGGGGCCAGGGTGCGACCCCCGACCGCCGTGGCCAGAGCTCCGGATATCGGATCTCAGACCTCGAGCGCACGCGTGCCAAATCCTCAGGCCCCTTAAGGTCGCCCGCGGCGCGCTGACCCTGCCTCTGGGGCCGGAGCCCAGCTCCCCGGGCCGGGGACGAGCGCCAACTCGGGGGTGGGTGGGATGGCGCCCCCGCGGGGCCGCGCGAGTCACCTACCGGGACGGGCCCTGCGCGGCCCGCGGCCCAGAACTGCAGTCCGACGGCCAGCGTGGCCCAGAAGGCGGCGGGCGCCATGGGTGCGGGCGGGTCGGCCGGCCCCTCGCGCCCTCGCCTCTCCTGCTCCGCTGCCTCCGCGCCTCCGACTGAAAGCGAAAGCCAGTGCCCAGCGGGAGACAAGCCAGGGGGCGGGGCCGGGCGCGGACACACCTCCTTGCCCTCCTCCTCCCCCAACCCCCCAAAGCCGGCCGCCCTGCGGCCCAGCCCCGACTCTGCCCCCATCCGCTAGGCGCTGCGCTGGGTCCAGACCTCCCGCGCCAGCCACTCCAAGCCCTGAGACCCTGCAGCCTCCTTCTAGCCTCCCCTTCCCCTTCCGTTAGAATCACCCTTCCCAGAGGTGGCGCGGGAGATCCCCGCTTGGGGACAGGCTCCCACCAGGCTTGTGGTTGACCTGAGGCTTTGCCTCTCCACCTGTCCCGCGTCCACCCAACTCTCCAGCCCGCCGCATCGTGGAAGAGTGGAGCACAGTTTGGGGAAACTATTCCACAGAGTTGACACCAGCTCAGCTAGGGGATGTCTAGATTATTCACTCACTCAGACTTTAGAGCCAGACCACCCGACTCTCAATCTCTGCATCAACCTCGTAAAGATATTCTGAAGAGTAAAAGTTGTAGAATAAACCTATTATAGTTGGGCTTCCCTGGTAGCTCAGTGGTAAAGAATCCGCCTGCCAGGGCTTCCCCTGGTGGTCCAGTGGGTAAGGACACCACCTTGCAGTGCAAGGGGCGCCGGTTCGAGCCCTGGCCTGGGAAGATCCCACGTGCCGCGGAGCGGCTGGACCGATGTGTCCAATCACCGAGCCGGAGCTCTGGAGCGCATGTGCCCAGAGCTGGCGCTCTGCAACGACAGATGCCACCGCGATGGGAGGCCCGCAGGAGCCAAAGAGTAAAGACGGATGAAGATAGAGGAATGAAAGACCCATAGAAGTGGCCTGCCCACTCCCCTCCCTCCCCAACCCGACCCCCGCCCAAAGCAAATAAATAAATAAATCTTTAAAAAAAAAAAAAAGAATCCGCCTGCCAGATGCAGGAGACATAAGAGAGGCCTGTTCCATCCCTGGGTCAGGAAGATCTCCTGGAGAAGGAACTGGCGACCCACTCCAGCAGTCTTGCCTGGAGAATCTCACCGACGGTCGGAGCCTAGCAGACTGCCTTCCATGGGCTCGCAAAGAGTCCCACAGGACTAAACAACCACACAGCAATATGTATATATTAGCTTAGAATAGTAAGTATATAAGTAAGTTCGTAAGCTCTGTGTCCATATTAGCTGTTGTTTCTATTATTCATCTGCTCATTTATTCTTCAACATTGTTGATACCCTCCTCAGAGTGAGCCCCGCCCTGCCCTGACCTCCCTGAGTCCCCTGTCCAGGTGGTTGAAAAGTAAACAGAGACCAGGACAGAACACAGTCCAGGAAATTGTGGGGGCCCAGGCCAAGCGCCACAGGGCTGATTTGCTCGAGTTTACATCTGAACACCCACTCTAGCTGCCACCAGTATCCCCTGCACTTGGAGAGTCAGTCCTAATACCAGGGCCAGCCTTGAATGACCAGAACATTCCTTCAGTCCTGGGAGTCCTTGACCCCAGCACACAGGGCACTTCTGGGGCACAGGGTGGGCAGGAGGCTATTCTGTTCCCTCACTGCAGGCTGCCCCAAGATGGGGGACGCCCTACTCTGGCCACCCACCCCTGTGATGGAGACAGCAAGGATGATGCTTCTAGGCACTGAGTGAGAAACTGGGAAGTGACCCTCGGGGGATGGAAAATCCCACCTCCTGATCAGGAGACCGGGAAATTACCTGGTTCCCACACATTCCTGAGACACAAGCCACGCTGAGGGTGAGGCTAACACTGCCCACAACATTAATCCTGTAGAGAAGATCAGCCTCTGAAACTGGCATGCAGATTTCTTCTGGCTTTTATGAGTCTTGTCTAGGAGGAGTTTGGAGGACTCCATGATCCAGGAGAGAGAGCCAAGGTCAGGAGCGGGGTGTCATCTGGTAGAAACAGGAGTAAATGGTGGGTCCCACTGACTCATTCACTCCCGTGGCTCCCCATGCCAGTAAGCAGCATACCACCCAACTGTGGGAATCCCCTCTTCCATCTCAGCTCTACCAGCTGGACCCCCAAGAGGTGGGTGACAGCTAGCCCAACAGGAAAGCAACCCCTCTGTCTAGTGATTCTAGGAAAGTGAAAGTGTTTGTCCAACTCTTTGCAACCCCATAAACTGTAGCCCACCAGTCTCTTCTGTCCTTGGGATTCTCCAGGCAAGAACCGTGGAGTGGGTGGCCACTCTCTTCTCCAAGGGATCTTTCTGACTCGGGGGTCAAACCCAGATCTCTTGCACTGTGGATTCTTTGTCATCTGAGCCACCAGAGAACTTAAAGGCCAGGCCTCTGTATTAAGTACAGAGGAATTGGTTGCAAGGATGTTAGAGAAATTACAATGAAAATTAGGGGAAAGGAAGACTATTCCAAGAGCAGCGACTACAAGAAGCCACGACTGTCTCTGGGGAAGTGGTGTTACCAAAAACCAGGCGCTATGACGTCTGGAGTCATCTGGCACCATGGAGGAGGCGGAGCCACTGTTAGAGACAGAGCATAAAGCAGAGAAGAGGGAAATTTCCTGGCTTCTCCCTTCCTCCTACCCTCCAGTCACCCACCAGTGCCTCCCATTAGCCAAACCTAAGACAGAAGTCATTCAGCAAAGGAACCTGGGAAATGTAGCTGGGGCAGGGGCGTCAGCCCACTGCAATGGAAATAAAAGATACTTGCTCCTTGGAAAGAAAGATAGGACAAACCGCATTAAAAAGCAGAGACCAAGGGCTTCCCTGGTGGCCCAGTGGGTAAAGAGACTGTCTTGCAGTCCAGGGGGCACCAGTTTGATCTCTGGCCAGGGAAGATCCCGCATGCTGAGGAGTGGCTGGATCAGTGTGTCCAATTAAGAACCAGCGCTCTGGAGCACGTGCGCCCAGAACTGGTCCTCTGCAGCAGGAGAGGCCACTGTGACAGGAGGCCCACACAGGCCAAGGAATAAAGATGGATGAAAATGCACGGCTGGGGGCTTCCCCTGGTGGTCCAGTGGGTAAGGACACCGCCTTGCAGTGCAAGGGGCGCCGGTTCGATCCCTGGCCTGGGAAGATCCCACGTGCCGCGGAGCGGCTGAACTGATGTGTCCAATTACCGAGCCAGAGCTCTGGCACTCATGCGCCCAGAGCTGGTGCTCTGCGACGACAGATGCCACCGCGATGGGAGGCCCACAGGAGCCAAAGAACAAAGACGGATGAAGATAGAGAAATGAAAGACCAATAGAAGTGGCCGCCCATCCCTCTCCCTCTCCACCCCCCCTCCCAAAAGATAAAATAAAAAAAAAAAAGAAAGAAAATGAATGGATGGAAAATCAATGAAAAGAGGCCAAATTTTTTTTTTTAAATAGCAAAAAAAAAAGCAGAGCCCATATTTTGCCAACAAAAGTCCATATAGTCAAACCGAACTGATTCAGACCAGAGAACTTAAAGGCCAGGCCTCTGTATTAAGTACAGAGGAATTGGTTGCAAGGATGTTAGAGAAATTACAATGAAAATTAGGGGAAAGGAAGACTATTCCAAGAGCAGCGACTACAAGAAGCCACGACTGTCTCTGGGGAAGTGGTGTTACCAAAAACCAGGCGCTATGACGTCTGGAGTCATCTGGCACCATGGAGGAGGCGGAGCCACTGTTAGAGACAGAGCATAAAGCAGAGAAGAGGGAAATTTCCTGGCTTCTCCCTTCCTCCTACCCTCCAGTCACCCACCAGTGCCTCCCATTAGCCAAACCTAAGACAGAAGTCATTCAGCAAAGGAACCTGGGAAATGTAGCTGGGGCAGGGGCGTCAGCCCACTGCAATGGAAATAAAAGATACTTGCTCCTTGGAAAGAAAGATAGGACAAACCGCATTAAAAAGCAGAGACCAAGGGCTTCCCTGGTGGCCCAGTGGGTAAAGAGACTGTCTTGCAGTCCAGGGGGCACCAGTTTGATCTCTGGCCAGGGAAGATCCCGCATGCTGAGGAGTGGCTGGATCAGTGTGTCCAATTAAGAACCAGCGCTCTGGAGCACGTGCGCCCAGAACTGGTCCTCTGCAGCAGGAGAGGCCACTGTGACAGGAGGCCCACACAGGCCAAGGAATAAAGATGGATGAAAATGCACGGCTGGGGGCTTCCCCTGGTGGTCCAGTGGGTAAGGACACCGCCTTGCAGTGCAAGGGGCGCCGGTTCGATCCCTGGCCTGGGAAGATCCCACGTGCCGCGGAGCGGCTGAACTGATGTGTCCAATTACCGAGCCAGAGCTCTGGCACTCATGCGCCCAGAGCTGGTGCTCTGCGACGACAGATGCCACCGCGATGGGAGGCCCACAGGAGCCAAAGAACAAAGACGGATGAAGATAGAGAAATGAAAGACCAATAGAAGTGGCCCGCCCATCCCTCTCCCTCTCCACCCCACCTCCCAAAAGATAAAATAAAAAAAAAAAAGAAAGAAAATGAATGGATGGAAAATCAATGAAAAGAGGCCAAATTTTTTTTTTTAAATAGCAAAAAAAAAAAAAAAGCAGAGCCCATATTTTGCCAACAAAAGTCCATATAGTCAAAGTTATGGTTTTCCCAGTGGTCATGTATGGTGTGAGATTTGGACCCAAATGAAGGCTGAGAGCCAAAGAATTGATGCTTTTGAACTGTGGTGCTGGAGAAGACTCTTGAGACTTGCTTGGACTGCAAGGAGATCAAACCAGTCAATCTTAAAGGAAATCAACCCTGAATATTCTCTGGAAAGGACTGTTGCTCCAATACTTTGACCACCTGATGCAAAGAGCCAACTCATTGGAAAAGACTCCGATGCTGGGAAAGATTGAAGGCAAAAGAAGAAGGGGGTGGCAGAGGATGAGATGGTTAGATAGCATCACTGAATCAATAAACGTGACTTTGAGCAAACTCCAGGAGACAGGGAAGGACAGGGAACCCGGGCATGCTGCAGTCCACGGGGTCTCAAAGAGTCAGACGCAACTTAGCAACTGAACAACAACAGTACCACTGTGGCAGGTAGGGTGGGAGTGGGGACTCCACGGCAGGGCCCAGAGCTGAGCACAGGCAGATCCCTGGCGAGGGTCTAAGAAGAAAGTCTCACTCTTTGTTCCATTTGCTCTGGGACCCTTTTTATTTTATTTTATTTTTTTAAGTATGGAATGCTTCACAAATTTGCATGTCAGTCCTTGCACAGGGGCCATGCTAATCTTCTCTGTATCATTGCAATTTTAGTATATGTGCTGCCGAAGCAAGCACTGGGACCTATTCTTTCTGCACGAAATCCTGGACAGGTCCTGGGGCTTTTCCAGGCACTCCCAGGCAAGGTCACCCTCTGGCTCACTAGATGAGAGTTCAGTCCTGCCCTGGGGACTTGACAGAGCTGCAGTCTCTTATCCAGGGTGGAGCCTTTCCCTTTCTCCAACTGGCCCCTGGCTGGAACACGCCTAGGAGTGGGAGGACAGAGGGATTTTGGAAGCAAAGGACGCAGTGTTTCTTGGCAGCTGGGATTGTTACTACCCCCACCCCCGCCCCACCACCACACTGGGCCTCTGGGAGGCAGTTTCTGGCTCATTCTCTCTCGGGGCACTCTTTCAGGTTTCTGAGAGATCCGCTTGCTGATTCCTCTGACCATAGCTTCCCAGCACCAGGGATGCCTGAGTCTTCTGTTGGCCACCGCTTACCGTGTCCCCTTTGTCCTGACATGAGTTGTGGCCTCCAGGCTTCTACGCAGGGTTCCCCCTCACAGGAAGCAGTGAGGACCCAAGGCTGGCTTCCTCCCCGGAGCCGACGGCTGCCCTTCGCCCTAGCACCCTGGCTCCCGCCCATGCACCTTGTCTCGCCCCAGCTCTGCCACCTAAGGCCCAGCCAGCCACAGGCTTCGACTCATATCACCACCTTTGTCAGGCACTCGCTGTGTGCCAACCCAGGGTGCTGGGCGCTCAGTAATGAGTCTCCCATTGGGGGCTTCCCTGGTGGCTCAGTGGTTAAAGAATTCACCTGCCAATGCAAGAGACATGGGTTCAATCTCTGATTTGCAAAGATCCCGCATGCCACGGAGTCCATGCGCCACAGCGATGGAGTCTGTGCACTAGAGCCCAGGTGCTGTAACTACTGAGCTCACGTGCTGCAACGACTGAATCCTGTGTGTCCTAGAGCATGCGCTCTGCAACAAGAGAAGGCCCTGCAATGAGAAGCCTGTGCACTGCAATTCAAGAGTAGCCCCTGCTCACTCCAACTAGAGAAAAGTCCTCACAGCAGTGAAGACTCAGCACAGCCAAAAACAAATAAATGAACAAAAGTCTTCCATAAGTCTTGTGGTCCCTAAACACCTGTGATGTCAAGCTCTCAGAATGGACCTTGTACCTGGTACCCCTCCTGCTTGGCCCAAGATCGGGGGAAGCACCTTCGCCTGTCCCTTGAGGGGCAGCAGGGGGCGCCCAGCGCCATGGCGACTCTTCTCCCCCAAATCCTTTCTCTTGGCTTTTCCAACCTGACATCTTGTTTCACTGGCAGGTCGGCAATGGCGAATTCTGGCCAAGCCGGAATTGACTGGATTGACATTCATTCTCTCAGCATGACCTGTATCGGTGACCCAGGACTCTCTCTTCAAGACAAGGTTTGGTCTTAGAACCCAGCATAGTGTACCTGCTGTTGGTGCATCCACAACAGCATGGGGGCCCCATAATACTCTGCCCACCGGATCACTTGGTCCCTCTCCTCCTGCCCCACAGCCTCGCCCTGGCTTTGACCTTGGCCATTTTTCAGTGTCTGCCTTCTCCAGAGGACATTTGGCAATGCCTAGTGGCATTTTGTGTGGTCACAATTGAAGCGGGCAGGCCCTACTGGTATCTCGGGGCTAGAGACCAGACTGTCAGTTGCTCAGTTGTGTCCGACTCTTTGTGACCCCATGGACTCTAGCCCACCAGGCTGATCTGTCCATGGAACACTTCGGGCAAGAATACTGGAGTGGGTTGACATTTCCTTCTCCGGGGGATCTTCCCAGTCCATGGACTGAACCTGGGTCTCCCGCATCTCTGGAAGAGGAGCTACTAAATATCCTACTATGTACAGCATAACCCCCAAAACAGTTTTCTGGGCCCAAATGTTGGTCGTGGTGAAGCTTAGAACCCGTGCCCTCACCCATGGCTTGCTGTGTCCTGCAGAGCTGAGCTCAGCCTCCGGGGTGAGAGGCTGGAGGCCTTGGCCTCCTGGTCCAGCCTGCCTCTCAGGTGGATCCCTGCCCCGCACCCTAACCACCCTAGACTCCTTGAAGCAGCCTGCGTTCCCACTGCCAGGCCTTCGTCCACCTGGGGCCCTCTGCTTGGGATATCTTTCTCTCCTGTTTGCTGAACGATCCCCTATTTCTCCTGCAAGTCAAAACGCCACTCTTTTTCCTTGGTAGGACTTGCCGTTAACCACACCCCACCAACCCAAGCAGGAATTGATCTTTCCAAAGACCTTAAGCATGACACACCTCAGTATGGTTAATTGCTTGCATGGTGCCTCTCCTTTCTTAGTAATTGTGACACTAGCAGTTATTGGAAGTCTCCCCTGGCCAGATGACTTACAAGCATCTTGCAACAGAGTTTCAGCTTATGTGGCCAGTTAGGCCCCTAAGCAGTAAAGAACTCACCTGCAGTCCAGGAGACCCTGATTTGATTCCTGGATTGGGAAGATCCCTGGAGAAAAGCTTCATTCTCTCAGCATGACCTGTATCGGTGACCCAGGACTCTCTCTTCAAGACAAGGTTTGGTCTTAGAACCCAGCATAGTGTACCTGCTGTTGGTGCATCCACAACAGCATGGGGGCCCCATAATACTCTGCCCACCGGATCACTTGGTCCCTCTCCTCCTGCCCCACAGCCTCGCCCTGGCTTTGACCTTGGCCATTTTTCAGTGTCTGCCTTCTCCAGAGGACATTTGGCAATGCCTAGTGGCATTTTGTGTGGTCACAATTGAAGCGGGCAGGCCCTACTGGTATCTCGGGGCTAGAGACCAGACTGTCAGTTGCTCAGTTGTGTCCGACTCTTTGTGACCCCATGGACTCTAGCCCACCAGGCTGATCTGTCCATGGAACACTTCGGGCAAGAATACTGGAGTGGGTTGACATTTCCTTCTCCGGGGGATCTTCCCAGTCCATGGACTGAACCTGGGTCTCCCGCATCTCTGGAAGAGGAGCTACTAAATATCCTACTATGTACAGCATAACCCCCAAAACAGTTTTCTGGGCCCAAATGTTGGTCGTGGTGAAGCTTAGAACCCGTGCCCTCACCCATGGCTTGCTGTGTCCTGCAGAGCTGAGCTCAGCCTCCGGGGTGAGAGGCTGGAGGCCTTGGCCTCCTGGTCCAGCCTGCCTCTCAGGTGGATCCCTGCCCCGCACCCTAACCACCCTAGACTCCTTGAAGCAGCCTGCGTTCCCACTGCCAGGCCTTCGTCCACCTGGGGCCCTCTGCTTGGGATATCTTTCTCTCCTGTTTGCTGAACGATCCCCTATTTCTCCTGCAAGTCAAAACGCCACTCTTTTTCCTTGGTAGGACTTGCCGTTAACCACACCCCACCAACCCAAGCAGGAATTGATCTTTCCAAAGACCTTAAGCATGACACACCTCAGTATGGTTAATTGCTTGCATGGTGCCTCTCCTTTCTTAGTAATTGTGACACTAGCAGTTATTGGAAGTCTCCCCTGGCCAGATGACTTACAAGCATCTTGCAACAGAGTTTCAGCTTATGTGGCCAGTAAGGGGTATTTGGGCTTCCCTCGTAGCTCAGCCAGTAAAGAACTCACCTGCAGTCCAGGAGACCCTGATTTGATTCCTGGATTGGGAAGATCCCCTGGAGAAAAGCGTGGCTACTCACTCCAGTATTCTCGCCTGGAGAATCCCATGGGTAGAGTAGCCTGGGGGGCTACAGTCCATGGGGTTTCAAAGAGTCAGACATGACTGAGTAACTAAGCACGGCACAGCACAAGGGGTACTTGCCGTATACCTCTGTCTCCTACGTGAGTGGCTGCCCTCCAGGCTTCTGCCCAGGACTCCTCCTTGTAGGAAGCACTATGGGTCAGAGATACCCAAGGTGGGCTTCCTCTCTGGAGCCCACAGTTGCTTTCCACCCTATTCCTGGAGCAGCCTGGCTCCCACCCGTGTACCCTGGCTCACTCCAGCTCTGCCACCTCAGTCACACCCAGCCAAAGGCTTCAACTCATGTCATGACTTGCATGAAGCACCTGCTGTATGCAGCCCTGGGGAGCTGGGCGCTTAGTACAGAAGCAGATGAGAGTCTCCATCCGTCTCGTGGTCTCCACCAGTCTTGCGGTTCCTAATCACCTGAAATGTCAAGCAAGGGGGTTCAAACACATATAGACAAGGCACTCTGCTCAGTTGGCTGCCTCTCACTGATGGACTGTGTGGTCCCCAAGGACAAAGGGACTTAGTCACTGTCCCCTCTATTTCCTTGGTGACCAGGCGGTGCCCAGGGCGGGGGCTGAATAAAATCAAAGTGCGTGAGAATGGCATACAGGATGAGTGTACACCAGAGGCAAGAGATGGGTGGAGTGAGTGAGTGAACGAATGGCTGAGAGAAGGTCAGGGTCGAGGCCCCAGCATCCAGTGCAACTGAAGCACTCCCAGGCCCTGGGCACTCAACCCGGTCTCCCAGACCATGCGCCTCGTGGACTCCTAGCCCCACAGTGCAGAAAAATCCCACTTGCTCCTCGGTAACGGTGGCAGGCAGGCTTCCCACACGCAGGACCATGGCCCTCGGGTCCTCAGCTATAGAGTCTGAACTCGGGGGGCTCCCTGGAGGCTTTCCTCACTTCCCAGTGCAGCCCATAGCCCTCAGGCAGCCCCCAGCCACCCTGCACACCCACCCCTGTCAGCCAATGCCTGTGCTTTGCACGCCGGTGGAGAGGAAGGCTCAGCCACAGCAGGCATCATGCCCGAGAGCAGCCAGCCTGTCCACCAGGACTGTCCACCAGCAGCCAGCCTGTCCACACTCATTACTGTGTGCTCAGTATTCACACTGGGAGGAACAGCTCTCCAGCTTCAGCCTGCAGCAACAGGTGCAATGGCCGAGGCCGTTTCAGCAGGTGTCGCTGAGGTCAGGCTGGAAGGGACCGTTTACCCCACTGGGGAGGTCTCAGAACCTGCCTTGAGTGGAACCTGGTCTCCGGGGCGCCCACTGGGACTTTGCCTTAGGTGGCAGGACCCCTACGTCCCAGCCCCACCCAGTCTGGCCCTCAGCTTGAGCAAGTGACCTTCTCACTGTCCCGTTTGTGTGAGCGCCCTGGATGCTCAGCCCCTTGATGACTCATGGCCCAAAATCTCAAAAAGGAAGTCGCGCTGGGTGAGCCACAGCTCTGCAACTGCCTCCTCCATCTGTTGAGACCTCCCGCCTGCCCTTCCGCCTACCCCAGGGCCTGCCAGACCAAGCGGGGGGCTGGGAACGCTGGATAAGGAAATGCTCCGCAGTTCCTGTCCCCCATTTCCCCTCAGAGGAGAGGAGGGCAGCTCTCCCTCCCCACAACCTGCAAAGAGGACCCCAGACAATTTGGGGGAGGGAGCTTGTGGGGCTTCTCCTCCCCTAACTCAACCACAGCCACCCTGTTCTGGGTGGCCTCCTCCCAGGCACCAATCCCCACAGTGACCCCAAACCTTCTAAAGACCCTCAATTTCTACGCCTAGTAGGTGGAACCAGCTCAGACTCGGGGGAATTCCCATTCTAACCCCATCCCTGTGTGAGGCCCTAGAACCTCTAGAACATGAGGGGGCTGGATTAGATTGGGGTAGGAGACGCAGGCGGCTTTTCGCCTAATTGCCACCTCTGCTTGGTGGTCGCTGCCTAGGGCTTCATGGTCAAAAGGATTATTTTAATTCATTAATTTGATTGCACCAAGTCTTGGCTGTGACATGCAGAATCTTTCAGTTGCGGCGTGTGGAAACTAGTTCCCTGACCAGGGATCGAAATCAGGCCCCCAGGAGTATGGAGTCTTAACCACTGGACCACCAAAGAAGTCCCTGAAAAGGATGCTGAGCCTGCGTGTGGGCTTTGCAAGAAAGAATGCTTGACCAAGTACCCAGGCGTGTGTTGGCTGGGGAAGGGGGCAGTCTCAGCAGGTCACTGGGCCTCTTTGGTCTCTGGGTCTAAGTATCTCCAGCTTCAGCCTGCAGCAACAGGTGCAATGGCCGAGGCCGTTTCAGCAGGTGTCGCTGAGGTCAGGCTGGAAGGGACCGTTACCCCACGGGGGAGGTCTCAGAACCTGCCTTGAGTGGAACCTGGTCTCCGGGGCGCCCACTGGGACTTTGCCTTAGGTGGCAGGACCCCTACGTCCCAGCCCCACCCAGTCTGGCCCTCAGCTTGAGCAAGTGACCTTCTCACTGTCCCGTTTGTGTGAGCGCCCTGGATGCTCAGCCCCTTGATGACTCATGGCCCAAAATCTCAAAAAGGAAGTCGCGCTGGGTGAGCCACAGCTCTGCAACTGCCTCCTCCATCTGTTGAGACCTCCCGCCTGCCCTTCCGCCTACCCCAGGGCCTGCCAGACCAAGCGGGGGGCTGGGAACGCTGGATAAGGAAATGCTCCGCAGTTCCTGTCCCCCATTTCCCCTCAGAGGAGAGGAGGGCAGCTCTCCCTCCCCACAACCTGCAAAGAGGACCCCAGACAATTTGGGGGAGGGAGCTTGTGGGGCTTCTCCTCCCCTAACTCAACCACAGCCACCCTGTTCTGGGTGGCCTCCTCCCAGGCACCAATCCCCACAGTGACCCCAAACCTTCTAAAGACCCTCAATTTCTACGCCTAGTAGGTGGAACCAGCTCAGACTCGGGGGAATTCCCATTCTAACCCCATCCCTGTGTGAGGCCCTAGAACCTCTAGAACATGAGGGGGCTGGATTAGATTGGGGTAGGGGGACGAGGCGGCTTTTCGCCTAATTGCCACCTCTGCTTGGTGGTCGCTGCCTAGGGCTTCATGGTCAAAAGGATTATTTTAATTCATTAATTTGATTGCACCAAGTCTTGGCTGTGACATGCAGAATCTTTCAGTTGCGGCGTGTGGAAACTAGTTCCCTGACCAGGGATCGAAATCAGGCCCCCAGGAGTATGGAGTCTTAACCACTGGACCACCAAAGAAGTCCCTGAAAAGGATGCTGAGCCTGCGTGTGGGCTTTGCAAGAAAGAATGCTTGACCAAGTACCCAGGCGTGTGTTGGCTGGGGAAGGGGGCAGTCTCAGCAGGTCACTGGGCCTCTTTGGTCTCTGAACTAGGTCTAAGTATCCCTCTCGTCCTGGCTCTGATTCAAGGACTCTGACTTCCATGAGATGTAGTGGGTGAGCTGGGCTGGATTCTAACCTCCCCACCCGGGCCTTCAACTGTACAGAGGGGAGGTACCTCTCCTGCAGGAATGAATGACCACCCTGATCCCACACAGGGCCTTCCATGCTGGGCAGGTCTCCCTTTCACTTTCCGGCAACCATGCTGCTGCATGTCACAGCCATCCGTCTTTTAACCTTGCATTGTCTTTGTTTCGATGTTTTTTAATTTAAAAATTTCGAAGCATAGGGCGTCCCTGTTAGCTCGGTGATAGAGTTCACCTGCCAGTGCAGGAGACACGGGTTTGATCCCTGATCCAGGAAATTCCCACATGCTGCCAAGCAACTGAGCCTGTGAGCCACAACTATGGAGCCTGTGCTCTAGAGCCTCGGAGTCACAACTACAGAGCCCGTGTGCCCTAGAGCCTGAGTTCCACAGGAGAAGTCACCACAACAAGAAGCCTGCTCACTTCAACTAGAGAGTCACTCCCACTCCCTGCAACTAGAGAAGAGCCTGCGGCAGCAGCGGCAACCCAGAAGAGCCAAAAATAAATAATTTAAAAATAAAATCCGAAGCGTGAAAAGAGACCCTCCCATATTCCCGTTACCTAGCATTGAACAATCAGTGCTAGGTCTGCTCTCCTTTCTCTCTGACCTTCGGTTCTACCACCTGACCCCTCTGTCCTCCTGGCTGGTCCTGAACAGGCAAAGCCCCTATTCCTCCAAACACCTGCGTGAGTGCGCCCCCTCTCTGGTCCAGTCTGTTCAGATGCCACCTCCTCCGAGATGCTCCTCTGACCCTCCTAGCTAACGTTGCTCTTCTTTCTTCTTTTAATGTTTGCTTATTTATTTGACTGAACTGGGTCTTGATTATGGCATTCAGGACCTTTGATTTTCACTGTGCCATGCAGGATCTTTGGCGGTAGCATGCATGATCATTAGTTGAGGTGTGCAAACGCTTCGTTGCCAGATGCGGCATCTAGTTCCTTGACCAGGGATGGAACCTGGGGCCCCTGCCTTGGGAGCGCAGAGTGCTAGCCACTGAACCACCAGGGAAGTCCCCTAAAGTTAATTTGCTTCATAACAGTTGGTTTAAGTCCTTTGTTTATTGTCTGTCTCTCCCAGGATGGCGGGAACCTTGTCTCTTTCGTTCTCTGCTGGGTCCCTCTCAGAACATGTTTGTTGAATTACTGTTTTGCTTCCAATTCTTTTGGAATCAAAATCAAAGTCCTTCTGGACCCCCGGCCCCTGGTCTAGTCCCATCTCCTTCCCCCAGAAGGCAATGCTTCCCCAGAGTATACCATGTTGCTCACAAATCCATTGTCTGCCTTTTCATGTGACTGGATGACAAAGGAGTCTTCGTAAACGCGTGCTTCTGTGTTGATACCGACCTATCAGGCACACGCTCTTCTGCCCCTTGGTTTTTTCCCTCACCGCCCCTCGGCTGTGTTTCTCAGAACTTTCCGTGCTGTTGAGTTCAGCCCTGCCCCTCACGCCCGCCTGCCCCCTGCCCTCCCCGCTGTCTGTTTACCTGCTGCCTGGGAGCTGACTGTCAGGTGTCTGCACTTCTGGCCTCGGCACATCCTGCACCTGTCCCCAGCGCTGGACTCAGAGATTTCCTAGTTTCCCGGTGAATAAAGAATCTGCCTTCGTTGCAGGAGCTTCAGGTTCAGTCCCCGGTTGGGAAGATCCCCCGAGGAAGGAAATGGCAACCCACTCGTGTATTCTTGCTTGGAGAATGGCACGGACAGAGGAGCCTGGCAGACGACAGTCCGTGGGGTTGCAAAGAGCTGGACACAACTGAGGGACTCACACTAGGTCGTGAGCCTAGAAAGTACCGCAGCACTGTCAGGCTGTGGGGTTTACACATTTTCATTTTCACTAGGTCCTGCCAAATTCCTCTCCCAAGGGGCCGTACCGTTTACACTCCCACCAGCGGCACGATGAGACTCCCTTCCACGTGCCCACACCTGCGGGACGTTTCATCTTGTCAGCGGGTTTCTTTTTAGAGCCCTTTATGTTTTCAAAAGGTTTCAGTTCTCCTAGCTCTTTTCAGCGTCGCCAAGGCATTAGTTGAGGTGTGCAACGCTCTGCCAGATGCGGCATCTAGTTCCTTGACCAGGGATGGAACCTGGGGCCCCTGCCTTGGGAGCGCAGAGTGCTAGCCACTGAACCACCAGGGAAGTCCCCTAAAGTTAATTTGCTTCATAACAGTTGGTTTAAGTCCTTTGTTTATTGTCTGTCTCTCCCAGGATGGCGGGAACCTTGTCTCTTTCGTTCTCTGCTGGGTCCCTCTCAGAACATGTTTGTTGAATTACTGTTTTGCTTCCAATTCTTTTGGAATCAAAATCAAAGTCCTTCTGGACCCCCGGCCCCTGGTCTAGTCCCATCTCCTTCCCCCAGAAGGCAATGCTTCCCCAGAGTATACCATGTTGCTCACAAATCCATTGTCTGCCTTTTCATGTGACTGGATGACAAAGGAGTCTTCGTAAACGCGTGCTTCTGTGTTGATACCGACCTATCAGGCACACGCTCTTCTGCCCCTTGGTTTTTTCCCTCACCGCCCCTCGGCTGTGTTTCTCAGAACTTTCCGTGCTGTTGAGTTCAGCCCTGCCCCTCACGCCCGCCTGCCCCCTGCCCTCCCCGCTGTCTGTTTACCTGCTGCCTGGGAGCTGACTGTCAGGTGTCTGCACTTCTGGCCTCGGCACATCCTGCACCTGTCCCCCGAAGCGCTGGACTCAGAGATTTCCTAGTTTCCCGGTGACTAAAGAATCTGCCTTCGTTGCAGGAGCTTCAGGTTCAGTCCCCGGTTGGGAAGATCCCCCGAGGAAGGAAATGGCAACCCACTCGTGTATTCTTGCTTGGAGAATGGCACGGACAGAGGAGCCTGGCAGACGACAGTCCGTGGGGTTGCAAAGAGCTGGACACAACTGAGGGACTCACACTAGGTCGTGAGCCTAGAAAGTACCGCAGCACTGTCAGGCTGTGGGGTTTACACATTTTCATTTTCACTAGGTCCTGCCAAATTCCTCTCCCAAGGGGCCGTACCGTTTACACTCCCACCAGCGGCACGAGGAGACTCCCTTCCACGTGCCCACACCTGCGGGGACGTTTCATCTTGTCAGCGGGTTTCTTTTTAGAGCCCTTTATGTTTTCAAAAGGTTTCAGTTCTCCTAGCTCTTTTCAGCGTCGCCAAGGCATTGCCCGTGTTCCTTTCCTTTGAGGAATGAGTCCCTTCTCCCCCAGTTCTCAACCCCCATCCCGCACCCCTCCTCCCCTACCCTCATTCCTGCTGCCCACCCATCCCTCCACAGCCCAACTGCCACCCATCCAGCAGCCCACTCTTCAAACCCCACTCTCCTTCAGGCTCCGGAGGAGTCAAGAAGCAGCTGGTCCCCCCTTTCCCGTTAAAGAAGCCAAGACAGGAGCTTCCTTGGTGGTCCAATGGTGAAGACTCTGTCTGCCGATGCACGGGATGCGGATTCAGTCCCTGGTCCGGGAAGAGCCCACATGCTGCAGGCAACTTAGCCTGTGTGCCACAAGTGCTGAAGCCCACATCCCCCGGAGCCCGTATGTCACAGAGAGAAGCCACCACAGCGAGAAGTCCGAGTGCCACGCTAAAGCACAGCCCCGACTCGTGCAACTAGAGAAAGCCCGTGTGCGACAGTGACAACCGAGCACGGTCATAAATAAATGTAAATAATCGAAGACAGGGACTTCCCTGGTGGTCCAGTGGCTAAAAATCCACCGTCCAGTGCAGGGGACGCCCCTTTGATCTCCGCTTGGGGAGCTAAGATCTCACACGCCCCGGGGCAACTGAGCCCTCCAGTCACAACTAGAGAAAGTCCACGTGCCACGGCGAGGAGCCCAAGCTCTCAAATGAAGACCCAGCGCAGCCAAACAAAAGAGACTCAGAGATAAAGAATGTCTCCCAGACACTCTGGCCTCAGTTTCCCTGCCTCCCCTTAAATTCTCTACCCATGACAAATGGGACCACTCCCAGCCTGGGCAGGAACCCAGCCGCCTCCACCAGCACCCCTGCCTTGGAAAAGTGATTCCTAACTCTTTTATAACTTGGTCGCTGGTGTGAACGGAATCTTTTTTTGCATAACTTCTCTCGCTCTCAGGGACCGGATTCAGTGAATCATACTGCTCAGATTTTAGCCCCCGCTTTTCCCAGTCCTTGCCCCTTCGCCCCACCATAAACTCAATTCATCTTGGGGGCTGGGTTTCACGCTTCTTTAGAGCCCTTTATGTTTTCAAAAGGTTTCAGTTCTCCTAGCTCTTTTCAGCGTCGCCAAGGCATTGCCGTGTTCCTTTCCTTTGAGGAATGAGTCCCTTCTCCCCCAGTTCTCAACCCCCATCCCGCACCCCTCCTCCCCTACCCTCATTCCTGCTGCCCACCCATCCCTCCACAGCCCAACTGCCACCCATCCAGCAGCCCACTCTTCAAACCCCACTCTCCTTCAGGCTCCGGAGGAGTCAAGAAGCAGCTGGTCCCCCCTTTCCCGTTAAAGAAGCCAAGACAGGAGCTTCCTTGGTGGTCCAATGGTGAAGACTCTGTCTGCCGATGCACGGGATGCGGATTCAGTCCCTGGTCCGGGAAGAGCCCACATGCTGCAGGCAACTTAGCCTGTGTGCCACAAGTGCTGAAGCCCACATCCCCCGGAGCCCGTATGTCACAGAGAGAAGCCACCACAGCGAGAAGTCCGAGTGCCACGCTAAAGCACAGCCCCGACTCGTGCAACTAGAGAAAGCCCGTGTGCGACAGTGACAACCGAGCACGGTCATAAATAAATGTAAATAATCGAAGACAGGGACTTCCCTGGTGGTCCAGTGGCTAAAAATCCACCGTCCAGTGCAGGGGACGCCCCTTTGATCTCCGCTTGGGGAGCTAAGATCTCACACGCCCCGGGGCAACTGAGCCCTCCAGTCACAACTAGAGAAAGTCCACGTGCCACGGCGAGGAGCCCAAGCTCTCAAATGAAGACCCAGCGCAGCCAAACAAAAGAGACTCAGAGATAAAGAATGTCTCCCAGACACTCTGGCCTCAGTTTCCCTGCCTCCCCTTAAATTCTCTACCCATGACAAATGGGACCACTCCCAGCCTGGGCAGGAACCCAGCCGCCTCCACCAGCACCCCTGCCTTGGAAAAGTGATTCCTAACTCTTTTATAACTTGGTCGCTGGTGTGAACGGAATCTTTTTTTGCATAACTTCTCTCGCTCTCAGGGACCGCGGATTCAGTGAATCATACTGCTCAGATCTTGCCTTACAAGCCTCCTCTCTGGCTTTATTCCCCCCAGTCCTTGCCCCCTTCGCCCCACCATAAACTCAATTCATGGGTCCTTGTAAAGCACAGGCTGGTGTCTATGGGTGCTAGACTTTCTCTGAAGTAGGACTGCCAGACTGTGTGTCGTCGTGCACCAACTGCATTCACATTACCAGGAGTTCTCCAGGATGGCCACATCGGCCAGGCTCTTTCCCACCAATAGGGTCAGAAGGTTCCCCTTTCTTCACATTCTCCCCCAAACTGACTATTAGCCAACACTCTGACTTTGGCCAATTTTATGGGTATAGAGTGGAACCCACCGTTGTCTCATTTGCATTTCTCTGAATATTCGTGGGTTTGAGCACCTCTTCATTACTTAGTCATTTGGGTTTCCCCTTCTGCGAACTGCCTATTCATATCCTTTGACCATATTTCTATTATTTCCTGTCTTTTTCTTGTAGCTTTGCAATAATTCCCTGTATAGTCTAGATATTAATTCCTTCTCATTTTTAGATATCACAAACATTTCCCCATTCTGTGATCTGTCTGATGTCCTGGTTTATAGCATCCTTTGTTGACTTAAAAATTATTTAAAAAAAGAACCCTTAGTGTTAATGTAATCAAGTTCATAAAAAATTTTTTGCCATTTAGATCTTAGTCAAAAGATCCTCTCTTACTATGAATGTAAAAGTATTTTTCTATGTTTTCTTTCATCCAAGACTTTATCTCTCACATCTAAGTCTTTAATACCATCCAGATTACATGTGGTGCCTAAGATCTACAGACCCAATTTCATTCTTCTCCATAGGGTTGGCATTCTTTCCTATCCCTCTGGCCCTGTAGTCCACCTTCAATCACTGATCATAACTACCGGGGTCTGTCACTGAATGACTCATTCTGTTCCATTCATCCCTGCTCCTGGGCTTGTTTCCCATGGTTTTTATTGGTAGAGCTCTGCAGAATGTTTAGTGTCTGATAAAGTGAATCTCCTTTGCTCTTTTTTGAAGTTCACTTTATTCTCTAGGTTCTTTATTCTTCCATATGCATTTTAGACTATACTTAAGTTCCTCCATTTCTAACTAAGATTTTAATTGAGACTGCACTGAATTGATAGGTGAATTGGGGGAAGAACTGACATTATGACAGTGTTCATTTTTTCCATTATCAACATGGTGTGTGTATATATATATATATATATATATATATACACCCTTCTTTTTTCAGAGCTCCTTCTGTGGCTTTTGATTGTTTTATTTTTTCCCCCTCTGAATAGTTGGGTGTGGCAGGCTGAACTCCCTGAGTTCTGACCCCTCCCTAATTCACCAGCTTCTGCCCTTGACTTCCCATTTGATTTTTGTGATAACTCCAGGCAAGCTCAATGGCAAGACCTACTAGTCCTGTTCTGTAGACGATCTTAAGCAGTTCATCCTAGTCTAACAGGCTGTGTGAACACCTGATACAGAACAGATCTCCTTTTAGCAAATCTCAGTAAAATCCGCCATCTGTTTCATAAAGAATTTGCCAGACCCCAAGGCAATGGCCTCTTAAGTTGTTCTACATGTCGTAACGAGGTGTGATGTCACAGATAGAGAACTTGGGGCTCTTCATGTGCTCTGAACACAGGGTTGAACCCCAAAGGGGAAAGTACTCCAGTCAAATTCCCCATTCTGTGATCTGTCTGATGTCCCATCCTTTGTTGACTTAAAATTATTTAAAAGAACCCTTAGTGTTAATGTAATCAAGTTCATAAAAAATTTTTTGCCATTTAGATCTTAGTCAAAAGATCCTCTCTTACTATGAATGTAAAAGTATTTTTCTATGTTTTCTTTCATCCAAGACTTTATCTCTCACATCTAAGTCTTTAATACCATCCAGATTACATGTGGTGCCTAAGATCTACAGACCCAATTTCATTCTTCTCCATAGGGTTGGCATTCTTTCCTATCCCTCTGGCCCTGTAGTCCACCTTCAATCACTGATCATAACTACCGGTGTCTGTCACTGAATGACTCATTCTGTTCCATTCATCCCTGCTCCTGGGCTTGTTTCCCATGGTTTTTATTGGTAGAGCTCTGCAGAATGTTTAGTGTCTGATAAAGTGAATCTCCTTTGCTCTTTTTTGAAGTTCACTTTATTCTCTAGGTTCTTTATTCTTCCATATGCATTTTAGACTATACTTAAGTTCCTCCATTTCTAACTAAGATTTTAATTGAGACTGCACTGAATTGATAGGTGAATTGGGGGAAGAACTGACATTATGACAGTGTTCATTTTTTCCATTATCAACATGGTGTGTGTATATATATATATATATATATATATATACACCCTTCTTTTTTCAGAGCTCCTTCTGTGGCTTTTGATTGTTTTATTTTTTCCCCCTCTGAATAGTTGGGTGTGGCAGGCTGAACTCCCTGAGTTCTGACCCCTCCCTAATTCACCAGCTTCTGCCCTTGACTTCCCATTTGATTTTTGTGATAACTCCAGGCAAGCTCAATGGCAAGACCTACTAGTCCTGTTCTGTAGACGATCTTAAGCAGTTCATCCTAGTCTAACAGGCTGTGTGAACACCTGATACAGAACAGATCTCCTTTTAGCAAATCTCAGTAAAATCCGCCATCTGTTTCATAAAGAATTTGCCAGACCCCAAGGCAATGGCCTCTTAAGTTGTTCTACATGTCGTAACGAGGTGTGATGTCACAGATAGAGAACTTGGGGCTCTTCATGTGCTCTGAACACAGGGTTGAACCCCAGGGGGAGGTGGAATTACCAGGCCCATCTCACCCCTCCATCAGCCGTCTGTAACTACTCGGAGTCAGTGGCCTCAGCTCTTCAACCTAGTCAGGAGACAAAGGCCACACCTGTCACTTCTTAAGGACCTTTCCGAGGACAAACAGCTTTCCTGAACCTGTCTTCACCTCATCTTTCCCAAAGGCTTCCTTTAAAGTGCCTCCCCAGAGGGCTCCCACCTGAACCCCCAGGCCTCTCGGGCATAAACATTCTCACATTAAAATGTGATGCTTTGGAACGTCCCTGGGGATTCACTGGCTAAGACTGCACACTCTCAGTTCAGGGGGCCTGGGTTCAATCCCTGGTCAGGGAACTAGATCCCACAGCTAAAGAGCCTGCATGCCGCAACCAAGATCAGAGATCCCACATGCCACTACTAAGACCAGGTACAGCCAAAGAAATGAATATTTTTAAAAATGTGATGCCTTCCTGCCCCTGATGCTAAGCCATCCTTCATGGATTCACTCTTACCTCCTTCTTGAAGCCCTCCAGGATCTCTACAGTCCACTAGGATCACTTGCTTTCTCCACACAGGGTCTGCTATTGAAGGAAACACACTCGAATGGGCTAAACCAGAGATTCTCAAAGATTATTTTTTTTGGTCGTAAAACTCTGTTCAAATGGAACCTTAGATGGAAAGATAATTTAGTCCTTTCAGATTGCTTGGCCATTCCCCCTCTGCTGCTCACTGGCTGTGTGAGCTTTGACAGATCACTACACCTCTCTGAGCCCTTAGTTTCTTGATCTGTAGCATGACAATCATAACTATACTTGTCTCTCAAGGTTGGTGTGGAAGAGTAACATGACGGTTAGATAGCATCACTGACTCAATGGACACGGATCTAAGCAAACTCAGGGAGATAAGAAAGGACAGGGGAGCCTGCCTGCTGAAGTCCAGGGAGTTGCAAAGAATCAGATACAACTTAGCAACTGAACAGCAATAATAAGCATTGTAAGCACCTAATAATGAGGACGATTAGGATGGAAATCGGGTCCAACCCCTGTTAAAATTTGCACCCCAAGGCAATGGCCTCTTAAGTTGTTCTACATGTCGTAACGGTGTGATGTCACAGATAGAGAACTTGGGGCTCTTCATGTGCTCTGAACACAGGGTTGAACCCCAGGGGGAGGTGGAATTACCAGGCCCATCTCACCCCTCCATCAGCCGTCTGTAACTACTCGGAGTCAGTGGCCTCAGCTCTTCAACCTAGTCAGGAGACAAAGGCCACACCTGTCACTTCTTAAGGACCTTTCCGAGGACAAACAGCTTTCCTGAACCTGTCTTCACCTCATCTTTCCCAAAGGCTTCCTTTAAAGTGCCTCCCCAGAGGGCTCCCACCTAAACCCCCCAGGCCTCTGGGGCATAAACATTCTCACATTAAAATGTGATGCTTTGGAACGTCCCTGGGGATTCACTGGCTAAGACTGCACACTCTCAGTTCAGGGGGCCTGGGTTCAATCCCTGGTCAGGGAACTAGATCCCACAGCTAAAGAGCCTGCATGCCGCAACCAAGATCAGAGATCCCACATGCCACTACTAAGACCAGGTACAGCCAAAGAAATGAATATTTTTAAAAATGTGATGCCTTCCTGCCCCTGATGCTAAGCCATCCTTCATGGATTCACTCTTACCTCCTTCTTGAAGCCCTCCAGGATCTCTACAGTCCACTAGGATCACTTGCTTTCTCCACACAGGGTCTGCTATTGAAGGAAACACACTCGAATGGGCTAAACCAGAGATTCTCAAAGATTATTTTTTTTGGTCGTAAAACTCTGTTCAAATGGAACCTTAGATGGAAAGATAATTTAGTCCTTTCAGATTGCTTGGCCATTCCCCCTCTGCTGCTCACTGGCTGTGTGAGCTTTGACAGATCACTACACCTCTCTGAGCCCTTAGTTTCTTGATCTGTAGCATGACAATCATAACTATACTTGTCTCTCAAGGTTGGTGTGGAAGAGTAACATGACGGTTAGATAGCATCACTGACTCAATGGACACGGATCTAAGCAAACTCAGGGAGATAAGAAAGGACAGGGGAGCCTGCCTGCTGAAGTCCAGGGAGTCGCAAAGAATCAGATACAACTTAGCAACTGAACAGCAATAATAAGCATTGTAAGCACCTAATAATGAGGACGATTAGGATGGAAATCGGGTCCAAGGGCTGCTGCTGAAGGTGGCTGGGAAAAGTGTGCTCCCCACCAGCTTGACTGAGTTGGGGCTTCCCTGGTGGGTCAGTGGTAAAGAATCCACCTGCCAATGCAGGAGATGCCGGTTCGATCCGTGGGTCAGGAATCCCCTGGAAAAGGAAATGACTGCCCACTCCAGTATTCTTGCCTGGAGAATTCTATGGACAGAAGAGCCTGGCGGGTTACAGTTCCCGGGGTCACAAAAGAGTCAGACACAACTTAGTAACTCAACAACAACAACAAACACAGATGATAAAATGGAGCAGATCTAGTCCGTAAAATAAAAGGCCAAGGACTAAAAGCAGGAGGCTTTTAGGCATTCCATTCAGAATCTCCAGGAAGCAAATCCCCTCAGTGGGGGCTCCATGGAGATGGGGCTCTTACTGACCGTCTAAGCTACGGATTTCTAACAATTTCTAATTGTAGGATGACAAGGATTTTAACAGTGTGAGTTAGGCTATGAACCAATACCCTTAAGAATTATAACCGTAAGTTGGGAGATTTTAGTTGGTTAATAAATCAAGTGAAGACAATTTTTGAATTATTTAGAAGAGGGCAAAAAGCCAAAATGTTCGAAGTGGTTATAGTGGGTGTTGGAATCAAGCATACTTTTTATTATTTTCCTTATACTTTTTTCTATTTGTATTATTTTTATTTATCAAAAATTACAGTTACCTCTCTATTTATAGGGAGCTTCCCTGGTGGCCCAGACTGTAAAGAATTTGCCTGCAACGCAGGACATGCA
Source organism: Tragulus kanchil (assembly GCA_022376925.1). Classification (NCBI taxonomy): domain Eukaryota; kingdom Metazoa; phylum Chordata; class Mammalia; order Artiodactyla; family Tragulidae; genus Tragulus; species Tragulus kanchil. The sequence goes on from JAIOJX010000032.1 coordinate 155,455,097, forward strand.
GATTCAGTCCCTGAGTCAGGAAGATCTCCTGGATAAGGAAATAGCCACCCATCTGAGAGCTCTTGCCTGGGAAGTCCCATGGACACAGCAGCCTGGCGAGCTACAGTCCATGGGGTCTCAGAAGAGCGGGACACAACTTGGAGACCCGACAACAGCTCTGAAGGGGCAGGACTAAGGTCTGGGGTCACGATTTCCTCCTGTACCTCAGCCCACCTCCCTTCTGCACATCCCGTCTGGGCCCACCTGCCCAGATGCCCTCAGCCGTACGAGCGAGAGCATTCTTTTCTCATTAGTGAGAACTTGGCTGAGAAGAAGAGCCACCAAGGAGCCAGGAAGGAGCAACACGGATGCAGGCCTGCTAGGCTGGACATGGGGTGGCTCTGGGCCCATTTCCCTGACACGACACCCAGCCCTCCCTCTGGGAGATGCAGTGCTGGAGACCCTGCTCATCTGCGATGCCTGAGTCACTCATTTCCCAGCAAGTTTTTCCTCCAGCAGTTCAAAAGGAAGAAGAAATAAGCAATTTCCCCCCTGCTACGATTTCTCAACCTTCACTCACTCGGGTGTTTACGAGTGTATGTCTACAGGCTAGAGCCAGGGCTGGGCAGCGGTGACTCAGTGTGGGCACAGCCCCTGCAGGATCTTGGGTGGAGGCCGAGCATTTGGAGGAGGATGGAGGGACCTGGAGGCTTCTTGAAGTAGATGGCAGTGACTTGGCTCCCTCTACTTCATCTCCCACATGAAATGTGCCTGCAAGACCTTACTCTCGGGGAAGCAAAGACCTGCACTGCCCGCCCCAGACCTGCTCTGCCTGCCCTGCAGGCTTCATGTGTAAGTACTGAGCACCGACTGTGTTCCAGGCAGCATTCTCCTGCCCCTTCACCCGCACTTTATGGAGACCCTGCTTCAGCTACGCATCCAAATGAGGATGCCAGGACCCTTTCGTTCCTAGGAAGGAATGATGGTGTTTCGAGCACCAAGAAGGCATCACCTTTGCCACTGCCTAGACCTGGGTTCTTCTCTTAGCTTGGACCACTTACAGCTTGTGATCTTGACCTTGGACAAACCACTTCATCTCCCTGAGCTTCCATTTCTTCAACTATGGAATGGAAGGACGGAGGTGGGGTGTGGAGTAAGTCCCCTGCAGGGATGCTATAAGGCTCTGGGTTTGGGAGTCCACCACACCTGGCACAGAAAAGGTGTTTAGACTCAGAGCTTGACAGTGGCCGTGCCCGCTGCCTCCCCAGATTGGAGTCCCAGGTCTTCCCCCTGGTGCAGGGCAGGTTTCCCTGTGAAGTTCCTGAGGTGTTCAGCCTCCTTCTTCCCCCTTGACACCCAAAGGAAACCCCCAGGGAGCCCCAATTCCACAGCAGTTTCCAAACCCTTTCGAGGCTGTTGCAACTTCCCACCTACCACCCATTCCGGCCCTTCCACTCCTCCTTCCAGCCCTTGCTCAATAATTTCTGCCCACGAAACCATCTCCGTCACCTCATCTCTTTCTTCCTCAGAGATGAGGATGCAGGGGTAGGACTGCCTCCATCCCAGACTCACAAGCACCCTCGTTTCCGACACGCAGTCACACTTGTTCATTTGCCCCTGCGTGCTCCCAATTTCCCCAATCTTCCAGACTTTGGTCCGACTTCTGCCAAGCCCCCAAGCCCTGCCTGCACACCTGGACCACACTGGGGACCCCACATACCACTGAGTTCTTTGTCTTTATAGAAGGCACCACTGGCCAAGGTCTCTCATATATTTTTGTCCTTTAGATATATTTATTTCAGGATGTGCTGGGTCTCTGTAGCTATGGCAGTGACTTGGCTCCTCTACTTCAGCTCCCACATGAAATGTGCCTGCAAGACCTTACTCTCGGGGAAGCAAAGACCTGCACTGCCCGCCCCAGACCTGCTCTGCCTGCCCTGCAGGCTTCATGTGTAAGTACTGAGCACCGACTGTGTTCCAGGCAGCATTCTCCTGCCCCTTCACCCGCACTTTATGGAGACCCTGCTTCAGCTACGCATCCAAATGAGGATGCCAGGACCCTTTCGTTCCTAGGAAGGAATGATGGTGTTTCGAGCACCAAGAAGGCATCACCTTTGCCACTGCCTAGACCTGGGTTCTTCTCTTAGCTTGGACCACTTACAGCTTGTGATCTTGACCTTGGACAAACCACTTCATCTCCCTGAGCTTCCATTTCTTCAACTATGGAATGGAAGGACGGAGGTGGGGTGTGGAGTAAGTCCTGCAGGGATGCTATAAGGCTCTGGGTTTGGGAGTCCACCACACCTGGCACAGAAAAGGTGTTTAGACTCAGAGCTTGACAGTGGCCGTGCCCGCTGCCTCCCCAGATTGGAGTCCCAGGTCTTCCCCCTGGTGCAGGGCAGGTTTCCCTGTGAAGTTCCTGAGGTGTTCAGCCTCCTTCTTCCCCCTTGACACCCAAAGGAAACCCCCAGGGAGCCCCAATTCCACAGCAGTTTCCAAACCCTTTCGAGGCTGTTGCAACTTCCCACCTACCACCCATTCCGGCCCTTCCACTCCTCCTTCCAGCCCTTGCTCAATAATTTCTGCCCACGAAACCATCTCCGTCACCTCATCTCTTTCTTCCTCAGAGATGAGGATGCAGGGGTAGGACTGCCTCCATCCAAGACTCACAAGCACCCTCGTTTCCGACACGCAGTCACACTTGTTCATTTGCCCCTGCGTGCTCCCAATTTCCCCAATCTTCCAGACTTTGGTCCGACTTCTGCCAAGCCCCCAAGCCCTGCCTGCACACCTGGACCACACTGGGGACCCCACATACCACTGAGTTCTTTGTCTTTATAGAAGGCACCACTGGCCAAGGTCTCTCATATATTTTTGTCCTTTAGATATATTTATTTCAGGATGTGCTGGGTCTCTGTAGCTATGCCCAGACCTTTCTCTAGTAGCGAGTGGGAGTTGCTGTCTAACTGCAGGGTGCAGGCTTCTTGTTGCAGTGGCTTCTCTTGTTGAAGAGCATGAGCTCTGGGGCACACAGATGTCAGTAGCTGTGGTGCAGGGACTTAGCTAAGACTTCCCTGCTGGCTCAGACTGTAAAGAATCCTGCCTGCAATGCAGGAGACTCAGGTTCAATCCTTGGGGTGGGAAGAGCCCCTAGAGAAGGTAATGGCAACCCACTCCAGTATTGTTGCCTGGAGAATTTCATAGACAGAGGAACTTGGTGGGTTACAGTTCATGGAGTAGCAAAGAACTGGACGTGACTGACTGACTTTCACTATGGGCTCAGTTGCCCTGTGGCATGCAGAACCTTCCCAGAGCAGGGATTGAACCCATGACCCCTGCATTGACAGGTGGATTTTTAACCACTGAACCACCAGGGAAGTCCTCTCATAGAGTTTTTATCGTCCCTCTCCACGAGGGTAGGCTTGAATCTCCAGCCACCAGCGATGCATAGAGTTTGAGCTCAATAAATATTTATTTAACAAACTAATGAATGAGTTTGATCACTGCACCTTCTCTTTGGAATAGGCACTTATTTAACCCAATTTGCAGAGAAGGAAGTGGAGACCCACCATCTGGGCTAGATGCCACCCAGCGGGTACCTCCGTCACAGCAATGACCATGCCCTCAGCCATCACCTGACCTCATACCAGTCTCCCCAGTTGGGTTTTAACGCCCTGAGTGCAGTTCCGTGGATCCCCATCTCTTCCAGCCCCACTGTGTGCCTCGGCCCAGCCCCTGGTGCACAGTAGGTGCTCTGCACAGAATTGTTGCTTGAGTGACTAAACGAGGGGCTGAGTGAATGAGTGAATGAACAAATTCATCTTTTCATCCAGAAAGTTTTTTAATTTTTCAGTACTTAAAAAAAAGCATCTATTAATTTATTTATTTTGGCTGCAAGCCAGCTTTCTCTAGTTGTAGCGAGTGCGGGCTACTCTAGTTTTGGTGCACGGGTTTCTTGCTGCAGTGGCTTCTCTTGTAGCAGAGCACAGGCTCTAGGGTGGGTGGGCTTAGTAGTCGTGGCACATGGGTTTAGTCGCTCTGCAACATGTGGCATCTACCCGGACCATAGATTGAACCCATGTCCCCCACATTGGAAGGTGGATTCTTTACCACTGGACCACCAGAGAAGTTTCAGAAATATTTTTTTGTGTGACTTCTGGAACTAGGCTCCAACCCTCTTCATGCTGGGGGAACTTGAAGAACACAGATGTCCTAGGTCTGAGTGGTCCTGGAAGGTTTTCTGAAGGAGGAGGAGAAAGTTCAGGACAGAGGTTTGGGAGTCAGGACACTGAGCAGAAATTTCACGGTAGGCACATGACCTCCATATTTGGTTACCTTGGGAGGAACACAGTTTGGTTTCAGTGGAGGGTTGGATAGCAGAACTGTGTCAGGCAGTAGGACAGGCCTGGGAAGGCCAGACTGACTGATGTTGGCCTCAATGCAACTGGCAGGCGCTGGCCTGTAGGTACCAGGGAACAAGCAAAGGCTCTACGAGAGAGTGGCCTGGTAGGAGCTGGGCTTTGGGAAGGAAAGGTGGACAGAAACCAGGAGGCAGACTCCATTCCCTCCATGTTTACTGACTGAGTCCTAAAGACATGATGACAAACCTATACAATGTATTAAGAAGCAACGACATCACTTTGCAGACAAAGGTCTGTACGGTCAAAGCTATGGGTTTCCCAACGGTCATGTATGGGGGTGGGATTTGAACAATACAGGAGGGTGGCGCCAAGAATTGATGCCTTTGAACTGTGGTGTTGGAGAAGATTCTTGAGAGTCCCTTGGACTGCAAAGAGATCAAACCCGTCCATCCTAAAGGAAATCAACCCTGAATGTTCATTGGAAGGACTGACGCTGAAGCTGAAGCTCCAATACTTTGGCCACCTGATGCAAAGAACCAACTCCTTGGAAAAGACGCTGATGCTCAGAAAGACTGAAGGCAGAAGGAGAAGGGGGCAGCAGAGGATGAAATGCTTGGGTGGCATCACTGACTCAGTGCACGTGAGTCTGAGCAAACTCCGGGAGACAGTGAAAGGCAGGAAAAGGGTCACAAAGAGTTGGCATGACAGGGGGGGTTTTTTTTTTTAGGCCTCCAACCCTGGGTTTAGTCGCTCTGCAACATGTGGCATCTACCCGGACCATAGATTGAACCCATGTCCCCACATTGGAAGGTGGATTCTTTACCACTGGACCACCAGAGAAGTTTCAGAAATATTTTTTTGTGTGACTTCTGGAACTAGGCTCCAACCCTCTTCATGCTGGGGGAACTTGAAGAACACAGATGTCCTAGGTCTGAGTGGTCCTGGAAGGTTTTCTGAAGGAGGAGGAGAAAGTTCAGGACAGAGGTTTGGGAGTCAGGACACTGAGCAGAAATTTCACGGTAGGCACATGACCTCCATATTTGGTTACCTTGGGAGGAACACAGTTTGGTTTCAGTGGAGGGTTGGATAGCAGAACTGTGTCAGGCAGTAGGACAGGCCTGGGAAGGCCAGACTGACTGATGTTGGCCTCAATGCAACTGGCAGGCGCTGGCCTGTAGGTACCAGGGAACAAGCAAAGGCTCTACGAGAGAGTGGCCTGGTAGGAGCTGGGCTTTGGGAAGGAAAGGTGGACAGAAACCAGGAGGCAGACTCCATTCCCTCCATGTTTACTGACTGAGTCCTAAAGACATGATGACAAACCTATACAATGTATTAAGAAGCAACGACATCACTTTGCAGACAAAGGTCTGTACGGTCAAAGCTATGGTTTTCCCAACAGTCATGTATGGATGTGAGAGTTGAACCATACAGGAGGGTGAGCGCCGAAGAATTGATGCCTTTGAACTGTGGTGTTGGAGAAGATTCTTGAGAGTCCCTTGGACTGCAAAGAGATCAAACCCGTCCATCCTAAAGGAAATCAACCCTGAATGTTCATTGGAAGGACTGACGCTGAAGCTGAAGCTCCAATACTTTGGCCACCTGATGCAAAGAACCAACTCCTTGGAAAAGACGCTGATGCTCAGAAAGACTGAAGGCAGAAGGAGAAGGGGGCAGCAGAGGATGAAATGCTTGGGTGGCATCACTGACTCAGTGCACGTGAGTCTGAGCAAACTCCGGGAGACAGTGAAAGGCAGGGAAACCTGGCGTGCTGCCGTCCATAGGGTCACAAAGAGTTGGACATGACTTAAGGACTAAACAGCCACCACAACAAAGATGCCTCATCAGCGTGCTGTAGGGCCTGGGACTAGGGGTTGGGGCCCCCACACAGCGATGACTCCAGCCTGAGCTACAGTGGAACAGCTTAGCCAAGTGGTTGGAAACACAGACTCCAGCCAGATAGCCCGGGTTTGACCTTGGGCAAGTGACTTAAGTACTCTGCACCTCAGTTTTCTCACCTATAACACAGAGATAATAATAGTCACCGCTTCCTAGATCATTGTGAGGTTTAAGTGAAATAGCCCCCAAAACCTCAATAATCGAGTTATTACCTTTCTAATGAATGTGTGACTTCCTGGCTGGCAAGGATGGGGCATCTTAAGTCTCTTTTGTCCACGCCCAGCTCACAAGGGCACGCAACGGCTCTCCGGGAACGCCTGACCAATGCCCCTGGTCCATGGGACCCGGTTCACCTCGAGAGTGCCCCCCGTGTTCATTCACAGGGGGGTCTTCCGCCCCTAGCGAGGAGCCCTCTCTTGCCACCTGCCAAGGTTGTGGGTATTTCCTGAGTGAAGTGTCATCTCAGTGAAAAACAATGTCCCTGAGACAGCCTGTTATTGCATAATCTGCCCACAGCTCTGTGACTTCCTGGCCAGGCTCGGCACAGCCCCAGGGGGCCCCCTTCCTGCCCTAGATGTTGCCAGACCCTGCGCCCCTCCTCAGGGTGGGGCCCAGCAAGACCTCTTGCAGCCTGCATCTCCCCATCTGGGAGACTCAGGGCACTGGAGCAGATAATTTCAAAAGCCTTAAATCTTCTGGAGTCAGTGTCTGGTCCTGCCCCATTCAGATGGCGCGCATCGCGGAATCCACAGGTTGACCCCACCGTCCAGACAAGCTTGGATTTGGCTATTGAGCTTCCTCAAGGCAATGCTGGCAACAGTGATCGTTGAACTAAGCCCAGTACCTGGCACATGGGGCTTCCCAGGTGGCTCAGTGGTAAAGAATCTGCCTGCCAACGCAGGAGATGTGGATTCAGTTCCCAGGTTGGGAAGACGCCCTGGAGAAGGAAAGGACAGCACACTCCAGTATTCTTGTCTGGAGAACCTCACGGACGGAGGAGTCGGGTGAGCTACAGTCCATGGGGTCGCAAAGCGTCAGAGCAACTAAACACGACTAAACACGACTGAGTGACTAGCAGCAGCAGCAGCAGCAGCAGCGGTAGCAGCGGGCACATAGGAAGATCTCAAAATTCTCTGAACTCCTATGGGGGAAGGGTCAATATCCCCTCCCTTTGAATCTGGGCTTTGTGACTTCTTGATCAGCAGTATGTGGGGCAAATTCTCTGGTCGTCCAGTGGTTAAGACTTTACCTTCCAGTGCAAAGGATATGGGCTCGATCCCTGGTCGGGGAATTAAGAAAGCACATGCCTCATTGCACAAAAAACAAACAAAAAAAAGGAAAAACATAAAGACAACAGAAGCAATCTTATAACAAGTTCAGTAAAGGCTTTTAACAAAAAAGGGTATGTGGCAAAAGTGGGGAATTTCCTGGTGGTCCAGTGGTTAAGAATCTGTCTTCCAGTGCAGGGAACGTGGGTTTGATTCCTGGCCAGGGAAATAGCATCCCACAGGCCGCAGGGCAGCTAAGTGCACCTGCCACACCTAGAGAAGTGCACGTGCTGCAGTGAAGATCCTCAGTGCACCACTAAGACGTAACTCAGTCAAATAAATACATTTTTAAAATGACTCTATGGAAAAAGTGACGCAGTCCTCATTTCTGGACCTAGGTGTTATGAACCTGGCAGTTTCTACCTCCTGCAAGGTTGCTTGCCGCAGGATCCCAGCCACCATGCTGTGAGGAAGCCCAAGCCGCCCCAGGCAAGGCCCATGGAGAGCAACCCACAGGCGGCACCAGCCTGCAGCCCCCTCAGCAGTGTATTCCCAGCCCCAGCTAGTGCTGGGCGAGCAGGCTGCGCTGCCCTGCCAAACCCAGGCCGGACTGCAGACTTGAGAGCAAGGTAAACCATGGGTGGTGCTTTAAGCCACTAAGTTTCAAATTGGTTCACTGAGTCAGAAACAGTGAAGGTCAGTTACTAGTCTGGCAACAGTGATCGTTGAACTAAGCCAAGTACCTGGCACATGGGGCTTCCCAGGTGGCTCAGTGGTAAAGAATCTGCCTGCCAACGCAGGAGATGTGGATTCAGTTCCCAGGTTGGGAAGACGCCCTGGAGAAGGAAAGGACAGCACACTCCAGTATTCTTGTCTGGAGAACCTCACGGACGGAGGAGTCGGGTGAGCTACAGTCCATGGGGTCGCAAAGCGTCAGAGCAACTAAACACGACTAAACACGACTGAGTGACTAGCAGCAGCAGCAGCAGCAGCAGCAGCAGCGGTAGCAGCGGGCACATAGGAAGATCTCAAAATTCTCTGAACTCCTATGGGGGAAGGGTCAATATCCCCTCCCTTTGAATCTGGGCTTTGTAACTTCTTGATCAGCAGTATGTGGGGCAAATTCTCTGGTCGTCCAGTGGTTAAGACTTTACCTTCCAGTGCAAAGGATATGGGCTCGATCCCTGGTCGGGGAATTAAGAAAGCACATGCCTCATTGCACAAAAAACAAACAAAAAAAAGGAAAAACATAAAGACAACAGAAGCAATCTTATAACAAGTTCAGTAAAGGCTTTTAACAAAAAGGCTATGTGGCAAAAGTGGGGAATTTCCTGGTGGTCCAGTGGTTAAGAATCTGTCTTCCAGTGCAGGGAACGTGGGTTTGATTCCTGGCCAGGGAAATAGCATCCCACAGGCCGCAGGGCAGCTAAGTGCACCTGCCACACCTAGAGAAGTGCACGTGCTGCAGTGAAGATCCTCAGTGCACCACTAAGACGTAACTCAGTCAAATAAATACATTTTTAAAATGACTCTATGGAAAAAGTGACGCAGTCCTCATTTCTGGACCTAGGTGTTATGAACCTGGCAGTTTCTACCTCCTGCAAGGTTGCTTGCCGCAGGATCCCAGCCACCATGCTGTGAGGAAGCCCAAGCCGCCCCAGGCAAGGCCCATGGAGAGCAACCCACAGGCGGCACCAGCCTGCAGCCCCCTCAGCAGTGTATTCCCAGCCCCAGCTAGTGCTGGGCGAGCAGGCTGCGCTGCCCCTGCCAAACCCAGGCCGGACTGCAGACTTGAGAGCAAGGTAAACCATGGGTGGTGCTTTAAGCCACTAAGTTTCAAATTGGTTCACGATGTAGTAACAGATAACCAGGACAGTGAAGGTCAGTTACTAGTCTGTCAACACTTTTGTTGTTGTTGTTACATTGTTACTGAGTTTTATTGTTTACACATATGTATGCTCCCAGATTAGTCATATGTCTATCCCTGGCCCCTTCCCCCCTTCACCCCGCTGTCAACACTTTTTAGAAACAAGTACAGTCACTGTGAGGTTAAGTAGTAATGTATATAGAGCGCTTTGACATGGAGTCGATTCCTAATGGACAGTTTCTCTGCCCTGTATGTAGGATCAACGACAGAATTTTGGGGACCCAGAGAAAAATAAAAACACAGGGCCTCTTGTCCAAAAAGTATCAATTTTTCAGACAGGGACAGCAGAGCATTAAACCAAGGATGAGCCCTTCTAAGCACGGATATCTGCACAGGCCAGAAGCCCAAGAAGTTGCAAAGCCCTTTGCCTACAATGTTCTTGATTATGGGGACTATTTTGACGCTTGCAAAGCTGCCTTATAAATAGAAACACACCCCCTCCCAAAAAAAAGAAGAACCCAAGTCACTTACCATAGTTACTTTCATTTTAACACCAATTAAAAGGAAAAGAAAGAAAGAAAAGGAAGAATGAAAATCAGCAAGTAATCTTTGCTATTCACTTGGACTAAGATCCTGCACCAGGTCCCAGAGTACTGCTAAAGCTGTCTCCACCAAAGAGCACCAAGCTGGGCTATAAAGAGGCTGTTTACCTGTATGGGTTCAGTGTTCCCATCTGCAAAATGGGGAGGTCAAGACCTGTCTTCCAGGGATCCTTGGACAGGGCAGAGAGTGGGTAAGGGGGTTACCGTACAATCACACAGCTCTCCGGCACAGGTCCCTTTCTGCCTGTCCTCCCAGCTTGGGTCCCAGCCTTGGGTCAACCCTGAGCTCAGAATCAGACCACCCTTAAAAATTTAAGAAACAAGGCTCCGACCAGGCCAGCTCTGCGGACTTGAGAGCAAGGCTAGCAGGCTGCGCTGCCCCTGCCAAAACCAGGCCTGACGACAGACTTGAGAGCAAGGTAAACCATGGGTGGTGCTTTAAGCCACTAAGTTTCAAATTGGTTCACGATGTAGTAACAGATAACCAGGACAGTGAAGGTCAGTTACTAGTCTGTCAACACTTTTGTTGTTGTTGTTACATTGTTACTGAGTTTTATTGTTTACACATATGTATGCTCCCAGATTAGTCATATGTCTATCCCTGGCCCCTTCCCCCCTTCACCCCGCTGTCAACACTTTTTAGAAACAAGTACAGTCACTGTGAGGTTAAGTAGTAATGTATATAGAGCGCTTTGACATGGAGTCGATTCCTAATGGACAGTTTCTCTGCCCTGTATGTAGGATCAACGACAGAATTTTGGGGACCCAGAGAAAAATAAAAACACAGGGCCTCTTGCCCAAAAAAGTATCAATTTTTCAGACAGGGACAGCAGAGCATTAAACCAAGGATGAGCCCTTCTAAGCACGGATATCTGCACAGGCCAGAAGCCCAAGAAGTTGCAAAGCCCTTTGCCTACAATGTTCTTGATTATGGGGACTATTTTGACGCTTGCAAAGCTGCCTTATAAATAGAAACACACCCCCTCCCAAAAAAAAGAAGAACCCAAGTCACTTACCATAGTTACTTTCATTTTAACACCAATTAAAAGGAAAAGAAAGAAAGAAAAGGAAGAATGAAAATCAGCAAGTAATCTTTGCTATTCACTTGGACTAAGATCCTGCACCAGGTCCCAGAGTACTGCTAAAGCTGTCTCCACCAAAGAGCACCAAGCTGGGCTATAAAGAGGCTGTTTACCTGTATGGGTTCAGTGTTCCCATCTGCAAAATGGGGAGGTCAAGACCTGTCTTCCAGGGATCCTTGGACGGGGCAGAGAGTGGGTAAGGGGGTTACCGTACAATCACACAGCTCTCCGGCACAGGTCCCTTTCTGCCTGTCCTCCCAGCTTGGGTCCCAGCCTTGGGTCAACCCTGAGCTCAGAATCAGACCACCCTTAAGGAGAAAAGCTTCAAGAAACAAGGCTCCGACCAGGCCAGCTCTGTGTCCTTTCTGCCCCGTCAGAGGCGTCAGAAAGCCATCTCAGGAAGGTCTGTCCCGTCTCTGGCAACTGTCCCTGTGTGTGTGGTGTGAGTCACTCAGTCGCGTCTCTTTGTGACCCCATGGACTGTAGCCCACCAGGCTCCTCCGTCCACATAGTCCTCCGGTTAAGAATACGGGAGTGGGTAGCCATTCCCTCCTCCAGGGGGTCTTCCCAACCCAGGGATCGAACCTGGGTCTCCAGCATTGCAGGCAGATTCTCTACCATCTGAGCCACGAGGGAAGCACGATTGTCCCTGCCTCCCCATGAAAGAGGAATAAAACTGACTTTTCTAAAGGAAACAGGTGCAGAGGGCATAGTGCCAGACGGTAACTGTGCTGTAAACACGGCCCCAACCGTGGAGGCCGCCGAGCTGAAGGATTGAACTCCAGCTCCGGCCCTTTCCCAGCTGTGTGACAGTGGGTTGGTTACTTAACCTCTCTGAGCCTCAATTCATACAGAAAGGCGTGCTGATACTTGGCCTATTTATCTTTCAGTTATGACTAAGAAGCCTAAACAGAATGTAGAAAGGCTTGGGCCATCGCTGACGCTGCCTATGATGACTATCATTTGTTGAACAGGAAATATGCCCAGCACCACATCAAGCTCTTTACCTGCCGGACTGGGGAATCTCACAACCGCCTTGGAAGATTATTACTATACCCATGTTGTAGATTAGGAAACTGAAGTCGAAAGCCCTGGAGAGCTTTCCCGAAGGCCGAGGAGCTGGGAACCCCTTTGGGCCGGAGACTGAACCCTGATGGGCCCAGTGCTTCTGCTGCTTCCGCAGCCAGGGCCATGAAATGAACGGAGGCAAGTGCTGGCAGGGCTAGGGAGGAAAAGGTGGGCCTTGTGCTAAGATGGCCCATGCCCCACACCAAGACACAAACGCCTCCAGCCTCCCCGGGGTCTTCTGGTTTGGTGTTTACTCTCCTGGAAGACACCCAGAGAGGGACCCTGGGCCCATCAGCCCAACCCCCCACGCTGCAGCTTCCCCTCAGAATCAGACCCTAGAGAAAAGCTTCAAGAAACAAGGCTCCGACCAGGCCAGCTCTGTGTCCTTTCTGCCCCGTCAGAGGCGTCAGAAAGCCATCTCAGGAAGGTCTGTCCCGTCTCTGGCAACTGTCCCTGTGTGTGTGGTGTGAGTCACTCAGTCGCGTCTCTTTGTGACCCCATGGACTGTAGCCCACCAGGCTCCTCCGTCCACATAGTCCTCCGGTTAAGAATACGGGAGTGGGTAGCCATTCCTCCTCCAGGGGTCTTCCCAACCCAGGGATCGAACCTGGGTCTCCAGCATTGCAGGCAGATTCTCTACCATCTGAGCCACGAGGGAAGCACGATTGTCCCTGCCTCCCCATGAAAGAGGAATAAAACTGACTTTTCTAAAGGAAACAGGTGCAGAGGGCATAGTGCCAGACGGTAACTGTGCTGTAAACACGGCCCCAACCGTGGAGGCCGCCGAGCTGAAGGATTGAACTCCAGCTCCGGCCCTTTCCCAGCTGTGTGACAGTGGGTTGGTTACTTAACCTCTCTGAGCCTCAATTCATACAGAAAGGCGTGCTGATACTTGGCCTATTTATCTTTCAGTTATGACTAAGAAGCCTAAACAGAATGTAGAAAGGCTTGGGCCATCGCTGACGCTGCCTATGATGACTATCATTTGTTGAACAGGAAATATGCCCAGCACCACATCAAGCTCTTTACCTGCCGGACTGGGGAATCTCACAACCGCCTTGGAAGATTATTACTATACCCATGTTGTAGATTAGGAAACTGAAGTCGAAAGCCCTGGAGAGCTTTCCCGAAGGCCGAGGAGCTGGGAACCCCTTTGGGCCGGAGACTGAACCCTGATGGGCCCAGTGCTTCTGCTGCTTCCGCAGCCAGGGCCATGAAATGAACGGAGGCAAGTGCTGGCAGGGCTAGGGAGGAAAAGGTGGGCCTTGTGCTAAGATGGCCCATGCCCCACACCAAGACACAAACGCCTCCAGCCTCCCCGGGGTCTTCTGGTTTGGTGTTTACTCTCCTGGAAGACACCCAGAGAGGGGGGACCCTGGACAGACTCCTAACCCACTGCGGTGCCATCAGCCGAGGGCGCATGGCAGCTGTGATGTCAGCCAGGAATGTCGTCTCAGCGCTCTGCTCTTTCTGAGAAAACACATCCAGTTGCTTCCTGGCTACCAGCTACGGCTGCCTGCTCCTTCCCCAGCTTCCCTCTGAAAGGTCAAAACAACCTGCGAGGCCCCTTGCTTGCCTTTCATAATACCAGGATGTTTATTGTTCTAACAGAAGGAAAACAGAAATAAACATAGACTGTGTTCTTACAGCATGTGTGATCAAATCAAAGGGCCTTACAATGGCTACCAGGCCTTCCAGGATCTAACCCAGCTGGCCACGCTGCTCTATCTCCCTTTCTTCTCCAACCTTATCTCTAGGCTTCTACCAAGTAGCGTGCTTCCTGAACCCCAGAGTTAGGTTTCCCACCTCGGGACCTTGGCATGTGCCATCCCCCTCTGTCTCCTTGGGATGTTTGCAGGTCATGTTCAGGAAGAGCTCAAAGGGCACCTCCTCCAAGAAGCCTTCCCTGTCCACCTGGCTAGAGTTGGCCATGCCCTCCAGACTCTCTGCCAGAGAGCACAGAGCACAGTCTGACTCAGGAATGACTTGTTCACGGACCCGGTTATGGGGTCCCAGAGGAATGGGGTTCAGGAGCCCAAGGTGGGGTCAGCCAGCTCTCCTCAGGTTCAAGGAGCTGCCCTGGAAGCTTTTGGTAGTCTCACCTCAGCTTCCAGTCATGGGTGGATGCACAATCATGTCTGATTCTTTGTGACCCCATGGACTGTAGCCCAGCAGGCTCCTCTGTCCATGGGCTTTCCCAGGCAAGAACACTGGAGTGGGTGGCCACGCCCTCCTCCGGGGGGTCTTCTCAACCCAGGGATCAAACTTGCATCTCCTGCATCTCCTGAATTGGCAGGTGGATTCTTCACCACTGAACCATCTGGGAAGCCACGTCAAGGGTACTGACACATTAGCGCCGCGTTTTCCTCAGCCCCTGCCTGCCATGCCTTCCCCCACCCACCCTGGCCCCAGACCCTCCCACCCGCACTTCCCCCACGGCCAGCTGGCAGAGGACAGGGAGGGTCAGGGAAGGGGTGGAGGAGAGAAGACACCCAAGGCGCCTTGGCCAGAGAGTCGCCTCTCATCACTGAACAGATTTTTTAATTTCTGGCAATTAAAAATTAATTTTTTAATTTCTTTAAATTCTGGGGTTTCACTGCTGCCACAGGCTCTTCTCTAATTGCAGGGGGTGGGGGCTACTCTCTCATTGAGGTGAGCAGGCTTCTTGTTGCGGTGACTTCTCTTGTTGTGGAACTCGGGCTCTAGGGCTCACGGGCTTCAGTCGTTGCGGCTCCGAGGCTCGAGAGCACAGGCTCCATAGTTGTGGCTTAGTTGTTCCGTAGCATGTGGAATCTTCCCAGATCAGGGATTGATTCTGCGTCTCCTGCATTGCCAGGCGAACTCCCTACCACTGAGCTACCAGAGAAGCCCTGCCCAGATTTTTATTTCAAATCAGGTCCCAGTGACCGCGGACAGAGAGAGCACCCAAGACACCTTCTTTAGGCTCTCGTGGCTAGCACGATGCTCTGAAGACTCAGTCCCGTGTTCTGTCTTAGGCACTGGCCCTGGCCTTAGACAGTCTGAGCCTTACCGCGGTTACAACCTACGGGACGGCCTCAGGAAACAATGGATTTCCTTTGTTGCAATAGCTTCCATAAGACCCATCGCTTACTGTCACTCTCTGACCACAGCTGTTCAGGAACAGGGGCCGGCACGTCACAGGCTGGGAACTGCTATCCTGGGTAGCGGGGGCATTGTCTATCTGCCCGCCCGAACATCAGAAGGACCAGCAGTGAAGGCAGGTCGCGCATCGCTGGGCAGGGCCGGGAAAGCCGCTCTGGCGCTCTGATTGACCAGCCGACAGGCAACGTCTGGCTCAGTGGCTGGGGCTGCTCGTGAGGTCCAGGTGTGGGCTGGAGTCCTGGGGGTGGGGTGGGTGAGGTCACCTTCCTCCAGCCCCCCAGGGGAGACACGGTCAGAGCAGGGCTTCAGGCTGTCCGCTTGTGGGGGAGAGCAAGCCCCAGACTGCCCCTGAGTTGTGACCAGTTGTCAAACAAAATTCATCTTTCAGGGTAACAGTAATTTAAACATAAGGATTCTTCTCTGCCCTTTGGCCTCCCTTCTCCCTGCATTGTGCACTCTGTATGTGCCTTGTGTACCAACCAGACTCCATCAGCAGGAATACCTTCTCGACCAGCAACGTATCTTAGCATCATCAGGGCAACGCCTTAAAAGACAGCATTTCTTCTTGGTTTTAGGGGGGCCGCATGACCTCACTGCGATTTTTGACTTCTCTATTGAGGTGAGCAGGCTTCTTGTTGCGGTGACTTCTCTTGTTGTGGAACTCGGGCTCTAGGGCTCACGGGCTTCAGTCGTTGCGGCTCCGAGGCTCTAGAGCACAGGCTCCATAGTTGTGGCTTAGTTGTTCCGTAGCATGTGGAATCTTCCCAGATCAGGGATTGATTCTGCGTCTCCTGCATTGCCAGGCGAACTCCCTACCACTGAGCTACCAGAGAAGCCCTGCCCAGATTTTTATTTCAAATCAGGTCCCAGTGACCGCGGACAGAGAGAGCACCCAAGACACCTTCTTTAGGCTCTCGTGGCTAGCACGATGCTCTGAAGACTCAGTCCCGTGTTCTGTCTTAGGCACTGGCCCTGGCCTTAGACAGTCTGAGCCTTACCGCGGTTACAACCTACGGGACGGCCTCAGGAAACAATGGATTTCCTTTGTTGCAATAGCTTCCATAAGACCCATCGCTTACTGTCACTCTCTGACCACAGCTGTTCAGGAACAGGGGCCGGCACGTCACAGGCTGGGAACTGCTATCCTGGGTAGCGGGGGCATTGTCTATCTGCCCGCCCGAACATCAGAAGGACCAGCAGTGAAGGCAGGTCGCGCATCGCTGGGCAGGGCCGGGAAAGCCGCTCTGGCGCTCTGATTGACCAGCCGACAGGCAACGTCTGGCTCAGTGGCTGGGGCTGCTCGTGAGGTCCAGGTGTGGGCTGGAGTCCTGGGGGTGGGGTGGGTGAGGTCACCTTCCTCCAGCCCCCCAGGGGAGACACGGTCAGAGCAGGGCTTCAGGCTGTCCGCTTGTGGGGGAGAGCAAGCCCCAGACTGCCCCTGAGTTGTGACCAGTTGTCAAACAAAATTCATCTTTCAGGGTAACAGTAATTTAAACATAAGGATTCTTCTCTGCCCTTTGGCCTCCCTTCTCCCTGCATTGTGCACTCTGTATGTGCCTTGTGTACCAACCAGACTCCATCAGCAGGAATACCTTCTCGACCAGCAACGTATCTTAGCATCATCAGGGCAACGCCTTAAAAGACAGCATTTCTTCTTGGTTTTAGGGGGGCCGCATGACCCGCCACAATGGCACTTAGATCTGGATTATGCAGCCCACCAATTTGTCACTTAATGCACAACACTGTGTCTTAAAAAGACGTAGTCTTGACTTCTAATGGGTAGAGTAGTCCTCAGACCTTTCTACGATGTTCTTCCTGGGTTATAATCCTGACATTTGGCTCAGAGAAAGTCTTTCAATTCTTTATAAGATTGATTAATTTTTTTGTTGACGCCAGAGAGGCAGGCTGACCTCCCAGCTCTGACTCTAAGCCCAAGGCTCACATGCACCCCAGTCCTCTCTGGGCTCCCCACTGATGCTCCTACTAAATGACACCCTTTTCCCAAGCCACGGGACTGCTGGGTCCACCCAGAGGGAGAAAAAAGCTGCAGGGAAACCATGCATCCCTTCTGCCGATGCCCAAATGGGGTCTTGGGACCTGAGCGCTTTATTCTGAGTATCCCCAAAGGTCAGGCCTTGGACCGCCCAGGGAGTGGGAGCTACACACGGGAACGGCCTCCCTCCATCCACAGAGAAGAACCTCCAGCCGTGGGAGCGGCTGCCCCAGCACACAATGGGCTCCTCGTCCCGAGGCTGGCGGCCCAGGTGTCTGGGGCAGAGAGATAAAGGGCGAACCCCTGTTCTGGCGGGGAGAGATGGCTCAGACTCTTCTGCTCAGAGGTCCACAAATCTCAAGGAGAATTTCCTGAGCCTTAAGATGGCTTTTTAAGGGAACTGGTGAATTTTCAAAGGATCAAGGTTTCGTGGCAGCCCCTTGGGTGAGGGTCATTCCATGAACCCTGTGTCAATAGCCTCAAGTCACAGCTGCAGAGCCTCTGGAGGTCGAGG
Source organism: Tragulus kanchil (assembly GCA_022376925.1). Classification (NCBI taxonomy): domain Eukaryota; kingdom Metazoa; phylum Chordata; class Mammalia; order Artiodactyla; family Tragulidae; genus Tragulus; species Tragulus kanchil. The sequence goes on from JAIOJX010000032.1 coordinate 155,472,850, forward strand.
GACGGAGGTCGAAGATACAGAGCCCCCACTGAACCCTGTGTCAAGTCTCTCAGGCTGTGCTTGTGGGAGAGCAAGCCCCAGACTGCCCCTGAGTTGTGACCAGTTGTCAAACAAAATTCATCTTTCAGCAGGAATTGTGCACTCTGTATGTGCCTTGTGTACCAACCAGACTCCATCAGCAGGAATACCTTCTCGACCAACGTATCTTAGCATCATCAGGGCAACGCCTTAAAAGACAGCATTTCTTCTTGGTTTTAGGGGCCGCATGACCCGCCACAATGGCACTTAGATCTGGATTATGCAGCCCACCAATTTGTCACTTAATGCACAACACTGTGTCTTAAAAAGACGTAGTCTTGACTTCTAATGGGTAGAGTAGTCCTCAGACCTTTCTACGATGTTCTTCCTGGGTTATAATCCTGACATTTGGCTCAGAGAAAGTCTTTCAATTCTTTATAAGATTGATTAATTTTTTTGTTGACGCCAGAGAGGCAGGCTGACCTCCCAGCTCTGACTCTAAGCCCAAGGCTCACATGCACCCCAGTCCTCTCTGGGCTCCCCACTGATGCTCCTACTAAATGACACCCTTTTCCCAAGCCACGGGACTGCTGGGTCCACCCAGAGGGAGAAAAAAGCTGCAGGGAAACCATGCATCCCTTCTGCCGATGCCCAAATGGGGTCTTGGGACCTGAGCGCTTTATTCTGAGTATCCCCAAAGGTCAGGCCTTGGACCGCCCAGGGAGTGGGAGCTACACACGGGAACGGCCTCCCTCCATCCACAGAGAAGAACCTCCAGCCGTGGGAGCGGCTGCCCCAGCACACAATGGGCTCCTCGTCCCGAGGCTGGCGGCCCAGGTGTCTGGGGCAGAGAGATAAAGGGCGAACCCCTGTTCTGGCGGGGAGAGATGGCTCAGACTCTTCTGCTCAGAGGTCCACAAATCTCAAGGAGAATTTCCTGAGCCTTAAGATGGCTTTTTAAGGGAACTGGTGAATTTTCAAAGGATCAAGGTTTCGTGGCAGCCCCTTGGGTGAGGGGTCATTCCATGAACCCTGTGTCAATAGCCTCAAGTCACAGCTGCAGAGCCTCTGGAGGGGTCGAGGGACGGAGGGGTCGAAGATACAGAGCCCCCACACTGCCCTTGCACAGGCCATTTTGGTAACTGTCCAGCCTATGCAAGCATCAGGCTCTGATGTAAACTGCCTCTCACGGTGTCCAGCCTCTCTCCAACTTTCCCCAAAATATCTGAGTGGTTTCTGAAACTACGCGTGTGATATCTGACCCAGCCTCAACTTCCTCCAGAGACGGAGCGGGCCGGTGAGTAAACAGGAGCGTTCCCGGGTCTGCCGTCCAGTGGGTAATTCCAGCGGCCTCCAGGCTGCCTGCGACTCCGCGCCCGGGGGGGCCACGGCACGCGTGTCATCTGCCCACACTCCCTCTCCAAGGCTGCTTGTTCGCTGACACGAGTCTGAGAGCCCCAGTGAGAGCAGGAAGCAGCCCCGAGTCTGGGCACTCAATCTTTACAATAAAACGCAAAATTCCTGAGGTCCGGACTGAACTACAAAAGCCTCTTTGCTTTCCGGGAGAGTGGCTGGGTGAGACCATGGAGCTTTTTAACAAGAGCACACACACCCAAATCGTCTTTGGGGCTCCCCCAGTGGTGGCTCAGATGGTAAAGCATCCGCCTGCTGATGCAGGAGCCTCAGGTCCGATCTCCGGGTCAGGAAGATCCCCTGGAGAAGGGAATGGTGCCCCCACTCCAGTATTCTTGCCTAGGAGAATTCCACGGGCAGAGGAGCCTGGTGGGCTACAGTCCATGGGATCGCAAAAGAGTCGGATACAACTGAACGTGCCCACCCACACTCCATCATGGGCACTGAGCAGCTGGAGCCAGAGGCTGGGCCTGGGGCCACCAGGAGCTGCGTACGTGGCAGGAAGATGCATCTTCAGAGCCCAGGACACAGCACTTGGTGCCCACAGAGCGGGCAAGGACCCAAGAAGGGCCCACGGTTCCCCTCCTCCATTTAGGGATGAAGCCCCCTAGGTGAAGCCGAGCTGGTCCGTCTCCAGGCAGAGGCTGGGTGGGCAGGGCTCCGGCCAGGCGGGGGCACACAGCTGCTGAGAATCTGCAGGGAGCCGGGCCCCCGCTGCCTCCTACTGCATCAACAGGCTAGATCCACCACTGCATGCTGGAACCTCAATAGCCTCAAGTCACAGCTGCAGAGCCTCTGGAGGTCGAGGGACGGAGGGTCGAAGATACAGAGCCCCACACTGCCCTTGCACAGGCCATTTTGGTAACTGTCCAGCCTATGCAAGCATCAGGCTCTGATGTAAACTGCCTCTCACGGTGTCCAGCCTCTCTCCAACTTTCCCCAAAATATCTGAGTGGTTTCTGAAACTACGCGTGTGATATCTGACCCAGCCTCAACTTCCTCCAGAGACGGAGCGGGCCGGTGAGTAAACAGGAGCGTTCCCGGGTCTGCCGTCCAGTGGGTAATTCCAGCGGCCTCCAGGCTGCCTGCGACTCCGCGCCCGGGGGGGCCACGGCACGCGTGTCATCTGCCCACACTCCCTCTCCAAGGCTGCTTGTTCGCTGACACGAGTCTGAGAGCCCCAGTGAGAGCAGGAAGCAGCCCCGAGTCTGGGCACTCAATCTTTACAATAAAACGCAAAATTCCTGAGGTCCGGACTGAACTACAAAAGCCTCTTTGCTTTCCGGGAGAGTGGCTGGGTGAGACCATGGAGCTTTTTAACAAGAGCACACACACCCAAATCGTCTTTGGGGCTCCCCCAGTGGTGGCTCAGATGGTAAAGCATCCGCCTGCTGATGCAGGAGCCTCAGGTCCGATCTCCGGGTCAGGAAGATCCCCTGGAGAAGGGAATGGTGCCCCACTCCAGTATTCTTGCCTAGGAGAATTCCACGGGCAGAGGAGCCTGGTGGGCTACAGTCCATGGGATCGCAAAAGAGTCGGATACAACTGAACGTGCCCACCCACACTCCATCATGGGCACTGAGCAGCTGGAGCCAGAGGCTGGGCCTGGGGCCACCAGGAGCTGCGTACGTGGCAGGAAGATGCATCTTCAGAGCCCAGGACACAGCACTTGGTGCCCACAGAGCGGGCAAGGACCCAAGAAGGGCCCACGGTTCCCCTCCTCCATTTAGGGATGAAGCCCCCTAGGTGAAGCCGAGCTGGTCCGTCTCCAGGCAGAGGCTGGGTGGGCAGGGCTCCGGCCAGGCGGGGGCACACAGCTGCTGAGAATCTGCAGGGAGCCGGGCCCCCGCTGCCTCCTACTGCATCAACAGGCTAGATCCACCACTGCATGCTGGAACCTCACTTCAGGCCAGATGGGCCTCGCCACCAGCGTGGGGCCACCGGGGCCACCGGGGCCTCTCAGAGGCACCCAGTCGCCCTCTCAGTACCCAGCCCGGCCCAGGCCAGGCCTCACTTCTCAGTGACAGTCGTGGGCAAGGGGTCCTCCTTCCCTTCTTCCTCCACCGAGAACATAACGTCCCCGCAGCTGCCCAGCGGCGGCTCCGTCTCCTGCTCCGGGTAGTGGGCGGCATGGTCCACCTCCAGGTCCTCCTCGAGCTCAGGCCCCGCCGGCGCCCCTGGGCCCTGGCCCTCAGGCGCCTCGGCCTTCACGGTCCCCACAATCACAGTGTCAGCCTTCATGATGTAGATGTTCTCTGCAAAGCAAAAGGGTGGGGGCGGTGAGGACGCCAAAGCCCCAGCTGGACGGAAGCCAGGAGGCCCAGGAGGGCCCCTGTCCCAGCGCTGCCCCTCCTGCTGTGTGGCCTCAGGCAGACCGCACCGCCTCTCTGATTTCCAGTGAGCCTGGCCGACGTCAAAGGTGCCCCGAGACTCGGAGGAGAGGAAACAGCTAGGAGCTGCCTGCTGAGGGGCTCAACACCAGCCCACATATAGGAGACGCTCCTGATTTTCTCAACACTTCTGCAAGGATCAGGCAGGAGAGGAGAGGACAGGGTTAGGAGAGAAAGCAAGCCGGGGGCAGAAATCAGAGAACGACGATGACATTGGCACCAAGAGCCGCGGTGAACACTCGCCGAGGTCAGCCCGTGCCGGATGCCGCTCGGACGATTTCCACACGTCAGCTTCCAAGTCTTGGCATCTCCTTCACAAGGCAGATGGCCTATTATTATACGATCCCCATTTACAGATGAAGAACCTGGAGACGTTCCATGACCTGCCCACGGTCACCAAGTAGTCAGGAGAAATCCCCAAAGAAACTCCACCGTGCTCAACTCCCTTTCAGCTCCTGTCCACGTGCCTAAAGCAGAGGCCTGGGGATGGGGAGCAGGGGAGAGGGGTCGCCACCCTGTCGTGGTCTGCCTGTGATGCCCCCGGTTTTGAAAGCTTCATGTCCCAGGAACCTCTTCAGTCCAGGCAGATGCAGACCCATGGTCGCACCCTATGGAAACCTCAACCCTGTTCATAATCACCAACAGCCTGCGTCTGGACAGCTCTGCAGGGGCCGGTGTATCTTGGGGTTTGTTGCTTATTGCTCTGTGCCTGCCCAGCAAACAGGAGGGCAGCTGTGTGAATCTCTTGGATGAATAACCAGCCCTGCCTGTGAATGGCATGATCCCCTGCGGTCCCACTGGCCACCTGCTGCCAGAGCTTTGGAGCCTCAAGGGAGCTAAGTAAGCTGCCCAAGAAGCTGGGCAGTGGGGAGCCTGCCTTTCCCGCAGTCTGGCTAACTGTGAGCACCAGCAGCCGCACTTCTGGTGGCCTTGGGCTCAGGGCAGGGTACCAGCTCCCGGCCGCTCAGCGCTGGAACTCTCTCTGGAGTCTGAGAGGGAACTCGAGAGCTAGGGCGGGGCAGGGACCTTGGGAGCCCTGGCTCTCTGGGGAACCCAGCCACACCCCTCTGATTCAGGAACCACCCCCCACAAGGATTCCTGGGGCCCCTGCACCCTCAGCCCTATTGCATAATCCAGTTCTGCTGTTTTAGTCGTTGATACCTCCAGGAGAGAGAGAACATCCAAACTAGCAGAGAGAACTAGAGGGCAGGTTACACCTGTGAAACGAGCTGTGGGCCGGGAGCCCCCTACCCCAAAAGAGAGAGCACGGCCTCTAGTCACATGCGACCTCCATCACAGCCCGCGGGTCCCGTGCCCTGAGGCCTGACCAGAGGGGCTGGTAAAAGATGGCAGCCAGCGATAGTGAGGGAGGAGAGACCCTGGGAAGTGAGGGAGACACAGAACGAAGCAGGGTGGGCTGGTCCAGGTAGAAGCAGTCAAAGCTGGGGGGCCAGGCTGTCACCCCCTTCCATTCCTCGGGTCCTGATTCCTCGACTCTGTCCCCCACCACAGGGCTGCCCGGTCCCCAACTGGGCTGGGGAGGGTCTTCCAGAAGCTGTTTGGAAACTTCCTGCCCCTCCCAGGGCTCCAACATCCAAGGAAGTCATCTGGGGGGGTGGGGACAGGAGGGACGGGGCTACCCTGTGCCCAGGGGCAGGGGGTGAAGCGCAACCAGAGCGTGGTCCCCCTAGGGCCACACTCCCCTAGAGAGCTGTCTAGAGGAGAGAGGGCGCTCCATCTCCCAAATATTCTAAGAGGACCTCCAAGCTGCTCAGCAGGCAGGCTTACAGACAGGCTGCCCACACTCCAGCCCTGCTGGAAGCCCGGTGCCTCTCTCCACCCACCCCCAAGCCCCCAGAGCCCCAGCCCTGTGGTTCTAGGCACTGGGCTCAGCAAGGACTCAAACAGTCAAATTAGGACTTCTTAGGAAATTTTCAGGCGATGTCTTCAGCGGTATTTCCCAAAATACTTTCTTTTCCAATAAAACTTGCTGAAAGCTGCAATTCCCAAAGTTTCAGTTTGGGGCTCAGCGTTCTGCCATGAGGAGTTTCACCCAGCAACCCCTGCTACAGAAATGTGCAGGACGATCACAAATGCCTCTTTGGAAGGATCTCAGTGATGGTTAACCCTCCAGAGAAGACAGAGATGGAGCCCATGAAGACCCTGCCCTCCGAGAGGCTCACAGCCAGGTGGCGTGGGGGTGGGGGAGGGGAGGCTGCAAACTCAGTCACACCGCTGGGTGCCGAGGATACGAGAGGGAGAGGCCTGGGTTCTGGGGACACACAACAGAGGGATGTCTCCTAGACGGGAGAGTGGAGAGGGCAGGGAAGGCTTCCTGGAGGAGGAGACAAGGTCCTTAAAAAATTTATTCAGAACGTCCCCTGGTGGTTAAGGCTCCTCACTTCCCCTGCAAGGGTCATGGGTTCAATCCCTGGTCAAGGAACTAAGATCTTGCAGGCCATATGGTGCAGTCAAAAAAGAATGAACTAGACTTAAGGAGGTGGAATTGCCCATTTCAGGTGAGGAAGCAGCTCCCCGGGAGAAGCTCAGAAATGAGAGAGGGCTCTATAATTGGGAAACTTCCACTGAGCAGAAGGAGAAGACCTGTGAGGTTGGGAGCCAGGTGAGCTCGGTGGGGAGAAACAGCTCGTGACCAGCCTCCAGTGCTGGACTAAGAAGCCTGGAATTCACCCTGCAGGGAGAAGGAACCCCCGGAGGGCTTCAAGCAGGGCTGTCATGTGAGCAGGTATCCATTTTGGTAGAAGCACACTTAAGATATCAGGGTGGAGAGGAGGGGGAGGCGGGGAGGCAGGGAGGCCCGTGGGAGCGGAAGGTTTGTCTTGGCCTGAGGCCGGCTGCAGTTTGGGGCACCAGGGGAAATCACTTCTTCCTCCTAAACCGCTGTTTCTCCAATTGTACACAGGAGGGACGGACCCAACCTCATTAGGAGTGTGGCCACCGCGTGGTGCCCGCTTGCGTCAGCCACGCAGCAGCTCTCACGCCCCTGACGTCTCCCTCCAGCCGCCTCAGGGCCCCTGTGCTGGTGGCCGGCGGGTGTTTACCTTCCGCCTAATAAGAGCAGGCACCAGGCAGGGGGAGCCCCGAACCCATCCGGACAACTTCAGGAACATCATTTCACAAATTCTCACAATGGCCCCGGGGAAGCCAGAACGTCCAAGGTGGTAGTTTAACCCCTAAATCGTGTCCCAATCTTGCAACCCCATGGCCTGTAGCCTGCCAGGCTCCTCTAGATTACAGACATTTCAACTGGGGTGAAGAGGCGGAGCAAGCCGCAGACACCCCTGAGAACAGCTCAACTCCTTCACAAAAGCATCTCCTACTTACAAGGGCCTGTGGGGGTCTCCCCACCTCTTCCCCACTGGACTTTCCATCCCCAGGGCCTCTGGTTCCTGCTGGGGGTTCAGGGTCCATCTCCCCCTGCCCCCTGAGCACTCCAGGACCCGCCAAACAGGCCGACTCACCGATCCGGTTGTTAGTGTGCTCTGTGGTCCCTCGGGGCTCAGGAAGGTCCGTGGGGGACGGGGGGCTGCTGGCCGGGCTGGCCTCAAGCAGCTGCAGGCTCTCCAAGCAGGTCTCCACGGCCGGGCGGCTCAGTAGCCCCTGCTCCTCCGTGCCTGGATCTGCCACTGACACGCTTCTGGTCTGCTTCTGTGGGCGCGGAGGAAATGGTGCTAACGCAGCCTATCCCACATCGCCCACCCCAGTATCCAAGCTGGGGACCCCTCTCTTCATCTCCATAGAACCCCACGAGTCTCCCTCCCTGCTTTAAAGCCATCATGTGCTACCCTGGGCTTCTCAGCATTGATGGCCTGATGTTCCTACATGTGGGACCCTGGGAAGTCACGTCATTTTTAACTTGTAGTAAGTAATGATAAGGGAGCATCTCATACAATGCTGACCATGTGCATGGCCCGCAACAGACGTTACTCTTTAACATCCTTAAAAACCACTCTGCGTGCACACACGCTAAGTCACTCAGCTGTGTCTGACTCTTTACAACTCTATAGACTATAGCCCACCGGGTTCCTCTGACCGTGGAATTCTCCAGGCAAGAATACCAGGGTGGGGTGCCACGCTCTCCTCCAGGGGGTCTTCCCAACCCAGGGATCGAACCCACGTCTCTTTCATCTCCTGTGTTGGCAGGCAAATTCTTTACCACGAATGCCATCTGGGAAGCCCAGCAACCACTCTACATTTCCTGATCTATAAAATGGGGAGAGTGGTGCTTTTAACAGGTGGTAACATGTGCAAAGCCCCCAGCCCAGCACCTGCACAAAGCGAGTGCTTCCTAAAAGGCAGGTGAAGACGCCCTTGCTAGGAGGCAGCTCGAGGTAACAGCTCAGAGCACCGGCCTTGGAGTCACACATGCCAGCTCTCAAAACCCAGCTGATCTGTTTTCCAACCATGGAGCCCCATTTCCTGCCTGGGCGTCTGTTTCCTGTCCTATACAGCAGGACAACAGGACCCACCTCAGTGCGTTGCTAGGACAACCCAGAAAACCTTGGAGAAAACACCAGTCCGGGGGCCTTGTTCACAGTCAGTGCTCCGTGTTGTGCGTGCGTGCTCAGTCATGCCCAACTCCTGGTGACCCCGTGGACTGTAGCCCACTGGGCGCCTCTGTCCATGGCATTTCTCCGGCAAGAATATTGGAGTGGGTTGCCAATTCCTCCTCCAGGGGATCTTCCTGACCCAGGAGTCGAACCCACCTCTCTTGGGTCTGTGGCATGGCAGGTGAGTTCTTGACCACTCCCCTACCGGGAATGCCAAGGGCTCCATGCATGAGAGCTACACTTTTAAAAGTCTGTACTACTGACTTGACCTCCCAGCTTTGAGGACGCGCCTCACAGAAGGATGAAGCAAAGAGGGGAAAGGAATCCAGCCTTCCCTCAGACCACGCCTGTCACCCAAATGGCCAAAACCAAATCTGCTGTCTGGCAGGCCCTTCTGGAAGTCCCCGGTGGGATGAGCCAGGAGTGGAAGCGACTGTGGGGGCGGGGCTGAGCATCGCCAGCCAGGGCCTGGCTGAGGCCCCACTGTGCAGAGCTCGCTGTGTGGGGCAGACCTAGCCTGCGCTCGCAGGGGAGACCACACCTGGACTGTGGGAAGAAAAGAACCCACCCAACTGCGTTCACAACCAGCAGATGTGCTGGGGGGAAGAGTCAGACAGAAGGGCCCAAAGCTGAGGTCGGGGCAAGGGAGGGGCTACTTACTGCGGGCTTCCTCCCGGGCCCGGGCTCTGCAAGGAGAGAAAAAGCCGTGACTTCACCAAGGGGGGTCTGGCAGCTGCCTGGCCCTGCCCCGCCCCACCTGGAGGCACATGGCCCCTCCCCTGCCCCCAGGGTGGTAACTGGCCCTGGGCCGACCTGGGCTTGGAGAAGAGTGGGCAGGTTTCAGGCCCCAGGCACCGAGGCTCCCTTCTCCGAGGAACCAGTGAACAGGGCGGGCATCTCCCTCGCAGCCACCAAGCCCGTCAGCCCACCAGACCCCTCTCCAGCCACCCAGTCCACACATGCACAAGAGTGGCTCAGGACCCGTGCACACCCCAGCCGGAGCCAAAGAGGCTTCTGCTGGGTCATGAAGCTGGTCTGTGCCAGCTGCCACCCCTTGGTGGCCTCCAAGGGCTGGAGAAGCCAGAACCCCTCTGGAACTCCATGTGAAACTCACCTCTCACCGAAGGGCCCCATGGTGATAGAGAGCGGGTGACAGGTCCCGAGGACCACTGGCCCTTTTACTTCTCGGAGAATGGGGTCCAATCCTCCAGGGGATCTTCCTGACCCAGGAGTCGAACCCACCTCTCTTGGGTCTGTGGCATGGCAGGTGAGTTCTTGACCACTCCCTACCGGGAAAGCCAAGGGCTCCATGCATGAGAGCTACACTTTTAAAAGTCTGTACTACTGACTTGACCTCCCAGCTTTGAGGACGCGCCTCACAGAAGGATGAAGCAAAGAGGGGAAAGGAATCCAGCCTTCCCTCAGACCACGCCTGTCACCCAAATGGCCAAAACCAAATCTGCTGTCTGGCAGGCCCTTCTGGAAGTCCCCGGTGGGATGAGCCAGGAGTGGAAGCGACTGTGGGGGCGGGGCTGAGCATCGCCAGCCAGGGCCTGGCTGAGGCCCCACTGTGCAGAGCTCGCTGTGTGGGGCAGACCTAGCCTGCGCTCGCAGGGGAGACCACACCTGGACTGTGGGAAGAAAAGAACCCACCCAACTGCGTTCACAACCAGCAGATGTGCTGGGGGGAAGAGTCAGACAGAAGGGCCCAAAGCTGAGGTCGGGGCAAGGGAGGGGCTACTTACTGCGGGCTTCCTCCCGGGCCCGGGCTCTGCAAGGAGAGAAAAAGCCGTGACTTCACCAAGGGGGGTCTGGCAGCTGCCTGGCCCTGCCCCGCCCCACCTGGAGGCACATGGCCCCTCCCCTGCCCCCAGGGTGGTAACTGGCCCTGGGCCGACCTGGGCTTGGAGAAGAGTGGGCAGGTTTCAGGCCCCAGGCACCGAGGCTCCCTTCTCCGAGGAACCAGTGAACAGGGCGGGCATCTCCCTCGCAGCCACCAAGCCCGTCAGCCCACCAGACCCCTCTCCAGCCACCCAGTCCACACATGCACAAGAGTGGCTCAGGACCCGTGCACACCCCAGCCGGAGCCAAAGAGGCTTCTGCTGGGTCATGAAGCTGGTCTGTGCCAGCTGCCACCCCTTGGTGGCCTCCAAGGGCTGGAGAAGCCAGAACCCCTCTGGAACTCCATGTGAAACTCACCTCTCACCGAAGGGCCCCATGGTGATAGAGAGCGGGTGACAGGTCCCGAGGACCCTTTCTGAGCCCTGCGTCAGACATGCCTAAAGCCAGATGAGCCCGGCAGGCTCATCAGTCAATCATCAGCCAGCGTCAATCTGGCTTTCTACCCTGTGTGCCTGAAATAACCCATGTGACCAGTCTCACCAGCGATCACGCTTCCTGCAGTCTCACCCTCTGGTGGGCTTGGGACACAAGGATCCTCAAGATACAGCCTCCAGTTCCTCACCCGAAACAGGGTGAGAAATTAAACAGGGCGCCAGGCCATGGCCAGGTATGTGTTGACCACATACACCACAACCGATGGCCAACCAGGAAAGCCAGAGATGGTACCCAGACACCAACGACACCAGGGCACGTCCGGCCCCAGGCACGACTGTCCCCTGGGAGTGCATGGCCTGCCACACACCCAAGGGGACCATCTACATGGTCTTGACTCTTGTTGCCTTTAGGTGTGGACACCTAACCCGAGAACTCGCATACGAAGAGGCCGGCATGCCAGCTAAGCCCCTTCCAGAACACTGCCTGACCTCCGCTGCTCTGGGGACCCAGACCTCCCAAGTCCTATGAGAAATGCCCATTGGAGTCCATCTGACCACAATCACACAACACCACGGGCAACCTGAACCCGCTGTGTGGACACCAGGTCGGTTCAGAGGACGTTCTTCCATGTCCGTTTTAAATGACCGCCGGTAAAGTGTCTAAAGCAGAAATAGATCAGAACGAGGGTCAAAAGAAACACATGTAAAATGACACAAGTATTGATTCCTGAATTAATGAACCAATCTGGCAACTGCTGTTCCCAGCAGAAAGCTCATGGCTCCCCTCCATGAGGCGGCCACTGTCCGTTGCCAGAGCCAGCATTTTGAGACATGCTGTCTGACCTGAAGCACATTCTTTTAAATGACTGCAGAGACCCCAAATCTTCATCCTTTGAGAGTGCTTTTGAGTTCTGCAAACAACCAACTGTCAGTCACTGGGGAGAGAAAGTATATGACAAAGCAACAAGACAAGATAAATAAAAATGGTAAAACACAGTCTTGGAAAGACCATGGTAAAAACATGCCCTGGAACTCCATGTGAAACTCACCTCTCACCGAAGGGCCCCATGGTGATAGAGAGCGGGTGACAGGTCCCGAGGACCCTTTCTGAGCCCTCGTCAGACATGCCTAAAGCCAGATGAGCCCGGCAGGCTCATCAGTCAATCATCAGCCAGCGTCAATCTGGCTTTCTACCCTGTGTGCCTGAAATAACCCATGTGACCAGTCTCACCAGCGATCACGCTTCCTGCAGTCTCACCCTCTGGTGGGCTTGGGACACAAGGATCCTCAAGATACAGCCTCCAGTTCCTCACCCGAAACAGGGTGAGAAATTAAACAGGGCGCCAGGCCATGGCCAGGTATGTGTTGACCACATACACCACAACCGATGGCCAACCAGGAAAGCCAGAGATGGTACCCAGACACCAACGACACCAGGGCACGTCCGGCCCCAGGCACGACTGTCCCCTGGGAGTGCATGGCCTGCCACACACCCAAGGGGACCATCTACATGGTCTTGACTCTTGTTGCCTTTAGGTGTGGACACCTAACCCGAGAACTCGCATACGAAGAGGCCGGCATGCCAGCTAAGCCCCTTCCAGAACACTGCCTGACCTCCGCTGCTCTGGGGACCCAGACCTCCCAAGTCCTATGAGAAATGCCCATTGGAGTCCATCTGACCACAATCACACAACACCACGGGCAACCTGAACCCGCTGTGTGGACACCAGGTCGGTTCAGAGGACGTTCTTCCATGTCCGTTTTAAATGACCGCCGGTAAAGTGTCTAAAGCAGAAATAGATCAGAACGAGGGTCAAAAGAAACACATGTAAAATGACACAAGTATTGATTCCTGAATTAATGAACCAATCTGGCAACTGCTGTTCCCAGCAGAAAGCTCATGGCTCCCCTCCATGAGGCGGCCACTGTCCGTTGCCAGAGCCAGCATTTTGAGACATGCTGTCTGACCTGAAGCACATTCTTTTAAATGACTGCAGAGACCCCAAATCTTCATCCTTTGAGAGTGCTTTTGAGTTCTGCAAACAACCAACTGTCAGTCACTGGGGAGAGAAAGTATATGACAAAGCAACAAGACAAGATAAATAAAAATGGTAAAACACAGTCTTGGAAAGACCATGGGTAAACAGAAATGCAGCTGCTCATGCCCTGGGAACCAGTTCCTTCTTTCTCAAGAGCCATCTGGCAATGAAAACTTTCCACACTTTGACCCAGTAATCCCTCTTCAGGGACACATCCTCAGGAAATAACTCAAAGGAAAGTAACCAGACTGTGCACAGCGATGCAATCTGTAATAACCATTAAACTGAAAACAAGGCAGATATAAACAAGCAAGCCACTGAGCAGCCCTGCGTCGGAGGCCCTTCCAGCCCCACAGCCCCACCGTCCTTCTCCTCTCCCTGTCGTCGTCCCCTCATTTGGAAAAGGGGAGAGAAGGCGCCCCTTTGGAGGGTTTTTTACAAAGATTAAACAACATCTTAGAAGTGAAGGTGCCCAGGAATCAATCATGCTGACAGCATATTCTCTCTCTCTGTCCCTGTCTGTCTCTCTCTCTCTCTCTCTCTCTCTCTCTCATTTTGAGTTCCGCAACCAGATGGCCAACTGGCAAAGCCAGAGCTGGTACCCAGATACCTGTCAACACTAGGGCGAGTCAGCTCCCAGGCGCTGACTGTCCTCTGGCCTTATTGAGATAAATGAACAAAAATCAAGATTTCTCAACCATCTTTTCTTCATTTATAAACTGTCAGAGACTCTGGTCCACATATGAAAGGGAAAGTCGCTCCAACGTGTCTCACTCTTTGCGACCCCATGGGCTCTGACATGCCAGGCTCCTCTCTCCGTTGGATTCTCCCGGCAAGAATACTGGAGTGGATTACAGTTCCCTTCTCCGGGGGAGCCTCCTGACTCAGGGATGGGACCCGGGTTTCTCGCATTGCAGGCGGATTCTTGACCATCTGAGCCACCAGGGAAGCCCCCTGGTCCACGTGTATATACATACAAAACATAACACATCTCAACATAAACAGAGTCCCACAGGAACATTGGCCAATTAACAGAAAGTCCATTTTCCCTTTCCCCAATTTTTTTTTTTGGCCACTTCTTTGGTCTTTCATTCATTTCCATCTTTGTTCTTTTGGCCTGTATGGGCCTCCCATGGGAGAGAATTCTGCAGTATAGGGAAAACAAAGCAACAAGACAAGATAAATAAAAATGGTAAAACACAGTCTTGGAAAGACCATGGGTAAACAGAAATGCAGCTGCTCATGCCCTGGGAACCAGTTCCTTCTTTCTCAAGAGCCATCTGGCAATGAAAACTTTCCACACTTTGACCCAGTAATCCCTCTTCAGGGACACATCCTCAGGAAATAACTCAAAGGAAAGTAACCAGACTGTGCACAGCGATGCAATCTGTAATAACCATTAAACTGAAAACAAGGCAGATATAAACAAGCAAGCCACTGAGCAGCCCTGCGTCGGAGGCCCTTCCAGCCCCACAGCCCCACCGTCCTTCTCCTCTCCCTGTCGTCGTCCCCTCATTTGGAAAAGGGGAGAGAAGGCGCCCCTTTGGAGGGTTTTTTACAAAGATTAAACAACATCTTAGAAGTGAAGGTGCCCAGGAATCAATCATGCTGACAGCATATTCTCTCTCTCTGTCCCTGTCTGTCTCTCTCTCTCTCTCTCTCTCTCTCTCTCATTTTGAGTTCCGCAACCAGATGGCCAACTGGCAAAGCCAGAGCTGGTACCCAGATACCTGTCAACACTAGGGCGAGTCAGCTCCCAGGCGCTGACTGTCCTCTGGCCTTATTGAGATAAATGAACAAAAATCAAGATTTCGTCAACCATCTTTTCTTCATTTATAAACTGTCAGAGACTCTGGTCCACATATGAAAGGGAAAGTCGCTCCAACGTGTCTCACTCTTTGCGACCCCATGGGCTCTGACATGCCAGGCTCCTCTCTCCGTTGGATTCTCCCGGCAAGAATACTGGAGTGGATTACAGTTCCCTTCTCCGGGGGAGCCTCCTGACTCAGGGATGGGACCCGGGTTTCTCGCATTGCAGGCGGATTCTTGACCATCTGAGCCACCAGGGAAGCCCCCTGGTCCACGTGTATATACATACAAAACATAACACATCTCAACATAAACAGAGTCCCACAGGAACATTGGCCAATTAACAGAAAGTCCATTTTCCCTTTCCCCAATTTTTTTTTTTTTTGGCCACTTTTATTGGTCTTTCATTTATTTCCATCTTTGTTCTTTTGGCCTGTATGGGCCTCCCATGGCAGTGGCCTCCCTCGTCGCAGAGCACCGGCTCTGGGCGCATGCGTTCCAGAGCACTGGCTCAGTAGTTGGACACATCGGTCCAGCCGCTCCACGGCACGTGGGATCCTCCCAGGCCAGGGATCGAACCGGCGCCCCTTGCACTGCAAGGTGGTGTCCTTACCCACTGGACCACCAGGGAAGCACCGCCCCCCTGCAGTTGTTTTTAAAATTAGGTTTCCACTGTTAATTTCTCAGTGGAACTAATCCCCTGTGACTAGGGGCTTTGGAATTCTATCAGCCCATATCAACTAAACAAAAAGCTTTTTTATTTTTCAAGTTTTAATTGGAGACCATGTATTCTTGAGAGGTTGGGATGAAAATGACACGTAGCTCATCTGGTCTTTCTCCTCCAAACCCATGAGTCCAATTGAATCAGGAAGAAAACGTTAGACCATTCCAACTGAGGAGCATCCTACAGCTTAACTGACCGGCACGCCTCAAAATGGCCAAGACCATCAACGTCAAGGAAAGCCAGACGCTGTCAGAAACCAGTGGAGCCTAAAGCGTGGAGACTAAATATCCTGTGGAGCCCTGGGCGGGGCCCTGGAGCAGTGAGAGCATGTCTAGAGGATGGGCTCTGGATCACAGCGGGAACCGTGATGATTTTACTGTAACAAACGTGCGGCCGTCATGTGTTTATAATAGAGGAAACTGGGTGTGGGCTATATTTCCACTAGCTTCTCAAATTTTCTGTAAGTCTAAAACTTTTCCTAAAAATGAACTCTGTTTAGATTTTTAAACTTAAAACTTGACAAAGGGAAGGAGGCACAAAAGGAAGGTGGCTAGAAGGCCACCTAACACCTAAGGGGCCCCAGGATGCTCCCAGGGCCTGACACGCCATCACACGGAAAAGAAAATCAGATTCTTGACCATCTGAGCCACCAGGGAAGCCCCCTGGTCCACGTGTATATACATACAAAACATAACACATCTCAACATAAACAGAGTCCCACAGGAACATTGGCCAATTA
The DNA here is from genome assembly GCA_022376925.1 of Tragulus kanchil. NCBI lineage: Eukaryota > Metazoa > Chordata > Mammalia > Artiodactyla > Tragulidae > Tragulus > Tragulus kanchil. The sequence goes on from JAIOJX010000032.1 coordinate 155,488,829, forward strand.
ACAGAAAGTCCATTTTCCCTTTCCCCAATTTTTTTTTTTTTTGGCCACTTTTATTGGTCTTTCATTTATTTCCATCTTTGTTCTTTTGGCCTGTATGGGCCTCCCATGGCAGTGGCCTCCCTCGTCGCAGAGCACCGGCTCTGGGCGCATGCGTTCCAGAGCACTGGCTCAGTAGTTGGACACATCGGTCCAGCCGCTCCACGGCACGTGGGATCCTCCCAGGCCAGGGATCGAACCGGCGCCCCTTGCACTGCAAGGTGGTGTCCTTACCCACTGGACCACCAGGGAAGCACCGCCCCCCTGCAGTTGTTTTTAAAATTAGGTTTCCACTGTTAATTTCTCAGTGGAACTAATCCCCTGTGACTAGGGGCTTTGGAATTCTATCAGCCCATATCAACTAAACAAAAAGCTTTTTTTTATTTTTCAAGTTTTAATTGGAGACCATGTATTCTTGAGAGGTTGGGATGAAAATGACACGTAGCTCATCTGGTCTTTCTCCTCCAAACCCATGAGTCCAATTGAATCAGGAAGAAAACGTTAGACCATTCCAACTGAGGAGCATCCTACAGCTTAACTGACCGGCACGCCTCAAAATGGCCAAGACCATCAACGTCAAGGAAAGCCAGACGCTGTCAGAAACCAGTGGAGCCTAAAGCGTGGAGACTAAATATCCTGTGGAGCCCTGGGCGGGGCCCTGGAGCAGTGAGAGCATGTCTAGAGGATGGGCTCTGGATCACAGCGGGAACCGTGATGATTTTACTGTAACAAACGTGCGGCCGTCATGTGTTTATAATAGAGGAAACTGGGTGTGGGCTATATTTCCACTAGCTTCTCAAATTTTCTGTAAGTCTAAAACTTTTCCTAAAAATGAACTCTGTTTAGATTTTTAAACTTAAAACTTGACAAAGGGAAGGAGGCACAAAAGGAAGGTGGCTAGAAGGCCACCTAACACCTAAGGGGCCCCAGGATGCTCCCAGGGCCTGACACGCCATCACACGGAAAAGAAAATCAGCCTTCAACACTGACTCTCAGAAACAAGCGTAAAAGAACGTAAAGGTGAAAAGGCAGAATCCAGAAGGGGCCAACCTCTGCCGGCAGCTGTGTTTCCACCTGCCTATGCTCTTGGATGAAGACCTAGAACCAATTGTGCCAAGGGAAGATTTCATACATGCCTTTTCCCTGTCTTCATTCATTGGTAGCCTTGTCTGTGGAATGATCACGATCTTCTCATAAAGGTATCCATCAGGGCTTCCCTGGTGGTCCAGTGGGTAAGGACACTGCCTTGCTGTGCAAGGGGTGCCAGTTCGATCCCTGGCCTGGGAAGATCCCACGTGCCGCAGAACGGCTGGACCGATGTGTCCAATGACTGAGCCAGAGCTCTGGAGTGCGTGTGCCCAGAGCCGGTGCTCTGCGACAACAGAGGCCACCGTGATGGGAGGCCCACGCGGGCCAAGAAACAAAAAGATGGATGAAAAATAGATAAACGAAAGACCAATAGTAATGGCCCGCCCACCTCCCTCCCTCCCCAACCTGCCCCCATTCTCCCACAGAAAGAAAAAACTCTGTAAAAGACATATAACAATAACTTCGCTGTACACCTGAATCTAATGCAGCATTGTACATCAACCATACCCCAATAAATAAATTTTTTAAAAGTTCCCAGTTTCCAAAGAATCAAGTTTCAAAAGTTCATTCTTTTAACTGACCGGCACGCCTCAAAATGGCCAAGACCATCAACGTCAAGGAAAGCCAGACGCTGTCAGAAACCAGTGGAGCCTAAAGCGTGGAGACTAAATATCCTGTGGAGCCCTGGGCGGGGCCCTGGAGCAGTGAGAGCATGTCTAGAGGATGGGCTCTGGATCACAGCGGGAACCGTGATGATTTTACTGTAACAAACGTGCGGCCGTCATGTGTTTATAATAGAGGAAACTGGGTGTGGGCTATATTTCCACTAGCTTCTCAAATTTTCTGTAAGTCTAAAACTTTTCCTAAAAATGAACTCTGTTTAGATTTTTAAACTTAAAACTTGACAAAGGGAAGGAGGCACAAAAGGAAGGTGGCTAGAAGGCCACCTAACACCTAAGGGGCCCCAGGATGCTCCCAGGGCCTGACACGCCATCACACGGAAAAGAAAATCAGCCTTCAACACTGACTCTCAGAAACAAGCGTAAAAGAACGTAAAGGTGAAAAGGCAGAATCCAGAAGGGGCCAACCTCTGCCGGCAGCTGTGTTTCCACCTGCCTATGCTCTTGGATGAAGACCTAGAACCAATTGTGCCAAGGGAAGATTTCATACATGCCTTTTCCCTGTCTTCATTCATTGGTAGCCTTGTCTGTGGAATGATCACGATCTTCTCATAAAGGTATCCATCAGGGCTTCCCTGGTGGTCCAGTGGGTAAGGACACTGCCTTGCTGTGCAAGGGGTGCCAGTTCGATCCCTGGCCTGGGAAGATCCCACGTGCCGCAGAACGGCTGGACCGATGTGTCCAATGACTGAGCCAGAGCTCTGGAGTGCGTGTGCCCAGAGCCGGTGCTCTGCGACAACAGAGGCCACCGTGATGGGAGGCCCACGCGGGCCAAGAAACAAAAAGATGGATGAAAAATAGATAAACGAAAGACCAATAGTAATGGCCCGCCCACCTCCCTCCCTCCCCAACCTGCCCCCATTCTCCCACAGAAAGAAAAAACTCTGTAAAAGACATATAACAATAACTTCGCTGTACACCTGAATCTAATGCAGCATTGTACATCAACCATACCCCAATAAATAAATTTTTTAAAAAAGTTCCCAGTTTCCAAAGAATCAAGTTTCAAAAGTTCATTCTTTTAATAAAATTAAATGCAAAAAAAAAAAAAAAAAGTATCCATCACCCCAGAACAGAAGTGCAGGGACAAACGGCATCGGGGCCTCCCTCTATCCCCAGGGAGAAGCGCTTGCTTTCCCAGGGCTGCTCTGAGGGCTGCTGCTCCAGCAGAGCCTGTAGGTTCTGACATTCACGTTATCCAGCCCTTCCAGCCCTGTCGCTCTCTGCTCTCAGTCCCATCCTCTCTGGCCTGGAGTCCTGGCTGCTGAGGGAAGCAGAACAGATCCAAGGAACAAGTTTGGCAACAGACAGCCCTAGATGCAAATCCAGGACAGAACAGGGAATTACAAGCTAAGCTGGGAACATCGTAATGAAGTCTTTCAGGGAACTCCCTGGCGGTCCAGCCCTTGGGACTCGAGCTCTCACTGGGGAGGGCTTGGGTTTGATCTCTGGTCAAGGAACCAAGATCCCACAACCCGCATGAGCCAACCAAAAAAATAAAAGAGAGGGAAAAGGCAATTTTCCTCCAATTAAAAAATAAATTAAAAAAATTAAAAACAAAGATGTTTTCCAAACACAGAAGGGTGGAGACAAAAGAACACAGAAGCCAGCTTGAAGGGGCCCCCACTGGCCTCACCCAGGACAGTCTGAGCATCACATTAAGTAATGAAGGCAACTGAGTAAGAGAGGAATCCACATGTGCAGACAGATGCACACACAGAAACGGAGCAGAGGTTAGTGAGCCACTGTTATCCACAGAGCCTCCAAGTACCTCCCCTGAAAATACTTAGCAATGACCACAGAGGAAAGAGAGCTTCGTGGTGAAGGCTGGCCGACACCGCCTAAGCCAGGACTCACACTGAGCATGCTGGGGAAGGACAGGGGAAACCTGGGAGGGGTGGCGGCGGATGAAAGAAAATAGCCCCCCTCCTCCCTCCCCAACCTGCCCCCATTCTCCCACAGAAAGAAAAAACTCTGTAAAAGACATATAACAATAACTTCGCTGTACACCTGAATCTAATGCAGCATTGTACATCAACCATACCCCAATAAATAAATTTTTTAAAAAAGTTCCCAGTTTCCAAAGAATCAAGTTTCAAAAGTTCATTCTTTTAATAAAATTAAATGCAAAAAAAAAAAAAAAAAGTATCCATCACCCCAGAACAGAAGTGCAGGGACAAACGGCATCGGGGCCTCCCTCTATCCCCAGGGAGAAGCGCTTGCTTTCCCAGGGCTGCTCTGAGGGCTGCTGCTCCAGCAGAGCCTGTAGGTTCTGACATTCACGTTATCCAGCCCTTCCAGCCCTGTCGCTCTCTGCTCTCAGTCCCATCCTCTCTGGCCTGGAGTCCTGGCTGCTGAGGGAAGCAGAACAGATCCAAGGAACAAGTTTGGCAACAGACAGCCCTAGATGCAAATCCAGGACAGAACAGGGAATTACAAGCTAAGCTGGGAACATCGTAATGAAGTCTTTCAGGGAACTCCCTGGCGGTCCAGCCCTTGGGACTCGAGCTCTCACTGGGGAGGGCTTGGGTTTGATCTCTGGTCAAGGAACCAAGATCCCACAACCCGCATGAGCCAACCAAAAAAATAAAAGAGAGGGAAAAGGCAATTTTCCTCCAATTAAAAAATAAATTAAAAAAATTAAAAACAAAGATGTTTTCCAAACACAGAAGGGTGGAGACAAAAGAACACAGAAGCCAGCTTGAAGGGGCCCCCACTGGCCTCACCCAGGACAGTCTGAGCATCACATTAAGTAATGAAGGCAACTGAGTAAGAGAGGAATCCACATGTGCAGACAGATGCACACACAGAAACGGAGCAGAGGTTAGTGAGCCACTGTTATCCACAGAGCCTCCAAGTACCTCCCCTGAAAATACTTAGCAATGACCACAGAGGAAAGAGAGCTTCGTGGTGAAGGCTGGCCGACACCGCCCTAAGCCAGGACTCACACTGAGCATGCTGGGGAAGGACAGGGGGAAACCTGGGGAGGGGGTGGCGGCGGATGCCTCACTCCTGGGATCTTCCCGTCAGAGATACGCCACCTGAATCCAAGCGTGAGGGAGAGTCGGGCACAGTCAGGGTGAGGGGCAGCCGCAGAATTACCCGTGGAATCTGCTGGAATGGCAAGGTCATGACCAGGAGGGTAAAACCCCAGACTGGAGGAGGCGTCAGACATGACGGCCCACCGCAGCATGAGATGCTGTGCTGCACGGGGTCAATGAATGAAGAAACTTGACTGGGGTCTGAGAGTGAACTGGTGGTGATGCCTCAAGGCGAATTCTCTGAGGTTGGTGGCGGTACTACGGGTCGTGTGAAATGCACACTCCGGTGTTCAGGAATGATCAACCACGAAGTCAGTAACTCATTCTCAACCAGTTCAGGAAAAATAAGGTCTTCATTCTTTTTTGGACATTTGACATTGTTTCAAAACAAACAAAACAGTGTTTCCCACTCAAAACTGCCTGAAGTAACAGTCATGACCACAGTGTCTCTTTAAATGAAGGGTTGAAACAATTTCAGCCAGTGCCTCTCAACCAAGAGAGAGGTTTCCCTCCAGGAGACATGTGGCAACACCTGTAGACTTGGCTGGCTGACACAGACGGGAGGTGCCACTAGGATCTGGTGGGCCTAGGGCCCAGGCGACTGCCTGGCATCCTAACACACAAGGCAGCCCCCGTGGTGAAGAAAGATCCCAGGCAGGGGTCCACAGTGCCAAGGGTGACTCTTTATGCAAAAATCTCACCACCAACCACCACAGAATCCTGTCGGTTGTACTGCTCAAAAGAACACAGAAGCCAGCTTGAAGGGGCCCCCACTGGCCTCACCCAGGACAGTCTGAGCATCACATTAAGTAATGAAGGCAACTGAGTAAGAGAGGAATCCACATGTGCAGACAGATGCACACACAGAAACGGAGCAGAGGTTAGTGAGCCACTGTTATCCACAGAGCCTCCAAGTACCTCCCCTGAAAATACTTAGCAATGACCACAGAGGAAAGAGAGCTTCGTGGTGAAGGCTGGCCGACACCGCCCTAAGCCAGGACTCACACTGAGCATGCTGGGGAAGGACAGGGGGAAACCTGGGGAGGGGGTGGCGGCGGATGCCTCACTCCTGGGATCTTCCCGTCAGAGATACGCCACCTGAATCCAAGCGTGAGGGAGAGTCGGGCACAGTCAGGGTGAGGGGCAGCCGCAGAATTACCCGTGGAATCTGCTGGAATGGCAAGGTCATGACCAGGAGGGTAAAACCCCAGACTGGAGGAGGCGTCAGACATGACGGCCCACCGCAGCATGAGATGCTGTGCTGCACGGGGTCAATGAATGAAGAAACTTGACTGGGGTCTGAGAGTGAACTGGTGGTGATGCCTCAAGGCGAATTCTCTGAGGTTGGTGGCGGTACTACGGGTCGTGTGAAATGCACACTCCGGTGTTCAGGAATGATCAACCACGAAGTCAGTAACTCATTCTCAACCAGTTCAGGAAAAATAAGGTCTTCATTCTTTTTTGGACATTTGACATTGTTTCAAAACAAACAAAACAGTGTTTCCCACTCAAAACTGCCTGAAGTAACAGTCATGACCACAGTGTCTCTTTAAATGAAGGGTTGAAACAATTTCAGCCAGTGCCTCTCAACCAAGAGAGAGGTTTCCCTCCAGGAGACATGTGGCAACACCTGTAGACTTGGCTGGCTGACACAGACGGGAGGTGCCACTAGGATCTGGTGGGCCTAGGGCCCAGGCGACTGCCTGGCATCCTAACACACAAGGCAGCCCCCGTGGTGAAGAAAGATCCCAGGCAGGGGTCCACAGTGCCAAGGGTGACTCTTTATGCAAAAATCTCACCACCAACCACCACAGAATCCTGTCGGTTGTACTGCTCATTCACCGAGTGGCCTTAAACAAGCTCTATCCTCTTCCTTTGCCTCAGCTTTGTCGTCTGAGAAATGGGGATACCAGGGCTCTGGGAGGTGTCAGATGAAAACGTGTGTGCTTTGGAGATGCTTGCCCCCCAGGACACACGTCACCAAGTCAAATCCATTCAGAGATGCGGGCGATCCTCTGAGGGGCATCTGCCCAGATCGCTGCTGCGCTGCTAACTGCACCCGAGGCTCCCCGAGGCCTGGAGCTCTGCAACCAGGAGGTCTGGGGCGAGACCATTCCCACGCAGCTCGAGCAATGGATGCCGGTCTGAAAGTTCCGGAGGGCACTATCCACACCCAGCCCAGGGTCACTAGGAAGTGCATGGGGGACACACAAAGGACCGAACAAGCACATAAAGGCTCCTGCCCCCCTCCAGCCCTGACAGCATCCCCCCTGCTCGATCCGTCCACACCCTGCCCCCCACTTCACCTCCCTCCCTGAGAACCAGACCCCCAGGGACCCCCCGGAAGTCAGCGGGTCAGGAATGGCCCCAAACAGGTAGATGTCTCTGAGCCCCAGGCTCGGTTCCTGGTAGGCCTGGCTTCTTAAGAGAAGGTGCTTTCTCTCTCTCTCTGTCTCTGTGTGTGTGTGTGTGTGACAAAAGTGCTATCACGGAGATTTGAAGAAAAAAATAAACTGACAGCAATGGAAACTCTAATACTAGAAAAATGTCAAGAAAGCAAAGGCGGTTTCAATGAGACACCGAGCCTGACAGCTCACGGAAAAAGGCTTGAAACTTTCAAAACACAAAAACCCCCCTCGCGAACGGAGCACAAGTACCTGCTTGTGAAACTCACCAAACCCAAAGCACGCCTCACGGACTGTGCTCAGGGGCCCAAGTCAGAAGCCAGGCTGGGGCAGGGCTTTCTGAGGGGCCTGGGGACCTGGGGGCGAGGAGATGGGAGATGACCACAGAGCTCCAGAGTGGGCCCTGGGTGGTGGACAGCTCTTCGGGGGAGGGAGGAAGAGGGGACAGGACCGAGGCCTCTGCTAATGAGACCTGCTGTCTCCAGGATCAGCAGCCGGGTCTGGCTAGGGCAGCCACAGACGGCGTGGTCCCGGGACTCGTTTCTTCGTTACAGAATGGAGAGCACCACCCATCTCGTGTGGGGTTTCTGGGTCAGTGAGACCCTCGTAGGACCCCGCCTTGAAACCAGAAAGGAAGCTCAGACCGTGTGTGTCCACTCCTTCCCTGTAGTCAGGGCCCGTACACAGTAGGTGCTCAATTAATGGTTGTGGCATGTTGAGGAGGACCTTGCCCTGTCTTGAAAGATGTTGCCCAGGAGAGAGGAGACACTTGGCAAAAGAGGGCTGGGGTCCCCCCGCACCCCCTACCAGTGAGAACTGTAAGAGCCTGCTGCCTGGATGGGTGGGACATGGAAGGCTGCCTGGAAGAGGTGGTCTGGAGGTTGGCCAGGGATCAGAGAGAACAGTTCAGATCAACTGAGAACTCAGGAAGGCCTGGGATTCCTGGTGAGAAAAAAGGCCCAGACACAGGGGAGCCAACAGCCAACAGCAGCCACTACGCGCCATGCTCGGGCCGCACACAGGCGCACCCCACAGCACTCATCAGGCCGCACCACGATGGGTCTACACGGCCACCCTCCGAATTAGGTCCCACCTCCCAGGTGGCACCATTGGTAAGGAACCCGACTGCTCACGCAGGAAACATAAGAGATGGGGGTCTGATCTGGGGTGGGGAAGGTCCGCTGGAGGAGGGCATGGCGACCACAGTTGTGCTCCTGCCTGGAGAATCCCTTGGAGAGAGGGGCCTGACGGGCCACAGTCCATGGGGTCACAAAGGGTCAGACACAACGGAGCGACCTAGTAATGGCCATCGTCCCCATTTTACAGGTGAGGAAACTGAGACGCCGAGGAATGAGTCATTCACTCGAGGTCATGTTGCTCGTAAATAGCAGAATCAGCCTTCTAGCCCTGCCACCCTGTCCTGTCCCCACGACCCCTACCCCTGGGCTGCCAGTCGGGGAGGGGGGGGAGGCTCAAAGAGAGCAGCCGGGCTAGGGCAGCCACAGACCAGGGCCCGGGTGGTACAGCTCGGGAGGGAGGAAGAGGACAGGACCGAGGCCTCTGCTAATGAGACCTGCTGTCTCCAGGATCAGCAGCCGGGTCTGGCTAGGGCAGCCACAGCGGCGTGGTCCCGGGACTCGTTTCTTCGTTACAGAATGGAGAGCACCACCCATCTCGTGTGGGGTTTCTGGGTCAGTGAGACCCTCGTAGGACCCCGCCTTGAAACCAGAAAGGAAGCTCAGACCGTGTGTGTCCACTCCTTCCCTGTAGTCAGGGCCCGTACACAGTAGGTGCTCAATTAATGGTTGTGGCATGTTGAGGAGGACCTTGCCCTGTCTTGAAAGATGTTGCCCAGGAGAGAGGAGACACTTGGCAAAAGAGGGCTGGGGTCCCCCCGCACCCCCTACCAGTGAGAACTGTAAGAGCCTGCTGCCTGGATGGGTGGGACATGGAAGGCTGCCTGGAAGAGGTGGTCTGGAGGTTGGCCAGGGATCAGAGAGAACAGTTCAGATCAACTGAGAACTCAGGAAGGCCTGGGATTCCTGGTGAGAAAAAAGGCCCAGACACAGGGGAGCCAACAGCCAACAGCAGCCACTACGCGCCATGCTCGGGCCGCACACAGGCGCACCCCACAGCACTCATCAGGCCGCACCACGATGGGTCTACACGGCCACCCTCCGAATTAGGTCCCACCTCCCAGGTGGCACCATTGGTAAGGAACCCGACTGCTCACGCAGGAAACATAAGAGATGGGGGTCTGATCTGGGGTGGGGAAGGTCCGCTGGAGGAGGGCATGGCGACCCACAGTTGTGCTCCTGCCTGGAGAATCCCTTGGAGAGAGGGGCCTGACGGGCCACAGTCCATGGGGTCACAAAGGGTCAGACACAACGGAGCGACCTAGTAATGGCCATCGTCCCCATTTTACAGGTGAGGAAACTGAGACGCCGAGGAATGAGTCATTCACTCGAGGTCATGTTGCTCGTAAATAGCAGAATCAGCCTTCTAGCCCTGCCACCCTGTCCTGTCCCCACCGACCCCTACCCCCTGGGCTGCCAGTCGGAGGGACGCGGTGGAGGAAGAAGGGAGAATGGGGAGAGGGAAATAACAGGGAGCCTGGGAAGGACAGAAAGGTAGGGGAGGCCTCCCCTGAGGGCACCGCAGAGGCGAGAATGAACGACAAGGTGATCTTGGAGACTTCGCGCCCACCCACCACGCAATGCTGAATGGAGCGTGTCAGATGGTCTCCATCCACGTTATATTCCCGTCACAGATGAGGCGACACAGGAAGGAGGAGCAGCCTGGGGGAACCCACACAGAGGGAGCCCCAAGGGAGCTCCAGCCCACGGTCCCGAGCTGCGGTACGGCTGCGTGCAGCCGGTGGACCTCCGGACACTCACCCGTGGGCTCCACCGCGGGCCGGAAGGTCTGGACTGGGTGGCACAGGTGCAGCTCTGAAACGACAGCAGGAGGAGGGCTGGGGCCGGCCTCAGAGAGTCTCGCAGGCAGGACGCGGAGGGACCAGGCCAGGCCAGCCGGGGGCCCCCTGCCCTCCCAGGGCCCCCAGGCCACGCGCACTCACTCTGCCCCATCCACTTCCGGCACGCCCTCTGGTGGCACAGGACGAAGGAGCCGAAGCTGATGACCACCACCAGCGTCACCATCACCCAGAAGAGCACCGGTCCTGGAACACAGAGGCGCCCCGCACTCTCACCCTGGTCCTGGGTGGGCCCCGAAGCCTATGTCCTGGCGGGAGCCAGGGGCCCTACAGCCACCATACAAGACAGCTCTCACCCCAGACTGCTTCCTCCTTCTGGACACAGACTCCACTGCGGCTGACAGGACCGGTCCTTGCCCAGGCCAGAACAGAAAGCCAGATCCTAACGACAGCTCTCTGGTCCAGCCCTCACCTGCCTGCCCTTCCTCATAGAATCCCTTGGAGAGAGGGGCCTGACGGGCCACAGTCCATGGGGTCACAAAGGGTCAGACACAACGGAGCGACCTAGTAATGGCCATCGTCCCCATTTTACAGGTGAGGAAACTGAGACGCCGAGGAATGAGTCATTCACTCGAGGTCATGTTGCTCGTAAATAGCAGAATCAGCCTTCTAGCCCTGCCACCCTGTCCTGTCCCCACCGACCCCTACCCCCTGGGCTGCCAGTCGGAGGGACGCGGTGGAGGAAGAAGGGAGAATGGGGAGAGGGAAATAACAGGGAGCCTGGGAAGGACAGAAAGGTAGGGGAGGCCTCCCCTGAGGGCACCGCAGAGGCGAGAATGAACGACAAGGTGATCTTGGAGACTTCGCGCCCACCCACCACGCAATGCTGAATGGAGCGTGTCAGATGGTCTCCATCCACGTTATATTCCCGTCACAGATGAGGCGACACAGGAAGGAGGAGCAGCCTGGGGGAACCCACACAGAGGGAGCCCCAAGGGAGCTCCAGCCCACGGTCCCGAGCTGCGGTACGGCTGCGTGCAGCCGGTGGACCTCCGGACACTCACCCGTGGGCTCCACCGCGGGCCGGAAGGTCTGGACTGGGTGGCACAGGTGCAGCTCTGAAACGACAGCAGGAGGAGGGCTGGGGCCGGCCTCAGAGAGTCTCGCAGGCAGGACGCGGAGGGACCAGGCCAGGCCAGCCGGGGGCCCCCTGCCCTCCCAGGGCCCCCAGGCCACGCGCACTCACTCTGCCCCATCCACTTCCGGCACGCCCTCTGGTGGCACAGGACGAAGGAGCCGAAGCTGATGACCACCACCAGCGTCACCATCACCCAGAAGAGCACCGGTCCTGGAACACAGAGGCGCCCCGCACTCTCACCCTGGTCCTGGGTGGGCCCCGAAGCCTATGTCCTGGCGGGAGCCAGGGGCCCTACAGCCACCATACAAGACAGCTCTCACCCCAGACTGCTTCCTCCTTCTGGACACAGACTCCACTGCGGCTGACAGGACCGGTCCTTGCCCAGGCCAGAACAGAAAGCCAGATCCTAACGACAGCTCTCTGGTCCAGCCCTCACCTGCCTGCCCTTCCTCATCTGGCTCTGGAAAGCCCACGGTGTGGGTGGGCAGAGGTGAGGGGTAGTAGAAGGTTGAAGGAGGCACAAACCATTTCTAGAGAGGGGAAATGGAGAGGTCAAGGAGTCAGAATGAAGAGGGAGTTGAGGCCCAAAAGGCTGACATCTGGGGACCCTGGAGGCGGGCACATGTGATGGACAGCCAGGGCAGCGGGCGGGCAGAGCTGCCCGGGGGCTGAAGTTGGGAGTCTGGCTCGACTCCCAGCCCCTCTAGACTGGAAGCTCCCAAGGGCAGGCACAGCACCTACTCCGCACAACAAGCACGTCAGCAAGTGTTCCTCGAGTGGGAAGCCAACAGCCCTGTCCATGGGCACCACTACCATCTCCATTTACAAACAAGGGAGACTGAAATTCAGGAAGGTTAACAGTCCCGAAGTCACCCTGAGGGTAGGAATCAGGCCAGCGCTGTTAATCACTATCTGGATATATTTCGTTACTTCTTAGTACTTAACCTGCCTCTTTTTTTCTCTTTGTCACTTTCAAGACATCAACATATAGTTATTATTTTTTAAGTCCATTTTTAGATGCTGAACAGGTAGCATGTGCCGGATAGCTTCCCTGGTGTCTTAGCAGTAAAGAATCCATCTGCCGATGCAGAAGATGCTAATTATAGTCCTAGGTCGGGAAGATCCCCCGGAGAAGGAAATGCCAAGCCACTCCCATATTCTTGCCTGGAGAAGCCCGTGGAAGGAGGAGCCTGGAGGGCTACAACCTCTGGGATCGCAGAATCGAACATGACTTAGCAACTGAACAATAGCAACATTTTACAAGAGAAGTGCTTTTCAGACATTCCTGTACATACGAATCTCCTGGAGACCATGTTAAAATGCAAGTTCTGATTCAGTCAGCAGGGGTAGGGGTGGTAATTTGCTTTTCTAACAAGTTGCTAAGACTGCCAAATCCAGGACGGCTCTGAGGGCTCCTGGCTTGAGATCTACTGCCACCTAGTGTCCGACACTAGAACTGTAAGTCCTAAAACGCATGCCGGGAGCCGGTAATGCCCCGGCATACTTCTCTCAGCTTACTGCCCTTATCGGTATGTGCTCTTTCGTTACCGGTGAGAAAACGGAAGCTCAAAGGAAATAAGAAACTAGCCTAGGTCATAAGTGGGTGGGGGTGGTTTAGTCACTCAGTTATATCCAATTCTTGCCACCCCGTGGACTGTAGCCCACCAGGGTCTTCTACCTGTGGACTTTAGCAGGCAAGAATACTGGAGTAGAGATGGCCATTTCCTTTCCAGGGGATCTTCCCGAACCAAGGACTGAAACCGCATCTCCTGCATACAGACAGATTCTTTACCACGAAGCCACCAGGGATGCCCAGTCAAGATCATGAGCTCAGTGGCCAAGTATTTCCTGAGCAGTGATTACAGTCGGTGGAGATGAAGCTGCAAATAAAATTCCTGCTCAGAAGAACCAAGAACTAATTTCTAGCAAGGGACAGAGCCACAGCCCCAGATCTAGAAGCTGGAGACCGGGGTCAGCTTTGTTCCCGCCCTTCTCAAGCCCACATCCCATGAGGGTAGGAATCAGCCTATCATTGGATATATTTTACTTCTTAGTACTTAACCTGCCTCTTTTTCTCTTTGTCATTTTTAAAAAAAGTTTTTTGCCATTTTAGATGCTGAACAGGTAGCATGTGCCGGATAGCTTCCCTGGTGTCTTAGCAGTAAAGAATCCATCTGCCGATGCAGAAGATGCTAATTATAGTCCTAGGTCGGGAAGATCCCCCGGAGAAGGAAATGCCAAGCCACTCCCATATTCTTGCCTGGAGAAGCCCGTGGAAGGAGGAGCCTGGAGGGCTACAACCTCTGGGATCGCAGAATCGAACATGACTTAGCAACTGAACAATAGCAACATTTTACAAGAGAAGTGCTTTTCAGACATTCCTGTACATACGAATCTCCTGGAGACCATGTTAAAATGCAAGTTCTGATTCAGTCAGCAGGGGTAGGGGTGGTAATTTGCTTTTCTAACAAGTTGCTAAGACTGCCAAATCCAGGACGGCTCTGAGGGCTCCTGGCTTGAGATCTACTGCCACCTAGTGTCCGACACTAGAACTGTAAGTCCTAAAACGCATGCCGGGAGCCGGTAATGCCCCGGCATACTTCTCTCAGCTTACTGCCCTTATCGGTATGTGCTCTTTCGTTACCGGTGAGAAAACGGAAGCTCAAAGGAAATAAGAAACTAGCCTAGGTCATAAGTGGGTGGGGGTGGTTTAGTCACTCAGTTATATCCAATTCTTGCCACCCCGTGGACTGTAGCCCACCAGGGTCTTCTACCTGTGGACTTTAGCAGGCAAGAATACTGGAGTAGAGATGGCCATTTCCTTTCCAGGGGATCTTCCCGAACCAAGGACTGAAACCGCATCTCCTGCATACAGACAGATTCTTTACCACGAAGCCACCAGGGATGCCCAGTCAAGATCATGAGCTCAGTGGCCAAGTATTTCCTGAGCAGTGATTACAGTCGGTGGAGATGAAGCTGCAAATAAAATTCCTGCTCAGAAGAACCAAGAACTAATTTCTAGCAAGGGACAGAGCCACAGCCCCAGATCTAGAAGCTGGAGACCGGGGGTCAGCTTTGTTCCCCGCCCTTCTCAAGCCCACACCCCCACCAAGTGAAGCTGTTGCCCAGTAAGAAGGCTGCTTCCCAGGGAGAGAGACCCTGCTCTATGGGGGTGATCATTACCTGAAACCAGGGCCGGCTTCCCCGTGGAGGAGAAGGAGATGGGAGCACTGGTTGGGTCTGGGGTGTCCTCCCAGGCGTGGGTGACGCCCTCTCCAGGCTCCTTACCGGTCAGGGAGTCAGCCAGGGAGATCACGGAAGGGACGGGGCTGCAGCGAGAGAGTCCAGAGGTGAGACGGACGGTCGAGATGGAAAGACAGGCCTGAGACCCCAGTTCCCAGGCCAAGAGTCTCCACCGGGCACTGGAGGGCGGGGCCTGGGTTTCTAGGCCTTCCGGCCGTGCATGGAGCCAGCAGAGACTCACATTCTCCGAAGAGACTTGTGGGCTTGGCCTAGAGATGCCGTCCAAGCCCCATGTGTACCGCAGCCAGCGGTGCCCCCTGCTCCAGTCAGCACCAGTGGAGAGAGGGGGCCAAGGAGTCACCTGACGAGTGCCCTGCTGTCCTCTGGGCTGGTGCTGCAGTCAGGAGGGCTCCCCGGGGGAGGTGGCTCATAGCTGGTGTCCCTCTCAGCCGTACCTGCAGGGAGTGGGTTCGAATCGGTGCCAAGGGGAAAGTGGCGAGAGGGATAAGCTGGGAGCTGGGGTTAACAGATACGCACTATTCTATGTAAAAGAGATAAGTACAGGGGCTTGCTGTATACCAAGGAACAATATTCACTATCTTGTAAATCAACTGTTCTTCAAATTTTTTAGTTAAAAAAAAAGACAGTGCCAAGGAGCCTGACCCATCAGAACTGCTGACTTCCGGGGAGGCAGCACCGTGGGGCCGGAAGGAGACGGTAGCCGGGCGGACCCAAGTCCGTGTCCTAGCTGCTCCTCGCTTCCTCCCTTCTTCCCTCCCTCCACGAGACAACTCTTTATTGATCACCTACTACGTGCTGGGAGCTGGGACAGAGCAACACAGACAAGATTCATACCCTTGGGGGCCCACCGGCTGGTGGGGCTCACAGACTCGGGGTCATATGAAGGTCCCCAGATCTAGAAGCTGGAGACCGGGGTCAGCTTTGTTCCCGCCTTCTCAAGCCCACACCCCACCAAGTGAAGCTGTTGCCCAGTAAGAAGGCTGCTTCCCAGGGAGAGAGACCCTGCTCTATGGGGGTGATCATTACCTGAAACCAGGGCCGGCTTCCCCGTGGAGGAGAAGGAGATGGGAGCACTGGTTGGGTCTGGGGTGTCCTCCCAGGCGTGGGTGACGCCCTCTCCAGGCTCCTTACCGGTCAGGGAGTCAGCCAGGGAGATCACGGAAGGGACGGGGCTGCAGCGAGAGAGTCCAGAGGTGAGACGGACGGTCGAGATGGAAAGACAGGCCTGAGACCCCAGTTCCCAGGCCAAGAGTCTCCACCGGGCACTGGAGGGCGGGGCCTGGGTTTCTAGGCCTTCCGGCCGTGCATGGAGCCAGCAGAGACTCACATTCTCCGAAGAGACTTGTGGGCTTGGCCTAGAGATGCCGTCCAAGCCCCATGTGTACCCGCAGCCAGCGGTGCCCCCTGCTCCAGTCAGCACCAGTGGAGAGAGGGGGCCAAGGAGTCACCTGACGAGTGCCCTGCTGTCCTCTGGGCTGGTGCTGCAGTCAGGAGGGCTCCCCGGGGGAGGTGGCTCATAGCTGGTGTCCCTCTCAGCCGTACCTGCAGGGAGTGGGTTCGAATCGGTGCCAAGGGGAAAGTGGCGAGAGGGATAAGCTGGGAGCTGGGGTTAACAGATACGCACTATTCTATGTAAAAGAGATAAGTACAGGGGCTTGCTGTATACCAAGGAACAATATTCACTATCTTGTAAATCAACTGTTCTTCAAATTTTTTAGTTAAAAAAAAAGACAGTGCCAAGGAGCCTGACCCATCAGAACTGCTGACTTCCGGGGAGGCAGCACCGTGGGGCCGGAAGGAGACGGTAGCCGGGCGGACCCAAGTCCGTGTCCTAGCCGTCTCCTCGCTTCCTCCCTTCTTCCCTCCCTCCACGAGACAACTCTTTATTGATCACCTACTACGTGCTGGGAGCTGGGACAGAGCAACACAGACAAGATTCATACCCTTGGGGGCCCACCGGCTGGTGGGGCTCACAGACTCGGGGTCATATGAAGGTAGGTGGGGTGCCTGTAATGTTGAACTTAACCTCACCTCCCTAGGGAGGCTGCCCTGAGGAGGGAGGGCTTGAATGTGAAGGGGGGCGGGGGTGTCTAAGCAGAGGAAACAAGCCGTGGGGAAGCCCAGAGATGCGAGGGTGGAGCTGGGTCATAGCCACATTCTTCACAGTCATCGACCAAGCGGAAACAACCCACTGCCCACCCGCTGGTAAACAGATAAACAAAATGTGGTATCTCTGAATGCTGGACTACAGTTTGGCAAGAAAGGGAATGATGTACTAATACAGCTGGGGGCTTCCCTGGTGGCTCAGTCGATAAAGAATCCACCTGTAATGCCAGAGACCCGGGTTCCATCCCTGGGTCAGGAAGATCCCCTGGAGAAGGGAATGGCGACCCACTCCAGAATTCTTGTCTGAAGAATCCCACGAATGGAGAAACTTGGTGGTCTACAGTCCATGGGGTCGCAAACAGTTGGATATCGCTGAGTGGCTAAGCACCCTAATTTAGCTACAACATGGATGAGTCTCAAACGTTCCGTGAAAGAAGCCAGACACAGCAGAATACATACGGTGGAAATGTCCCCCAAAACGTTACTCTAGAGGAAGAGAAAGTAACTTCCAGGCAGTGCTGGAGCGTGTTACCATTTCCTTCTTCAAGGGATCTTCCCAGCCCAGGGATCAAATGCGCATCTCTTGCACCTCCTGCATTGGCAGCCAGATTCTTCACCATGAGCACCACCTGGGCCGCTGTGAGCTGGCTGAGCACCCGAGCCTGCACATCTGTTACGTCTAGATATGGGTAATCTTCATTCCTCCTGCTTTGCTCTTCGCAGGACATTTCAAGCGAAGTCTCATTGTTAGGTTGCCAAGGGAGTGTCTACTCTGGAAGGAGGAGCCGGGCAGGACTCCACCAGATGTCCCCACCCACAGCCCTGAGAACAGACTCTCCAGCGAGAGCAAGAAGCAGCAGAAGCAGTCAAGAGGTCTCCTTTCTCCTGCGGCGATGTCGGGGGCGGGGGCGGCGGCGATGTCGCGCCCTCTACTGTCAAAGCTTAGAATCGCACTCACAGGGATACATTAACGCTCGAAGAGGCTAATCTCTCATTGCTCAGCAGGTGAATCGAAACCTGAGAGGCAACAGATTAGTAACAAGTACACTTTCTAAAAGTCATGTCATGTCTTCTACTCTCTTCCTATTCCATCTTCATTGCCTTCTGTTCTCACTCTGTGGTTGTACCTTCTTGAACTTTTCTGTGGACACTAATTATTTTCTCTTCCATGCCTGGGTTTTTTTCTGTTTGTGTATCTTGTTTTTTTCCTTCATACTGCTGTTTTTCCTTAGACATCTGAAGATCTGTACCACTCATTCATATTTATTTAAAAAGAATAGTGCTGAATATTCCATCGGCTGGTGGGGTTTCTTCTACTGTCTTGTTAGTATGTGCTTTTCCCAGTGGGTCTCTTTCCTCAGCAGGAGGCCTGTCTGAGGACTCTGGGATCCCCGGTGGGGAGGGTGAGCTGGCAGGCTTCAGCTCAGGGTGACTGAGCAGAAATAGCCTAGCCAACAGGGTGTGCCCCCAAAGACGCAGTAGCGAGGCTAGACTGCCCCAGAGTAGCTAACATCTAATTTTCCCTCGCTAGTCCTCCGGTGTCGTTAGCCAAAGCGTTGATCATTTTCACCAGGATTTAAAGTCTCAGGCACCAGCCTCAGGCTGGCCAGAGCCCTCGGTGTATCACGGTTGCATATTTTGTCATTGTTGTTACATTTGTTCGTTTGTTTTATTTTTTAGATTGCCCTTGGGTTGGTTTTGCGTTGCTACGCCTTTTTTACTTTTATTTTCAAAGGGAAGTTACAGTTCACTGCACTTTCTAATTCTCCACTTCACCCCCATCCTTCATTTTACTTGCCTGGTCTGAGCCCAGAGCCTCTCTGGGAGCCCGGGGGTCTGATGAACGAGCTTCCCCGGCTTTTCTGCCAGCCTCGTGGAGTGAATTCTGGGATGAGTTTTCCTCTACTTGGTTCCATCTGTTACCACCCTTCCTTTCCTCTATTTTCCACCTTCTAAAAATTTGTTGAACTCTATCATCTACTGATAAACTCTTTGTTTGGGTGGTTGTTTTGTTTTTTTTTTTTAAGAATTTTTGTGCCTTTTAAAAAAAGTTTTGGCCTCTTTTTATTGAATTTTTATTTATTTATTTTTCATCCATCTTTACTCTTCAGCCTGTGTGGGTCTCCCATTGCAGTGGCCTCTCTCCTTTCAGAGCACCGGCTCTGGGCACACGGACTCCAGAGCGCTGGCTCATAATTGGACACACCGGTCCAGCCGCTCCAAGGTATGTGGGATCTTCCCAGGCCAGGGACCAAACCGGTGCCCCTGGCACTGCAAGGCGGACTCTTTACCCACTGGACCACCAGGGAAGCCCTTTTACTTGTTTATTGTCTCTTGTCGGAGGTCTCTACTTTTTCTCACTCTGGCAAATGTCCACCAAGTGAAATTGAACGCTTCCTCATAAACTGTATATTGATCTGTCTGAGTCAATAAAACAAGTCAAGACTTTACCAGCCCAACAATCTCAGGGAGAAGAATAAAAAAAATTTTGTTCATAATTACAAAAATTTAAAACAATCATCAGAACCTCTTACCCAAATGCCAAGTTTGAATTTTTTTTCTTACCACTTCCTGGATCTGACTACCGAATGAGAAACCACAGCCTACACCTGACCTAGTGACAGCCGGGCTGAAGGTCATTTGTTAGGTTGGGGGAGGGGGGAGGCACAGCTCTAAGGACACAGAGGTCAGCCCTGCGGGGGGTGTGGACCACTTACCCTGGAGCTTGGTGGCCATCCCTGGTGGGCAGACGGGGCGGGTGACACAGTGGGCGCAGGATTGGGTGACCGGCGTGGCACAGACCATGCCCGCTCGACACTCACAGACACGGGAGGAGTTCCACGTGCACGGCGTCTTCTCCACGAGGCCATCTGGGGGACAGAGAGGCGTGCTGAGGAGGAATTGGAATGGAGGGGCGGGGGTCCGGAGAGCCCCAGGGGAGCAGAGACGTATTTGCCCAGGAGCGCGTGTTCATTTGACCCTTCTGCGGAGCGGATCTTTTGGCACACAAAACAGTTATGCTGAATGTAAGAAGGTAGACAGAAGAGGTGTATGTAGGGACTTCCCTGGCCGTCCAATGGTTAGGACCCCGAGCTGCCACGGCGGGCAGGCACAGGTTTGATTCCTGGTCGAGGAACTAAGGTCCTGCGTGCTGTTCAGGGTGGCCAAAAAACAAAAAAGAAGTCTATGCACCATAATTCTGTTTATGGGAAAAGCCAGAAAATGCAAACTCTTCCGCAGTGACAGAAAGCATACGAGATGCCTGGGGATATGGGGCGGGGAATGGTGGAGGGATGGTAGGGCGGGTGAGGGCCTCTGGGGAGGCTGGCGGACAGGCTTATCATCGCGATCGTGGTGAGGCTTCACGGCCACACACGCATGTCCAAACTCACCGAACTACCCAGTTTAAACATGAGCCTTTTCTTGTACACCAGCTATGTCTCCATAAAGTTATTAGACGAAAAAAATCCCCCTCCCAAATTTCAAATAAAGAAAATAATTCAGAGATTAGGGACAAATGGGCATGAACCAAGACTGGCCATGGCCTGATAATTCCTTAAAACTGCGTGATTGTTCATAGCCCTGCCTGAGTCTCTCCATTTCTAAAGATGTTTGACATTTTTAAGGATGAAAAGGGTTTTTTTTTTTTTTTCCAAAATAAAGAAGATTGTTAGCAGTTTTATAACATAAAACATGTAATAATGTATTTAAGCATGTTTGGGGATATTCTGCAGGCTCTATTAATGGGTGACAATAGAATTACTGCATCAGTGGTTTAGACAAGTGCAGTTTTCTCAATAAGGACACTTCTCAATCAACAGGATGCTCAGAGGCTTGGAAGCCCAGCGTGATAAAGACGGGGGCTGTATAGTCTCTTCCTGAAACCTCTCATTATTATATTGTATGAACATAACCGAGTGTGTGCGAGGCAGAGTTTTCAGCTCTCTATTCAGATTAACTCAGTTTCACCTATTTCACTCCCAGAACAGCTCTCTGAGAAAGGTCTGTTATAATGCCCATTTTACAGATGAGGAAACTGAAGTCCAGAGACATTAAGAAACTTGCTTGAATTTGTAAGCTCCTGAGCCATAGACTCAAGACTTGACCCCAGGCTTTTGGGCTCCACGGCCTCCCCAGGCTTCGGTTAGGCAGGTCGAGGAGTTCCCAGGCCCACAGCCGTCTCTTCTTTCCCCATCTGAGCAGCTGTGCCTGGTTGTATTTTTCCAGGAATGGCCGCCCACGAGCTCTGAGTCTGTCTGCTCTTCCAGAGCTTGGCCACTTACCCATCAAGACCCTCGACTTCTTTTATTCCTTCCATGATGCAAGGGGGAGCCTGTGATTGCCTCCCGGTCAGAATGTAGCGGAGGTTACATAGCGCAACTTCTGAAAATGCATTAGTCGCTCAGTTGTGTCCGACTTTTTGTGGCCCCATGGACTCTAGCCCGCCAGGCTCCCCTGTTCATGCAATTCTCCAGGCAAGAATCCTGGAGTGGGTTGCCGTTCCCTTCTCCAGGGGATCTTCCTGACCCAGGGATGGAACCTGGGTCTCCTGCATTGCAGGCAGATTCTTTACCATCTGAGTAACTTCCAAAACTGGGTCATAAAAATGGGTATGGTTTCTGCCCTTCCCCCACTCTCCACCCTCATTCTTCTCTGGGTCCACTCAGTTTTGAGCAAATTTGCTCTGTGGCGTTAGTAACTGGAACAGTGACCCCCAATAGCCACGGACAGCGTGTCTTTCCCTGACGTGGCCTCCCCTGACGCCAGTCCATGTTGTTGCCGAGACAGAATCGCCCCTCCCTGGAGTGGCCCCTGTGAGTGGGCTGGGGCGAAAGCCACGGCAGCCTGGGGCCTGGCGGCTACATGGGCCTCACGGGGTGGCAGGTCGGGCTGTGAGGCTGTGGGGAGCTAGCCACTGGGAGAACACCAGCAGTCAGTCTCTAAGGGCTTGTACAGAGGTTCTCTAAGAGGAAGTACAGTCAGTGATGAGCCCAGACTCTGGTAGAAAATGCCTTAGGTTCAAACCCTGGCCCTGCCATTCTGAGGGTGTGTGGCCCTTGGAAGTCCCCTGATTTTCCCAAGCCTCAGTTTCCTCTTCTGTAAAATGGGGGCAGACGCTATCCAGGCATGATAGGATAGATACAAAAAACAATGAGATGAGCTCGAAATAGGTAGGTGATTAACAAATCCTTCCTTGTAAGAAAGAATGACTGAATGGAAACTCTCTGAAAGTGGGGGGCGGGGGTGGACGGGAATCACAGCTATTAAACCCCACAGTCGTCAGTGGAAGTCACTAGAAGTCGACTGCCCAAAAGCCAGCGAGGTGAACCAGGCTCCCAAAGGCTGAACGTCCAAGACCAAACTCAGGGCTCCCACCCACAAATTCTCAGCCTCTCCTCCAAGACCATCCCTGCTCCTTAAAAGAAGCCCCAGGAGGAGAGACTCGGCCCTTACCTCCCGAACAGGTCACACAGGCCTTGCAGCGACCATCCCTGTCCAGGTAGTAGCCATGGTTACAGTGCTTCCTGCAGTCGGCAGACCTGCGAGGGCACGGAGGCTGCAGGGTCAGCCCTGAGAAAGGAAGCAGAGAAGCTCCAGGCCAGGGCACCCGGCAGAGGCCTTGCCCACACCCTACTCGACCCCCCTCACTGAGGCCTCCCAGCTCCCAAACTCTGCACAGGTCAGTCTGTCCTTCAGAGGGAGTCTTGAGGCTCGGCGTGGGGAGGAATGTGTCTGAATCACACAAGAGAAGAGTGCCAGCTGCCTCCCAGTGAGCCCTCTTGCTTCTGGACCCTCCCGGGTCACAGCCCTCTGCCTGGTCTCCATCACTGCGCCAAGCCCTGGCAGCCACCTTCCCTCTGAGGTCAGCAGGAACACAAGGACGCCGACCGTCACAGCGTCTGCTCAGTTTGGCCCTAGGGATCACAGGCAATGCAATAAGGCAAGAAAAAGAAATAAAAGAAGTCAGGTTAGAAAGGCAGGGGCCGTCACGGACAGACGATACCATGGATTGTGCAGAGAATCCTGAGAGTCTGCAGATAGATTTGTACAAGGAAGAAATGATTTCAGCAAGAGAGGTGCCTGTGACGTCACTATATCAAAATCAACTGAATATCTGTATATTCGCATGGAACCCCATGAAACTGCTGTTCAGATAGGACAGAAAGTCAAATACTGGCATTTCACGTAGGTCAATATAAACAATGAAAAGTCAGGACATCAGGTATTGAAGAAGATAGCATTTACATTATCATCAGAAATGCCAAATACTTAGAAATCTAACTAAAAGATATAAATGTCTCTACACAGATAATAAGAAAACATTCTTGGGAGAATTTAAAGAAGGCCTAAAGGGAGGGGAGGGATAAGTTAGGAGGTTGGGATTAACATTTACACACGACTGTACACAAAAGAGATCATCACCCAGGACCTACTGGCCAGCGCAGGGAACGCTATTCAACATTCCGTAATAATATATAAGGAAATAATCTGAAAAAGAATAGATACATGTATATGTGTAACAAATCACTTTGCTGTGCCCCTGGAACTAACACGACATAGTAAATCAACTCTATTCCAATATAAAAGAAGAATAAAAGAAGACCTATATAAATGTGGGGTTATACTGTATACCCAGTATTGCAAAGAAGCAGATTTATCTCCATTAGATCTATAGATTCATTGCAATTCCAATTAAAATCCCAATAAAATATTTTGTAGACTTGGAAATGCTGATTCTAAAATGTACGTGGTACTCCCATGACCAAGAACAGACAATCTGCTGGGGAAGATCAAAGCTGGAGACTTTGCTCAAGCCTTAAGAGTTATTGAAAACTGTAGTAAGCGAGGTCTGAATCACACAAGAGAAGAGTGCCCCCCCATAGGGCCCCCGGCACAGCCCTCTGCCTGGTCTCCATCACTCCCAAGCCCTGGCAGCCACCTTCCCTCTGAGGTCAGCAGGAACACAAGGACGCCGACCGTCACAGCGTCTGCTCAGTTTGGCCCTAGGGATCACAGGCAATGCAATAAGGCAAGAAAAAGAAATAAAAGAAGTCAGGTTAGAAAGGCAGGGGCCGTCACGGACAGACGATACCATGGATTGTGCAGAGAATCCTGAGAGTCTGCAGATAGATTTGTACAAGGAAGAAATGATTTCAGCAAGAGAGGTGCCTGTGACGTCACTATATCAAAATCAACTGAATATCTGTATATTCGCATGGAACCCCATGAAACTGCTGTTCAGATAGGACAGAAAGTCAAATACTGGCATTTCACGTAGGTCAATATAAACAATGAAAAGTCAGGACATCAGGTATTGAAGAAGATAGCATTTACATTATCATCAGAAATGCCAAATACTTAGAAATCTAACTAAAAGATATAAATGTCTCTACACAGATAATAAGAAAACATTCTTGGGAGAATTTAAAGAAGGCCTAAAGGGAGGGGAGGGATAAGTTAGGAGGTTGGGATTAACATTTACACACGACTGTACACAAAAGAGATCATCACCCAGGACCTACTGGCCAGCGCAGGGAACGCTATTCAACATTCCGTAATAATATATAAGGAAATAATCTGAAAAAGAATAGATACATGTATATGTGTAACAAATCACTTTGCTGTGCCCCTGGAACTAACACGACATAGTAAATCAACTCTATTCCAATATAAAAGAAGAATAAAAGAAGACCTATATAAATGTGGGGTTATACTGTATACCCAGTATTGCAAAGAAGCAGATTTATCTCCATTAGATCTATAGATTCATTGCAATTCCAATTAAAATCCCAATAAAATATTTTGTAGACTTGGAAATGCTGATTCTAAAATGTACGTGGTACTCCCATGACCAAGAACAGACAATCTGCTGGGGAAGATCAAAGCTGGAGACTTTGCTCAAGCCTTCGAAGAGTTATTGAAAACTGTAGTAGCGAAGCGAGGTCAGTATTCACACTGAAAGCACAAATAAACCCATGACGAGGAAGTTCAGCATCCTACCCAAACATATATGGACCCTAGATTTACAACAGAGATGGCTCGTGAGACAGTGAGGAAGGACAACTGATCTGATAAATGGGGTGGATTCAACGGATATTCCCAGGGACACTTGAAACAAAGGCAACACAGTAATGACCTTAGAAAATAAACCCAGAATGCTGTTTGCGACTTCCGTGGAGGAAAAGCTTTACAAAGCAGAAGACGAAAAGCATTAGTCATAAAGGAAAAGATGGATCAATTTGACTACACTGAACTTAAGAACATCTCTTCGTCAAAAGACACTAGAAAGAGGATGAGAAGGAGAACCACAGGGAGGGGGAAGCTATTTAAAACACAAGTATACGACAAAGGGTTCAGACCTGGAATGATTAGAAGTACTACAAACCAACTGTAAAAAGAAAGAGAGAAATGAAAACACACATCCAGCAAAGACTTCATTATTCACTACAGCTCCAGAAGAGAAACAACCCAAATATCCAAACCTGACCAACAAAGCGTGGTATTCCTATTCATCCGTGTACAGTGGAAGGCTATTGGGTGATAAACAGGAGAGAAGGGAGGGCCTCGGTCTGTCGCCAGGGGAGCTCACGGGGGCACCAGACGGACAGCTGCAGAAGCTGGCCTGCTCCATCGCCACAGCACCGGCCTCGTGTCTGGTACCCGAGCCAGGAAACAGCTGAGTCCTTCCGTTCTCCGCTCGGGCCCTCCAAGCTCTCCGTCCCAGAAGGCCCCGAGGTCCTCCTCTCCCCACGCTGGCTCAGTGCCCAGCGGCCCCGACACGTCGCCCCCACCCCGGGCTCCCCCACCATCGGACCCTGCTGCCCTGGAGACGGCCCACGGCAACTCAGGAGAGCTTACCTGGGTCTGAATTGAGCTTCTCCGTGGAGGAGTTGGAGGTGGGCGTCATTTCCGAAGCATCTTCTGGGGCAAGGGAGGTGCCCCCTCCAAGAAGCATGGTCCTGGCACGGGAGCTTGCCGAGGAGGTTGGAGTGGGCTTGGCCTCGGGGGTGCCCCTAGACAGGAAGCCGGAGATGGGACGGGCGATTCTCCTGACGGTGCAGGGAGAGTCTGTGCCCAGACGCTATAACCATCTCTACAGAGAAAGGTCCCCAGACTCTGCCTGCAGCCTTGGGCGGGCCCCCTGGCAGCTCCTTCCCAGGAGCCGTGTTTTCCAAGCCTTCTGTGCTCAGGGTGGCCTGGGCACATGGTAGGGCCTCAGTGACCCGTGAGCTCAGTAGAAAGGTCCCCTGGAGTGCTGACACCCTGAGTTGACCCCCAACCCGCACTCTCAGCCAGCAGTGCCCTGGGTCTCCTAAGGGGTGGGACAGGCCCCCCACTAAGGTCGGCAGGAAGGGAGAAGGCTGAGAGGCACCTGGTGGGGGTCCTGCAGTCCTGCGGGCTGGCGTGGCAGTCGGGGCTGGCCCCTGGGGAAGGCGGCTCACAGACGGTGTCCCTCTGCGCGGTGCCTGCAAGAAGGATGCCCTCAGCCTTGCTGTGGAGTAGCCAGCGACCCTAGGGTGGACCTCTCACCACCACAACACAGGCAGGCACCGCGGCCATCTGGACATTTGTCCCTGCCCAGCATCTAGTCCCCTTCAGGGTAAAGCAGTCCGATTTCCCCTGGAGAATTATGCCTCCCGATCTCCGGGTCTGTGGTGAGAGGTTGGGATGCACCGACCACCTCACCCCCACTTCCAGGAGTAATCAGGGGACCAGCTGGACCGATCAGTCCATCCCATTCCTCTGCCCATGATGGGCTGGTCCAGGGGTGGGCACTGTGAACCAGCTTTGGTACGCCCCATCAGCCACGGACAGCTGCAGAAGCTGGCCTGCTCCATCGCCACAGCACCGGCCTCGTGTCTGGTACCCGAGCCAGGAAACAGCTGAGTCCTTCCGTTCTCCGCTCGGGCCCTCAAGCTCTCCGTCCCAGAAGGCCCCGAGGTCCTCCTCTCCCCACGCTGGCTCAGTGCCCAGCGGCCCCGACACGTCGCCCCCACCCCGGGCTCCCCCACCATCGGACCCTGCTGCCCTGGAGACGGCCCACGGCAACTCAGGAGAGCTTACCTGGGTCTGAATTGAGCTTCTCCGTGGAGGAGTTGGAGGTGGGCGTCATTTCCGAAGCATCTTCTGGGGCAAGGGAGGTGCCCCCTCCAAGAAGCATGGTCCTGGCACGGGAGCTTGCCGAGGAGGTTGGAGTGGGCTTGGCCTCGGGGGTGCCCCTAGACAGGAAGCCGGAGATGGGACGGGCGATTCTCCTGACGGTGCAGGGAGAGTCTGTGCCCAGACGCTATAACCATCTCTACAGAGAAAGGTCCCCAGACTCTGCCTGCAGCCTTGGGCGGGCCCCCTGGCAGCTCCTTCCCAGGAGCCGTGTTTTCCAAGCCTTCTGTGCTCAGGGTGGCCTGGGCACATGGTAGGGCCTCAGTGACCCGTGAGCTCAGTAGAAAGGTCCCCTGGAGTGCTGACACCCTGAGTTGACCCCCAACCCGCACTCTCAGCCAGCAGTGCCCTGGGTCTCCTAAGGGGTGGGACAGGCCCCCCACTAAGGTCGGCAGGAAGGGAGAAGGCTGAGAGGCACCTGGTGGGGGTCCTGCAGTCCTGCGGGCTGGCGTGGCAGTCGGGGCTGGCCCCTGGGGAAGGCGGCTCACAGACGGTGTCCCTCTGCGCGGTGCCTGCAAGAAGGATGCCCTCAGCCTTGCTGTGGAGTAGCCAGCGACCCTAGGGTGGACCTCTCACCACCACAACACAGGCAGGCACCGCGGCCATCTGGACATTTGTCCCTGCCCAGCATCTAGTCCCCTTCAGGGTAAAGCAGTCCGATTTCCCCTGGAGAATTATGCCTCCCGATCTCCGGGTCTGTGGTGAGAGGTTGGGATGCACCGACCACCTCACCCCCACTTCCAGGAGTAATCAGGGGACCAGCTGGACCGATCAGTCCATCCCATTCCTCTGCCCATGATGGGCTGGTTCAGGGGTGGGCACTGTGACCCAAGCCATGCCTAGGAGATGCAATTTCAAGGCTTGTTTTCGTTGTTGAGAATGTGGGAAGGAGAAGCAGACCTTCCACTGGGGTTGAGTAGGAGGCCAGTCTGGAGCGGCTAATAGATACTTTACAAGCAAAACAACACACAGGGGAGTGGAGATGAGAGACGAGAAGAGACAGCTCCTGGATCCAGTCATACCTGAATCTCCACAAAGCCACCCTCAGACTTTCAGTTACCTGAACCAAATAATGTATAGCCTGCAAACCACAGAGGTCAAGCGGAGAAGAAAACATAGTGCTTTCAATTATGTGGACCTGGGTTTGAAGGTGTTAGTGGAAGCGGCTGTGAGCAATGCCGACTCACGTCATCTACCTGCATGCAGGGTGGGGGACAAGACCTGAGCCTAAGGTTCATACGCTGGATTCGATTTTTTTTTTTTTTTTTTGGCCACTTCTATTGGTCTTTCATTTGTCTATTTTCATCCATCTTTGTTTTTTGGCCTGTGTGGGCCTTCCATCGCAGTGGCCTCTGTTGTCGCAGAGCACCGGCTCTGGGCGCACACGCGCCAGAGCTCCGGCTCAGTAGTTGGACACATCAGTCCAGCCGCTCCACGGCAGGTAGGATCTCCCAGGCCAGGGATCGAACTGGCGCCCCTTGCACTGCAAGGCAGTGTCCTTACCCACGGGACCACTAGGGAAGCCCCCAAACGCTGGATTAGATAGTCCCGGCTCCGTGGGCTTAAGCAATCACCTGCCATCTCTGGACCTCAGTTTCCTCGCTTATAAAATGGAGTTAGGGCTTCCAGTGGTCCAGGGGTCCAGTGGGTAAAGAGTCCGCCTTGCACTGCAAGGGACTCTGGTTCTATCCCTGGCCCTGGAAGATCCCATGTGCTGCAGAGCAACGGTGTGTCCAATTATGAGCCAGCACTCTGAGTGCATGCGCCCAGAGCTGGCGCTCTGCAATGAGAGAGGCCACTGCAATGGGAGGTCCACACAGGCCTAAGAATAAAGATGGATGAAAATAAACATAGCAAAATGGCCACTTCCCAGCCATGGCCCTAGTCGCCATTCCTCTGCCCATGATGGGCTGGTTCAACTGTGACCCAAGCCATGCCTAGGAGATGCAATTTCAAGGCTTGTTTTCGTTGTTGAGAATGTGGGAAGGAGAAGCAGACCTTCCACTGGGGTTGAGTAGGAGGCCAGTCTGGAGCGGCTAATAGATACTTTACAAGCAAAACAACACACAGGGGAGTGGAGATGAGAGACGAGAAGAGACAGCTCCTGGATCCAGTCATACCTGAATCTCCACAAAGCCACCCTCAGACTTTCAGTTACCTGAACCAAATAATGTATAGCCTGCAAACCACAGAGGTCAAGCGGAGAAGAAAACATAGTGCTTTCAATTATGTGGACCTGGGTTTGAAGGTGTTAGTGGAAGCGGCTGTGAGCAATGCCGACTCACGTCATCTACCTGCATGCAGGGTGGGGGACAAGACCTGAGCCTAAGGTTCATACGCTGGATTCGATTTTTTTTTTTTTTTTTTGGCCACTTCTATTGGTCTTTCATTTGTCTATTTTCATCCATCTTTGTTTTTTGGCCTGTGTGGGCCTTCCATCGCAGTGGCCTCTGTTGTCGCAGAGCACCGGCTCTGGGCGCACACGCGCCAGAGCTCCGGCTCAGTAGTTGGACACATCAGTCCAGCCGCTCCACGGCAGGTAGGATCTCCCAGGCCAGGGATCGAACTGGCGCCCCTTGCACTGCAAGGCAGTGTCCTTACCCACGGGACCACTAGGGAAGCCCCCAAACGCTGGATTAGATAGTCCCGGCTCCGTGGGCTTAAGCAATCACCTGCCATCTCTGGACCTCAGTTTCCTCGCTTATAAAATGGAGTTAGGGCTTCCAGTGGTCCAGGGGTCCAGTGGGTAAAGAGTCCGCCTTGCACTGCAAGGGACTCTGGTTCTATCCCTGGCCCTGGAAGATCCCATGTGCTGCAGAGCAACGGTGTGTCCAATTATGAGCCAGCACTCTGGAGTGCATGCGCCCAGAGCTGGCGCTCTGCAATGAGAGAGGCCACTGCAATGGGAGGTCCACACAGGCCTAAGAATAAAGATGGATGAAAATAAAAACAAACAAACAAAAAAAACAATAAAAGAGGCCAAAATTTAAAAAATAAATGGGGCTCATACAGCTTTACGGAGTATGGAGAATTTCAGGGGAGAAAGTCTATGCAAGGTCTGAGGGTAAGACATAGCCTATCAGCTCAATCTGAGGCAGAAACTACTTTCCATTCTACAGGTGGACAGACTGAGGCCCTGAGGTTTGCACAGTGGGAAGTCTCACAGAGAAATCTAGAAGTTAGCCAAGTCTGGCAACAAAAAGTCAGAGCACCTCTCAACCAGCGCTGTCTAATAAAATAGGTGAATCACTGGTCACCACTTTAAATTTTCTAGTAAACACATTTAAAAGGTAAAAAAAAAATAAAGAAACTGAAACTGAACGATACATATAACCCAATATATCTAAAACATGACTTAGCAGATAAATAATCTGCCTGCAATGCAGGAGATGCAGGAGACGGAGGTTCGATCCCCGGGTCAGGAAGATCCCCTGGAGGAGGAAATGGCAACACGCTCCAGTATTCTTGCCTGAAAAATCCTGTGGACAGAGGAGCCTGAACTCTTTGCGTCCAAAGGGTCAGACATGGATTATGCAATAGGTAATCAACATAAAAAAAAATTCATGAAAGGTATACTTTTGTGTACTAAGTATTTGAAATCCAGTGCATATTCTATACTGATAGTACATCTCAATGCAACTGGTCACATTTTAAGTGTTCCACGGCCACCGGTAGCCGGTGGTATAGCCTTGGACAGCCCAACTGGGGAGCAGCAAAAAGCGGGCTCTGGCGCCACCGTGTGGCAGATGTAGGAACGCCATCGAGAAAACCTCACAAGCCAGAGCTGGTTCACGATGCGCAGCAACAGAACTCAAAGCTACTTTTCTTAGAGATGAAAGCGCTTCTAAGGTGAAAAAGCCCCCGTGCAAGGCCTCCTGGTCACACTTCCGCATTTACAGACGGTGAGACTGAGGCCCAGAGAGGCCTGGGAACATGCCCCACGAACGCAACGCCGTTTCTGATGTCCCTCCCGTCCAGAGCCCTTCCCGCCGCACCACCTGCCCCTGTCCGCGGGTGGCAGGCTTCTGAGGGTCCCGCCACTCAGGGTTCTGAGCAGGGAGAATCGGACCCGATTTGGACCCAACCCGCCCCCAGCTCTGATCTCCCCGTCACATCATTCGACAGATCTCTCTGGGGAGCAGACTCCGTGCCTAGCCTAGCGGGGAGCTGGCCGGGAGGGCAGTGGGCGTGGCCCTGGCCCTGGGGCTTCAGCCGGGCCGGGGGAGGAGCACCGGCCGCGGGAGGCAAAGGCCGGCGTTCAGATCCTGTTGGGAAGGAGCCGGGACTGAGAGAGGTCAGGAGGTGATGTCTGGACAGACAGCTGAAGGCAGAGCTGAGTTCACTGAGCGAACGGGGAAGGAAGGCTGTCCTGGCCAGAGGGCCCAGCATGTGCAGAGACCTGGCAGAGGGGGAGGCACGGCGCATCCACGGACAGAACGCGACAACCAGCCCAAGACCTCCTCCAGCCTGGTCAGTGCCTCTTTCTGAGTCTGGGATCCGAGGTCCAGGGAAGGGACGCAGGGGCCTCTAGGTGCATCCGAGGCATCATCATGATAGGGAGACGTGGTCTGATCAGCGGGAGGGAGGAGGTGGGGGTGGAGGCGGGCGGCATCGGCCCAGCCCCTGCTCCTGGGCGGTGGGGATACTCACCCGGCAACTTGACGACCGTCCCTGCCGGGCAGGCAGAGTGTGGGAAGCAGCGGGCGCAGGAGTTGACGACTGACGTGGCGCAGTACATGCCCGCCCGGCACTCGCAGACGCGGGAGGAGCTCCGTGAGCACGGCCTCTTCTCCACGAGGTCTAAGGACACAGAGAAAAGCCACAGGGGACAGAAGGAGGGTGAGGGAAGGGACCCAGAGAATCCCGACGCACAGGCCAGCCCATGAGGGAGGATGCCGCGGTGGCCTTTCATTGGGCAGGGCAGCGGACAGGCCCAGCTCCTCCTCCCAGAGTGGTCTGAGGTGAAAAAGAAAAGAAAAGAAAAAAGGCAGAGTGTTCTGAGATGAGGGCGAGAGGGCAGGCAGGGTCCATGAGGCAGCCTCCACCAGGAAGCCCACCTGCCTGGAGATCATGAAAATGGTATTAAACATAAAAGAACACCCTAGTATTAAAATGGACACAGAAGACACGAAAGGATATTAAATGCATATTTCTAAGTGAAAGCAGTCCATTGGAAAGGCTACCTACTGTGATTGCAGCTACATGACATTTGGGAAAAGACGAAACTACGGAGACAGTAAAGAGATCGATGGTGGCCAGTGTTTGGTTCACGTAGAGGAAGGGAGATGACCAGACATCGCACCAAGGGTTTTCAGGGGAGGGAAGCTGCTCCACAGACTACTGCAGCCGTGGGTGGATGACATCGTACATGTGTCAAAACCATAGAACCTACAACACAAAGAGTGACCCTCAGTGGAAACTATGAACTTCAGTTAATAATATGCCAACATTGGCTCATCCATTTTAACAATGTGCCATACTGAACTGCCTGCGCTGCGGGAAACCTGGGTTCAGTCCCTGGGTTGGGAAGATCCCCTGGAGAAGGGAACAGCGGCCCACGCCAATAGTCTGTCCCGGAGAATCCCTTGGCTCGTCTGGGGTCACAAACAGTCGGACACGACTGAGCAACTTCCACTTTCTTTCTTTCTACCACACTAATGCAAGATGTTAATAATACTGGGGAGAAGTGGAAAGTCTCTGTACTTTCTGCTCAGTTTTTCTATAAACCGAAAACTAAAAAAGAAAATCTATTAATTTTTTTCAACATGCAAAGGACTTGAGAAAACGCTTCTCTGAGAAGATATACAAGGGGCCAGAAAACCCATGAAAAGATGCTCAACGTCACGAGTCACCAGGTCCATTCATGAGTCATCAACCCCAAACTGCAATGGCAAAGCCACCTGGTATCCACTAGGAGCGAGAGACTATAAGAGACTGTCAGTGACAAGTATTGGTGAGGACGTGGAGAAATTGGAATCCTCGTAGAATGTGAGCAGGAATATAAAGTAGAACAGAGCTGTGGAAGGCAGTCTGGCAATTCCTCAAAAAGTGAAACATCAGTATACTATATGATCCAGAAAGTCCACTCGTAGGTACATACCGAAGACAACTGAAAACACATGTTCACACAACAACTTGTGCATGAACGTCATACTAACATTATTTGTAATAGCCAAGAAGTAGAAACAACCTGATATTCATCAGCTGATAAATGGATAAATGAAATGTGTTTACACCATAAAACAATTATTCAGTCATGAAAAAGGAATGGTGTATTGATACACACTGCAAATGAATCAACCTTGAAAATACTGCAGTCAAAGAATCTAGACACTAAAAGCCACAAACTGCAGGATTCAATTCACAAGGAATGCCCAGAGTAGGCAAATCCATAGAGGCAGAAAGCTGATTAGTGATTGTCAAGGGATGGAAGGAGGGGAAAATTGGGAAGCAAGGGGTTTTTCTTATTATTATTGAGGTATATTCGATATATAATATTATATAAGTTCCAGGTATACAACATAGTGATTCACAATTTTTAAAAGGTAAAATAATAATAAATGCAAATATCCCTAAAGAAATATGAAGGAGCATCCCTAGTCAACCAGAGATGATGAAGACTTCCTGGAATAAGGAAAGCAGATGGGGTTGGATGGAAGAAGAAGCCAAAATATACCCAAGAGGATTGCGCTGGAAGAGGCTCTGGTGCTTGTCTCCGAGTGGGTGTGGGGCAGGGGAGGCGATCCCGAGGGAACCTGACAAGGCGTGCAGCAGGGCACCCAGCTAGGCCCCTCACCCCCCACTCCTCGTCCATTCACGCCACAGGGCTAGAAGCCTAGCATCTCAGCAAGGAAGCTCCAGTGAGGTGAGCTGATCAGCCCTGGGGCGGGGCAGAAGGGACCCCGCAGACCCAGAAGACGGGCCTCTGGCAGACTCCACCCAGCAGCCCTCCCCTCCCACCAGCTCATCTTCGCTGCCCGCATTTCACACCGTCCCCACCTCCCCAACTGCCACCCCCTCCAGCCCCACCCTGGTCATCAGATGCAGCAGACCTGGAAGTCCCCCAAGCCAGAGAAGCAACAGCTAAAAGATGGAAACAGCCCAACTGTCACACAAAAAAAAACTTGGGGTGAAATTTGTGAAACATCAGTATACTATATGATCCAGAAAGTCCACTCGTAGGTACATACCGAAGACAACTGAAAACACATGTTCACACAACAACTTGTGCATGAACGTCATACTAACATTATTTGTAATAGCCAAGAAGTAGAAACAACCTGATATTCATCAGCTGATAAATGGATAAATGAAATGTGTTTACACCATAAAACAATTATTCAGTCATGAAAAAGGAATGGTGTATTGATACACACTGCAAATGAATCAACCTTGAAAATACTGCAGTCAAAGAATCTAGACACTAAAAGCCACAAACTGCAGGATTCAATTCACAAGGAATGCCCAGAGTAGGCAAATCCATAGAGGCAGAAAGCTGATTAGTGATTGTCAAGGGATGGAAGGAGGGGAAAATTGGGAAGCAAGGGGTTTTTCTTATTATTATTGAGGTATATTCGATATATAATATTATATAAGTTCCAGGTATACAACATAGTGATTCACAATTTTTAAAAGGTAAAATAATAATAAATGCAAATATCCCTAAAAAAAATATGAAGGAGCATCCCTAGTCAACCAGAGATGATGAAGACTTCCTGGAATAAGGAAAGCAGATGGGGTTGGATGGAAGAAGAAGCCAAAATATACCCAAGAGGATTGCGCTGGAAGAGGCTCTGGTGCTTGTCTCCGAGTGGGTGTGGGGCAGGGGAGGCGATCCCGAGGGAACCTGACAAGGCGTGCAGCAGGGCACCCAGCTAGGCCCCTCACCCCCCACTCCTCGTCCATTCACGCCACAGGGCTAGAAGCCTAGCATCTCAGCAAGGAAGCTCCAGTGAGGTGAGCTGATCAGCCCTGGGGCGGGGCAGAAGGGACCCCGCAGACCCAGAAGACGGGCCTCTGGCAGACTCCACCCAGCAGCCCTCCCCTCCCACCAGCTCATCTTCGCTGCCCGCATTTCACACCGTCCCCACCTCCCCAACTGCCACCCCCTCCAGCCCCACCCTGGTCATCAGATGCCGCGCGCAGACCTGGAAGTCCCCCCAAGCCAGAGAAGCAACAGCTAAAAGATGGAAACAGCCCAAATGTCCATGGACCTCAACAAATAACCAAAATGCAGTAGATATGTCCAGTGGCGTGTCACTCAGCCTTAGGGAGGAAGGGCATTCTGACGTGTGTCCTAACATGGTGATGGCAACCCAAAGTACGAATGTGCCTCAGGTGCAGAGCAGTCACTTCTTTCCTCCTTTGAACTGCTTGTTTTGTACTGGGGTCTAGCTGACGGACAACACTGTGACAATTTCAGGTGGACAGAGAAAGGATTCGGCCCTACATATCCTTGTGTCCACTCTTGGTTTGCACTTTGTTTCACGTCTCTGGACATATTCCAGTGTCTGCTAGTTTACGGTCTATGGGAGCTTGAATAGAATTTGTATCCTACTATTGTGTGAAAATTATATACGTCTTAATTATGCTGAAGTGGTTCGCCCCCATCTAGTCTGCCAGATAACTGTGAGCAGCGTTCCATGTGCTGTAGAATAGGTCCTTGTTGCTTACCCATTGTAAACACAGCAGTGTTCAACTGTGCACTTCTGCATGGTTAAACTGAGAAGTTTTGTGTCTATTGCCACAATTATTTTTAAGTAACCCTCGGGAATTCCCTGGTGGTCACTGGTTAGGACTCGATGCGTTCGTTGCCATGGCCTGAGTTCAGTCCCTCGTTGGGAAACTAAGATCCCGCAAGCCACGGAGTGCAGGCAAAAAAAAAAAAAAAAAAAAAAAAAATCACTCTCAGTCCTCAGGCTGAGCTTGGAAGACAAATTCGAGTCCATCGAGGTGAGGCAGGTGTGAAGGAGAATTCCTTCACACTGTCTCAGGGACAGCCCTTGCTCCAGCTAAGCCTGAGCAAGAAAGGAAAATACAGCATGACGATTGTGTGAACCTGCTATAGCAGGAAAGATGGCAGAGGGAGGGAGGGAGGGAGGAGGGATGATAAGAAAGAGAGGAAGTTCTTAAATAAATAGGAGTCTAGTTTGCAAGGATAAAGAACCCCGTCTACAACAGATACACAATCCCAAGAGGGCTTCACACTATAAAGGAACTTAGCAAGAACAGAGCTTCCCTGGTGGCTCAGGTGGTAAAGAATCTTCCTGCAATGCAGGAGACCTGGGTTCGATCCCTGGGTCAGAAAGGTCCCCTGGAGAAGGGAATGGCAACCTACTCTAGGATTCTTGCCTGGAGTATTCCATGGACAGAGGAGCCTGGTGGGCTATAGTCCATGGGTTCACCAAGAGTCAGACGTGATTGAGCAACTAATGTACAATAAGAATATAAATTCAATGAAAGAAGAGCTTTAAAAAAAAAAAAGGATGATTTTTTAACAGGACACGATAAGAAGGAAGACTGTAGAGCAAAAGAAAACAAACTGAGGGGTACAGCACCATCACTAAAAGTTCAGTAAGTGACCTTTCAGTGTCCTGGGGGCCCTGTGATATATGGGAGGCAAGAAACAAAAAATATTAGACAGCACATTGAGTGAATGGCATGGGGGAAAGACTGAGAAAATATCAGTAAATGCAAGATAAGAGCTAGAAATTGCTGTGATGAATGAAGATGATGGACAAGGAGGAAAGGTAAGACAATCAAACATGAGGACAGCTGGCATCCATCAAGTTGACTCTGAGATATATGTCTACTGAGCAGAGATAAAAAATTCATGTCAATAAAAATGAAGAACTAAATCTGCAGATAGAAAAGACCTATCAGATACCAGGAAGAACTGATTCCAAACGATTAATATCAAGGCATATTCTGGTTACATTTTTAATCCTTAAAAATAGAGAATGATCCTTGCAGTCACCTACAAAGGTGGAAAGAAGATGTTCACTGAAGAATCTTCCATAGTAATATTTTTTTGGCATTGTGTTTGAAAGTGTCTTTATGCTTTACATAGTTCCACTATATATTACATTACTTTTTAAGTAGATAAAGATTTTAGATGGAGTTTCAATATAAAACTCTCAAAAATCAATAGAATGAATATACAGAGAAGTAGAAGGATATAGTAGACCCGAAAAGCATTATGAACTACTTCAACATAATTAATATTTATACAATTTTCACACAACAATAGGATACAAATCCTATTCAAGCTCCCATAGACGGCAAACTAGGAGACACTGGGACAAATTCAGGGACATAAAACAAACTGCAAAAATGTCATGGTCCAAAAGTATTGAAATCATACAGAGTCTGTCCTCTTATTACCGTGGAATTATGTTAGAAATCAGTATCAACATTGTGCTAGGGGAATAGGAGTACCTACAACCACTTGGAGCGATGGTCTGGAGGAATGGGAGGGGGGGAATTGGGTGGGGGGAGGGTCCAGGGATATGCATATAAATGATCTGGGAACATACATGTAAAAAAAAAAATTAAATAAATAAATAAATTTAAAAAAAAAAAAGAAAGAAATCAGTATCAAAAGATATCTGCAAATAACTCACACATTTTCAAGTGCAGTGCCTCCACAGCAATATTTGTCACAAGAAGACAGTGCATCAGTCCTACCAAGTTCTAGAGAAAATATGTCTCAGGAATAATACGATACGTGCCCAAGCGTCACTCCAGTTTAGAGGCAAGAAATATTTTCAAACATGAAAGAAGTCAAGGAAAGTGCAAACGAATCCCCGGAAAGTCCCCACGACAGTGAAACCTAGCCAATCAAATGATAAATCAAAGTGAAAATTCCAGGATGAGAAGCTGAGATAAATGGACTCACAGTGCCCAATAAATAAATGTCAACAACAAAGTCAAGTTAGTGTGCCAGGGAAAACCTAGAGCTACAGAGAAGAGGGTAAACACCCTAGACCATGACGAAGCCGAAATAACATAAGCTGTGAAGGCTGGAAAGAGGACGAGGAGACCGACTAGCCATTCGTATTTTTTAACTGAAGAATCATTGCTTTACAGAATTTTGTTGTTTTCTGCCAAACATCAACATGAATCAGCCCCAGGTAGACATAGGTCCCCTCCCTGTCGAACATCCCTCCCATCTCCTTCTCCATCCCACCCCTCCAGGTTATTACAGAGCCCCTGTTTGAGGTCCCTGAGTCATATAGTCCATTCCCATTGGCTATCTGTTTTACATATGGTGATATAAATTATCTCGCCCTCTCCTCCCTGCCCCGCCCCCTGGCCCCATGTCCTCAAGTCTGTTCTCTATGTCTGTTTCATTACAGGGAGTCAAGCAACTCCTTGCTACTCCACAATGGGAACAAGTAGACTATGACTTTACCCCAAGAGACAGTCACTCCTTCAAGGACTCCTAACTGTTTATGGATTTTCATAACCTCTTTTGTTAACTTCAGAGGGTTTCTTTTATAGGAACTTCTTGTTTCTCATGACAGTTTAGTTTCTTCACTTTCCTTCTTCCTCTGAAATATTTGAATACAGTTAAATATAATCATTTTCATGTCATAAATAGTATGAGCTCAGCCTCTTAAAGATTCCTGCTTTCTATGTGTTCATGGTCTGTCTCTGGTGGCTCAGATGGTAAGGAATTCCACCATAATGCAGGAGACCAGGGTTCAGCCCTGGGTGGGGAAGATCCTCTGGAAAAGGAAATGGCAACCCACTCCAGTATTTATGCCTGGAGAATCCCATGGACAGAGAAGCCTGGAGATTTCCAGGGACAGAGGAGCTATAGTCCATGGGATTGCAAAGAGTTGAACACAACTTATGGACCGACCAACACACACACACACACACACACAGCCTGTATGGCTACTAACCAACCCATTTTGCTCTCTAAAGAGGGGGAGAGAGAGGTGTCAGTCACCCACTGATGGGGGAAAGACATTTACTTTCTTCCTTACACTTGTGTATTGCTTGAATTTTATGTTGTCACTGTTTGGGGGGAAGTTTTTGTTTGGTTTTGGTTTTGGAAGTTTTGGTTTGGTGGTTTTTTGGTTTTTATTTTTTACCACAATATGTGATATGTAGGATCTTAGTTTCCTAACCAGGGATTGAAGCCATGACCCTTACCTGGAAACACAGTCATAACCACTGGACCTCCAGGGAATTCCCCGCTTGAATTTTTATGATGGATGCATATAGCTTTCATTTAATAAAATGGGATTGTTAATTTAAAATTTTTAAAGCTATAGTAGAGAAATGCTAATATAAACAAAGAATGGCAATACTAATATCAAACAAAATTAGAATTAAGGCAAACACATTATAAGAAACAGAGAAGTGTATTTCATGTTGATAAAAGGTCCAATCCACCAAGATAATAATGATACTCATGAACATTGGACCTAATAGCATACCTTTGAGACTTATAAAGCAAAAATAGATAGACCACAAAGAAAATCTGATGAAAAACAAGCATATTGGGAGATAGACTTTAACACATCTGTCTCAAAAACCAACCTTCGTGGCAAAATAAATAAGGATGATCTTATTAAAAGAACATAATTATTAACAAGCTTGATCAGATAGGTATACATGGAATTTTGTACACAACAAAGAGAATATGCATTTCTCCCCAAACACACTCAACAAAAGTATGAAAATGTATTCGTTGTTCTTTAGTCGCTAAGTCGTGTCTGACTCTTTGTCATCCCGTGGACTGGAATCTGCCAGGCTTCTCTGTCTATGGGAGTTCCCAGGCAAGAATACTGGAGTGGGTTGCCATTTCCTTCTCCAGGGGGATCTTCCTGACTCAGGGATTGAACCCACGTCTCCTGCATTGGCAGGTGGGTTCTTCACCACTGAGCCACTAGAGAAGCCCACAAAAATGTTTTAGTTCAAAAGAAATCTCAATAAATTTCCCCATCCTCCCCACCCAAAAACCCAACAAACAAACATGGAATAGTACACAAATCACATTCACTACCCATAATAAGAAATTAATAATAAGAGTGCTTATTGAAAAAGTTTTCCTGGAAGCACTGTCGTCTTAGGGAAAGAACACAGCCCTTGGCCTCAGACCAGCAGCTCAAACTCTAGAGTTTCCACTTACCAAAACATTGTCATTTCAGAAAGGCTCTTTTTTGGGGGGTGGGGTCGGGGTGGAGAGCGGGTTGGGGAGGGAGGGGGGATGGTGGGCCATTTCTATTGGTCTTTCATTTATTCAGTTCCATCCATCTTTGTTCTCTGGCCCATGTGGGCCTCCCATCACAGTGGCCTCTGTTGTCACAGAGCACTGGCTCTGGGTGCATACGCTCCAGAGCTCCAGCTCGGTAGTTGGACACATCAGTCCAGTTGTTCCACGGCACGTGGGATCTTCCCAGGCCAGGGATCGAACCAGCCCCCCTTGCACTGCAAGGCAGTGTCCTTACCCACTGGACCACCAGGGAAGCCCCAGAAAGGCTCTTAACCTCCATAAGCCTTTGCTTCCTCACCATAAACCTGAGATAAGAAAAGAATCTTTCTCTGGGGTTCAGCAAAGATTAAACTCAATACATAAGTGCATGTCCCTCCAGTGAGGAGACATGATGCCAGTAACTAAGTTCTAAAAAACGTGGATGCAGGGGCGTGGGCAGGAGATTCAAGAGGGAGGGATAGGCATATACTTATGGCTGATCTGCGTTGCTGCTGGCAGAAACCACCCTAATGGCAAAAAACCGAAGAGGGTGGTCCAGTGGGTAAGGACACTGCCTTGCAGTGCAAGGGGCGCCGGTTCGATCCCTGGCCTGGGAGGATCCCACATGCCATGGAGCAGCTGGACCGATGTGTCCAATTATCGAGCAGGAGCTCTGGAGCACATGCACCCAGAGCCGGCGCTCGGCAGCGAGAAAGGCCACTGTGATGGGAGGCCCACACAGGCCAAAGAACAAAGATGGATGAAAACAGATAAATAAGAGGCCAATAGAAGTGGCCAAAAAAAAAATCTTTTAAAAAAAAAAAAAAAAACTGAAGAGAAACTAAAGCGCCTGTTGAGAATGAAAGAGAAGAGTAAAGAAACTAGCTTAAAACTCAACATTCAGGGACTTCCCTGGTGGTCCAGTGGTTAAGACCGCCTTCCAGTGCAGGGGGTATGGGTTCAATCCCTGGTCGGGGAGTTAAGATCCCACATGCCTTGCAGCCAAGAAACAAAACATAAAACAGAAGCAACACTGAAACAGATTCAATAAAGACTTTAACAACAAAAACACCTCAACATTCAAAAAACTAAAACCAGACATCTGGTCTCATCACTTCATGGCAAATAGAAGAGGGAAAAGTGGAAGTAGTGACAGATTTTATACTCCTGGGCTACAAAATCACCGTAGACGGTGACTACAGCCATTAAATTAAAAGACACTTGCTTTGGGGAAGGGAAGCTATGACAAACCTAGACAGCGCATTGAAAAGCAGAGACATCACTTTGCTGATAAAGGTCCATATTGTCAAAGCTATGCTTTTTCCAGTAGTCATGTATGGATGTGACTTGGACCATAAAGAAGGCTGTGTGCCAAAGAATTCATGCCTTCAAATCGTGGTGCTGGAGAAGACTCTTGAGAGTCCCTTGGATAGCGAGGAGATCAAACCAGTCAGTCCTAAAGGAAATCAACCCTGAATATTCATCGGAAAGGCTGATGCTGCACCTGAAGCTCCAGTACTTTGGCCACCTGATAGAAGAGACGACTTATTTGAAAAGACCTTATGCTGGGAAAGATTGAAGGAAGGAGACGAAGGGCGTGGCAGAGGATGAGATGGTGAGATAACATCACCAACTCAATGGACATGAATTTAGCAAACTCCAGAAGACGGTGGAGGAGAGAGGGGCCGGCACGCTGCATTCCATGGGGTCAAGAAGAGTCAGACACGACTTAGCAACGGAACAACAATGGCAGAAGTCGACACAACATTGTAATGCAGCTATTCTCCAATTAAAAAATAGAAGTCCGGATGTAAAAGATCATGACCAGTATCAGCTCATAGGTCCAGAGAGATAAACTGAGGCACCAGGAGGCTGCTTCAGAGGGCAAGCGCCAAATCTTGACCCTCATCCCACCTTCCACATTCCAGGCTCTTTGCCTCCCCTGCCTCCCTCCCACGCTCAAGGCTCCCCAGCAACCATGGAAGGAGCCGGGAGGAGCGATGCGGCCCTTACCTCCGGAGCAGCTCACGCAAGCCATGCAGCGTCCACTGCTGTCCAAGTAGTACTCGTGCGGACACCACTTCTCGCAGTGGTGGGAGCCCTCTGGGCACGGCTGCTTCTTGGAGTACCCTGGGGAAGAGAAGCTCCCGGTCAGTCACCTTGGAGAGTCGTCGCTGCCGGGCTGTGGGCAGGGGCTGCATCAGAAGGAGGTAAGTAGGAATTGACAGCGGCAGAGAGAAAAGGGCTCCCGAGGTCATCATGCAAACCTAGACAGCGCATTGGGGAAGGAAGCTATGACAAACCTAGACAGCGCATTGAAAAGCAGAGACATCACTTTGCTGATAAAGGTCCATATTGTCAAAGCTATGCTTTTTCCAGTAGTCATGTATGGATGTGACTTGGACCATAAAGAAGGCTGTGTGCCAAAGAATTCATGCCTTCAAATCGTGGTGCTGGAGAAGACTCTTGAGAGTCCCTTGGATAGCGAGGAGATCAAACCAGTCAGTCCTAAAGGAAATCAACCCTGAATATTCATCGGAAAGGCTGATGCTGCACCTGAAGCTCCAGTACTTTGGCCACCTGATAGAAGAGACGACTTATTTGAAAAGACCTTATGCTGGGAAAGATTGAAGGAAGGAGACGAAGGGCGTGGCAGAGGATGAGATGGTGAGATAACATCACCAACTCAATGGACATGAATTTAGCAAACTCCAGAAGACGGTGGAGGAGAGAGGGGCCGGCACGCTGCATTCCATGGGGTCAAGAAGAGTCAGACACGACTTAGCAACGGAACAACAATGGCAGAAGTCGACACAACATTGTAATGCAGCTATTCTCCAATTAAAAAATAGAAGTCCGGATGTAAAAGATCATGACCAGTATCAGCTCATAGGTCCAGAGAGATAAACTGAGGCACCAGGAGGCTGCTTCAGAGGGC
Source organism: Tragulus kanchil (assembly GCA_022376925.1). NCBI lineage: Eukaryota > Metazoa > Chordata > Mammalia > Artiodactyla > Tragulidae > Tragulus > Tragulus kanchil. The sequence goes on from JAIOJX010000032.1 coordinate 155,531,829, forward strand.
AAGCGCCAAATCTTGACCCTCATCCCACCTTCCACATTCCAGGCTCTTTGCCTCCCCTGCCTCCCTCCCACGCTCAAGGCTCCCCAGCAACCATGGAAGGAGCCGGGAGGAGCGATCTGACCCCTTACCTCCGGAGCAGCTCACGCAAGCCATGCAGCGTCCACTGCTGTCCAAGTAGTACTCGTGCGGACACCACTTCTCGCAGTGGTGGGAGCCCTCTGGGCACGGCTGCTTCTTGGAGTACCCTGGGGAAGAGAAGCTCCCGGTCAGTCACCTTGGAGAGTCGTCGCTGCCGGGCTGTGGGCAGGGGCTGCATCAGAAGGAGGTAAGTAGGAATTGACAGCGGCAGAGAGAAAAGGGCTCCCGAGGTCATCATGCAAACCTGAACAATGGCACCACGGGCCACTCTGCGATGGAATCAGTTACTTTCCTTTCATCTTGTTTGGGCTTAAGTGACTTGGACTGCTGTTCATTACAACCCAGAGAATCTGGGCTAGGGATGTCCCTGGTGGTCCAGTGGTTACAAGTCCTCTCTGTAATGCAGGACACATGGGTTCTGTCCCTGGCCCAGGAAGATCCCACATGCCATGGGGCAACTGAGCCTGTGCGCCATGACCACCGAGTTCACATGCCACAACTATGGAAGCCCATGCACTCTAGAGCCTGGGCTCTGCAGCAAAAGAAGCCACCGTAATGATAAGCCCTCACACCACACCTAGGTAGTAGCCCCACTTACTGCAACTAGAGAAAAACCAGTGCAGCAATGAACAGCCAGTGAAAAAACAAATAAAATAATAAGAACTAAAGGCTAGTTTGATGGCAGGCATCCTCTAGGTCAGAAAACTTTGGTAACTCCCCAGGGGGCTTTCAGAGCGGTAAATCTGAACCGCCACTCCCTGCTGAAAACATTCAGAGACTTCTGGCTCCCATGATAAGGCGTAGGTCCTTTCCAAGGTTAATGTCTACCCATACTCTCCATACTCTCTAATCTCTAGTCACATGGAGTCTCGGTTCCCAAAGGGGGGCATGCTCCCTTCTGCCCCAGGGCCTTTGCATAAGCGGGTCCTCTCCCAAGACTGCCCTCCTCCCCTTTCCCCTGGGAAACTCCCCCTCAGCCTTCACGTCATAGACAAGGCATCACTCCCTCAGCAACTTGGTCAGCAACTTGATCAGGACCTCAGGTATAAACCATCAGAGGGACTTCCCTGGCGATCCAGAGGTTGAGAATCCACCTTCCAATGCAGGGAACCCAGGTTCAATCCCTATTTGGGGAGCTAGAGATCCCTCATGAGGCAGAGCAATTAAGCCCACACGCCGCAACCGAACATCCCACACGCCTCAAGGAGAATCCTGCATGTTGTGACTAAGACCTGATGCAGCCAAATAAAGATTTTTAAATACAAACTAAAACATAAACCATCAGAGACCTATATACGTTTGCCTCTTACACCTAGCTAGGTTGTAATTTCCTATTTATTTAGAGCATAAAGTTTGTGTCTGGATTTCCATATGAGTTTCAACTCCTCAAGGATGTATCTTTCTGTTTCTCCTCACCAATGAGTCCCCCGTCATCGGACCTGGCATGCCTGTTTGATCGACATGGGTTCTGACAACCTAATCAAAACAGACTCCTCAGCCTGCCAGGCCCAGGCCTCACCCTGTCTGCCGACTCCTGGTCCGATGGCTTTGTACCTCACCTGCTTCCTGTGCTCTGTACTTCAGCCCGCCTGGGCCTCCAAGTCTTCCCTTTGGCTCTCCTTGGATGTTCTGGAATGTTGTGATAGGTTGAGTATGCCCCGCTCCCAAAACAGATACTGAAATCCCATCCCCCAGTATCTCTGAAGGTGATCTTTTTTTCACCTTTTTAAACTTTTTATGTTGAATTGTGGTGGAATCAATGAAAGAGCTTGCCAGTTGGCCCAGTGGTAAAGAATCCCCCTGTAAAGCAGGAGACGCAGGAGACACGGGTTCGATCGCCGGGTCAGGAAGATCCCCTAGAGGAGGGCATGGCCACCCACTCCAGTATTCTTGCCTGGAGAATCCCATGGACAGAGAAGCATAGCCCCTGCCCATAGGGCCACAAAGAGTCGGACACGATTGAGCACACACACACACAAGTAGGCAATGATGTTGGACATCTTTTCATGGCGGAGTGCCCTGTGCTAAACATTAGGCCCTTGTTGGTTATCCACTTTTAAACAGAGCAGGGCATACATGTCTATCCTACAGAGATCATCAAATTAAAATGAAGTCTTTAGGCTGGGCCCTCATCCAGTACAACTGAGTCCTTAGAAAAGGGGGGAAATTTTTGGGTCTAGTGACAGACGTACAGCGGGAGATGACCCCGTGAAGCCTGGAGGCATGCTGCCAAGCCAGGGAACTACCAGAAGACAGGAGAGAGGCTGGAACCTTCCCTGGAGCCTTCAAAGGGGTACGGCTCTGCCAACACAATGACCTTGGACTTCTGGCCTCTGGAGCTGTGAGACAATAACTTCATTGTTCAAGCCACTCAGCGTGTAATTTTGTGCTCAATCACTCAGTCGTGTCCAACTCTTTGTGACCCCATAGACTGTAGCTTGCCAGGCTCCTCTGTCCAAGGGATTTTCCAGGCAAGAAGACTGGAGTGGGCTGCCATTTCCGTCTCCAGGAGATCCTCCCAGTCCAGGGATCAAACCAGCATCTCCTGCATCTCCTGCTTCTGCAGGTGGCTTCTTTACCACCAAGCCACCTGCAGAGTCCAGCGTGTGGCGCTGTGTTAATGGCAGCTCAGGACACTGATACGAGGCTCTTGGTCCTGGTCAAGATGCCCCTCCGCCTCCACTTCCATCTGCTTCTATCAGCTAATCCAGTCTGATACACACCCCCTCACGGAACTTTCCTGATCATCTGACCCTTTCCAGGTCTCCTCTCCGGATCCCTTTAAAACCACCTTTCATCACCAGGGGCTGTTCCAGGGTGAACCTTAGAAACCCTCTGCTCTCCCCGAGTTCCCAGAGACTGACTTGGAGGGGCTATCTTTCACTAGACTTACTCTTTCTGTAAAGCAGGAGACGCAGGAGACACGGGTTCGATCGCCGGGTCAGGAAGATCCCCTAGAGGAGGGCATGGCCACCCACTCCAGTATTCTTGCCTGGAGAATCCCATGGACAGAGAAGCATAGCCCCTGCCCATAGGGCCACAAAGAGTCGGACACGATTGAGCACACACACACACAAGTAGGCAATGATGTTGGACATCTTTTCATGGCGGAGTGCCCTGTGCTAAACATTAGGCCCTTGTTGGTTATCCACTTTTAAACAGAGCAGGGCATACATGTCTATCCTACAGAGATCATCAAATTAAAATGAAGTCTTTAGGCTGGGCCCTCATCCAGTACAACTGAGTCCTTAGAAAAGGGGGGAAATTTTGGATCTAGTGACAGACGTACAGCGGGAGATGACCCCGTGAAGCCTGGAGGCATGCTGCCAAGCCAGGGAACTACCAGAAGACAGGAGAGAGGCTGGAACCTTCCCTGGAGCCTTCAAAGGGGTACGGCTCTGCCAACACAATGACCTTGGACTTCTGGCCTCTGGAGCTGTGAGACAATAACTTCATTGTTCAAGCCACTCAGCGTGTAATTTTGTGCTCAATCACTCAGTCGTGTCCAACTCTTTGTGACCCCATAGACTGTAGCTTGCCAGGCTCCTCTGTCCAAGGGATTTTCCAGGCAAGAAGACTGGAGTGGGCTGCCATTTCCGTCTCCAGGAGATCCTCCCAGTCCAGGGATCAAACCAGCATCTCCTGCATCTCCTGCTTCTGCAGGTGGCTTCTTTACCACCAAGCCACCTGCAGAGTCCAGCGTGTGGCGCTGTGTTAATGGCAGCTCAGGACACTGATACGAGGCTCTTGGTCCTGGTCAAGATGCCCCTCCGCCTCCACTTCCATCTGCTTCTATCAGCTAATCCAGTCTGATACACACCCCCTCACGGAACTTTCCTGATCATCTGACCCTTTCCAGGTCTCCTCTCCGGATCCCTTTAAAACCACCTTTCATCACCAGGGGCTGTTCCAGGGTGAACCTTAGAAACCCTCTGCTCTCCCCGAGAGTTCCCAGAGACTGACTTGGGGAGGGGGCTATCTTTTCACTAGACTTACTCTTTTCCTGGCCATCAGTTTCACGCTAGGCACTGATTTATTTTTATTTTATTTCTTTATTTTTAGTATTTATTTATTTCCATGCTACAGGATGTGGGATTTTAGTTTCCCAACTCAACACTGTAAAGCCATTTCCTCCAACTAAAAAATAAGCTTTAAAACCGAATGGTTAAGAAAGCCTTGGGGGTTGTGCTGGCTCTTAGAACTGGTTCACAGGTGTCCCTCTGTTTGGGTGCTCCCAGTCTCTGAACAGCACCTTTCTGACTCCAGATTCTCAGTGTTTGTCCTCCTTCTCCCCTCACCCCCTCTCACCTCTGGCTCAGCATCGCGCGACCCGGCCCCAGCTGCACTGGCCCCAGAAACTCCCACACAGAGAACTGCTCTGCGCTCAGTCTGGCCGCCAGCCTCCCCCGCCACCCCCCCTCCCCTTGTGTCGGCTCTGTGACCCCACAGCCCACCAGGCTCCTCTGTCCCTGGGATTTTCCAGGCAAGGCTATTGGAGTGGGTTACCATTTCCTCGTCCAAGGGATCTTCCTGACCCAGGGATTGAACCCGTGTCTCCTGCAATTGCAGCCTCCACACCCTTGGCTTCTGGCAAATGGAGCCCCTTTCAGTTCTTTTTTGTTGTTGTTGTTGGCCACTTCTACTGGTCTTTCATTTATTCCTATCTTTGTTCTTTGGCCCATGTGGGCCTCCCATCGCAGTGGCCTCTGTCACCACAGAGCACCGGCTCTGGGCGCATGCACTCCAAGGCTCCAGCTCGGTAGTTGGACACACTGGTCCAGCCGCTCAGCGGCACGTGGGATCTTCCCAGGCCAGGGATCGAACCGGCGCCCCTTGCACTGCAAGGCGGTGTCCTGACCCACTGGACCACCCGGGAAGCCCACCGCCCAGTTCTTGAATGTCCATCCCTGCCCACTCCAGGCCTCGACATAGTCTCTGTCCTCTAGCCAGAGCACACCCACTCCCCACCTTGGCCAGCTCCTGCTCATCCTCAGGCCATCTCCTCTAGGAAGGCCCCTGGCATGTTCCAACCAGGTCCGGTCCCCCAGGAGTGTGCTCTCACGGCTCCCAGGGGCTGACCGCCTGTTTCAGCAGACACCTTTTGGACGGACTTTTCAGTCCACAGACTGCCTTGCTTGGCTGCCCCCATCTCCCCACACACCGGTCCAAGGCAGTCTTGGCCTTGGGAAACCAGAGCAGAGGTGAGCTCTGGCCTTAGCGGAGCCATAAGATGCTTTCTTCCTGTGCTTTGGAACTGGGGCCAGAAGATATTTGTCAAGTGTTCCCCCTGTTGTCCTGAAGAAGAAGACGTGCAAATGGGGAGGGAAGTGAGGGCCAGCCAAGCTCAGCCAGAGCAGGGAGGGTGGGGGGCCTCCTCCTCCTCAGAGAAACCCTCAGCTCCCCCAGGACAAGACGGGGTACACCCACCAGGCCCCACACAAGCCTTGGTCTCTGCCGAGCGCCAGGCCTGGCTTCACATCGTCCCCGCCATGCCTGCCGGGGAGGTGCCTCCTATGGGGAGTTAGTCTGGGCACAAAAGGAGGGTGATCCAAAAAACAGGGTACAGAATAGGAAGGGGTAGCCCCCACAGGGGCTGTTCAGCTCTTCAGCCCCTCCTGGTTTGTTTGGCTTTTTAAATTTATTTATTTGTTTTGGTCATGCTGGTTCGTGTTGCTGCTTGGACTTTTCTCTAGGTGCAGTGAGCGGGGGCTACTCTAGTTGGGGTATGCTGGCTTCTCACTGTGGTGGGTTCTCCTGCTATGGATCTTGGGCTCTAGGGCACGTGGGCTTCAGTCATGGCGGCTCGCGGGCTCTAGAGCACACGCTCAGTCATTGCGGTGCACGGGCTTCACTGCTCCATGGCATGTGGGATCTTCCTGGATCAGAGACTGAACCCATGTTTCCCGCATTGGCAGGTGGATTCTTTACTCCTGAGCCACCAGGGTAGCCCCGCTTCCCAGTTCCCCAATCCCTAGCCCTGTCCACTCCAGGCCTTGACATATTCTCTGTCCTCTAACCAGAGCACACCCTCTCCCCACCTTGTCCTGACCAACTCCTCTGCTGCTGCTTCCCCAAATGCAACACCTTGGAGTCAGTGCCAAATAAGAGGCAGGAGCTCGGGGTTCTAGTGAGACAGCCATGCATGCCCCTGCCTGAGCCACTTACTAGCATGTACCAACTGCATGCATGCTGAGTTGCTTTAGTCACGTCCAACTCTGTGTCACCCTATGGACTGTAGCCCGCCAGGCCCCTCTGTCCATGGGATTTCCCAGGCAAGAACCCTGGAGTGGGTTGCCATGGCCTTCTCCAACTAACATGTGACCATGGGCAGATCCCTTAAACCCACCTCCCCACCACGTGCAAGTTCCTCTTTGGTTTCTTATTGGGCCTCAAGGAGCTGAGGGGGTGACAGGCCTCAGCCCTGGCACAGAGCATGCTTCACCAATGACTCCAACAAACCACAGGGGCTACTGTTGTGAATCAAGTGAATGAGCTCCCTGTCCCTGGGGTGCGTGTAACAGATGATGGGGGAGCGACTGTCGAGGATGCTAGACATAACAGGCTTGGGTGGGAGGAGCGATCTGATGACATCTTCATTTCTCAAAGGCCTCGTTTCCTTCCTCCACCAACGAGCAGATAGGCAGGCCAAATGTCAGAAATTTAAAGTATCAGGAAGGGGTAGCCCCCACAGGGGCTGTTCAGCTCTTCAGCCCCTCCTGGTTTGTTTGGCTTTTTAAATTTATTTATTTGTTTTGGTCATGCTGGTTCGTGTTGCTGCTTGGACTTTTCTCTAGGTGCAGTGAGCGGGGGCTACTCTAGTTGGGGTATGCTGGCTTCTCACTGTGGTGGGTTCTCCTGCTATGGATCTTGGGCTCTAGGGCACGTGGGCTTCAGTCATGGCGGCTCGCGGGCTCTAGAGCACACGCTCAGTCATTGCGGTGCACGGGCTTCACTGCTCCATGGCATGTGGGATCTTCCTGGATCAGAGACTGAACCCATGTTTCCCGCATTGGCAGGTGGATTCTTTACTCCTGAGCCACCAGGGTAGCCCCGCTTCCCAGTTCCCCAATCCCTAGCCCTGTCCACTCCAGGCCTTGACATATTCTCTGTCCTCTAACCAGAGCACACCCTCTCCCCACCTTGTCCTGACCAACTCCTCTGCTGCTGCTTCCCCAAATGCAACACCTTGGAGTCAGTGCCAAATAAGAGGCAGGAGCTCGGGGTTCTAGTGAGACAGCCATGCATGCCCCTGCCTGAGCCACTTACTAGCATGTACCAACTGCATGCATGCTGAGTTGCTTTAGTCACGTCCAACTCTGTGTCACCCTATGGACTGTAGCCCGCCAGGCCCCTCTGTCCATGGGATTTCCCAGGCAAGAACCCTGGAGTGGGTTGCCATGGCCTTCTCCAACTAACATGTGACCATGGGCAGATCCCTTAAACCCACCTCCCCACCACGTGCAAGTTCCTCTTTGGTTTCTTATTGGGCCTCAAGGAGCTGAGGGGGTGACAGGCCTCAGCCCTGGCACAGAGCATGCTTCACCAATGACTCCAACAAACCACAGGGGCTACTGTTGTGAATCAAGTGAATGAGCTCCCTGTCCCTGGGGTGCGTGTAACAGATGATGGGGGAGCGACTGTCGAGGATGCTAGACATAACAGGCTTGGGTGGGAGGAGCGATCTGATGACATCTTCATTTCTCAGTCTCAAAGGCCTCCCGTTTCCTTCCTCCACCAACCTGCCCCCATACGCAGCTAAGTGCAGATAGCAGGCGGCAGGCCAAATGTCAGAAATTTCCCCGAGAGACAGAGGAAGGGGGTTTTGTGGGTTTTTCATCTTTCCTCTCTTGTATGCCCGGAAGCACCAGGTCAATAAAACTCCAGAAAAATGCCCCGCCCACTATACCAGCATGAGGTGCTCAGTCGCCCCAGTCCCTGGGCCTTGGAGATGGACCATGGTGGGGAAGAGAGCCCCCTCTTTCCTCCACAGCGTCTAAGTGGAGGGAGCCGGGGACTGGGATGTCCCCCTGTCTCTCTTCCCACCCACTCCCCATCAAAACCCGGCCAGGCTGGTGTCAAGGGGGCTACAGGGATGGGGGTAGGGGGGTAGGAAGAAAGGGCCGGTCTTTCTCCCAGCAGCTGGGATTCTGGGCGCAGCGGAAAGTCAGAGCCCTGAGGGCCACACCACCCAGGAGCCTTGATCTCTGCTCTCCGGGCGAGGCGGTGTGCAAGCAGCCACATCGACCTGGGTGCTAAGGGAAGGCTTTGTGGAGGCAGGGGTTCCAGGAGAGCAGCAGATTGAGACTGTGAGGCAGGATGTCCGAGGCACAGTGGCCCAGAACCTGAGAACACACCGTAGGTTCAGAGGATGCCACGGTGAGCGGTTCCTGTGGACAGGCCATGGGAGAAAATGCTGGAAAGGTGGCAAGCAGCTTCCACAGAGAACAAACAATGAACAACGTGGGTAGAAATGTGGAGGAAAGGGGGATGGGAGAAGAGGAGATGGATCAGGGTAGGTGGGAGGCATCTAGTTCTATAGACCGAACTGTGTACCCCCAAAATCCATATCTTGAATTTCTAACCCCCTAGGGTACTAGGTTGGCCCAAAAGGTCATTTGGGTTTTTCTAACGATGTTATGGAAAAACCCATTGGTCAACCCAATATTTGGAGATAGGGTTTCTAGGAGGTAATAAAGGTTAAATGAGGTCAGAAGAGTGGGGCCCTGATCAGATAGGATTGGCGGCCTTATAAGAAGAGGAAGAAATCTCCCTCTCTCTCTCTGTCATAAGATGGTATCTATCTCATGCCAAGAAGAGATCTGTCACCAAAAACAAAACCAAACCCAGCTGGAACCTTGATCTTGGGCTTAAGAACCTCCAGAACTGTGAGAAAATAAACGTCTCTCGTTTCAGTCCCAAGTCTGCAGTGTTTTGTCACGGCAGCCTGAGCAGATGGAGACAGATGGGTGAACGGATAGCGGATGGGTGGCGGAAAGAATGGGAAGGGCGATGGGAGAGGCGGGAAAGAGGAGAAGACAGGAGGAAAGAGGGCGGCCAGGCCGGTGGATGGGTGAAAGAGCAGTCGGGCAGACAAGCAGGTCCACGGGCGAGTGGCTCTGTGGGTGGCGGACGACTAAGGTGCCAAAGTCTCAAGCACTAAAAAGCAAGGGGCAGCACTTGCATGTTCAAAACCACCAACCCAGAACCATAAAATAAAGGCAAGAAAGTCCCACGGAGTTCTGCTTTTTCCACTACAATGACTTCTTACAATCATTTTTAGAAATTCTTTTCCAAAACATGTCTCTTGGTCCTTGAGTGACCTGAGCACAGGGTGGGTCCGCCCTCGTGGTGCAGCAAAGGGGCTGCAGGGAACAGACTGAGCAGGGCTCCTGCCCCGTTTGGGCCACATTCCCTTAGGGATCTTGTGCACCGCGGCCTGTCACCATTCTCCAGACAGCAAAGCTGGGCCATCTACCTGTCCTGAAGACCCCACTTCCAGTGGCCTGCTGTCCTCACAGTGTGGGCGTAGTTGCTGCTCAACCCCTGTGCTGACATAACCAACATCTTTCCTCCCCCATGAGGCCCTGTTCCCAGGGGTCAGAGAGCACAGCTGAACTTGACCTCAGGCCCTCACCCAGTGAAGGCCCCTGGATGTGCCTTGGGACTTGTAATAACAACCACAGAGGATGGAGTTGCCTTATGACCTTGTGACCCTGAGCTTCATCTGCAGAGTGGGAAGAGAAAGCTCGTGCCTGCTCTGAAAGGAGGTAAAAACCCATTGGTCAACAATATTTGGAGATAGGGTTTCTAGGAGGTAATAAAGGTTAAATGAGGTCAGAAGAGTGGGGCCCTGATCAGATAGGATTGGCGGCCTTATAAGAAGAGGAAGAAATCTCCCTCTCTCTCTCTGTCATAAGATGGTATCTATCTCATGCCAAGAAGAGATCTGTCACCAAAAACAAAACCAAACCCAGCTGGAACCTTGATCTTGGGCTTAAGAACCTCCAGAACTGTGAGAAAATAAACGTCTCTCGTTTCAGTCCCAAGTCTGCAGTGTTTTGTCACGGCAGCCTGAGCAGATGGAGACAGATGGGTGAACGGATAGCGGATGGGTGGCGGAAAGAATGGGAAGGGCGATGGGAGAGGCGGGAAAGAGGAGAAGACAGGAGGAAAGAGGGCGGCCAGGCCGGTGGATGGGTGAAAGAGCAGTCGGGCAGACAAGCAGGTCCACGGGCGAGTGGCTCTGTGGGTGGCGGACGACTAAGGTGCCAAAGTCTCAAGCACTAAAAAGCAAGGGGCAGCACTTGCATGTTCAAAACCACCAACCCAGAACCATAAAATAAAGGCAAGAAAGTCCCACGGAGTTCTGCTTTTTCCACTACAATGACTTCTTACAATCATTTTTAGAAATTCTTTTCCAAAACATGTCTCTTGGTCCTTGAGTGACCTGAGCACAGGGTGGGTCCGCCCTCGTGGTGCAGCAAAGGGGCTGCAGGGAACAGACTGAGCAGGGCTCCTGCCCCGTTTGGGCCACATTCCCTTAGGGATCTTGTGCACCGCGGCCTGTCACCATTCTCCAGACAGCAAAGCTGGGCCATCTACCTGTCCTGAAGACCCCACTTCCAGTGGCCTGCTGTCCTCACAGTGTGGGCGTAGTTGCTGCTCAACCCCTGTGCTGACATAACCAACATCTTTCCTCCCCCATGAGGCCCTGTTCCCAGGGGTCAGAGAGCACAGCTGAACTTGACCTCAGGCCCTCACCCAGTGAAGGCCCCTGGATGTGCCTTGGGACTTGTAATAACAACCACAGAGGATGGAGTTGCCTTATGACCTTGTGACCCTGAGCTTCATCTGCAGAGTGGGAAGAGAAAGCTCGTGCCTGCTCTGAAAGGAGGTGCTGGTGGTGCCCTTCATTTCCCCTTGGTGCCCATCACCGTACTGGGGGCAGGGGGAGAGGGGGCGAGTCTCCCGGGAAGCGAGCTCTGGGCAAGGAGACTTGTAGAGAGCTGTGGTCCTGGCATCCCAGGGCAGGAAAGATGACGCCTGCAAAAAGCTTGTAGACCGGGAACTGAGGGGTGGTCAGGGGGGCGTCTCTGGCCCTGGCTCTGGGGCTCCATGGAACCCTGGGCTCAGACCCCAGGCAGCGGCCTCATTTTCCAGCTCTGTGACCTCGGGCAACCTGTTTGTCTAACTCTTTCGCGACCCCATGGACTGTAGCCCGCCAGGTTCCTTGGTCCATGGGATTCTCTAGGCAAGAAGACTGGAGCGGGTGGCCATGTCCTCCTCCAGGGGGTGTTCCTGACCCAGGGGTCAAGCCTCTGTCTCTTGCGTCTCCTGCATCGGCAGGCAGATTCTTTACCGCTGAGCCATCAGGGAAGCCCAGAAGTCATTAAAAACAAAAACTCACGAAGGGACGGCCTTCAGAAACCTCCACTCGGGGATAAGGACAAGGTTGACTCTGGTGGCCTCCCCCCGAGGGCCGTCGCTAGGGGACCCAGCTCCTCCTTCCCACCCCAGCAGCCCCACTCACCCTCAGGGCAGCGGCGGCAGCACTTCCCGGCATCCTTGTCGTAGTAGCGGTTGGGGTCTCGGGAACAGGCATCCTCGGGGGCTGGACTCTGGAGCATGAAACACACGGGTCAGGCCAGGAGGGCCGCAGACACTCACGCTCCCGTCTGCCCCCCAGGTCCCAGGAGGCCTGGTCTCCAGGGGCTGTCAAAGCCACGCCTGAGATGGAGCCTCACGTTACAGAAGTCAGGACAGAAACTTCCTCAACCCTGCTCCACCTTTGATCTTCCCTGTGCAGCCACTCCAGCCTTCTGTAACTCCGGCCCCCAACCGTGGAGTCTCCTTGACCCTCTCCTCGAGTTCACACCCAACCCATCAGCGAGTTAGCCTCACGTTCAACACTAGACTTCCTGGATGAGGGGGCCTTGGGACTTGTAATAACAACCACAGAGGATGGAGTTGCCTTATGACCTTGTGACCCTGAGCTTCATCTGCAGAGTGGAAGAGAAAGCTCGTGCCTGCTCTGAAAGGAGGTGCTGGTGGTGCCCTTCATTTCCCCTTGGTGCCCATCACCGTACTGGGGGCAGGGGAGAGGCGAGTCTCCCGGAAGCGAGCTCTGGGCAAGGAGACTTGTAGAGAGCTGTGGTCCTGGCATCCCAGGGCAGGAAAGATGACGCCTGCAAAAGCTTGTAGACCGGGAACTGAGGGGTGGTCAGGGGGGCGTCTCTGGCCCTGGCTCTGGGGCTCCATGGAACCCTGGGCTCAGACCCCAGGCAGCGGCCTCATTTTCCAGCTCTGTGACCTCGGGCAACCTGTTTGTCTAACTCTTTCGCGACCCCATGGACTGTAGCCCGCCAGGTTCCTTGGTCCATGGGATTCTCTAGGCAAGAAGACTGGAGCGGGTGGCCATGTCCTCCTCCAGGGGGTGTTCCTGACCCAGGGGTCAAGCCTCTGTCTCTTGCGTCTCCTGCATCGGCAGGCAGATTCTTTACCGCTGAGCCATCAGGGAAGCCCAGAAGTCATTAAAAACAAAAACTCACGAAGGGACGGCCTTCAGAAACCTCCACTCGGGGATAAGGACAAGGTTGACTCTGGTGGCCTCCCCCCGAGGGCCGTCGCTAGGGGACCCAGCTCCTCCTTCCCACCCCAGCAGCCCCACTCACCCTCAGGGCAGCGGCGGCAGCACTTCCCGGCATCCTTGTCGTAGTAGCGGTTGGGGTCTCGGGAACAGGCATCCTCGGGGGCTGGACTCTGGAGCATGAAACACACGGGTCAGGCCAGGAGGGCCGCAGACACTCACGCTCCCGTCTGCCCCCCAGGTCCCAGGAGGCCTGGTCTCCAGGGGCTGTCAAAGCCACGCCTGAGATGGAGCCTCACGTTACAGAAGTCAGGACAGAAACTTCCTCAACCCTGCTCCACCTTTGATCTTCCCTGTGCAGCCACTCCAGCCTTCTGTAACTCCGGCCCCCAACCGTGGAGTCTCCCTTGACCCTCTCCTCGAGTTCACACCCAACCCATCAGCGAGCTCTCTCAGCCTCTATGGACCAATCTCCTCTCCTCCGCCTGGTCCCAGTCCCCATCCCCTCCCCCTGGGAATAATTTGCTTGCCTCCGATTTGGCCGCCAGCACGGGCCTGACCATAAGAATCTCTGGTAGGAACTTCCCTGGTGGCTCAGTTGTAAAGAATCCGCTTGCCAAAGCAGGAGACACAGGTTCAGTCCCTGAGCCAGGAAGATCACACCTGCCACAGGGCAACAAAGGCCGAGCACCACAACTACTGAGCCCACAGGCTGCGACTACCGAAACCTGAGCCCATGCTCTGCAACGAAAGAAGTCACTGCAATAAGAAGCCCACACACCTCAACTAGAGGGTTGCCTCCTACTCACTTCAAACAGAGAAAAGACCAAGCAGCAACAAAGACCCACCACAGCCAAAAATAAAGTTTTTGAAACATATTTCACTTGTGTGTTGAAGTCTATCGCTCATGCAGAAAAGCACTCAGATCCGAAGTGTATGAGCACTGAGCTTTTACAGCGTAAACACATTCTGCCCCCAGGACCCAGATCCAGAAACAAGATGCGAGTACCCAGAACCCCCTCCTGCTCCTTCCCACCATGAAAGCCCCCCCCACTAACTTGACCTCTATACCAGAGATATATTTTGTCTGCTTTTAAACTGTACCTGGATAGAAATACACATCCTGACAACTGGCTTCTCTAACTCAAAGTTCCACTGTAAGAATCACCCACATTACTGCAAATAGTAACCATTCATTCATTCATGTTCACTGCCTTGCAGCATGGCATCCAATGAATATGCACAAGTTATCTATTCTACTCTTTTTTCAAATATTTATTTATTTGACTGAGCTGGGTGTTCGTTGCAGCATGTGGGATCCAGTTCTCTGACCCAGGTCCCTTGCACTGGGAGAAAAAAGTATTATTAGCCACTGGACCACCAGGAAAGTCCCTATCTATTCTACTCTTGATGGACCTTTGGGTTGTTTCCACCATTTGATTATTATGAATAAAAAGAAACTGCTAGAAACTTTTTGGTGCACCATAAGCTTTTGCTAGTTGTTGGTGCCCGTATGGACACGCTGTTGTATTGTTATCATTTAGTCTCTAAGTCCTGTCCAACTCGTTCGCGACTCTCCACAAGGCTCTTCTCTCCGTGGGATTTCTCAGGCAAGAATACCAGAGTGAGTTGTCCTTTCCTTCTCCAAGGGATCTTCGCAATCTAGGGATCAAACCCACATCTCCTGCACTGCAGGCGGATTCTTTACTGCCGAGCCACAGGGGAAGCCCTGTGTACACATTACTGCAGGAAATAAACCTAGATATGGAACTGCTGGGTCATAAAGTGTGTGTGTGCTCAGCGTTGACTGAGTCTCCACACAGTTTTCTAAACTGTACTAACTGACATTTCACAGCAGTGTGTGAGTGTTCCCATTGTTCCACGTCCCTGCCCACACTTGCTATCCTCAGTTTTAAAAATTTTAGCTGGTTCAATAAACTTATAGTACTATTTCATTGATCTTTTATTTGCATTTCTCTGAGAAGTGATGATGTTGGGTACTTTTTCACATGTTGATTAGCCATTTGGATACTCTCTCTTGTAAGATGCCTATCCCTTATGTGTGGGACTTCTTTGTATATTCTGGATACAAGTCCTTGTTGAATATATGCGCTGCAAATGTCTTTTCCTATCTTATGGTTTGCCTTCATACTTTCTTAAAGGAGTCTTTGATGCACAGAGTTCTCAGTTTTAATGAAGCATAATTTATCAGTCTTTTATTTTATGGTTAATGTCCTAGGTAAGAAATAATTGCCCGCCCAACCCATTTAGATATTCTTTTTATTTTAAGGAGTTGGAGTAGGTGCCCTTTTCTAAAATAATAATTTATTTATTTGTTGGACCGTGATGGGTCTCAGCTGGGATCTTCAGTCTTCTTTGGAGCATGTGAGATCTTTAGTTGCCACATGTGGGACCTAGTTGCCTGAGCAGGGATTGAACCCAGGCCCCCCGCATTGGAAACTGGGAGTTTTTAGCCACCGGACCACCGGGGAAGTCCCCGCTAGACATTCTTTTACAGTGTCATCTGGCTGGTATTACTTAACCTTCCAGTTTGGGGTTCATTTTGGAGTGAACTAGGAATCAAGACTTACTTTTCTCAGGAATAGGCTTTTTTTGTTTTCTCTCTCTCTCTCTTTTTTGGGGAAGGGAGTGCCACACTGCATGGCTTGCAGGATCTCAGTTCCCCAACGAACGATTGAACACAGGCCCATGGTAGTGAAAGCCCTGAGTCCTAACCACCAGACCATCAGGGAATCCCCAGGAAAAGGCAGTTTTCACAGGCTCCCCTCCACGTTTCCAGCGCTCCTTGAAAGCTAAGCCCCTTTGTTGCTGGGGGTGGTGGGGTTCACAAAAGGGACTCTTTGCTGAGTTTGGGGAAAGAAACTTCTGGTGAATAAGAAGGAAGCATGAAGGAGGTTTCTGGGAAGACCCACAACAAAGTCCAGGAAGGAGGGGGGAGAGAGGGGAGCCAGGGAAGGAGGGAGCTGAGTCTGAACTCTTTGTCTTCAGCCTCCGAGGAGACGAAGAGACGGATGCTGGTAGACAGGAGGTCACCACTTGTGGGGTGAATGAGGCCGGGGCGCTCTTGGTTTCGGGGTGGGGATTAGAGGCCATCGACCCACTGGTTGAGTACTGGCTGTCCCAAGGGCGTCCCTACTCTTCTCTCCGCCGGGGAACAGTGACCTAATACACGAATGCTCTGCTCTGGACACAGAGCAGCAAAGAGGCCATGTGGCAAAAAGGTGAACACATGGGCTGTCAATTACCTTCCTCTTCTTTTCTTTGTCCGCACACCTGAAGGGGCGCCACATAAACTGGAAATGATAAACCCAGCCTACATTTGCGACACACACGGCACTCATGGGTCTCGTGTAATCCAAAGCCCAGGGCCTCAGAGGACGTTCTGTTTGCCCACTCGTGCCCAGTCTTTGGCTCCAGCGGATCTCATCTCTTTTTTTATTTTCAAGTAAACTGGGGGCCCTGGGGGGCCTCTCTAGGGGCAGAGACCTGCCAGGACAGCCCAAGTTTCTGCCTGACCCACGGCATCTCACCGTGTGAGCTCGGAAGCCTACAGCGGGAGTGAGCTGGGGGCAGCGGAGGAGCCGAGGGTTCAGCGCTGTTAGATCTGCTGAGACTGGTGGAAATTCTGGGGCATTGGCCGGGGGTTTCCCCTCCTGGCCTGCCTGCTCCTCTCACTGATAGCTATGGACGCGAAGGGTCGCGGTCCTGCTCACTCTCCCAGAGCCCGGGGGACAGCTGAGGGGAGCCTGAATGCTTATCCTTCATCTCACGCCACCTCACCCTGGGTCAGTGGAGGGGACAGGGGTGGTATGAGAAGAGGGAATCCAGGTTATCAACTGCAACTCCCGCCTGTACCCATGAATCATACATTACCTCCTTTAGGCCACCCCTAGTCTCTGGGGCTAGATCACTACCCCCCATTACAGGTCTAAACTTCAACTCAGAGAGGTAAAGTTACCTGCCCAAAGTCACACAGCAACTAAGCACAGACAGAAGATTTTAAGCTTCACCATGTCCCCAGTTCTCTCCCCTTCTCTGGGCCACAGGCTGCCTATCTTGAAAGTAAAAAGAGGTCCAGGGACTTCCCTAGTGATCCAGTGGTTAACAATCCATCTTGCAATCAATGTAGGAGACTTGTTTTCGATTCCCAGTCAGGGAACGAAGATTCTACATGCCTTGGGGTAACTAAGCCAGGGCCACAACTAAAGAGAAGTCTTTAGCTGCAACTAAAACTCAACACAACCAAAAATAAATAAATTAATTAATTATTATTTTTTTAAAGAGCAGTAAATCTTAAAAATAAGAATAAAGAAACATCCAATGTGCTGAGAAGGACATCACGTCAATTACCTTCCTCTTCTTTTCTTTGTCCGCACACCTGAAGGGGCGCCACATAAACTGGAAATGATAAACCCAGCCTACATTTGCGACACACACGGCACTCATGGGTCTCGTGTAATCCAAAGCCCAGGGCCTCAGAGGACGTTCTGTTTGCCCACTCGTGCCCAGTCTTTGGCTCCAGCGGATCTCATCTCTTTTTTTATTTTCAAGTAAACTGGGGGCCCTGGGGGGCCTCTCTAGGGGCAGAGACCTGCCAGGACAGCCCAAGTTTCTGCCTGACCCACGGCATCTCACCGTGTGAGCTCGGAAGCCTACAGCGGGAGTGAGCTGGGGGCAGCGGAGGAGCCGAGGGTTCAGCGCTGTTAGATCTGCTGAGACTGGTGGAAATTCTGGGGCATTGGCCGGGGGTTTCCCCTCCTGGCCTGCCTGCTCCTCTCACTGATAGCTATGGACGCGAAGGGTCGCGGTCCTGCTCACTCTCCCAGAGCCCGGGGGACAGCTGAGGGGAGCCTGAATGCTTATCCTTCATCTCACGCCACCTCACCCTGGGTCAGTGGAGGGGACAGGGGTGGTATGAGAAGAGGGAATCCAGGTTATCAACTGCAACTCCCGCCTGTACCCATGAATCATACATTACCTCCTTTAGGCCACCCCTAGTCTCTGGGGCTAGATCACTACCCCCCATTACAGGTCTAAACTTCAACTCAGAGAGGTAAAGTTACCTGCCCAAAGTCACACAGCAACTAAGCACAGACAGAAGATTTTAAGCTTCACCATGTCCCCAGTTCTCTCCCCTTCTCTGGGCCACAGGCTGCCTATCTTGAAAGTAAAAAGAGGTCCAGGGACTTCCCTAGTGATCCAGTGGTTAACAATCCATCTTGCAATCAATGTAGGAGACTTGTTTTCGATTCCCAGTCAGGGAACGAAGATTCTACATGCCTTGGGGTAACTAAGCCAGGGCCACAACTAAAGAGAAGTCTTTAGCTGCAACTAAAACTCAACACAACCAAAAATAAATAAATTAATTAATTATTATTTTTTTAAAGAGCAGTAAATCTTAAAAATAAGAATAAAGAAACATCCAATGTGCTGAGAAGGACATCACGTCACATCTATGGCATTTCTACCAAAAATCCACAATCTGATTAAAATCATGAGGAAACATCAGACAAACCCTAACTGAGGGGCAGTCTACAAACCAGCTGGCCTTAAAAATGCCAGGATGGGGGCTTCCCTGGTGGTCCAGTGGGTAAGGACACCGCCTTGCAGTGCAAGGGGGACCGGTTTGATCCTTGGTCTGGGAAGATCCCACGTGCTGTGGAACGGCTGGACTGATGTGTCCAACTACCAAGCCGGAGCTCTGGGGCGCATGTGTCGAGAGCCGGCGCTCTGCAACGACAGAGGCCACCGCGATGGGAGGCCCATGCAGGCCGGAGAACAAAGATGGATGAAAACAAATAAATAAATGAAAGACCAATATAAGTGGCCAAAAGAAAAAAAAAAAATGCCAGGGTGGGTTTCCCTGGTAGCTCAGTGGCAAAGTGTTCGCCTGCCAATGCAGGAGACACCAGTTTGATCCCTGATCCAGGAAGATCCCACATGCTGCGGAGCAACGAAGCCCATGAGCCACAACCATTGAGCCTGTGCTCTAGAGCCTCAGAACCACGACTATGGAGCCTATGTGCCCTAGAGCCCGAGTTCCACAGCAAGAGAAGTCACCTCAGCAAGAAGCCTGCTCAGCTCAAATAGAGAGGAGCCCCTACTCCCTGCACCTAGAGAAGAGCCTGCAGCAGTGAAAACCCAGAATAGCCAAAAATAAATGAATAATTTAAAAAAAAAAAAAAAGCCAGGGTATGAAAGACAAGAGCTGTCGAGTGTTTCAGCCAGAAAGACGACTAGAGAGACAGGAGAACTGAACGCAGTGTCTGGACTGGATCCTGACTCGGGCTGGGGAGGGGATACGGCTGTAAAGGAGGCTGGGGACAGGTGAAACGTGAATACTAGCATTTTATAGAATTATGTTTTTTCGATTCCCAGTCAGGAGAAGATTCTACATGCCTTGGGGTAACTAAGCCAGGGCCACAACTAAAGAGAAGTCTTTAGCTGCAACTAAAACTCAACACAACCAAAAATAAATAAATTAATTAATTATTATTTTTTTAAAGAGCAGTAAATCTTAAAAATAAGAATAAAGAAACATCCAATGTGCTGAGAAGGACATCACGTCACATCTATGGCATTTCTACCAAAAATCCACAATCTGATTAAAATCATGAGGAAACATCAGACAAACCCTAACTGAGGGGCAGTCTACAAACCAGCTGGCCTTAAAAATGCCAGGATGGGGGCTTCCCTGGTGGTCCAGTGGGTAAGGACACCGCCTTGCAGTGCAAGGGGCACCGGTTTGATCCTTGGTCTGGGAAGATCCCACGTGCTGTGGAACGGCTGGACTGATGTGTCCAACTACCAAGCCGGAGCTCTGGGGCGCATGTGTCGAGAGCCGGCGCTCTGCAACGACAGAGGCCACCGCGATGGGAGGCCCATGCAGGCCGGAGAACAAAGATGGATGAAAACAAATAAATAAATGAAAGACCAATATAAGTGGCCAAAAGAAAAAAAAAAAATGCCAGGGTGGGTTTCCCTGGTAGCTCAGTGGCAAAGTGTTCGCCTGCCAATGCAGGAGACACCAGTTTGATCCCTGATCCAGGAAGATCCCACATGCTGCGGAGCAACGAAGCCCATGAGCCACAACCATTGAGCCTGTGCTCTAGAGCCTCAGAACCACGACTATGGAGCCTATGTGCCCTAGAGCCCGAGTTCCACAGCAAGAGAAGTCACCTCAGCAAGAAGCCTGCTCAGCTCAAATAGAGAGGAGCCCCTACTCCCTGCACCTAGAGAAGAGCCTGCAGCAGTGAAAACCCAGAATAGCCAAAAATAAATGAATAATTTAAAAAAAAAAAAAAAGCCAGGGTATGAAAGACAAGAGCTGTCGAGTGTTTCAGCCAGAAAGACGACTAGAGAGACAGGAGAACTGAACGCAGTGTCTGGACTGGATCCTGACTCGGGCTGGGGAGGGGATACGGCTGTAAAGGAGGCTGCGGTGACAGGTGAAACGTGAATACTAGCATTTTATAGAATTATGTTCTATCGATGTTGAATTTCTGAAAAGCTGTGTATGCCAGAAATACCTTGTTGTAGAAGAAACGTGCTGAACGATTTAGGGGTGAAAGATCGAAAATAACTAGCATGCGGTTCAGTAAAGGATGACAACAATCATCATCATACCACTAATAACACGTGTATACATAAGAGGAGCTTTAGCAAGTGCCCCAAACTGCATGTGCAAATAGTACCACCTCCTGGGCTCTACGTGTTCAGGAAGGAGCATGTGTGTGCTCAGTCCTGTCTGACTCGTTGCAACCACATGGACTGTAGCCCGCCAGGCTCCTCTGTCCATGGGATTCTCCAGGCAAGAATACTGGAGTGGGTTGCCTTGGGGATCTTCCTGACCCAGGGATCGAACCCAGTATGCTTCATTGGCGGGCAGATTCTTTACCCCTGGGGCCACCTGGGAGGGTAGCTCTTTTCAACAAGGAAATCTGTGTAAATCCCCAGTTGGTCACCAGGGGGTGCTATCTTCTCACCATCCCCAGGGGTGGTGGGATTTCCGCCGGGATGTCCAGCGGGAGCCCATCAGGGTCCCCTGAAGAGGGTAGGGGGCTTGTGAGCCTTGGTTCCCATGTGGGGCTTATGGGGAGACCAAGGGGTCCCCTCAACCCCATAGACGGGCGGCCCTCACGCCCCTCAGCCATTCCCAGAGGCGTAGGTGGAGTCCAGGCAGGGACATAACTCAGCCCGTCCGCTCGCCTTTAGGCCAGACGTTCCCAGGCCCCTGGGGCTGGCCTTCTCTGGAAAAGACGCTGGGGACTTTTTGTGCCTATGATGTCATGGCTTTACAAACACCCAGAAAATGGGTCAAGGCAAGGCACACATGTTGCTGCTGAAGGAACAGAGGCATAAACCCAAAGGCCCTGTGAGACCCTATGACCACAGAACCCCGTCTGCGAGAGGGGACCGGTCTGCCCCACGCTCTGAGTCCAGTCAGCTGGCAGGGTAACTCCAGGGCTGGACTAGACGCCCATGCTGTGCTGGAGGGCTGACGGGCCTCAGAACGCTCTGCCGGGCTGGCGCTCCAGTAGGGGACATGACCCCATCTTCCTACGTGTTCCCAGCCCAGAGCCTAGAGAAGGCAGACTCGAGGCCTGAGCTGTGCCTTTGCAGCGCTGTCCTTGAGCCCCTGAAGCTGCCCGGCCACACGCCCAGGCTCGGTCCTCATCCCCCAGGGCACACCCAGTGCCCTCCCTCTGCCATCTCCCCTGGGCCCTGCTGCCCCGCTTCCCGTCCTCTCCCATCACCCACTCATGTGGCCCCTCCACCATAAGAGGAGCTTTAGCAAGTGCCCCAAACTGCATGTGCAAATAGTACCACCTCCTGGGCTCTCGTGTTCAGGAAGGAGCATGTGTGCTCAGTCCTGTCTGACTCGTTGCAACCACATGGACTGTAGCCCGCCAGGCTCCTCTGTCCATGGGATTCTCCAGGCAAGAATACTGGAGTGGGTTGCCTTGGGGATCTTCCTGACCCAGGGATCGAACCCAGTATGCTTCATTGGCGGGCAGATTCTTTACCCCTGGGGCCACCTGGGAGGGTAGCTCTTTTCAACAAGGAAATCTGTGTAAATCCCCAGTTGGTCACCAGGGGGTGCTATCTTCTCACCATCCCCAGGGGTGGTGGGATTTCCGCCGGGATGTCCAGCGGGAGCCCATCAGGGTCCCCTGAAGAGGGTAGGGGGCTTGTGAGCCTTGGTTCCCATGTGGGGCTTATGGGGAGACCAAGGGGTCCCCTCAACCCCATAGACGGGCGGCCCTCACGCCCCTCAGCCATTCCCAGAGGCGTAGGTGGAGTCCAGGCAGGGACATAACTCAGCCCGTCCGCTCGCCTTTAGGCCAGACGTTCCCAGGCCCCTGGGGCTGGCCTTCTCTGGAAAAGACGCTGGGGACTTTTTGTGCCTATGATGTCATGGCTTTACAAACACCCAGAAAATGGGTCAAGGCAAGGCACACATGTTGCTGCTGAAGGAACAGAGGCATAAACCCAAAGGCCCTGTGAGACCCTATGACCACAGAACCCCGTCTGCGAGAGGGGACCGGTCTGCCCCACGCTCTGAGTCCAGTCAGCTGGCAGGGTAACTCCAGGGCTGGACTAGACGCCCATGCTGTGCTGGAGGGCTGACGGGCCTCAGAACGCTCTGCCGGGCTGGCGCTCCAGTAGGGGACATGACCCCATCTTCCTACGTGTTCCCAGCCCAGAGCCTAGAGAAGGCAGACTCGAGGCCTGAGCTGTGCCTTTGCAGCGCTGTCCTTGAGCCCCTGAAGCTGCCCGGCCACACGCCCAGGCTCGGTCCTCATCCCCCAGGGCACACCCAGTGCCCTCCCTCTGCCATCTCCCCTGGGCCCTGCTGCCCCGCTTCCCGTCCTCTCCCATCACCCACTCATGTGGCCCCTCCACCCAGACCAGTTCCTGGCAGAGAAAGTACCAGCCTTGTCCTCTAGTACCAGCTCTCAATTCTGAGAGCCTGCCAGGTTCCAGCGGCCACGAGCTCAGACCCTGGACAGCCCATCGGCTCCTGCTGCCCCCCCAAGGAAGAGGGAGAGACAGCGGGGCCGCGCACTGACCCTGGCCTGGGAGGGAAGGGGGAGTCAGAAAGGAGAGTGTGGGAGGGGGAAGCCCGAAGCCTGGGAGGGGGGCTTTTGGGTGGGGTTCCCCTGCATGTTTGAGGCAGAGCGAGATGTCCACAAGTGACGAGCTGTGTAACCAGAGCTGTGTGGCCCAGGCTTAGCGGCATCAAGATAAAGAGAGAGCAGCCTGAAACCTTCCCATGTCTAGACCTATTTTCAGGCTGGTTTGGTTTTCCCTACAAAACCTGGTAAATTTCACTTTCAGAAAGCCCCACCTGGTCGCAGCTGCAGAGACAAGAGACAGGCCACACCTGTAGGTGCCAAGAGTCCAGAGCTGGGGGTGCGGGGCAGGGGGAGGCAGGCAGGGCAGGGTGGAAGGTAGACGAGTCAGATCTGATGCAAAACATCCACAGGGGCCAGAACTGGGCGGAGCGGGGAGGTGCGCCCCAGCTCCCCCCTGGAGCTCCCACCTTTGTCCCTCAAGGTGGGCATCTGACCCCAGCAGCACGGGCACTACCCTCGATCCCATTTTACAGATGGGGAAACGGAGGCACGTGGTTAAGAAACTTGCCTCAAGTCACACAGCGAGGCAGTGTTAGAGCCAGGGCTTGGACATCCAACACAGGCTCTTATCCACCAGGCTCTGTGTTCCTAGTCCCGTCTGTTTAAGCTCCAGCCCTGCGCTCAGCCCCCCAGCTCTTCCTCACCTCCTCCCCATCCGGACTTGCGAATGGCTGAGCAGGGTCTCCTTAGGCCCACCTTATCCCACATCCCCCACTCGGTGCTGAGGGAGGCCAGAGAGATGTTTTCAAAACACAGATCTGGTCTCCTCCCTTCCACCCGTTGAAGATGAGCACATGGCTTCCAATCAAACTATGGATAAAGCCCAAAGTCCTGACAGGGGCCCAGGAGAGCCTGCTGGACCAGCCCTGGCCCATCTGGCCTGTGTGCTCCCTCCCTCCCTCCCTCTCTCACTCCAGCAGCTGTGTGCACGTCTTTCCCCGAGCACCCCATCTCCCCGGCCCAGCACACCCCAGCGCATCCTTCAGCTCTCATGCCCGCATGTCTCTTCCCAGGGACCCCCTCCTTTATTAACCCCCTTCCAGGTCAGGTCTGAGCAAGCTAGAATCATCCTATGGGCAAGGCTGTGCCCTTGCTGGAGGCTCTTGAGGAGAATCCATTTCCTTGTGGTTAAGACTGAGGGCCTGGGACTTTCCTGGTGGTCCAGTGGTTAAGAATTTGCCTTCCGATTCAGGGCATGTGGGTTCAGTCCCTCCCTGGGGCACTAAGATCCCACGGGCCATGGAGCTACTGAGCCCATGCGCCACAACTAAACATCCTGCATGAGGCAACAAAGAAGACCCGACTCAGCCAAATAATTTTTTTTAATTTTTAAAAGACTAGGGACCCGTCTCTTTGCTTAGTGTCAACTAAGATCATTCCCAACCTCTAGAGGCTGCTGCATTCCTTGGCCCACGACCCCTTTCTCCATCTGTAAAGTGCACAGTGGAGATCAAGTCCTTCCGCTGTCACGTCTCCCTCTTCTTCTGTATTATCTCTCTCTAAGGCAGCCCAGAAAGTTTCTCTGCACGGAGGACTCAAGTAAGGACACTGGGCCCATCTGGATAATCCAGGCTAATCTCCATCTCAATGTCTGTACCCTTACAGACCTTCTCGAAAGTTCTGTTGGCCATGTGTTAGTCTTCAGTCCTGTCTGACTCCTTGCGATCCCATGGACTGTAGCCTGCCAGGCTCCTCTGTCCACGAATGTCTCCAGGCAAGAATATGGGACTGGATTGCCATTTCCTTCTCCAGGGAATCTTCCCGACCCAGGAATTGAACCTGGGTCTCTTTGCCATATAAAGGTTTGGGGATTAAGCTGCAGATATTCTGACCACAGCCCTATTTATAAGTCGCCACTAGGATATTCTGCCAACAGCCTGGGCTTTGTAGTCTAGTCCTGGCGGCAAAGAGCCTATTGATAAAGACCCTGATGCTGGGAAATACTGAAGGCAGAAGGAAAAGGGAGCGGCAGAGGAAGAGATGGTTAGATAGTATCACTGACTCACTGCACAGGAACTGGAGCAAACTCCAGGAGACAGTGAAGGACAGGGAAGCCTGGTGTGCTGCAGCCCATGAGGTCTCAAAAGGTTGGACACAATTTAATGATCGAATAAAAGTCCTGGGGGCCCTCAAGTCCTGCCTCCACCCTGAGGGTTCACCTGAAGTCCAGACCAAGAGACCACGTTAAACTGGAGTCATCCTCCTCCCCGACCTTAAACACACGCGTGGCACACAGGCTGTCCCTGCCCTCGCCCTGGCCGCATTCCTCACAGTCGTCACACCTGTGAGCAAGACCTAGTTCCTCCCCCTGGACTCCAGGAAGCTCGGGGAGAGTATGTGTGGCTCCATGCATCCTGGCCCCGTAGCTGCACTAGGAGTGTGGTGTCCTGGTCACTGGGCCATCAGGGAAGTCCCCATGATGACTTTTTGGAGGAGAACTTCCATTTTTTGTTTTGGGTTGCTTTTTTATTTGAAGGATTCTGGAAGGGAGGGCACCCCAGGCAGAAGGCTCTATGGAAGCAGAGGTACAGAGGCCGGAAGGAGTAGAGTTCCGGGGCTCTCTGCAGTGATTGGATGGGCTGGACCGTGGGAGCAGAAGGACGGGAGGCCTGGGACTCAGGGCCAGATATCTGCACTGAAGTCTTGTTTCCCAACCGTGGGTTCTGCAGGGTGTCAGCAAGTGACAGCAAAGCAAAAACCAAAACACAGAGGATCACTGCATTCCACTTGGGAGGTTTCTTCGAGCCTTTTATCTCCGTACTTGCTCCCTGATTCTTCAAGGAAAGGTTGGTGCGGCGGGGAGGAGGGATATGGGCTCGGAGAAACAAACGTTCCCAAACTTAGTTGGCTATAGAACCCCGGCCTCATAGAATGACTGTGCCTCTTGGAAATGCTGCCTTCAAGGAAAGTGGCTGCAGATATTCTGACCACAGCCCTATTTATAAGTCGCCACTAGGATATTCTGCCAACAGCCTGGGCTTTGTAGTCTAGTCCTGGCGGCAAAGAGCCTATTGATAAAGACCCTGATGCTGGGAAATACTGAAGGCAGAAGGAAAAGGGAGCGGCAGAGGAAGAGATGGTTAGATAGTATCACTGACTCACTGCACAGGAACTGGAGCAAACTCCAGGAGACAGTGAAGGACAGGGAAGCCTGGTGTGCTGCAGCCCATGAGGTCTCAAAAGGTTGGACACAATTTAATGATCGAATAAAAGTCCTGGGGGCCCTCAAGTCCTGCCTCCACCCTGAGGGTTCACCTGAAGTCCAGACCAAGAGACCACGTTAAACTGGAGTCATCCTCCTCCCCGACCTTAAACACACGCGTGGCACACAGGCTGTCCCTGCCCTCGCCCTGGCCGCATTCCTCACAGTCGTCACACCTGTGAGCAAGACCTAGTTCCTCCCCCTGGACTCCAGGAAGCTCGGGGAGAGTATGTGTGGCTCCATGCATCCTGGCCCCGTAGCTGCACTAGGAGTGTGGTGTCCTGGTCACTGGGCCATCAGGGAAGTCCCCATGATGACTTTTTGGAGGAGAACTTCCATTTTTTGTTTTGGGTTGCTTTTTTATTTGAAGGATTCTGGAAGGGAGGGCACCCCAGGCAGAAGGCTCTATGGAAGCAGAGGTACAGAGGCCGGAAGGAGTAGAGTTCCGGGGCTCTCTGCAGTGATTGGATGGGCTGGACCGTGGGAGCAGAAGGACGGGAGGCCTGGGACTCAGGGCCAGATATCTGCACTGAAGTCTTGTTTCCCAACCGTGGGTTCTGCAGGGTGTCAGCAAGTGACAGCAAAGCAAAAACCAAAACACAGAGGATCACTGCATTCCACTTGGGAGGTTTCTTCGAGCCTTTTATCTCCGTACTTGCTCCCTGATTCTTCAAGGAAAGGTTGGGGCGGCGGGGAGGAGGGATATGGGCTCGGAGAAACAAACGGTTCCCCAAACTTAGTTGGCTATAGAACCCCGGCCTCATAGAATGACTGTGCCCTGGAGGTGACTTTGGGAAATGCTGCCTTTGGCAACAGTCGCTGCAGGTTTTAGAGCAGCTGATGTCCAGGCGGATGGACGGGGCAGAGGCGAGTGACGTGACTGAGATCTGGCCTCAAGTCCAGACTCTACAGCATCCTATGCTTCACTTCCCGCGGATGCTCCTCCTGCTCAAGAGCCTGTTGTTGAGATAAGAGCCTTCCTGAATGTTCTGGGGCTGCAGCGAATGTCTGAGGGGCACCCTCGGCTGTACCTAAGATATGGTAAGATCCACCCCCAGCCGTGGAGCAGCAGCCCCCGGCAGCACCAGCTGCCAAGGGACACAGGCAGTGCCAAGGACTCTGATGACGTTCAGGAGGAAGGATGCCGCCCGGGTTGGGGTGAGGTCAATGGCGAGGTACTTGGGCTTCCTGTCCTCTCCTGGAGGGAACCAGGACGTCCCCAGAACTGGTCTCCCTGCCCAGAGGGGCCAGCATGTTTCCTTCACCATCCCCCTCCTCTCAGCCTGCAAATGGGGGACGCTGGGCCCAGCACCCCCAGACTGCTGGGACAGAGAGAATCCTTGAGCCCCTGTCCTGAATAGCAGAGAGCACGTGTCCCGGGTAGGAGGTGAACATTTGGTTTAGAGCTTTCATGGACCTGGAGGGTTGGAACCAGGTCAGGGGACCGTGCCCTCCCCGAGCACGGGAACCCCATGGGGCTCGCAGTAGGTGGTGACACGAGGCCATGGGTGACGCCTTGGGGAGTTCTCCCATCCCTCAGAGGTGCAGAGCCCCACTGCCGTGGGCATGAAGCTTGCCGATGGAGCTTCAAGGGCAAGCCTGCCCCAAATGCCCTTGCTGACCCGCCGTTTGACCTGATGTTGGTGAGGACCTGGGCACCATCGCGGCGCAGAACCTGTTGTCCCAAACTCGGCAGCCTGGCCACCTCCTCCCAACCCAGGCGGAGGTGAGGCCAGGCCCCGTGGGCTCTCACGGGCCTGCACGGTTCTTCCCACAGGACTGATGGCACACTCCAGCCCCATGCCCACTTCCCACGATGCCTGGCATACAACAGGCCCTTCACAGCAGCTCACGCCTCACGAGGCCTCGCCACAGGCCCAGAGCGGCACTCAGCACCTTCCGTCTACTATCCCGTATAATCCTTCCGCATCTCACAAGGCAGCTACTGTGATCATCCCCATTTTACAGATGGGGAAGCTGAGGCCCAGAGGAGTGATTTTCCCTGCCCAAGAGCATCACGTGGCAAGTCCGAAGAAAGGTCTAAACTTGGCAGGCTGACCCTAACCACAGCGCTCTGTGTATGTGTGTGCTTAGCCTGTTGGTCGTATCAGATTCCTCACCACCCCATGGACTATCGCCCACCAGGCTCCTCTGTCCATGGAACTTCCCAGGCAAGAAACTGGAGTGGGTTGCATTCCCTCCTCCAGAGGATCTTCCCAACCCAGGACCAAGCTTGCGTCTGCTGTGTCTCCTGCACTGCAGGCAGATTCTTTACCCGTTGACCCATCAGGGAAGCCCAACCATGATGCTCTATTGTCTCCAAAGAAAAGACTTGACAGGGTGGAAGGTTGAGTGAAAGAATAGGTAAAGGGGATTAAAATGTACAAACGTCCAGTTATAAAAGCATTAAGTCACGTAGATAATGTACAGCATAGGGAATATGTTGCCGATAGTATTGCAACATGTGTGGTAACAGATGGTTCCTAGATGTCATGTGATAATCGATTCAGGAAAATGGAAGGCAGAAGGAGAAGGGGACGACAGAGGATGAGATGGCTGGATGGCATCACTGAGTCAACGGACATGAGTCTGAGCACGCTCTGGGAGATGGGGAAAGACAGAGAAGCCTGGCATGCTGCTGTCCCTGGGGTTGCAAAGAGTTGGACATGGTTGAGCGACTGAGCTGAACTGAGGACAGTTATACTTCAATTTTAAAAAAGAGTTTTGAAAAGACAACATGACATGTGTGGCAGGTGAAATAATGATCCTCGGAAATGCCCATGTCCTGCACAAACAACCATCCGTCCCTTCCACTGCAGGAGGCACAAGCTTGATCCCTGGTTAGGGGACTACGATCCCGCTTACCATGCGGCACCGCCAAAAAAATTAAGTAGAACCCGAACGAATGGAAGATCCTACCTCTGGGTTGGAATGAATCCACAGGGTGACACAGTGGTCCCCAGAGAAGCGGGCTCTTGACCCACCTCCGTACAGAAGCAAGGTGGTTCCAGGGAGGGAGGGTCGACGCTGCCAGGCCCCATCCAGGCGGCCCCGGGACCTGGACGTTGGCCCCTGGTGCCAGAGCCCCACGTCAGGGGCCCCAGCTCTGCAGAGAGCTCCTGCCTCCAACACTCAGCCCCCACCTGACACTCAGACACAGGCAAAACTGACCCCCTGCTTTCCTCCTAAACACCTTTCTGTCCCGTGCCCAGTTTTCCTACCTCCACAAAAGACACCACCACTCAGCCAGGCACGGAGCCCACAAGATCTGGACAGAACCGCCCCCACTCCCGCCTTGCCCTCCGCACTCCCACCCACTCCACCCGTGGGGCCTCTGGATTCCACCTCCAGAGTGTACTTCTGTTTCCACGTCTCCACTTCCCCTCCCCGGGACCACAGCAACAGCCTGGCGCCTGCCACACCTGCAGCAGACGGAAGACTGTGACGCCACTGCTCCAGCCCACAAAAGCCTCCAGCCACAGATCGAGGCTTGTGCTGGCCGCTGTGTCCCTGCCACACTCTCATGCCACTCCCCGCCACACACGGGCCCTCCTCCCTCTTCCCCGCCGTTCACTCCTGCAACCCCACCTGCCAGGGAGAGACCGGCTTGTGCTCCCACCTGGGGAGCTGCCCCACTCTCTCTAAATGGTTAGAATCCTCTCCACTACACGGGGCACCATCTGGCCACTGTCTCTGTCTATCAGTTTGGGGGAATGTTGGTTCCATGAAGCAGAGACCTGCGGGGCTAGCCTGGAGGCACCTGCAGCCTCTAGCCTGCTCCCTGGCACACAGTAGGTGCTTAATACACACGTGTGGGATGGATGAATTGGCAAGAGTGGGCTTGGGGCCTGTGCCACATGAGGAATACATGCTGGAGGCCCTGGGTGGAGTGACTGACGGAGAGCCCTCTGGGGCCTGAGGTCGCTGTTTTCATCTCACGGGGAAAGGTTTCTAAGGAAGGTGGATACATCTTGGTTATGTAGCCCTTAGATTCCAGAACCAGGATCAACGGGTAGAAGCTTCGAAGAGATAGACTTCAGCACATCCTAAAGACCTTCTCCAGGTCAGAATAACCTGGGGAAGTAGGAACTCCCTGGGGAAGAAGGAAGCCAGCACCCTGTCCCCGGAGGCCAAGGAGAGGCTGCGCGATTCCTGGGAATGGCCTGGGACGAAAGCCCTGGAGCCTAGCCTGGCACTGAGCAGCTGCCCCTTTAAGATGTTTCCGAATGAAGGAATACTTGGATGAACGGACTCTAGGCCTTGATGGGTAATGACACCGATAGGTGTATTAAAAGTCCCTCCCCAGCAGCAAGACCACTGAGAATGAAAAGACTCTCGAATGCAGTTTCCCACCCCTCATCCCACCAGCGCCTGGCGGGGAGGGCAAGCGAGAGGGAAGCTAGAGGGCCAGCTTTGCCTGGAGATGCCTTCTTGGACAGTTTGTCCACCCGGTTTGAGGCGCTGGTCCTGCTCTGACCTTGACCAGTCCTGAGACTGATGGAAAAGACCCTTCCCTGCCTCTGAGCTTCCACATCTCTTTGGAAAACGGGACCCATGATCCCAGAGAAGCCACTCACAGGGTCAGGGGACCACGGACCCAAGAAGACGATGTGTGGTCCAGGCCGAACTAAACTACCCATCTGTGCCAAGGACCCTCAAGCCTCCGGGGCTGCCCAGACGCAGACATTCATTTTCCTTCTAATGACCTTGCTGGAGGTGAAGGGAGGGCTGAGGAAGGCGCACACGAGCCTAAGGATGAATCACAACTCAAGAAACAAGTCGAGTCGAAGTCAGATATGAGTGGGAGCAGCCGAAGCAGAAGCTTACAGTAAATGCTGCCCTCGTCCCAGCACTGACGGCTCTCGAGCTGAGTAGATAGAGCTCCCCCGCGGTCTTCTGGAGGCCTGGCCTCCCTCTGAGGAAGACCAGCCGGCATCTCCTTCCACCTCTTCACACCAGGGCCCCTCCCGGCGCCCCTCCTTCTGGTGTAGACTGGGGCAGCCCTTGCCCAGACAAAACCAAGGGAGGAGCCTCTCAGGGTCCGTCCTGCCCGGCCGCCCCACTCGGGAAAGGTTTCTAAGGAAGGTGGATACATCTTGTTATGTAGCCCTTAGATTCCAGAACCAGGATCAACGGGTAGAAGCTTCGAAGAGATAGACTTCAGCACATCCTAAAGACCTTCTCCAGGTCAGAATAACCTGGGGAAGTAGGAACTCCCTGGGGAAGAAGGAAGCCAGCACCCTGTCCCCGGAGGCCAAGGAGAGGCTGCGCGATTCCTGGGAATGGCCTGGGACGAAAGCCCTGGAGCCTAGCCTGGCACTGAGCAGCTGCCCCTTTAAGATGTTTCCGAATGAAGGAATACTTGGATGAACGGACTCTAGGCCTTGATGGGTAATGACACCGATAGGTGTATTAAAAGTCCCTCCCCAGCAGCAAGACCACTGAGAATGAAAAGACTCTCGAATGCAGTTTCCCACCCCTCATCCCACCAGCGCCTGGCGGGGAGGGCAAGCGAGAGGGAAGCTAGAGGGCCAGCTTTGCCTGGAGATGCCTTCTTGGACAGTTTGTCCACCCGGTTTGAGGCGCTGGTCCTGCTCTGACCTTGACCAGTCCTGAGACTGATGGAAAAGACCCTTCCCTGCCTCTGAGCTTCCACATCTCTTTGGAAAACGGGACCCATGATCCCAGAGAAGCCACTCACAGGGTCAGGGGACCACGGACCCAAGAAGACGATGTGTGGTCCAGGCCGAACTAAACTACCCATCTGTGCCAAGGACCCTCAAGCCTCCGGGGCTGCCCAGACGCAGACATTCATTTTCCTTCTAATGACCTTGCTGGAGGTGAAGGGAGGGCTGAGGAAGGCGCACACGAGCCTAAGGATGAATCACAACTCAAGAAACAAGTCGAGTCGAAGTCAGATATGAGTGGGAGCAGCCGAAGCAGAAGCTTACAGTAAATGCTGCCCTCGTCCCAGCACTGACGGCTCTCGAGCTGAGTAGATAGAGCTCCCCCGCGGTCTTCTGGAGGCCTGGCCTCCCTCTGAGGAAGACCAGCCGGCATCTCCTTCCACCTCTTCACACCAGGGGCCCCCTCCCCGGCGCCCCTCCTTCTGGTGTAGACTGGGGCAGCCCTTGCCCAGACAAAACCAGAACGTCCGTCCTGCCTCCCTTCTGCTGATCCATCCCGGGCAGTCTCCTCTCTTTAGGGTCACAGGCTGGACTCTGGAAACCCCGATGGGAGCCACGGGACCTCCCTCAGCAGGACGGCTAAGTCGGGGCCGAGGTCCCGTGGAGCAGGAGTGGGGGTCAGGCCTGGGAGGGACGCTGGCTGTGGTCTCAGCTCTCTCGCCTGGAGGAGGATGGGGGTCTGTGTCTGCAGGGCTCATGGACGGCCTCGGGCCTCCCTGCCCCCCACCTCCTCCACGCTCCCCCCACCCCCACCCGCCTCCTCTCCCAGCACCTGGGTGAAAGAACAGAGAAGGAAGGGAGGCATTGGGGCAATGAATTTTTCTCTCACCAAAGCAACCCTGGATCACATTGCAAAGCCGCGTGTGGGGAAACCTTAGAGTGAAGTGTCAGAGGCTAAATCTCTTTCTCAGAAAGTGACACACATCAAGAAAACATTTTTCTCTCAGAGAGCCAACCACAAAGTGATGGGGTCTGGTAAAGCCAGAGGGCGAAGGAAAAAGGGACTTTAACACCCAAGCCCTGATTTGGGGGGCGGGAGGGGTGGGGAGTTTTACTTTTAACTTTTACAGAGTTTTGTTGTTTACAGATACGTATGTTACCAGATTAGTCATGTGTATTTTTTTTTAAGATTTTTTTTTTGACCACTTTTATTGGTCTTTCATTTATTTGTTTTCATCCATTTTTGTTCTTTGGCCTGTGTGGGCCTTCCATCGCAATGGCCTCTCTCGATGCAGAGCACCAGCTCTGGGCACATGCGCTCCAAAGCACTGACTCGCAATTGGATAACTGGACACACCGGTCCAGCCGCTCCGCGGCACGTGGGATCTTCCCAGGCCAGGGATCGAACCGGCACCCCCAGCACTGCACGGCGGACTCTCTACCCACTGGACCACCAGGGAAGCCCTGGTTTTTGTTTCGTTTAATAATGAACTTTCCAAATTTTCACTGGGACAATAGAGGTGGAGGAAGATTTGAAGTTGGGAGGCGTACTGAGACAGGCAGGCAGCCCCTCCCCTATTGGCGCCCCAAATCCTGCCCAGAAACGACCCACGTCTAAGCGGACCAGAGACGCTCAGCTCAGCGTCCCCTGGTAGGCGGAAAATGCAAATGAACGCAGCAAGGATATGGCTGTCTTCATCGGTCACGTTGACAAAAATAAAAACTCCGATAAGATCAATAGTCGGTTGGGATGTGGGGAAGTCGCTACTCTACTCTCAAACCCTACTGGTGGGAGAGCAAAGTGTCTAGTCACCCTGGGAGGTAATTCTGTGGCATTTTTTCATTTGAATGCATTTTCACCCTGCACCTCCACAGGCTCTTCTCATCTTCTCTGAGTAAGAAGCACACACATTCCCCAAAGCATCCACATGGGGCTGTATGTTGCAAGAGCAAGCAAACAAACCAAAACAGCACTAAGAACCTTCCTACCCATCTATCAGAGACAGGATAAACGAGGGAGCCCTCTGCCAGTTCAGTAGAATGCTAGATGGCCTTTTGAAAGATAAGTGGGGGAATCTGCGAGGATTCGCATGGAAAGCTTTCCAAGGTCCACTGCAGACGTGGGGAAAGCCAAATGAAGAAAGAGCTCTGGGTTCCCTATAGTATAATACATGGAAAGCCTGATATATCTTTAAAATAGATATACATAGGGATTTATAACGTATGCATTTATAAAGCTCCAGTGGCAGTCGTGGTGAAGAAGCCGCTGCCAACGCAGGAGACGGAAGAGACGGGTTTCATCCCTGGCTCAGGAAGATCCCCTGGAGGAGGGCATGCCAGCCCCCACCAGGATTCTTGCCTGGAGAATTCCACGGAGAGAGGAGCCCAGCCGGCTACAGGCCATGGGGTCTCAAAGAACCCAGCACGACGCA
This sequence comes from Tragulus kanchil, assembly GCA_022376925.1. NCBI lineage: Eukaryota > Metazoa > Chordata > Mammalia > Artiodactyla > Tragulidae > Tragulus > Tragulus kanchil. Next base: position 155,565,974 of record JAIOJX010000032.1, read on the forward strand.
AGAGGCTGAGCCCGCACGAGTGGCACACAGAGGAAACACAAAAGCCTTAATGGTGACTCCATCTTCGGAGGAACGAGGATGAGGAGCTGCCCCGGCATGTGCCTGTCCCTGCAGGACTTCCCGCTCATGGACCGCAGCCTTGTTGTGGAGAAGGGGCTCAGGTAACTCAGTGACGCTACGAGCCACGCCATGCAGGGCTTCCCAAGACAGATGGGTCACAGTTCTGACGCATTCTGACAAAACGCCATCCCTCGGAGGAGAAAATGGCAAACCACTCCAATAGTCTTGCCAACAGTGCCCCATGAACAATATGTCTCACTTTTTTTTTTTTTTTTGCATTGAAAAGGTATCCCTTGTGCAATTAAATGCCTGTTATTTTTTAAAGAGCGATATCACTCCATAGAAAGGAAGTACACGCCAGTCACCAAATGCTAGCCACGCTCCCCCACCACCCCTGCTCACAGTCCTCCCTTCCCTTCACCCCCGCAAGACTTTGGCACCCCAAACTCTCTGCCTGGGAGGGCGGAGAGAGGGTTCTCGCGCCAGGTCCCCTGCTATGTAATGTGCAATGCTGTCTGCTGCACACCCCTGCCCTCTGGGGTGTGTGTGTGTGTGTGTGTGTGTGTGTGTGTGGTAGAGGGGGTTGTTTCACACAGCCCTGCTGAAGATGGAAGGGGGCAGCTTCTCTCACCCTTTCCCACCTACCCTCTGCCTCCCTGATGCCCACTCCAAACCCCTCCTCCCTTAGGGTTTAAGTGGGGGCTGCCCCTCCCCCAACACACCGTTGCTCCTGGCTTTGACCTCATACTCCGCAGGCACTCACAACACCCACTGTGTTCTCTGCAGGGGTCCACCAGGACCTCTGTTTCAACTGCAGACCCTGTGCTCAGTGCTCAGGCGGGAGACACATCTGATTAATCTGAGTTCTCCTTGCGGGGTGCTGGCCCCTAGTAAGCGCTCGGTTGTGCTAAAGCAGTCCCCAGATTCAGGACGGGGGCTTCTGACAACAGAAGACTGCCTCACGGGTGAACAGAAGACTGCTTTCCAGGAGTGAGCACCCACCACGTGCTCCAGAGTGTGAAATCCACAGACGGGATGGCTGGACGAGGATGGGGGAAGCTAGTCTGGCTGGTCCAACACCCTCACGCCTGCTTCTCACCTACACCCACCTCTCTAGGCTCTGGGAGAACGAATACCAACCTCTTCTGGCCCAGGGAGATCCCAGCTGTCCTCCCCAGACTCCCACAGGTCTCACCTGATCTGCCCAGGACCCCCACCCACAAGCAACCCATCTCCTGCAGGCAGTTCCCTCTCATTTATGTTAAGCGAGTGAGTGAGCCATCCTAGCACCCGAGCGTGGAAGAAAACGCCCCCACTAGCCTGTCACCCAACCACCCACCTATAAAGACTTGCAGATCGGGGTCCCCCTGACGGTCACTGGGGCCCCCTCGCCCTGGCAGGGCAGAGGAGGAGGTGTGGAGCACCCGTGTTCTCCCTTTTGTGCCACCAGCCTTACATTGTCCGGGACTCAAGGCAGGGATGCCAAGAAGGGGGCTCTGGCTCGTTGGCGCCTCCCTTGGATCCTGTCACCCACTTACCTGCGGGAAGGCTTGGAGCGCCCCCAGGAGCAAGAGTCCCAGCACAGCGCCGAGAGCTCGCATCCCTGCGGGGGGCCGGAGGACTGGGCTCGCACCCCGCGCCCACCAGCTCAGCCTGGATTGCGCGCTGCGCCCACGTGTGGGGCCGGAGACTCAGAGCCGCGCCAGCGCGATCCGACCTGCAGACCCCCCGGCGCACCTCGCCGGCACCCAACCGCACGCTGCGAAGTCACTTCAAAAGTGGACGCTCCTCCGAAGTTTCAGCTTTAACCCTTCCCTGCCACCACCACTCGAGGGGCACAAGTTCCTGTTTCCAGGAACGCAGCCTACTTAGCGGTCAAGACCAATGCGAAAACACGTGCAGAGATGACTCAGGAAAGCCACACTCCCCCTTTACTGTTTGAATGGCCCGCCCCGGATTTGACAGAATCTGGATGGTTCTGCTGCTTCAGGGTCGAGGGTGTTGCCCGGCCCAGCTGGGCCGAGGGGCGGGGAGAGAGGCTCCTTCCCCACCCCCCCCCACCCCCCCGCTGGGGGTTGGGGGAACTCAGAAGATCAGAAGGACAGGGAAGCCTGGCATGCGGCAGTCCAGGGGGTCGCAAAGAATCCGACAGCACTGAGAGACTGAACTGGACTGAACTGAGTGGGTCTAAACTGTCCCACGCCAACCCACAGAAAGGAGAAGCCTGAGGAGAGGAAAGGAGTAGGTTCCCAGACCTTCTCTCCTGAGGTGGGGATTCTTTGAAAAGGATCCCTGGAGGTTGCAGAGAAATCCACCATTAACCCTTCACCTCCATCCATAAATGTTTGTTGTCAAATGAATTAGTAGATTGGGTGGGTGGAAGGGAGCGTGGGTGGGTGGATGGGTGGGTGGGTAGGCAGGTGGGTGGCTAGGTAGATGGACTGACTATTGGAGGGACTGATGAAGAAAAGAATAGGCATTTGGTTATCAAACGGTTGTTATTTGCCTGCCCCCTGAGAGTTTTCTGCCCAGAGGAGGAGCCCAACACTCTTCCCTAAAAGACAATGAGGCTTCCCGGGTGGTCCAGTGGGTAGAGAGTCCGCCTTGCAGAGCAAGGGGCACTGGTCCGATCCCTGGCCAGGGAAGACCCCATGTGCCGTGGAGCCGCTGGACCAGTGTGTCCAATTACGAGCCAGCGCTCTGGGGCGCATGTGCCCAGAACCAGTGCTCTGCAGCAAGAGAGGCCACTCCAATGGGAGGTCCACACAGGTCAAAGAATAAAAAGATGGATGAAAATAAATATAAATAAGAGAGGCATGATGGGGAAAAGAAAAAAAAGTTAAAAAAAGAAAGAAAGAAAGACAATGGACAAGCCTCATTTGAATTAAGTTCCTGCTAACTGCCAATGATTTCCCCTTCCAGGGCTTCTCCAGCCCATGGTTCTCTGCTCCTTTCATTCTATGTTCTAGGTAGGCTGCAGGCCAAGGATCCGTTTGCTTGTCCTTGTGTTTGTTTGCTTGTTTGTTTGTTTTGGGCCACTTCTATTGGTCTTTCATTTATTTCCATCTTTTTGTTCTTTTAGCCTGTGTGGGTCTCCCATTGCAGTGGCCTCTCTCATTGCACAGCACCAGCTCTGGGTACATGCATTCCAGAGCTCTGGCTCGGTAGTTGGACACATCAGTCCAGCTGCTCCGCGGCACGTGGGATCTTCCCAGGCCAGGGATCAAACCGGCGCCCCTTGTTCTGCAAGGCGGTGTCCTTACCCACTAGACCACCGGGGAAGCCCTTGTACTTGTTTTTTTTTTTCAACAATGAAAGCCAATGATCAGAGACAGTCAGCTTGGTCCTAAGGAGCTCTGATTAAAGATGGCCAGTTGTTTTCCCTGAACCCAGAATGGCTCAAGGACCCTCAGGATTCCACACCTCGGTCTGTGTGGCAAGGTGTAAGGCCCTCGTCTTCCAGAAATACCTCCATTGCCTTGGCCCACCAACAGTCATCTTCCATCAGGACCCTCCCAACAAAGTCCCCACAATCCCACTTACCAGATGCCTCTAGGGTGCACGCTCCCTGGAGACCCACTTCTGGGCTCTCCCTGGAGGAGCCAGGCCCAGCCTCCCGGGATGTTTGAGCTGGGACTGTGTTAAGCAATCATGTAAGAGATTATGGACATGACCCCCCTCGCATTCATAGAACCAGGCATGTGCAGGACAGCCCAGGACAGCTGCTCCCTAGACCAGAACTTTCTGCAGTAGAAGAACTGATGCTCTGAATAAATAAATATTTGTTAAATACACAGGCAGGCACAACCAAATAATAACATCCAAACAACTGACACAAAGGAACGTTAATTACAAGCTTGAAAATTCCACCTTTCTAGCAATTGAAGAGATGCAAATTAAAGCAGATTTGGATACTTTTTTGGACATATTAAGTCATCAGGGTTTTTTTTCTTTATCAAAAACAACTTTGGTAAAGTCCAACCCTAAAGTTGTGGTGAAACTAGAATCTACATTCATACTCTGCTAGTAAAAGTACAATGCCTTTCAGAAAGTAATATGGTGATTTTCAACAAAAGCCCGCTACCCACACCAAAAAAAAACAGTTTAAAACTTGTCACTCAGTAAGTTAACTCTATTAGAGAAAGACTAAGGAAATCGTTGAAATAGAAAAAGAAAAAAGAAAACTCTAAACACAGTCACTTTTCTTAAAACATTATTTCTCAATCTTGGAAATGCCCTAATAATCACAACAAGGAATGGTTAAGGAAATGGTGGCCTATCCATTTAATGGAATACTACACAGCTATCAGAAGTGATCATTACGGTCTGGAGGGGTGGGATGGGGGGATATACATATAACTAATCTGGGAACATACATATCTGTAAACAACAAAACTCTGTAAAAGTTAAAAGTAAAATAAAAGCTTAAAAAAAAAGTGATCATTATAGTGATGCAGTGGAAATCTGCCTCATCCTCCTGTCCTGCTCCTCCTTGAGGATAAAGGGACCCTTCACCAAGCCGCCTCCACAGGGTAGAAGTTCCTCATCACCTGGCAGACTGCAGCGTTTACTTATTGTAATAGTCATAGATGCCTTGGAGCACTACTTTGTGCTAAGAGTGCTCCAACTGTTCCTTGAATCCTCAGGGGAAACTCCATGACGATCCAATTTTTGTGTCCATTCTGCGGGCGAGGAACTGAGATAAGAGCAGTGAATTCATGAAGCCGGGATTCCCCAGAGCCACCGGTCCTCAGGGACCTGTCCCTCCTGGCGTTGGGACACACCTCCATCTGACTCCAGTCTGTCTGCAGATCCTGCTCCACATCACTTCCTCTTTGTCGCTTTCCTGGCACTGATCCCTCCCCTCCCCCAGCCATCTTCCCAGTCGCAAAGGCGGTTTCTGTCGGTTTTTCATGATCTCAGTTCTAGAACTGATCTCACTGTGTCATGGCTGTAATGACTGATTCCAGTATCCATCTGCCCCAGGGAACTGTGGGTTCCCGCAGTGCCAGGATGCCCTGGTGAGCCTGATACAGAGCCAAGCCCGGGGCTGCCAGCCAATGGCCCGCCAGCCCCGGGAAGGGTGTGCTCTGTGGCCAGGGAACAGGCTGGGTCCCAGGAGGGGGTGGGGAATTGCAGCCGCCTAGGAAAATGGCAGCTCGGTGGACTCTGGTGAGCAGGCATCGGCCACCCCTGAGTCCCTTGTAGGTTTCAGGTAGTTCGCGAACCCCTGAACTCGTGTGAAAGTGTTTTGAAGAGCACAAGGGGAAGTCCCGAGGGCCCAAGAGAGGCACAGCAGCAGGTCCTGTTGTGGGATTGAGGGGGCCCCCACGAGAGCGAGCTCTGGAAGCCAGGCCCCCAGGCCTCCTGGAGGCAGGAAGGTGCATGGTGCCGCCCCGGACCATCACATCTCACAGGAAGGGGGCCAAGGCAGGTGCAGCAGGAAGCTCTCCGCAGGGGACCGGGAACCTGTGTCACCAAAGGGATGCTGAGCAAGACACAAGGTTCCAACTGGGTTCAGGAAACGCAGGGACTTCCCCAACAGCTGGGAACCCCAGCCCCAAATGGCCCCAAAATACCCTCAGCAGATAAAGGGATTCTTTCTGCCACAGGCAACAGCCGGCAGGTAGGAGGCTGAAAGTCGGTGGGGGAAATGCCTGGCCCTTCCTTCTCTGACTGGCACAGGTGCTGCTCTGAGTCCCTCTCTTGAGAGCTGTGATGGAGGTGGGGCTTCCGTTGGGGGCTTCCATTGAGGGCTTCTCCGGCGGGACCCACATGCCGGGCTGCCTTGCTTGAACTCAAGCCCCTAGAGCTCTCTCCTCCTCAAGGCCCAGAACGCGATAGACCCTGTTGGCTTAGCTCCAGCCCCTTAGAGGATGGTACGAAGTGGTGGACTTCAGGCCTCCATGTAGGGAGAGAATATTAGGGGCTCCCAGGTGGCTGGGGGAACCCCAGCAACACATACCCACAAGCAGGATTCCCAAGTTCTTGGTCAGACATTTAAGCCTGGCAGCAAGATTTTATTCAAGGCACTATTGCTATCTCCACCTCATTGATGAACACACACAGAGTAGTTAAGGCACTTGCCTGAGGTCACACAGCTTGAGAGTGGCAGAGCTGCAATTCGGCTCCAGTCGTCTAACTCTCAAGGCTTGGCTGCCCCCTCCTCTCTCTCTAGGCCCCTGTTTCTCCAGGAGGAAGAGCACTGGTATGGGCGTCCTAGTCTGGCCGTGTGACTCCTCTCCATAGTCATCTCGACAAACCTCAGCAGCTGAAAATGACACACACTGAATCCGCTGTTTCTGCGGGTCAGCACTGTGGGAAAGACGGGACAGGCTGAGTTAGTAATGTCGAACGTCAGCTGGGACCGGAGGCATCCGAGAGGCTTGACTGAGGCTTCTGGAATGAGCCACTGACGTGGCCGTGGGCGGGAGGCCTCCTGGAGGCAGGAAGGTGCATGGTGCCGCCCCGGACCATCACATCTCACAGGAAGGGGGCCAAGGCAGGTGCAGCAGGAAGCTCTCCGCAGGGGACCGGGAACCTGTGTCACCAAAGGGATGCTGAGCAAGACACAAGGTTCCAACTGGGTTCAGGAAACGCAGGGACTTCCCCAACAGCTGGGAACCCCAGCCCCAAATGGCCCCAAAATACCCTCAGCAGATAAAGGGATTCTTTCTGCCACAGGCAACAGCCGGCAGGTAGGAGGCTGAAAGTCGGTGGGGGAAATGCCTGGCCCTTCCTTCTCTGACTGGCACAGGTGCTGCTCTGAGTCCCTCTCTTGAGAGCTGTGATGGAGGTGGGGCTTCCGTTGGGGGCTTCCATTGAGGGCTTCTCCGGCGGGACCCACATGCCGGGCTGCCTTGCTTGAACTCAAGCCCCTAGAGCTCTCTCCTCCTCAAGGCCCAGAACGCGATAGACCCTGTTGGCTTAGCTCCAGCCCCTTAGAGGATGGTACGAAGTGGTGGACTTCAGGCCTCCATGTAGGGAGAGAATATTAGGGGCTCCCAGGTGGCTGGGGGAACCCCAGCAACACATACCCACAAGCAGGATTCCCAAGTTCTTGGTCAGACATTTAAGCCTGGCAGCAAGATTTTATTCAAGGCACTATTGCTATCTCCACCTCATTGATGAACACACACAGAGTAGTTAAGGCACTTGCCTGAGGTCACACAGCTTGAGAGTGGCAGAGCTGCAATTCGGCTCCAGTCGTCTAACTCTCAAGGCTTGGCTGCCCCCTCCTCTCTCTCTAGGCCCCTGTTTCTCCAGGAGGAAGAGCACTGGTATGGGCGTCCTAGTCTGGCCGTGTGACTCCTCTCCATAGTCATCTCGACAAACCTCAGCAGCTGAAAATGACACACACTGAATCCGCTGTTTCTGCGGGTCAGCACTGTGGGAAAGACGGGACAGGCTGAGTTAGTAATGTCGAACGTCAGCTGGGACCGGAGGCATCCGAGAGGCTTGACTGAGGCTTCTGGAATGAGCCACTGACGTGGCCGTGGGCGGGAGGCCTCAGCCGCACGGGGCTGCTTGCGTGTCCTCGCAGCGTGGCAGCGGCCTTCCTCCAGAGCAAGCGGCCCCGGGAGCAAGATGGAAGCCACGCTGTCTTTTACGACAAAGCCTCCCGATATCAGAGGTGCTCACTCCCACAGTGTTTTGTTGGTGGCACGGGACGACACAGGTGCAGGCGTCCCTAGAGGCGGGGGGGGACGTTTCTCTCTCTGCCAGATGTGGATTTCAGCGCTACCAGCCAACCTTCTGAGGGTTACAAGGGGACCTGAATAAAACGATGGGCATGGCAAGCGCTTCGAATTAGACGGGAGAAATGTCAGGGGCTTTTCTGTCCTCTGCCTACACCGACCAGGTACCCAGGCCCCTGCGACAGCCCCAGACCTCTCCATTCAGGACCGCTGCTGAAAGGCCCAGGGCCTGGTGGTCCCCTTCCCGAGGGCTGAGCTGACCATGACATTCACTGCTCCAGCCAAGAGCTGACTTGTGGGAGGCCCCCAGGTAGGGGCCTTGGGGGTCAGTGGTCTCTCCCACCTCTCAGGTGATGTCAGGTGGCTGCCTCAGCACAGGCCAGTCAGCTAGTCACTGCCCACAGCTAAGTCACTGTGGGGACACTTCCCCAAGCCCCTGGCACCCGGGGACGGCCTCAGTCATGGCTCCAGCTTGATGGGTAGGAACTCTTCTGTGGGAAGACCACACAAAGGGTCAGGAGCCCAAGCCTGACTCCAGCCTCCTGCCTTCTCCTCCCTGGGCCTCTCCATCTGTGAAATGAGGGACTGAGATGTGATGATACACTTTAAAAAGGCCCCTTGGTTTGAGGCTCCCAGGGACGTGAGAGAGAGCAGTGGCCTGGACCTCCGTCGGGCCTGGGGGGTCCCGGAGGACGTGCGCAGCTTGCTTTGGGCTGGCCTCGACCTGACACCCCAGCCAGATTTCGCCCCTGCCCCTCACCTACTCAAAACTGTGTGTTTCTGCGGGTCAGCACTGTGGGAAAGACGGGACAGGCTGAGTTAGTAATGTCGAACGTCAGCTGGGACCGGAGGCATCCGAGAGGCTTGACTGAGGCTTCTGGAATGAGCCACTGACGTGGCCGTGGGCGGGAGGCCTCAGCCGCACGGGGCTGCTTGCGTGTCCTCGCAGCGTGGCAGCGGCCTTCCTCCAGAGCAAGCGGCCCCGGGAGCAAGATGGAAGCCACGCTGTCTTTTACGACAAAGCCTCCCGATATCAGAGGTGCTCACTCCCACAGTGTTTTGTTGGTGGCACGGGACGACACAGGTGCAGGCGTCCCTAGAGGCGGGGGGGGACGCTTCTCTGGCTGCCAGATGTGGATTTCAGCGCTACCAGCCAACCTTCTGAGGGTTACAAGGGGACCTGAATAAAACGATGGGCATGGCAAGCGCTTCGAATTAGACGGGAGAAATGTCAGGGGCTTTTCTGTCCTCTGCCTACACCGACCAGGTACCCAGGCCCCTGCGACAGCCCCAGACCTCTCCATTCAGGACCGCTGCTGAAAGGCCCAGGGCCTGGTGGTCCCCTTCCCGAGGGCTGAGCTGACCATGACATTCACTGCTCCAGCCAAGAGCTGACTTGTGGGAGGCCCCCAGGTAGGGGCCTTGGGGGTCAGTGGTCTCTCCCACCTCTCAGGTGATGTCAGGTGGCTGCCTCAGCACAGGCCAGTCAGCTAGTCACTGCCCACAGCTAAGTCACTGTGGGGACACTTCCCCAAGCCCCTGGCACCCGGGGACGGCCTCAGTCATGGCTCCAGCTTGATGGGTAGGAACTCTTCTGTGGGAAGACCACACAAAGGGTCAGGAGCCCAAGCCTGACTCCAGCCTCCTGCCTTCTCCTCCCTGGGCCTCTCCATCTGTGAAATGAGGGACTGAGATGTGATGATACACTTTAAAAAGGCCCCTTGGTTTGAGGCTCCCAGGGACGTGAGAGAGAGCAGTGGCCTGGACCTCCGTCGGGCCTGGGGGGTCCCGGAGGACGTGCGCAGCTTGCTTTGGGCTGGCCTCGACCTGACACCCCAGCCAGATTTCGCCCCTGCCACCTACTCACTGTGTAGATTTGGCCGCTTCTCATCCTCTCTGGGCCTCAGTTTCTTCATCTGCAATGTGGAAATGATGGTGTCGACTGCAAAATGCTGCTGTCCTTGTTTCGTCACTAAGTTGTGTCTGACCCTTTGGCAACCCCGTCAGCTGTAGCCCGTCAGGCTCCTCTGTCCGTGGAATTTTCCAGGCAAGAATATGGGAGTGAGTTGCCATTTCCTTCTCCAGCAGATCTTTCCGACATAGGGATCAAACCCACATCTCCTGCCTTGGTAGCTGAATTCTCTACCATGGAGCCACCAGGGAAGCTCAGAAATGCTGTGGTGAGGATGAAACAGGTTAAGGCCACGGGCACCAGGGGGAAGCTCTGCGATCCCAGCCCGAGGAGGGGCTTCTGTCCTCAGTGACGACCTGGCCTCCAGGCTCAGGTGCCTCTCACTTCATCCGCAGCCTTGTGGCTGTGACTTCTTGTGAACTCCTAGGACTGGGGGCTGGGGAGGAGCTCCTGCTCCATCCCATCATTTCCTTCCAACTTCCAGAGAGACAGAGAAGGAAGCTAAGACCAGAGAGGAAAACACACTTAACCAAGACCCACAGCCCAGGGGGAATGACCTCACGGACGGAGACGGTCCATCACAGAGCCCCCGTCTCCTCCAGACCTTTCTGCTCAGCAGGGCCGTTGTGAATGAGGGTGAGTCATTTAGACTCTCAGGAAACCAAACCCAGTCCAGTATTAATCACGGAACCGGAGACCTCAGGTTCAAGGAGGAAATCGAAGCAACGATTGTGAGCGGAGACGCAGCGAGAGGTGCAGGTAGAGAGTGCGTGCTCACGAATGCGTTCCCGCAGGGAGGCCCCAGGACCCATGGGCCCCAACCGGAAGGTCCGAGGTTGCACCCCAAGGAGGAGAGGACCACTCCTCACAGGGTCATTCTTTTCATTTTTTTTTCAACTATTTACTTGGCTGCGTTGGGTCCTAGTTGCGACACGTGGAATCTTCGTTGTGCCTCAGGGGCCTAGTTGCCCTGCAGCTGGTGGGATCTTAGCTCCTCGACCAGGGATCGAACCCACATCCCTTGTATGAGAAGGTGGACTCTTAACTACTGGACCACCAGGGAAGTCCCTCATAAGGTCATTCTTATCACAGTGACCTATGCTCCCTTCAGAAGCGCCATCCCCACCCTACAGAAGGAAACACTGAGGCCAAGGTCAGCGGCTAACCTTGGGAGGAAAAGAATCTCCCAGGGTAGAGATTTTTGTTATCAAATTCAGTGCCTGACATCAGCAAAACAGGTTGACTGAATGAATCAAAGGTGCTTACCAGATACTTAACACAACGGCCCTGCAAAATGACAATTAAGAAAAAAAAAAATTCCATGGGAAAATAGATGCTCAGAAAAGTCTTTTACCCAAGCCAGCCAATTAGTAAGTTCTAGAGCCATGATTCAAACCCAAGTCCGTGACTCGAGGGTGAGCCTCTCCCCTGTCTAGGGTGGTGGCTTTCCTTATTGTGACGTGCACCCCCACATCCTGTTGTCCTGAAGGCCAAGGGGCAGCCTCCTCCCCCTGGTTACCCTGGAGCCTGCTCTTGGCTCCCAGCGGCGTCTGTTGTAAAGGACTTGGCTCTATGAGAACTGGCCTTGGGTTCTCTGTCACCCTGCTCCTTCCCCACACGGGCCATGTCTCTGGTAGTCAGGCTCAGGAAGACTCCCCACGGCCAGGATTTGAGGGGGCCAAAGACACCTCATCCTCAGCTCAAGACTTACAACACAGAACATTCCAGAAGCCCGCTTCACTTTCCTGGAGGCTGAGAACTTAAAGACCCAAGGAGCGACGGATCAAGGCTCCATCTACTGCTTGCCTCTCGGCCTGAAATTCCACCATTACTCATTCCTTTGGGCCGGGTCTCAAAGGCCCCAGTAAAAATGTAAATCACTTCTGGGGGAAGTCACTTGGCAAGCCATTGACAGTGTCGCTGCCCCAGAGAGGTCGTTTTCCCAGAAGCGCCTGGGAGGAGAACGGGGCCAGACGGTCTGACGGCCGAGTGTAACGTGCTGCTCACTCACCAGTCTGAGGAAGCTCAGATTCAGATTCCAGCTTCTCAGCACGGCCAAAAAGGGCCCCCCAAAGGAGTCCTAACCCCCCGACTTTATCCCCTGTCACATTCACCACCGGCCTCCTTTCTGCTCCTGGGACCACCAGGCTTGTTTCTGTCCCAGGACCTTTGCACTTGCCAGTTCCTCTGCCTGAAACCCTCCTCCCCCAGCTCTCCGACCCTCCCAGGAAACCTTCAGGGTGAGGGATATGCTCATATCTTGGTTGTGGTGATAGATGTATACAGATGAAAAAAAACATCAAGGCTTCCCCGGTGCCTCAGCAACAAAGGATTCACCTGCCGTTCCGGAGACACGGGTTCTATCCCTGGGTCAGGAAGATCCTCTGGAGAAAGAAGTGGCCGCCCATTCCAGCGTATTTGTTTGGGAAATCCCGTGGACAGAGGAGCCTGGAGGGGCTTCAGTTCATGGAGGCGCAAAAGAGTCGGACACAACTGGACAATGGACCACCACCCCCTTAACCAGGTGAAGCTCATCATGTGTCAATTACACTTTAATAAAGCTGTAAAAAAAATAATTTTTTATGCTACCTCTTCTCATCCTTCAGGTCTTGGCTTAGATGAAGGCTCTTCAAAGAAGACTTTCCTGGCCACCCAAGCGGATATGCCACTCGGTGCCCCTCAGTTTGTCCCCTTCCAGGGAGGAATCGCACCATCATCTGAAACCGTGTATTTGACAGTGGCCTGACTTTCCCCAGGATGAGCGCTCGTGGGCTCAGAGACCATCTGATGTGAACGAGGGACTTGCCCTCATGCATATTTTCTGGAGGACTGAATGACCAAGGCCGGGGCCCTGGGAAGACGGCGGACCTCCGCTCCGCCTCCCGGGCTCCCTGCAGGAGCGCGGCGTGGAGGCTGAGCAGGACAGACTCGGCTCTGAAAGTGAAACCCGGAACAGAGCCTCTGCCCTGGCATCCGCGCCACCGTCCTTGCGGTCGCCGCAGGCGGGGGGTTGGCCACACTCTCCTAGGAGGGACCCTGGTCCCGGCAGGAGCAGCCCATGGGTATGCAGAGTTCATTCAGAAAACCCAGGGGAGTTTTCCTCATCAGTCCCTCCACACCACAGGGGGTGGGTCTGCCCCCCAGGCCCTTCTGTCTCTCCAAATAGGAGCCATGAGACCTCAAGGCCAGTGGGGGCTGTGACTCACCAGCCATGAAACCCCAGAGATGGGGAGAAACTAAGGCCTGGCCTCGACTCAGGCCTCGGTGAGGTCTAGGACTTAAGAGGCTCCTGCTGGAGCCGGGGACATGGACTGGGCCAGACGACTGCTGTCGGCTACCACCCCCAGCTACTCCTCATTAACTGGTTTCTGGCTTGCCTAAGAAGATGTAAGAGTCAGGAGATCGAGAGAGTAACAGTCCCTCCTCCACCCAACTTACGTGACTTCTGACTCCAAGGCCAAAGTCATGCAGCAGATCAGTGCAGGGACGGCCCCAGACCCAGCCTGCTAAACCCTCACCTTCGCCACCGCCTACTGTGTCTGTTTCTTTGCTGCTTTGCATCATCAGCCTTCTCCAAGCCTGCCATCCAGGTGCAAAGGCTGGACCCCAGAGCTTTGGCCCCAGGCAAAGAAGGCAGTCAGCGAGCCCGACGGCTGCAGAGAACGCTGGGGCACCAGGGGTTGGGGAGCCGTCAGCCTGTTTGAACGCTGCAGGCACACACGCACCCCCCAAACACACACATGCTGGCCTACCGGCCACCCCAGCCACCCAGGAGGCTGATCCACCTGCCATCCGGAAGTGGTCCTGGTGTCTGTCCAAAGAGACGCTGGGGTGGGGGGGTAAGCACCACGCCGAGGATAAGAAGTGGGTGTTTCACCTGCCCCGTGCCCACCGCCCAGGCATCCGTGTGTGGGTGGGCTGGCACGGCATCTCAAACGCCCACTAGTCGGCTGCAGGAGCCCAACGGAGGCTCCTTGAGGCCTGAAGTCTAGCCGCTCACCGGCCCCTCCCCGCATGCTTGGTAGCCGTAAGAGCAGCTACCGCCCTTGCTGGGATGGACCCTGCCCGATGGATCAAGAGCCTCTCTGAGCCCCGGTCTTCCAGCTCTGCAGGAGCCCCTGAACTGCGCCGTGTGAAGAAACACTCAGCACCTACAGGCACCCATGGCCATCGATGTGTCCCCAGCCCCGGGAGCGCCTTCTACGCACTGCTCCAGGAGCCAGGGGTTGGTCGTCCAGGCCTGTGTGGCATGTCAAGAAAAGCTGGGTGTTCACCAAGCCCCGCAACTCCCCCAGGCCTGCCTCCCGCAGGATCGAGCCGTGCGGCAGCCCTCACACACCTGCTGCAACGGGAATGTTCGGATAAAAGCGGCTCGTTTCTACTGGCTCGAGGGGCTGAGGAGGGGAACTCTCATTCATTCATTCAACAAACGCTGCAGGTGCGTGGGCAGCACGCTTCTAGGCTTTGTGCTGGGGATACGGCAGCGAGCATGGTCCACACGCCCGGCCTTTGAAGAGTTTCCATTCTAGTGAGGGGAAGACAGACAAGGCATAAAATTAATGAGCAAAGCGCTTGGGAGTTTTGAAGGGGAGACGTGCTGTAAAGAAAAGTAAGGGGAAAGGAAGGAAAGTGGGTATGCTGGGGCGGAGGAGTACACATTTAAATAAAGTGATCAAGAAAGGCCTCACAGAGAAAGTGACTTGTGAGCAAAGACGTGAAGAGAGACTGAGAGGGCGGGAGCCAGGCAGACAGAGGGGCGGGGGCCACAGAGAACCAGTGCAAAGGCCCTGAGGTGGGGGTGAGATAGCCCCGAGCAGCAGGGGAGGGTGAGGTCAGAGGAGCGACGCAGGGTGGTGCAGGGCCCGTGGTCACTGTCAGGACTTTGGCTTGTCCCCTCCCTCAGGTGGGGGCTACTCAGGAGCTTTGAGCAGAGGAGAAGCATGACTTTGACTTGGGTTCTTCTGGGCTCTCTCTCTCTCTGGCTACTGTGTTGGAAATAGGGGTGGGGGTGGGGTGGAGGAACGGAGACTGACGCTAGCAGGCTGGGAAGAGGTGTAGAGGCTTGGACCAGGACGGAGTGGCGGGAGAGCTGAGCAGGGGCCAGGCTCGGGAGGGAGCACGAACAGGATTTGCTGATGAAGGCACTGAAGATGTAAAGGAACCTGGACAGTTGGAAGGATGGAATTGCCTCTCACCATGATGGAAGGATGGAAAAATTGATTTGTCACCCACTGGTGACTGTTAGGAGGGAAGGCTAGTGCTGCAGGAGCACATGGCAAGGGCCACGTAGCCAGACTGTGACGTGGAGGGTGTGGTGGTCAGGGAGGGCTTCCCGGAGGAAGTGACATTTAAGCTGCGACCTGAATGAAGAACGAACAGGCTGGGGAGAACCGGCAGAGGGTAGGGCTGCTGGGAACACCTCGATGAGGGCAGTTAGGGGGAAGTTTCAGCAGCCCCGAGGGGCCCGAGTGTTGCTGAGGGTGAGGAGAAGTGAGCTCCAGGAAAGGCCTGAGGTGGGCAGGACTGGCCGGGCTGCTTACTCAGCACCCAGAAGAAAGGGGGCTTGGCCCTTGAGCAGCCCAATCAGACCGAGAAATGGAAATGGGTAATAAA
Organism: Tragulus kanchil; assembly: GCA_022376925.1. Taxonomy (NCBI): domain Eukaryota; kingdom Metazoa; phylum Chordata; class Mammalia; order Artiodactyla; family Tragulidae; genus Tragulus; species Tragulus kanchil. The sequence goes on from JAIOJX010000032.1 coordinate 155,581,256, forward strand.
TAGCCGCAGATGAGTCATCTCAAGCCCCGATTCTGAGCCCGCTTTGCAGTTCTCCCCAGCCTGCATCCTTCCCAGGAGGGGCCCTTGATTTCAGAATGACCAGGTCAGGCAGAGTCGAGCCCCAGGGCCCCCTTGCCGGCAGCTCAGCCCTGCAAACCCCAAGTGGTGAGGCAGCTCTTCTTGCAAGAGCTGGGTCCCCGTCACCGTCCTCAGGACTCAGATCAAAATGGAAAACATGCAGAAACTCCTTTTCAGACCACCAGGGCCTCACATTTAAAAAAGAAAAAAAAAAAGTGAGAGAAAAAAAGCATTGCACACACAAAATGCAATGGGAGGTACTCAGATGTTTGTTGGCTTGGTTTTGTTTTTAAGCATTGGGAAAAGTCAGACAAATCTGAGTTCCCACCCCACCTGTCACGGCCACAGCTGAGCGGCCTGGATCAGGCTGGTTAACCTCCTGAGGCTTCTGTTTCACCCACTTCACAGGCTTGTGTCGAGATTAAAGGAGATGATAAATCTTAGCCCAGAGCTGGGCATAGAGGAAGCTCTTGAATACTCATCACCCAACTACTACAAAGACAAGGTTCTCTTCTAAAGTTGTGGCCACCTAGCCAGGCCCCAACCACATGAACAGATGGGGCCTCCACTCCCCCCTGCAGGCCCCCCAGGTCCCCGGGGCCGCCACACTGGAGCACCTGGCCCTGGCGTCTCCAGACCTCGGCTGGAAGACGCCATCGCTGGGCTCATGGCCTAGAAAAGACTGTCCAGGTCAGAAGCTGACATAAGACACGTAGAAGCACCAAGGAGAACTATTACCACTTCTCTCAAATACTGTTGGGCAGCCCAACATTGATGGAGCGGTTACTCTGTGCACGGCAGAGCTCTCCAGACTGGCCCTTGGATTTGTTCTCTATTGCTGTGCAGAGGGTACCACAGACCGGGTGCCTTAAACAATGGGGATTTGTTCCTCACAGTTCCAGGAGCTGGAAGACCAAAACCAAGGTGTCAAACCAAGGTGTCAGCAGCTTTGGCTGCTCCTGAGGCCTCTCTCCTAGGCTTGCCGTCGGCCACCTTCTCGCCATGTGCTCACACGGCCTTATCTCTGTGTGTGCACACCCCTGGCATTCATTCCTGTCTCTCTCTCTCTCTCTCTTTGCCACACCACAAGGCTAGATAGCATCACCAACTCAACGGACGTGAGTTTGAGCAAACTCCAGAAGATAGCGAAGGACAAGGAAGTCTGGTGTGCTTCGGTTCATGGAGTCACAAAGAGTCAGACACGACTTAGCAACTGAACAACAAAGGCTTGCAGGATCTTAGTTCCCTGACTGGGGACTGAACCCAAGCCCTAGAAGTGAAAGTCTGAATCCTAACCCGTAGGCGACCAGGGAATTCCTTCTTTCCTCTTCTTTTAAGGACACCAGTCCTACTGAATATGGGCCCAGCTCTATGACCTCATTTAACCTTGTGAAAGTGAAAGTCACTAGGCTGTGTCTGACTCTCTACATGGACTGCAGCCTGCTGGGCTCCTCTGTGCATGGAATTCTCCAGGCAAGATTACTGGAGTGGGTAGCCCCTCTCTTCTCCAGGGGATTTTCCCAAGCCAGGGATAGAATCAGGTCGCCCACACTGTGGGCGGATTCTTTACCGTCTGAGCCACCAGGGAAGTCCAGGAATACTGGAGTGGGTAGCCTATCCCTTCTCCAGAGGGTCTTCCAAACCCAGGAGTCGAACCAGGGTCTCCTGCACTGCAGGTGGATTCTTTATCAATTACGAGCCAGTGCTCTGGAGAGCATGCGCCCAGAGCCGGTGCTCTGCATCCAGAGAGGCCACTGCAATGGGAGACCCACACAGGCCAAAGAATAAAGACAGATGAAAATAAAAACAAACAAACAATGAAAGAGGCCAAAATTTTTTTTTAATTACATATAATAATAAAAAGTTTTAAAAAAATAAAATTTGCCTCTTTAAAAGGCCTGTCTCCAAATGTAGTAATGCTGGGGTTTAGGGCTTCAACATATGGACTTGAGGGGAACACAACTTACCTGCTTCTCTGCATGAGCTCATTTATTCTCTCCTGCATCCTCAAGGTAGGCAGTATAATAGCTAATTCATAGGTGGAAAATTAAGTTGAGGACTTCCTTCACAGTACAGTGGATAGGAATTCTACCTGCCAATGCAGAAGACTCAGGTTCAACCCCTGGTCCAGGAAGATTCCCTATGCGGCAGAGCAACTGAAGTCCGAGTGCCACAGCTACCGAAGTCCACGTGCCCGGAGCCTGTGCTCCGTAGCAGGGGAAGCCGCTGCCCCGAGAAGTGCACGCACCACAACAAAGAATAGATCCTGCTCACCACAACTACAGAGAAAACCCAAGCACAGCAATGAAGACTCAGCATGGCCCCAAATATATGTATATGTATATATATATATATATATTTAAGAACAGAAATTTATTTTTTAAAAAGAGAAAGAAATGAAGAAGTGAATGTCCAACAACACATCAGGAAAAACGGTAAAAGCCCAATTTCCTGCTGTTGGAGTGAGTGACACATTCCTGTGTGCCCCTCCTCCCCGACTACCAATTAAAATAGCTCCAAAGAAAGAGTCCTGGAACTTGTGGTCTGGAAGCAGGAAAAGGCTGGTGGAGTCCCTCCACCAGCACTGGCAAAGGAGACTGGAACACAGGAACCCCAGGCGCGATGGCTGGGGAGCAGGGCAGCAGACCTGGGGCAGGCCAGTGTCAGCACCCCGGGAAAACTCTGATCAGCTGGCAACCCCGGCCACATCAGGGACAACCTCAGAACGCTCTCATCCCCAGGCCTTCGAGCTTTTGGAGTCCACCCACACCCCAGGAATCCCACGCATCCCCTCTTTCCTTCCAAAGCCCCACCCTCCACTCCTCCGATGGCTGGGCCGTCCGGGGCCTGAGCCCAGAGTGGACACGTCCGAGAGGGCCAGCACGGCGGGGAGGCGGGGGGCGTGAGCTTAAAGGCGCTGGACTGTCAAAACCACGAGAGAGACTGAAAAAGAACTCCTTCCCAGTCAGAGTGAAAAGTGAGACTGAGAGAAACTGAGTGAGAAGATCGCTGCAAACGAAAAGCCAAACGTTGGCTTCCATGAAAGGAACGCGGCGTCGTGGGTGGTTGAATGACTAAGCGCCGGGGCCGCAGTGACACGAACACGCCTCCTGAGCACGTGTGTGTGCATGTGCGTGTGTATGTGGCAGGTTGCCTGTGAGGGTATGTGCGTGAGTCTGTGTGCCCACAAGATTACGTGTGTGCACAGAAAAAGAACAAACCAGTCATGACCAGTGGGGAGAAGGGCTCTGTGTGGGAGAGCGTAAGATAGGCTTTTGCTGTTGTCAGTCGCTCGTCATGTCTAAGTCTTTGTGACCCCAGGGACTGCAGCACTCCAGGCTCCCCGGCCTTCACTAACCCCCCGAGTTTGCCCAGACTCACGTCCATTGAGTTGGTGATGCCATCCAACCATCTCATCCTCGTCACCCCCTTCTCCTCCTGCCCTTCGTCTTTCCCAACATCAGGGTCTTTGCCAATGAGTCGGCTCTTCCCGTCAGGTGGCCAGAGTCTTGGAGTTTCAGCCTCAGCATCATGGGGATGTATTATTATACAACAGGAGGCATAGAGTCAATATTTCATAGTAACTATTCGTGGAAAGTAAAATGGTATAAGAATAAAAATTTAATTAAAAAAAGATAGAGCAACATTTGTTTAAAACAAAAATGGACAAAAAAAAAAAAAAGATAAGAGGGAATACGTGTTGGGAAACTATGGAGTGGAGTGAAAGGACCCTTGTGCACTGCCGGTGGGAGAGTGAGTCGGTGCAGCCACCGTGGAAACCACTATAAAGGCTCTCCCAAAAAAAATGAAAAACAGGGGTACCATATGATTTTAAAAAAAAATAAAGATGAGGAGTGCGCACAAGGATGTGGGAGGTGTGCGGCCCCGGTGTGTGGCAGGGGTGTGAGAGTGTGCGTTCAGGCTGGTGAGCAAAGGCGTGTGAGGAGCGTAAGGGATCCCCACCCCCCAGCTGTGCGGCGGCCCCGGCAGAGACACCCCGCCACCCAGGGAGAAAAGGGAAGCTCGGGGCAAGGAGGTCACTTGCCAGTGACCTTCCCCGGCCTGGGGACCACACTCAGGACCTAGGCTTAGATGCTGCTCCCTACTGAGCGGCCTCCCAAGGAAAACTGGAGTCCACCCCAAAGCCGGCCCCTGGAGGCAAGACACCCAGGATGTCTGTCCCTGTTGGCAGTGTGGGGTACAGGTTAGACGCGTGGACTCTGGAGTTCATGGTGATCTGAGTTCAAATCTCCGCTCACTCATGTGCTAGCTGTGTAGCCTTGGGTAAGTCTCTCACCCTCTCTGTGCTTCTACATCTCCCCCTGTGAATGGGAATGATCACCTTACCTCATAAAGTGGTAAGAACTTAAAGGGTTAAGAGATGCAGGGCTCTTAGAATAGCGCCCGACACATAACAAACGCTATAGGTGTCTTCCTTTCAGTATCAAAGCCATGAGTTTCTGGATTAAAAAGCTTCAGAGACAGGGGAATCTCAGGATTATAAAAATCCCACGATGCCTCAGAGGCTGGAATGACCGGACACCAAAAGCAGCCAGGCGGGGTCTCCGCGTGGTGGTCACCGAAGCAGAGGCAGATGTGGCGGGGAGCCTTGCCTCCAGGGCTGTCTGTGACTCACCCCCAGAGCCCCACCTTCCCTCCTCTCCTTCACACATCCAGGCCCTTTTGTCCGGGAAGGTGACCCGAATTTCCAGGAAGAAAAAAATGAGGCCCAGACTCTCCCGGTAGTGGACAAGAACCCATCCGCAAACGCAGGGACCACGGGTTCGATCCCCGGTCCGAGAAGATGGATTCTGTATGTCGAGGATCAACGACATCTGTGTGCCTTGACTGCTGAGCCCAAGCTCTAGAGCCCGGGAGCCGCAGCTACTAAAGCCCGCTCGCCCTGGCGCCCGTGCCCGTCCACAAGAGAAGCCACTGCGGCGAGAAGCCGGCGCGCTGCCACGAAGAGCAGCCCCACTCTCCGCAGCGAGAGAAAGCCCATGCGGCAGCGGAGACCCGGCACGGCCCCAAATAAACAAACAAAGAGCATTTATTTTTTAAAAATGTGACCCATGCCAGGACAGCTCTGGGGCATGCAGGGCTCACAGGTCGGGGCTGAGCAGATGCCCCCAGCTCCCTTCCACCTCCCCAGGTGCAGCAAGGAATTTCTTGGCACGGAGGTGTCTTGGTCTCCTTGGACAGAGGTTTACGAGCTGAGCAGCCTAAACCACAGGATCATACTGTCTCACAGGCCACAGGGCTGGAAGTCTGAGGTGTGCCAGCCAGCTTGGGTCCTTACCAGGCCTTTCTCCTTGGCTTGCACACCAGGGACCCCTTCCCCTTCATCAGGCCCCCAGCCCAGCAAGGTGAGAAGACCCAGTGAGCCCAGAGGGCCCTCACTGAGAGACGCAGGAAGATGTAGGCTGACCAACTGGCCCCGTGAAAGCCGGTTTTCAGGGGAGATGGGGCTCGGGGAGCGCCTGTGGTCAGGCGGGGAGGTCAAGGACAACCCACGCCTGGGCCATGATCCCCGGAGGAGGAGGTGGGTGGAGGCTTGGGTAAGCCCCTCGCCCACAGCCGCTGTCTCCCAGGCCGTGCCCCATGCTGTTTCACACCCCCAGACTTTGGACCCTAGGATTCCTGGAAGGGCCTTAACGGTTTCCAGGCCTCTGGTTCGTCCACCTCAGCCCAGCAGAAGGATTCTCATCCACCCCGCCCGCCCAGCTGGCCTGGGCCTGCCGGCCTGTGGGAGCTCACACCGGCAGGTCCCCTGGGACAGAGCGCTTCACCAGCCATTCACTGGAGAAACGTCTCTGGATGGTTCCCTTCCACCCGCTCTCATTCCTGTGCTTCAGGCCAGGGGAGGCAGACTGCCCCCAAACCGGACACCCCTCTTGCAATAACAATGAGCCCTTGCTTACAGAGAATAATGTCTTACATTTATGAAGCATTTATTAAGCACAGACGAAGGGCCATTACTGGGCTGAGCATGTCATTACCCGGTTATCTCACTCACTCCTCATCTATGCACCCCTGAAATGTAGTCGTATTATCATTTCCCATTTAAAATTTTTTCTGTTTATTTATTGTTGGCGGTGCTAGGTCTTCCTTGCTGCCGGGGCCTTCCTCTAGCTGCGGAGAGTGGGGGCTACTCTTTGTTGCGGTGCCTGGCTCCTCACTGCGGTGGCATCTCTTGTTGTGAAGCACAGGTTGTAGGGCACATGGGCTTCCACAGTTTCTGAGTGTGGGCTCAGTAGCTTCCTGTGGGCTCTAGAGCACCGGCTTCATAGTTGCAGCACACAGGCTTCTTTGCTTTGAGGCATGTGAGATCTTCCCAGATCAGGATCGAATCTCTGTCTCCTGGCTTGGCAGGCAGATTCTTTACCACTGAGCCACCAAGGAAGCCTTATAACGTCCATTTTACAGATGAGGCAACTGAGATTCAGAGAGGCTCACTGGTTTGCCGTGAGCTCCAGGGTTGGGCTCCAGGTCTGTGCTCCGCCCACGCAGCTGGCACGGACCTCACACAGATCCAGGGGGGCGTTCCTTCGTCCTGCTGGCAGACTTTGGCAAGAGGAGCTGGGAGAGTTTTCCCAGGTTTGTTGGGAGTGGGAAGGATGGGGTCGGCCTCTAGGCTGGGGTTTCCTGATCCTTGTGGTAGAGGGAGGATCCCCTGCCCTCACGCTGCGTCAGATCTGGGACCGGGAAAACTCTCAAAGCCCACTCTTCTCTCCCTGCTGAGGTGCCACGGCTCCCAGCACGGTCTCTTCGCCTCAGGAGCTGGGTCCTTCCGGCACCCTGCCACAGAGGGGGACTGGGGATCTCTGCTGGGTTTCAGGAGCTGTGTGAGGGGGACTCCTGGGGAAGGAGGGAGGCGCCCCGTGGCCTCTGGCCACAGACAACGAGAACCTGAGGGAGAACACCTTGTGGTCAGGGCTCAGCCTTGTGCCACGCCGGGGATATCCCCGAAGACCACCCAGGCCGCAGGCAGCCACCTAGTCATCTCCGGGCCTCACCTCGTATGCCACCTCCGCCAGCCACAGCATGGTGCCTCGGGCCTGGGCTTCCCCTCCCACTTCCTTCGCAGACCCAGCCCACCACCCGCATGCCTGGCGGCGTCGGCCACAGGCAGGACGCTGGTCGCCAGCCCCACCGCCTGACTGGAGCCCTCCGCCTTCCTGTGGGCAGAGCCCTCGACCTGGAGAGCTGACCGCTGGCACCGTGGCTGCACGTGCTCTGAGCCCAGAAGGAAGGAGCCGGGGGAAGACCCGATCTTTCCATCAACTGATCTGAAACTTTATTCCTGGTTCCCCCTTGTCTTCCCGGGGAAGGCGTGAGTCTGACTGAATGAATTCAGAGAAGGCAGACCCTGTGCCCACTAGGATGACGCTGGTCTCACGACAGGGTGGGGCAGGGACAGGAAGAGCTGATGACGATCGTGAGGTCTTATCACCCTCTCCCCCAGCCAGCCCGTGGGGGGCCTCCGCCTCTCTAATCTCTTGTCCGCCCTCCTCCCCGGCACTATCACCCAGTGCACACGCTGAAACGAGCGGGAGCACTGAGGGGACGTGCCCAAGGTCACACCCTTATTGCTCAGTCACTCAGTCATGTCCGGCTCTTTCTGACTCCACGGACTGCAGCGCACCAGGCTCCCCTGTCCTTCACCATCGACCAGAGTGTGCTCAGACTCGTGTCCATGGAGTCAGTGGCACCGTTCAATCATCCCGTCCTCAGTCACTCCCCTCTCCTCCTGTCCTCAATCCTTCTCAGCATCAGGGCCTTTTCCAGTGAGTCAGCTCTTCGCATCAGGTGGCCAGTCTTGGAACTTTAGCTTCAGCCTCAGTCTTTCCAATGAATATTCAAGGTTGGTTTCCTTTAGGGTTGACTGGTTTGATTTCCTTGCTGTCCAAGGGACTCTCAAAAGTCTTCTCCAGCCCCACAGTTCGAAAGCATCAGTTCTTTAGCCCTCAGCCTCGTTTCTGGTCCAACTCGCGCACCTGTATATGACTACTGGAAAAACCATAGCTATGACTATACAGGCCTTTGTTGGCAAAGTGTTGTCTCTGCTGCTTTTTTTTTTTTTTTAAGATTTATTTATTTATTTATTTTGGTGGGGGTCGGGTTGGGGAGTGAGGGGAGCGGGCGGGCCACTGCTATAGGTCTTTCATTTGTCCATTTTCATCTGTCTTTGTTCTGTGGCCCATGTGGGCCTCCCGTCGCGGTGGCCTCTGTCGTCACAGAGCACCGGCTCTGGGCGCATGCGCTCCAGAGCTCTGGCTCGGCAATTGGACACATCGGTCCAGCCGCTCCACGGCACATGGGATCCTCCCAGGCCAGGGATCGAACCGGCGCCCCTTGCACTGCAAGGCGGTGTCCTTACCCACTGGACCACCAGGGAAGCCCGTCTCTGCTTCTTAATATGCTAAGTTTGTTACACAGTTAGAAAACAAAGATTTTCTGTCTTGCAGTTTTACTGAATCTGTTCATAGTTCTAGCAGTCTTCCTGTGGAGGCTTATGAACGGACATCTACAAACTGTGGTGTCGGAGGAGACTCTTGAGAGTCCCGTGCACTGGAGATCAAACCCGTCCATCCTAAAGGAAATCAACCCTGAATGTTCATTGGAAGGACTGATGCTGAAGTTGAAGCTCCAATACTTTGTCACCTGATGTGAAGAGACAACTCATTGGAAAAAGACCCTGATGCTGGAGAAAAAAGAAGGCAGGAAGAGATGGGGACAGCAGAGGATGAGATGGTTGGATGACCTCACTGATTCAATGGACATGAGTTTGAGCAAGCTCTGGGAGATGGTGAAGGACAAGGAACCCTGGCGTGCCACAGTCTGTGGGGTTGCAAAGACTTGGACACGACTAAGCAGCAGAACTGAACTGAAGGGTTTTCTATATATCTCATCTAACCTACCGATAGAGATGGTTTTACTTCTTCCTTTCCAATTCAGATGCCTCAAGTGGGGGTGGGAGGGGCTGTCTGAACTCCAGTCTCTGAAACCACGCTCTGTGTGCCTTCCCAGGTCAGTCTTTCAATGGGGCTCCCTGACTGGACCAGGTCTCACCCACAAGTCTGGGGGCAGCTGAGTAGGAACTTCTGTTGCAATAAAATGCAGATCCTCAGAACATCAGGATGCTATGTTCAAAAGGCACCTGGGAAATAATTCTGGAAAATGCCATGGTTTGTGTTTCTTGAGCCATGCATAGTCTACCCGAACAAGGTTTGAGAAGCAAGAGTAGACTCTCACCCCGTTCAAGGAGCGCCAGCTGCTACAAGGCAGCCAGGAGATGCTTCTGTTCTCTGGGAAGCTGGAAGGGTTTCTTGGGAAGCCAGCTGGGACCTATTTGTCTCCAAACCCTCCCCAGGCTGCTCGCTGAGGACTTGGGACCCACAGTTGCTGGCGGGTGAGGTAGGTATCACAGCTGTCCCCAGTCACTCCCTACTCCCATCCCAGGAGCCCAGATGCCCCACAGGGGAGCTGGTGTGGAGCAAGACCTGTGACAGCCTGCCCAAGACATACGACAAGACGGTGTACTGAGAACCAGAGACAGTTGCAGCAGCTCCCGAGCATCCGTGGCACCATATTCCTGGGACACTCTCTCCAGGTCCCTGTGATGCATGGCCTCCATCTTCCCAAGATCCAGGGGCTCACGCATTCACCCAATGTCTGTTTACTGCATGCCCATCGCATGTCGCGTGCCAAGCCAGGACAGAGCTGAGGACCAGGCAGGCCCGGCTCCTGCCCTTGAGAAACGTCCCAGCTGAGCAGAATCGGTGGGACAGGATGGGGACACAGAGAGGGGACGGGACTCGGGTGCCTCGGTCAATCCTGCGGGGCCGGGGATGGCTCTGAGGAGCAGACCTGGAAGCTGAGGCTGGAGCAGGTGTTCAAGGGACGGAGAGAGTTTAGGCCAGAGGGAACAGAACAGGGTGGATGAAGACCCAGGGGGAGCCGATCGGTTTAAGAGCCAGAAAGAAAAGCTTCGGCACGACTGGAGTCCCACCTGGGAGCGACGTGAGCCCGGGAAGAGGGAAGCAGAGGTCTGGCCTTGCCCCCGCGTTCTTGCTGGCTCTTCCTTCCACGTGTGGGCTCACCGCAGCCCCAGCCCAGGCAGGGGCTCCATGGCAGGTGGCCCTGTTGTCTTGTTTACCACTGTGCCCTCCAGAGCCGGGCACAGAGCCTGGCTCCCAGGAAGAGCTCGATGTGCATGCTGTGAATGAATGAATAAGAAAACGAATGGGGCTTCCCTGGTGGTCCAGTGGGTAAGGACACCGCCTTGCAGTGCAAGGGGCGCCGGTTCGATCCCTGGCCTGGGAGGATCCCACGTGCCGCGGAGCGGCTGGACCGATGTGTCCAATGACCGAGCCGGAGCTCTGGAGCGCATGCGCCCAGAGCCGGTGCTCTGCGACGACAGACGCCACCGCGATGGGAGGCCCGCAGGAGCCAAAGAACAAAGATGGATGAAAACAGATAAATAAAAGGCCAATAGAAGTGACCCGCCCACCCCCTCCCTCCCCAACCCGCCCCCACCCAAAAAAAAGAAAACGAATGAATGAATGACCTGTGCGGGTCCGTGTCTCTGCCGCGACATGGTGACAGAGCCGGACCCTCTGCTCCTATTTCTAAATGATCGACCAATCGATCAAGATGAAGATAATCTTGAGTTTCTCCTTTGGGATTAATGCTAACAAACAAAAAGGTACACTATTATTAAGTATGTAAGGTGTCCAACCACAGGAGTCCTTCGGTTCAGAGAAATTTAAGCATTCTTTCCACTGCCTTAAGGGGCTTCCCAGATGACTCAGTGGTAGAGAATCCTCCTGCCAATCCAGCAGACCCCGGTTCAGACCCTGGGTTGGGAAGATCCCTTGGAGAAGGAAATGGTAACCCGCTCCAGTATTCTTGTCTGGAAAATCCCAGGACAGAGGAGCCTGGCAGGCTACAGTCCATGGAGTCGCAAAAGTCAGACATGACTGAGGACACATCGCCTCCTCTTCTCTCCCATCAGCATCATGATGCAAGATCAGGCTAGAGGGAAAAGCCAAAGCCTGAAATACAATTTAGTTACTACTTTGGAGGAAACGGGAGGGAATAAAAGCTCCAGTCAGGAGAAAAACAACACCTCTGCTTAAAAAAGCTCCAGTCAGGAGAAAAACACCACCTCTGCTTAAATTCTACCAGGGGAGAGGGAGACACTAAAGCAGTGAGCCTCACAGTTATTAATTTAAGAACATGTGAGGGGCCTCCCCTGGCAGTCCCGTGGTTAGGACTCCACGCTTCCACTGCAGGGGGCGCGGGTTTGATCCCTACTGAGTTGGGGAACTAAGATCTTGCACTGCTGCACAGCGCAGCGTGGCCCAAAGAAAAACAAGTTGGAGGACTCAGGGAAGGCCCTCTTGGGAGAAGAGACGCTGCCGCTGAGATGCACAGCTGGAAGGGGCGGAGGTCGGGGTCAGAAGTTAACTGGGGCAACCCCAAGCGAGGGAAGGGCCGCCGGGGAGAATCAGCGGGACTGGCGGGCTCCTGGGAGGGCAGAGGCGACAGCTGCGGAGCAGGGCAGGGGGCAGGCGAGTGTGGCAGGGCTGGACTCTGCACGGGGGTCTCTGCCCGTGACCTTCACCCTTGGGGCCCTTCAGGCTTGACAAAGTCTGTTCCCCACTCACTCCAAACGGCTCTGGAGAGGCAGCGTGGGCACGACGAAAGCCAGAAGCCTTCCGAATGTTCAAAAGGACGGTCCTTCCAGAGAAACCACTGGCTCTGATGACGTAAGGACCCAGCACCGCAGTCTGGACTTGCATGGGGAAAACCTTTCTATCAGCTCTTCTGGGTCGGCTAAACTTAGAAGGTGATCTCAGCTTCAGCTGTGCATGTTGTCATTTTGTTTGACAGAAGGCTTCCAGATTCTCTTCTCCCTCTGGCCAAAGAATTTCTAACAAAACTGACTCCCACAGGCTCTTTGTTTTTTAAAATATATTTTGATTACTGAATTCTGTACCAGATGAGTACCTCCGTTGCCTCACTATAATCCCTGACTCTCACCAGGTGGTATGATGTCCAAGCTTATGCTTAAATTTTTTAAATTAGTATGATGTCCAAGCTTGTGTTTAGATTCTTTTAGTTATTATTTGTTGATTTATTTATATGGTAGTATTGGGTCTTATTTATTTGGCGGCACTGGGTTTGATCCCTGGGTTGGGAAGACCCCCTGGAGAAGGGAAGGGCCGCCCACTCCAGTATTCTTGCCTGGAGAACTCCATGGCTCGTCCATGGGGTCGCAAACAGTCAAACACAACAGAGCGACTAAAGCTATGGTGTCTTGGTTGCCACATGATCTTTACTGCGTCATGCATAATCTTATCCTTGCACCATGCAGGCTTAGTAGTTGAGGTTCGCAGGCTTAGTTGCCCTGAGCAGCATGTGGGATCTTAGTTCCCCGACCAGGGATCAAATTCATGTCCCCTGCCTTGCAAGGTGGATTCTTAACCACTGGATAAGCAGAGAAGTCCCAAAGGCTCTCTTGAATTAAAATCACATGTGAAACAACAACAAGATGACTCAAAAGTGGGCAAAGCCCTTGAACAGACATTTCTCCAAGTAAGATGTGCAAACGGCCTATAAGCACCACCATCGCTAACCACCATCAGGGAAATGCAATCAAAACTACAATCATCACACTCATGAGGACCTGTGTGTGTGTGTGTGTGTGTGTGTACATATGTGTGTGTGGTAGGCACTCAGTTGTGTCTGATTCTTTGCAACTCCAAGGACTGTAGCTCACCAGGCTTCTCTGTCCATGAAATTCTCTAGGCCAGAGTACTGGAGTGGGTTGCCATTGTCTTCTCCACTCATTAGGATGGCTACTATTTAAAAAAAAAAAAAAGGGCAGGAAACCCGTTACAGGTGAGGATGTGGAGAAACTGGGGCCCTTCCGCGTTGCTGGTGGAAACAAAACCTGGTGCAGCCCTCCGGTGGACAACCGCAGGGTGGGTCCTCAAAAGATTAAACACAAAGTGACCACAGGACCCAGCAAAGAATTTTGACTCCACAGGCTCTTTGTTTTTTAAAATATATTTTGATTACTGAATTCTGTACCAGATGAGTACCTCCGTTGCCTCACTATAATCCCTGACTCTCACCAGGTGGTATGATGTCCAAGCTTATGCTTAAATTTTTTAAATTAGTATGATGTCCAAGCTTGTGTTTAGATTCTTTTAGTTATTATTTGTTGATTTATTTATATGGTAGTATTGGGTCTTATTTATTTGGCGGCACTGGGTTTGATCCCTGGGTTGGGAAGACCCCCTGGAGAAGGGAAGGGCCGCCCACTCCAGTATTCTTGCCTGGAGAACTCCATGGCTCGTCCATGGGGTCGCAAACAGTCAAACACAACAGAGCGACTAAAGCTATGGTGTCTTGGTTGCCACATGATCTTTACTGCGTCATGCATAATCTTATCCTTGCACCATGCAGGCTTAGTAGTTGAGGTTCGCAGGCTTAGTTGCCCTGAGCAGCATGTGGGATCTTAGTTCCCCGACCAGGGATCAAATTCATGTCCCCTGCCTTGCAAGGTGGATTCTTAACCACTGGATAAGCAGAGAAGTCCCAAAGGCTCTCTTGAATTAAAATCACATGTGAAACAACAACAAGATGACTCAAAAGTGGGCAAAGCCCTTGAACAGACATTTCTCCAAGTAAGATGTGCAAACGGCCTATAAGCACCACCATCGCTAACCACCATCAGGGAAATGCAATCAAAACTACAATCATCACACTCATGAGGACCTGTGTGTGTGTGTGTGTGTGTGTGTACATATGTGTGTGTGGTAGGCACTCAGTTGTGTCTGATTCTTTGCAACTCCAAGGACTGTAGCTCACCAGGCTTCTCTGTCCATGAAATTCTCTAGGCCAGAGTACTGGAGTGGGTTGCCATTGTCTTCTCCACTCATTAGGATGGCTACTATTTAAAAAAAAAAAAAAGGGCAGGAAACCCGTTACAGGTGAGGATGTGGAGAAACTGGGGCCCTTCCGCGTTGCTGGTGGAAACAAAACCTGGTGCAGCCGCTCCGGTGGACAACCGCAGGGTGGGTCCTCAAAAGATTAAACACAAAGTGACCACAGGACCCAGCAATTCCTCTTTTAGGCTCATACTCGAAAGAACTGGAAGCAGGGGTTCAGACAGACATTGGTACACTCACATTCACAGAAGCATTCCTTACAACAGCAGAAGGCAGAAACGACCCAAGGGTCCATCAGTGATCGGCGCGTGTGAGGTTCAGTGGTAGCATTCTCACCTGCCCAGAGGCCCATCAACGGATGATGGAGAAAGAAGACGTGGTCCATCCAGACGATGAAACACTTCACAGTCTTAAACAGGAAGGACATTCTGACACCTTACAACATAAACCTCGAGGACATTATGCTCAATGAAAGAAGCCAAGTAAGAAACAAGAAGACAAGTACCGTATGGTTCCACTTAGATGAGGTACTAGAGGAGTCTCAGAGACGCACAGGTCAAATGAAGGCTGCCAGACGCTAGGAGGGAGATGGCGAGTTAGTGTTTAATTGGTATGGACTTCCAGTTTTACAAGAACAAAATTCTGGGGATCTTTGGTGGCGAAGGTTGCACAACAACAATTCAGTGGATTGTAGAGCCACTGAATCGCACATATGAAAGTGTAGGTTTTGTGGGATTTCTTTTCTGGCTACACTAGGTCTTTGTTGCTGCATGCGGGCTTTCTCTAGCTGCAGCAAGCAGGGGCTACTCTTCATTGCAGTGCTCGGGCTTCTTACAGGGGCTTCTCTCGCTGCAGAGCACGGGCTCTAGGGCACACGGGCTTCATTAGTTGGAGCTCCCTGGCTTTACAGTATAGGCTTAGCAGTTGTGGCACATGGGTTCAGTTGTCCCAAGGCATGTAGAATTTTTCAGGAGCAAGGATCAAACCCATGTCTCCTGTGTTGGCAGGTGACACCAGGCGGGCTTCCCAGGTGGCACTACAGGTCAAGAACCTGCCTGCCAAGGCAGATGATGTAAGAGATGCATGTTCGATCCCTGGGTCGGGAAGATCCCCTGGAGGAGGGCATGGCAACTCACTCCACTATATTTTTTTTTAAGCTTTTTTCTTCTTTTTTTTTTTTTTTGCCTCTATGTCATCGTTTATTTTTCATCCATCTTTAGTCTTTGGCATGTGTAGGCCTCCCATTGCAGTGGCCTCTCTCATTGTAGAGCACTGGCTGTGGGTGCAGGCGCTCCAGAGTGCTGGCTCATGGTTGGACACACCAGTCCGGCAGCTCCATGGCACATGGGATTTTCCCCGGCCAGGGATTGAACTGGTGCCCCCTGCACTGCAAGGTGGACTCTTTACCCACTGGACCACCGGGAAAGCCCCACTCCACTATTCTTATCTAGAGAATCCCATGGATGGAGGAGCCTGATGGGCTGCAGTCCACAGGGCTGCAAAGAGTTGGACATGGCTGAAGACACTTAGCATGCACGCACGCACGGATTGCAAGGGATGTCCTTATTTGTATGTTTTATACAACTGAAAATTCTTAAAAATTAATTTTAAAAATTAGATCAGAAGAGAGTTTGTCCCTGCAGATGCTAGGATCACATAGCCAACCATGACCCGCAGCTGAATCTGCCCCCAGACATGCACTCAGGGTCACAGAGGCACTTGAACTGGAAGGTCTCTGGAGAGGTGTGGGCTGGCCAAGTGGCCCCGGAGCCCGCCACTCCCAGTCACCTTACCCTCCTACAAACCACTGGAGGTTGGAACCCCAGAGGAGCGAGGGAAGATTCAGGCGAGAGTCTGTATTGCCTGTTATCGTTGCCAACGGCCTTTGCCGTGCAGGGCCTGGGAGGTCCGTGTGCCTGCCTTGGAGGGACAGCACCGGGGACGTCAGGACGTGGATAGCAACGCTCGCCCAGTGTCCATGAGCCCCATCCACGTCCTGACTCCATGTGACCCGTTCCATCCAGTGAACCACGAGCAGGAATGGCCTATGTGGTTTCTGGGCTGAAGCCACGGGTGGAGCCTCCACCGGCCTGGGTCCCTGAAAGACAAGGTCAGAATGCCCCACTGTGAACCACGACGGGCAGGCACTGTGAGCACGTCAGCAAGAAATGCCTTTATGTCAGACCACTGAGATCTGGGAGTTGACTTGTTCCTGCGGCATCACCTCACTGACCCTAATTCCTGTGCGGTGACTGACGGGGAGAGGTTTTCTCAGCTTCACAAGCTCTAGGCGGGAGCCACAGACCACAGCCCTGCACCCCTCCAAGCTAGAAACCTCAGAGAAAGCGCACGCCTTCCCTGGGCCGAGGCTCCCCCGCTATCCCATGTTTACCCTACACACCAGAGATTTCCTATTATTCAATAGCAATACAGGGGGAGAGACGGGTGCTGTTTACTAAGCCGGGAGGGCACAGCGGGGCTCTCGGCCAACCTTGCCTCTGACTCAAACCCTCCCGGCCCTCTGTTTCCCCAGGTGCTCTTGCGGGGGTCCTGGATCACCCATGGTTTCCAGGGCTGGGCTAGAGCTGGGAATAAAGGCGCCCTCTGGCCTAGGACCTTTAAGAGCATCCCTTCATCACCGGGCCCAGCGTCAGAGGCCCAGAAGCAGCGGAGAACTCACGCCCTGCCCCCTGCCACATCTTCGGCCTCCTCGACAGGGCACAGCCTGCGACCCCAAGCCCCTTGCTGAGATGGCCTTTCTAGTGCTGACCGTGGCCTTGGCCTACGCTGGACCCTCACTGCCACCTGTCTGGCGGGAAGGCCACCGACTCTGACTCGGAAGCAGCACAAACAGCCACACTCGGGGCGCTGGCACCACCCCGCCTGGCGCAGGCTGCCAGAGGCGTCCTTTCCCAGAGGAGGGGCCCCGTCGGAGGCCAGGGCACCCCCAGGGCTCTGAGGGCAGCAGCAGGACAGACCCAACACAAAGACAAATCCGGAGCCACAGAGGGCGCTGAGCTTTATTTACAAATGTGTCACAGCATCCCCTCACCCCACCTCCAGCATCCCCTTCCCCGTCCCAGGAAGGAGACAGGCCTGGGCCCACCCACGAGCACAGTCTTTGAGGGTGGGGCCCGAGTCCACTTCCAGCTAAGGACAGGCATGGCGCCCCTCTGGTGGGCACCCCTGCCAGAGCGGAGAGGCTGGAGCGATGGCAGGGGCACTGTCCACTCCCCAGTGGCTGGCCCTCAGGGCTTCAGCCGGGGGGCACGGGACTGGGGCATCGAGGAGGGTGCTGACCAGACCGGGGTCGGGGGTGGGACTCGCGCTGGCACAGCCTGGAGAATGGAGGGAGAGGGTCAGAGGGGGTCTCTTGGGGACAGGACGCCACTCCCAGCCTCATCTCCTTCTGGATCTCAGAACTGGGGTCAGCTTCCAGGGCAGGGCGGGGTAGCCAGCAGGGAGCAGTGGAGCCTGGGGAGGAGCTGGGGGCCGGGGCCAGGGGCACGGGACCCCAGAGGGATGCTTCCAGGCTCTGCACGCCCATCCCGATCCTGCCCCTCCCCCTCCCACAAGGACTCCGCAGTCCCCGGGCTGGTCCGAGGCACCTGTCCCTCCCCGGGCACCCTGGACACACCGGGTGAGGCAGGCCGGTCGCTGACACCTTCCGGTGGCGGGCCTCGGGGGAGATGCTGGACCGGAGGTCCAGGCTCTGAGGGGCTGAGCTTCTCTTAGACTTGGGAGGGATGATGTCCCAGCCCAGCAGGCAGTGCTGTGGAGAGCGAGGGGTGGAGGTGCCTGGCTCGGGGCAGCGCTCCCTGCAGACCAGGCACCCCCGGGGAGGGGCCGCACCTCTCCTCTGGGATTGGCAGCCTCCTCTAGGACAGGGCTGTGTCCCCCCAAGGTGGGAGGGATACCCCACCATCAGTGTCCCCCACAACTGAGGCTCCCCCAGGGCAGGGGTCTGTACCCAGCCAGCACTGTTCCCCGGGCCTAACCTGTAGACCTAGGCCCTGGGCCCCAAGCACAGACGGGCAAAGCTAGGCTGCGGGCGCTGACGGAGTGCATCCAGTGTGCCCGGTTCTTCCCCACGCCCCCGACAAGCACCGACTCACTGACCTGGCCCCACCCACCTCATCAGCCTGAGGGCAGTCTACCAGACCATTTTACAGAGGAGCGAGCTGACTTTCCTCAGTATTCCTTCTCCCCGCCAACAACCGCAGCATCCAAGGTGTCAACTGGGAATGAGTGGGGCCCACAAGAACCCCCGTCCTACCCAGGAGACCCAAAGTGGGGCTCTACAGGGGAGGCCCCATGGCCGCATATGGCCCTGGGTTCAAATCCCCACTTCCATCTGGCTGACCTTGGACAAGGCACTTCCCCTGTGCCTCAGTCTCCTCATCTGTAGAGTGGAATGACAGCAGGACCTGCACACTCGGCTGCTGTGACTCCACGAGCCAACACCCTGACGCCTGTGCACACGGCACCCGAGCGCACAAGCGCTCAGGCCCGTCTGTGCTCCACCAGCTCACGAGCAGACAGAGGGCAGGTGGGGAGCCCGGACTCCCCAGGGAACAAGCACAGCGCAGGTGACAGGAGCGGCCCAGCCTGAGACTGTGTGGCCCTGGGACAGTCCCTGGCCCTCTCTGGGCTCAGGACACATCAGGGTCCTGGGCCGGGCAGGGGGCACCTCTGTCCTCACCCGGGGCAGCGCCAGCGTGTCGGAGGCGTCGAAGCTCTTCCGCCGGTGGGTGCGGTGCTGGTGCGGGGGGTCCAGGACGGACCGCGGGATGCTCACCCTGGGGGCGGGACAGCAGCGGAGCAGCTGCAGGTCCCTCCAGGCTGCGAGGGCCGTCCCGCCCTCCCCCAAAACCACAGGCCCCAGGCTCCGCTCTCCCCCTCAGCTGCTCCTGCCCCTATGGCTCCCCGGGATGTCCTGCCCCCTCCGGCCACTCACCTGACCTGCACTGGCTCTGCCAGTGTCCCTGCACCCCGCTGGTCCCGCGGGGTCCTGCACAGGCGGCACGGTGTCCCAGGATCTGCGGGCACCAAGAACAGGCGCCGGTTGACACGGTAACAGTAGACGCCTATGAGAGCCGAGAGGAGCCCCCTCAGCCGGGGAACCTGGATCCCCTGGAGCCCCCCACAGGCCGCCACCCCTGCACAGCCCAGGGGGCCACGCACAGCCCCAGCCACAGGCACACAGAGCATGGTCACCTACACATGCTCACGCACAACAGCACTGAGCATAGCTTTCTACTGGAGCATCACACACACACACACACACACACACACACGCATGCCGGCATCGCCATCTGTGCAAATGGCATCCGTGCAAATACAAAGGATGGCTCCAGACAGTCACACCTGTGGACACACACGAGGTGCCTACACAGGTAACCACACACAGGGCGTGCACTGTCCACATGAACACGCTTCCCACCCATATGTACACACATGTACACACTGTACGCTGCACAAACCCACAAGGAAGACTCGAGTGCTCACGAGTGCTCACGGGACGGAGCTGGTTCTGCCTCCAGACGACCCACATGCAGAGGAGGGGAAGGGAGCGGGGGACACACGGGACACGAGGCAGCGTGGGAGGCGGGAGGCAGGGCTGCATGACTGGCTCTGCCCCTCACGAGGCCAGGTCTCAGCCCACCCCATCCTCCGCCCAGGGCTCACCGACCCATCTGCACCCAAGGCTCCCCCCCAGAGTTCCCAGCCCTCAGTTCCCTCCCACGGGCTTCGGCTGGCTTCCAGGGTGGCTGAGTGTGGACACTCACATTCGTGGTCCCCCTCCAGAGCGTCGCTCTCCCGGGGTCTGTGAGGGTGAGAGGGTGAGCAGGCCAGGGCAATGCACCCCTGAGCCTCCCTGCCCACCCTGCACCCGCCACTGCTCACTCAGGGTCACTGCAAATACACTCCTCCTTGTTGGCTTCCCGGAACTTTTGCAGCCGTGAGAAGAAGGCCTCGGGCTTGCTGGTGACGGGAAAGGTGTTGTCCAGAGACCCTGGAGGGGACAACACACAAAGGGGCTGCTGTGTGGCCAAGACTCGGGGCACCCAGCACCGGCACCCCAGGCCACCGTGCCTTGTACAGACCTGGAGGGGCCCCTCCACTCACGCGACCTATGCACATCCAACTGTCCCTGCAAGAAGCACTTACAGAGCGCTTGCTACAAGCCAGCCACTGTTTCCCATGCTGGGGAAAGAACAGCAACCTGGACAAAGTCCCTGCCCTCAGGAGGCTTACATTCTAATGCAGGAACAAACCAGTCACTAGAGAGACTTGTGATACAGCGTGGAAAGGGGACACCTATCAGAAGTAGGAGAATCAGGAAACTGAGCTTGGGTGGGTAGAGGGGGCAAAGGGAGCTTCTCTGGGGAGGTGACACCTGAGCAGAGACCTGGTAGCAAAGGAGGAAGGGAGGGAGCCGTGGGGACATCCCAGGCAGACAGATGCACACACACAAAGGCCCTAGGGCAGGTGGGTGCTGGTACACTGGGGTCACAGCCAGGAGGTAAAACGGGCAGAGCAGTGAGAGTGGAGGGGATGGGACTGGGAAGCCGCCAGTGAGTTTGGGGACAAGGAGTGACACTATCAGATCAGCCAGGTGCTCCTACAGGACTTCCCCTCTGGCTGCAGCAAGGTGAGAGGAAGCAGGAACACTGGTCAGGAGACGACTGCAGGCAGCCTGGCGGAGACAAGAAGGCAGACTCCAGAAACAGGGTGAAGGCAGGACTACTGGGATGTATAGTGCGTGAAAAGGAGACAATCAAGGCTGATCTCCAGATATGGCCATTAGCTCCATGAATCGCACTGCCACTAACAGAGGCGGGAAAGACCGCGGCGGGAGGACCAGGTGCCGCGGAGTCAGGACCTTGATTTTGGACCTGAGGTTAGTCTAGGACACCTGATGAGCTAGACAGAGGAGAAAGTCAGATGCACAAGTCTGGAATTGAGAGGAGCAGCACGGGGAGAGATGCCGTGGATAAGAAGAGGGTGTGGAGAGTCTTAGCACCAACGAGGCCTCGGGAATTTGGAGGTCCGAACGAGAAAACAGGTCCAGCAGAGGAGATAGCACGGAGCCGCCAGGGAGATGGGGAGAAGCCAGGAGTGCCTGGCCCAGAAGCTAAGGAAAGAAAGAGCTTCAGGGAGGAAAGAGGGAGTGGCGCGTGTCCACACTATTCAGGGGCCAAAATTGTGTGGACTGAGAACTCAGCCAGGAGTTGGCCACGCAGAGGTCACGGCGGACCCGGGATGGCATCGGAGACTGAAGCCTGATTTAAGAAAACGTCAGGGAGAGAAACAAAAGACGGCAAGTCAAGACGGCTCTTTAGAGGAGTCTGCCTGCAAAGAAAACCAGAGAACGTGAGCCGTAACTAGAAGCAGGGGGGAAGGCACACACCCAGCTTTACCCTGAGCAGATGTCAGACTTTGCTAAGCTGCTCAGTCTCGCCTCAGCCTTCTCATCTGCCAGTGGGGAAAAGGAGCTTCTCTGGG
Organism: Tragulus kanchil; assembly: GCA_022376925.1. Lineage (NCBI taxonomy): Eukaryota > Metazoa > Chordata > Mammalia > Artiodactyla > Tragulidae > Tragulus > Tragulus kanchil. The sequence goes on from JAIOJX010000032.1 coordinate 155,602,807, forward strand.
AGGTGACACCTGAGCAGAACGAGAAGGAAGGGAGGGAGCCGTGGGGACATCCCAGGCAGACAGATGCACACACACAAGGCCCTAGGGCAGGTGGGTGCTGGTACACTGGGGTCACAGCCAGGAGGTAAAACGGGCAGAGCAGTGAGAGTGGAGGGGATGGGACTGGGAAGCCGCCAGTGAGTTTGGGGACAAGGAGTGACACTATCAGATCAGCCAGGTGCTCCTACAGGACTTCCCCTCTGGCTGCAGCAAGGTGAGAGGAAGCAGGAACACTGGTCAGGAGACGACTGCAGGCAGCCTGGCGGAGACAAGAAGGCAGACTCCAGAAACAGGGTGAAGGCAGGACTACTGGGATGTATAGTGCGTGAAAAGGAGACAATCAAGGCTGATCTCCAGATATGGCCATTAGCTCCATGAATCGCACTGCCACTAACAGAGGCGGGAAAGACCGCGGCGGGAGGACCAGGTGCCGCGGAGTCAGGACCTTGATTTTGGACCTGAGGTTAGTCTAGGACACCTGATGAGCTAGACAGAGGAGAAAGTCAGATGCACAAGTCTGGAATTGAGAGGAGCAGCACGGGGAGAGATGCCGTGGATAAGAAGAGGGTGTGGAGAGTCTTAGCACCAACGAGGCCTCGGGAATTTGGAGGTCCGAACGAGAAAACAGGTCCAGCAGAGGAGATAGCACGGAGCCGCCAGGGAGATGGGGAGAAGCCAGGAGTGCCTGGCCCAGAAGCTAAGGAAAGAAAGAGCTTCAGGGAGGAAAGAGGGAGTGGCCGCGTGTCCACACTATTCAGGGGCCAAAAATTGTGTGGACTGAGAACTCAGCCAGGAGTTGGCCACGCAGAGGTCACGGCGGACCCGGGATGGCATCGGAGACTGAAGCCTGATTTAAGAAAACGTCAGGGAGAGAAACAAAAGACGGCAAGTCAAGACGGCTCTTTAGAGGAGTCTGCCTGCAAAGAAAACCAGAGAACGTGAGCCGTAACTAGAAGCAGGGGGGAAGGCACACACCCAGCTTTACCCTGAGCAGATGTCAGACTTTGCTAAGCTGTTCAGTCTCGCGGCCCTCAGCCTTCTCATCTGCCAGTGGGGACAGTAAAGGCATCCGCCTCATCGGGCAATTGTGACGAGCCAAGAAGTTAATGGGAGAAAGCAGAGGAAAGCTCTTGGGACAGCGCCCAGCACATGGTAAGTGTGCCATGAAATCAGTTCTCATTAATACTCCCTGGCGTTCATATGCTGATGGAACAGAATGATGGTGGAGGCAGAAGAGGAGAGAATTACAGGGAACAAAGCTTTGGGAGTCAAGAAGGGATGCGGCCAAGTGCACAGGTGCAGGGACAGGCCGGAGATGGGAGCTTGGAAAGGGAGAAGAGAGGCACACACAGACTCAGGGCGGGCAGGGGGCAGGCCTCCACTTACCCAGAGACAGGAAGCAAGGCAGTGAGCTGGCAGACCCCACTTCTGCAGGGTCCCAGCAGGCCCACAGAGCACCCGCCTTAGGGCAGGAACACAACCTCTATGTGCGTCAGTTTCTTCCTTTGCGAAGGTGAGGATCCAACAGCACCAAGCTCCTAAAGCCGTCCACTCACTCACTCGACCAGTGCTGGCTGAGGGCCTACTGCGTGCCGGGCCCCGCCCTAGGCTCAAGCTCAGGGGACACAGCAACAGAAAGACAGCCAGGCTCCTGCCCCAAATGAGTTTATGAGGCAGACGAGAAATAAGCAAACAAGATGACTTCTGAAAATGAATAAATGAGTGAAGAACACACAAGTGGCTAATGTGATAGGCACAGATGCAGAGGCCCAGTGGTCCCACGATACTGAGGGAGGAAAGAGGAGTGCTGCCAATAGGGGCCAAAAATTGTGTGGACTGAGAACTCAGCCAGGAGTTGGCCACGCAGAGGTCACGGCGGACCCGGGATGGCATCGGAGACTGAAGCCTGATTTAAGAAAACGTCAGGGAGAGAAACAAAAGACGGCAAGTCAAGACGGCTCTTTAGAGGAGTCTGCCTGCAAAGAAAACCAGAGAACGTGAGCCGTAACTAGAAGCAGGGGGGAAGGCACACACCCAGCTTTACCCTGAGCAGATGTCAGACTTTGCTAAGCTGTTCAGTCTCGCGGCCCTCAGCCTTCTCATCTGCCAGTGGGGACAGTAAAGGCATCCGCCTCATCGGGCAATTGTGACGAGCCAAGAAGTTAATGGGAGAAAGCAGAGGAAAGCTCTTGGGACAGCGCCCAGCACATGGTAAGTGTGCCATGAAATCAGTTCTCATTAATACTCCCTGGCGTTCATATGCTGATGGAACAGAATGATGGTGGAGGCAGAAGAGGAGAGAATTACAGGGAACAAAGCTTTGGGAGTCAAGAAGGGATGCGGCCAAGTGCACAGGTGCAGGGACAGGCCGGAGATGGGAGCTTGGAAAGGGAGAAGAGAGGCACACACAGACTCAGGGCGGGCAGGGGGCAGGCCTCCACTTACCCAGAGACAGGAAGCAAGGCAGTGAGCTGGCAGACCCCACTTCTGCAGGGTCCCAGCAGGCCCACAGAGCACCCGCCTTAGGGCAGGAACACAACCTCTATGTGCGTCAGTTTCTTCCTTTGCGAAGGTGAGGATCCAACAGCACCAAGCTCCTAAAGCCGTCCACTCACTCACTCGACCAGTGCTGGCTGAGGGCCTACTGCGTGCCGGGCCCCGCCCTAGGCTCAAGCTCAGGGGACACAGCAACAGAAAGACAGCCAGGCTCCTGCCCCAAATGAGTTTATGAGGCAGACGAGAAATAAGCAAACAAGATGACTTCTGAAAATGAATAAATGAGTGAAGAACACACAAGTGGCTAATGTGATAGGCACAGATGCAGAGGCAGTGGTCCTACGATACTGTGCTCGTGGAAGGCTGACCATCTGAGTTGAGCACTGAGGGATGAAAAGGAACCAGTGCTGGGTAAGTGCCTTCAAAGCAAAGGGAACAGGGACTTCCCTAGCGGTCCAGTGGTTAAGGTTCCGTGCTTCCAGTGCAGGGGCCATGGGTTCAGTCCCTGGCCAGAGAACTAAGATTCCACATGCTGTGCACCATGGTCAAAGCAAAGGGAATAGCAAGTGCAAAGGCCTCAAGCTGGCCATGAACACACAGAAGGTTCAAGGGCCAACAAGGCCAGCGAGGCTGGAGCAAAGAGCCAGAAGACAGACGGTCAGAGGTCATGTCATGCGGTCAACAGAGGCCAGATTCTACCTCAGAAGTCTAGATAAGGATCTTTGGATTTTACTTCTAAGTGCTAAGTACTCTAAATGACGTGATCTGATTCCAGGTTTCAAAATTTGTTCTAGCTGCTGTGTGAAAAATGGATGACAGGGCTTCCCTGGTGGTCCAGTGGGGAAGGACACCTCCTTGCAGCTCAAGGGCCGCCGGTTCGATCCCTGGCCTGGGAGGATCCCACGTGACGTGGAGTGGCTGGACCCATGTGTCCACCTACCCAGCCGGCACTCTGGAGCGCATGCGCCCAGAGCCGGTGCTCTGCGACGACAGAGGACACTGTGATGGGAGGCCCATAGGGGCCAAAGAAATAAAGACAGATGAAAATAAATAAATAAAAAAACAATATAAGAGGCCAAAATTTTTTTAAAAAATAAAAAGATGACAACGGGGTGAAAGAGACGCCAGAGGGAGACCAGCCAGGAGGCGCCAAGGTCGCCAGGGGCGTGGGGGATGGGCAGTAAAGCGTAAACAGATGACACAGACAGAGCTTCCCAGGGCCCAGCGCACCACAAACGCCTAAAAAAAAATGGCGGCTCTGATGCATTTGTTCATTCAGTAAACACTGTGTGAGCACTGTCTCTGTGCCCGTCACTGTGCCAAGGGCTGAGGCAGGAGACGCTGAAGATGCTCCCACCCGGGTGCGGCTCAGGCAGGCGCACCAGCAGGCTGAGGCCTCCACCCTCCACCCCAGGCCCTGGGGCGAGCCACACCTGCAATCCAGTCGTAGCCCAGGTAGGGTCTGAGGCGCCAGCTCTCCTCAGGCACTGGAGACTCCCCGGTGGTCACTTTCGGCTGAGGAGGGAGGCAAAGAGAGCAAGGCTGGGCCAGCAGGCCTGGCCCAGAGGAGGCCTCTTGAGAGGAGGAAAGGGCCTGTGTCTTAACTTACACATTGACATGGGCCCCAGGGCTCAGCCAAGGGCTTGGGGACTGAAGGACAAGATTTTGGCCCCCACCCTCTGATCATATGTAACTCTGAGCAAGTCTGTGCTCTGAACATTGGTCTTCCCATCTGTATAGTGGGGCCAGTCACCTTCTTCCCAAAGTGCTCTCTGAGAAACCAATGGCCGCTACTCAACGAGCACTCGGACTGAGCTGAACATGTCACAGAACCTCCCAGGAGCCTCTCACCCTGGAAGGGAGGCTGCCCACAAATGCATCTGTCAGAAGGGAAACTGAGGCTCAAGGAGACCCCCAGCAATGGCTGCCCCACTTTCCCATGTTTTACCTTGGACAGATTGCTCTTTCGAGCCAGGATGGACCTCAGGGCCTGTGCCTCCGGGGTTCCTGGACTGTCCAGTGCTGCTGAAAGCTCTGAGTCACTGGAGTCTGAGATGGCCAGCCAGGGAGCTGAGCGGGGCCTCAGTGGGCCCGGGGGCTGCTGGGGTAGGCACCGGGCAGGTGGGAGAGAGATCATCCCAGAGCTGGCCTCGTCAGGCCAGGACCTACCACAGGGGTCACCTGGGTGGGCGCCCTGTGGGCAGGAGGCTCTCAAGGCCACTGGGGACGTCTCTTGGGACGATGGCATCTCTGCGTTGTAGCTGCTGCTGGAGTCCAGGCTTGACTGGAACAGAGAGGCCGGGTCACCAGCCACCCACCCAGCTGGTCTGCACTAGGCATGAAGGCCAGCTCCTCATCCGTGTTCAGGCTCTGCAGGGTCCCAGGTCATCCCTTCCCACGCTGGGCCTCACTCGGTTTCCTTATCGTCAGTAAAATGGGCACGCTGCCTGAGACGACCCGGAAGGCCTGGATTCTGGCCTGAGGGTTAGGCAGCTCCTCCCTCGCCCCGGGACTTGGCCAAGGTGCTCACCTCTGAGGCTGCCTTGGCCACAGACTGCCGCGTGGCATCCTGCCCGGCCCACAGCTGCCTCAGGAGCTCCAGGCTGAGCTGCCGAAGCTGTGCCAGGTCCTTGGTCTCCACCATCCCGGGCGTGTCGGCTGGCTTCCCACGACAGGTGTCACCAACCCCGAGGCCACAGGGCGCCCGCGAGCCCGGGTTCTCCGACCTGAAGCCGAGACAGACAGCACGTGCTGAGGAGGCCGCCCTGTGGAGCCAGAGACTCAAATCCCCACTCTGATACTCCCTAGCTGTGCGGCCTCGGGCAAGTTATCCAACCTCTCCGTGCCTCAGTTTCCTCATCTGCCAAACAGATAACAACAGCATCGAACCTCATAAAACTGTTGTAAGGATGAAAGGACGTAACACACAGTAAATCTCAGTACAGGGACTTTCCTGGCAGTCCAGTGGTTAAGACGCCACACTTTCAATGCAGAAGGCATAGGTTCGATCCCTGGTCAGGACCCCACACTTGGAGCATCCAAAAAAAAATTTTAATGAAAAAGCAAATAATAAGAAAATCTTAGTATAATGGCCGGCACATACAGTGAGCACTCAGTACATGCCTATTATTAAATTGGCCTGAGTGTGTTTCCTAACATGTCAAAAGAGATGAAAACCCCTTTAACAACCTAAACTATAAAATTATGACTAGTTGAATTTGTAGAGGACAATTAGGGCGTGTCTATAAATGTAAAGCATTATAACGTTCAAATTCAACACAACTCAGATTCCTGAAGGGAGCAGTCCCTCTCTCCTGCCCTCCCTTCTTCTCTTTCTTTTTCACAAATGAAGAAGTTCAGAGAAGTAAAGCAACCAGCCCCAAGCTATACGGCTAGTAGTGGTATCGCCAGGATTTGAACCCAAATGTGGCACCAGAGTCCAGGGTTGTGACAACCTTTCCCCAAACAGTGGGGGCGGGGGCGCGGGGCTGAGAAGCCACCTCCTCATTCTCCAGCCTTTGGTTTCCAGGGATCTGGCCCCAGGGACAGATATCCTCTGGAAGGGATTTCTGCAGGCCAAGGGAAGAGGCTTCATCTTCTTTCTGCCGCTCCAGACCCACATTCCTCCAACCTGAAACTCAGTCGCCCCCAGGACACACGATCCCTTTCAAACCTTGGGTGCGGGCAGACACCCTACTCCCAGAACACCTGCCCTGGCCCCTGTCCTACCCACACTCCTCACCTGTGGACCACCCACACCCGGGGCCCCCTCCTCAGGGGCCGGCGGCAGGGGCTAGAGCAGAGAGAAGCCAGACTACTCTGGACCAGCCCCCCAAATATGCCCACTCGGGGAAGAGGGGACAGTGGAGATGCGAGGGCAGTCATGGGGGTGCAGACAAGTGCGGAAAACTGCCTGATCCTCAGGACGGGGACTCCGGCCCTTGCCCTCATCGGACCGAGAGACTCTGGGCCTCCGTTTCCGTACGGTGTTAAAAGAGAAAACCTCAGGCTCCGGCGGCACTCTGGAAAACTAAAATTGCACCAAGGCAACGGGAAGGCAACGTTCAAGAGAAGCGGGGGCGGCAAGAGTACCAGCTGCAGTGCCGCGGATGGCAGGGACGCGACCCCTGGGAAAGGGAGGCTCGGTCTCCCTCTTCTTTCCCATCGCGGGACCCGGACGCTCCGTGGAAGTGCACGTGGAGCAACCCGCCGAGCCATTCTCCTCCATCCCCTGCCCCGCCACTCCCGCACTCACGGCTCGTAAGTCAGGGAATCCAGCTGCCAGCAGCAGCCGGCGCTGCCGGGAGTTCCGCCAGGCCCACGCAAGGTGTGACCAGCTGGGGGCGGGGCCGGACCCGGGCTCCTTGATTGGCCAGATGTTGGGCGGATCCAGGACGCTCCTGCGAGCGTCGCTTCGCCTCCGAAGCGACGGTTTCAACATTAGGGCGGGGCTAAAAGCTGATTGGTCAACTTCCAGGTGTTAGTAGTCCAATTGTCGGAATGGGGCGGGCCCTCAGAAGACGGGCTCCGATTGGTCTAGACTAGGCCTAGGTCTGTTTCTTGCTTGGCTGCAGCAGTTTCGGAGTCGGTTCCACGATGGACGCAGCTTTTGGGGAGAGAGAAGGCGACGGCCAGCGACTCTTGCTTTCTTTCTTTCTTGTACTTAATCTTGCCTATTTTGTGCCAATAGGCACTGTACTAATAAGCACTGGGAGGCAGGAAAGAATTCTGAGGGGCTCTCTGCCTGGAGGAGGGCGAGAAAAGCGACGGGTAAGATATGATCCAAATCTGTAAAATATGGGCAAGTTTATATGGCTTGTCTACTTGATGACAGGTATTTTCCATATGCCAACGCATGTGAGCTTCATAAATGTGCTTTAAGATGGGTATTATTATCCCATTTTACGGGCAAAAAAACAAAGCCATGAGAGATGAAGTCACTTGCTCAGAACTTTTTAAAAAGCAATCAGTGTGCTAGATTCAAAATGGATAACCAGTAAAGACCTACTGTATAGGACAGGAACTCTGCTCAGTGTTATGTAGCAGCCTGGATGAGAGGGGAGTTTGGGGAAGAATGGATACACGTACATGTATGGCCGAGTTCCTTGCTGTTCACTTAAAACAATCACAACATTGTTTATTAATCAGCTATATCCTAATACAAAATAAAAAGTTTTAAAAAAGCAATCAGTGTAATACCAAAATTGACAGAGAAAAGGAAAGAAAGGCCATCAAAATAAATTCAGAAAAATCCACCAAGTACTGTCTCTTTCTTAGTAGTTGAACATGGAGTGACACAATCTTTTAACGTAAAGAAGTGTCCCAACATCTGACAAAATCCAGCATTCATTCCTGATCAAAAAAAAAAAAAAAAAATTCTTCCAAATAATCCAATTTAAAAACAGGCAGAGGGTCCGAATGGACATTTTTCTAAAGATGACCAACAGGTACACCGAAGGATGCACAATATCGGTAATCATAAGGAAAATGCAAATCAAAAGCACAGTGAGTTACCACCTCACATGTGTTAGAATGACTTATCAACATAGGGCGGGCTAAAAGCTGATTGGTCAACTTCCAGGTGTTAGTAGTCCAATTGTCGGAATGGGGCGGGCCCTCAGAAGACGGGCTCCGATTGGTCTAGACTAGGCCTAGGTCTGTTTCTTGCTTGGCTGCAGCAGTTTCGGAGTCGGTTCCACGATGGACGCAGCTTTTGGGGAGAGAGAAGGCGACGGCCAGCGACTCTTGCTTTCTTTCTTTCTTGTACTTAATCTTGCCTATTTTGTGCCAATAGGCACTGTACTAATAAGCACTGGGAGGCAGGAAAGAATTCTGAGGGGCTCTCTGCCTGGAGGAGGGCGAGAAAAGCGACGGGTAAGATATGATCCAAATCTGTAAAATATGGGCAAGTTTATATGGCTTGTCTACTTGATGACAGGTATTTTCCATATGCCAACGCATGTGAGCTTCATAAATGTGCTTTAAGATGGGTATTATTATCCCATTTTACGGGCAAAAAAACAAAGCCATGAGAGATGAAGTCACTTGCTCAGAACTTTTTAAAAAGCAATCAGTGTGCTAGATTCAAAATGGATAACCAGTAAAGACCTACTGTATAGGACAGGAACTCTGCTCAGTGTTATGTAGCAGCCTGGATGAGAGGGGAGTTTGGGGAAGAATGGATACACGTACATGTATGGCCGAGTTCCTTGCTGTTCACTTAAAACAATCACAACATTGTTTATTAATCAGCTATATCCTAATACAAAATAAAAAGTTTTAAAAAAGCAATCAGTGTAATACCAAAATTGACAGAGAAAAGGAAAGAAAGGCCATCAAAATAAATTCAGAAAAATCCACCAAGTACTGTCTCTTTCTTAGTAGTTGAACATGGAGTGACACAATCTTTTAACGTAAAGAAGTGTCCCAACATCTGACAAAATCCAGCATTCATTCCTGATCAAAAAAAAAAAAAAAAAATTCTTCCAAATAATCCAATTTAAAAACAGGCAGAGGGTCCGAATGGACATTTTTCTAAAGATGACCAACAGGTACACCGAAGGATGCACAATATCGGTAATCATAAGGAAAATGCAAATCAAAAGCACAGTGAGTTACCACCTCACATGTGTTAGAATGACTTATCAACAAGGCAAGAAATAATAAGTGCTGGCAAGGATGTGGAGAAAAGGTAACCCTTGTACACTGTTGGTGGAAAAATCACTATGGAAAATAGTATGGAGGATCCTCAAAAACTTAAAAACAGGGACTTCCCTGGCAGTCCAGTGGTTAGAACTCCACCCTTCAAATGGAGGGGCCACAGATTTGATACCTGGTCAGGAAGCTAGAATCCTACTTGCTACATGGCATGTGGCCAAAAAAAAAAATGTTTAACTAAAAAAATGGAATTACCAATTATCCTCTGGGTATTTATCTGAAAAAAACAAGAACACTGGTTTTATGCACCCTCATATTCACTGAAGCATTATTTACAATAGCCAAAATATGGAAATAACGTGTCCAGCGATGAATGAATGGATACAGAAAGTGTGTTAACATATGTTACTAAAGGCAAATCCACGTGCCCGACACACAGTGAGGCCACCAAAACATCGGAGTTTAAAGTTAGTGCCACTTCAATATTATACTAGAGTTCTAGCCAGTCTAATAAGAAAAATACAAGGCATCTAGAATGAGAAGGAAGAGGTAAAACTGTCTTTGTTCACAGACAGCATGATAATAGAAATCTCATGGAGTCTACAAAAAAAGCTACTAGAATTCTTAATGAGTTTTGCAAAGTTGCAAGATAAGATGAATATACAAAACTCAGTTCTATTATAAGAAATCAGAAATCAAAAACATTTTAAGGGCTTCCCTGGTGGTCCAGTGGGTAAAGATACCGCCTTGCAGTGCAAGGGGCGCCAGTTCGATCCCTGGCCTGAGAAGATCCCATGTGCCGCAGAGTGGCTGGACCAATGTGTCCAATGACCAAGCTGGAGCTCTGGAGCGCATGCACCCAGAGCCGGTGCTCTGCAGCAAGAGAGGCCACTACAATGGGAGTCCCACACAGGCCAAAGAACAAAGATGGATATAAATGAAAGATCAATAAAAGTGGCCAAAAGGAAAAAAAAAAACATTTTAAAACATCATTTAATAGTATCTATAAAAATAAAATATTTAAAGATAACTAAGACCCCAAAAGTATAAGACCTATACTTCAAAAATTATAAAACAGTGTTGAGAAAAAATAAGATTAAATAATTGGAGAGAGAAACTGTTCATGGCTTGAAAGACTCATGCAATCCCAAGGAAAATCTCAGTAAATGTCTGTTGAAACTGAGAAATTCTAAAATTCATGTGAAAATGAGAAAGACCTACGTATCCACAATTTTGAAAACAAAGGACAAAGTCAGATGACCTATACTACCTGTTTCAAGACTTATGATGACATTATAAAAAACAAGAAAGAGCAGTATTGGCATCAAGGTAGACAAATAGATCAATGTAACAGAAGAGAAAGTCCAGAAATTTTCCCACACATAAATGATTATTTTTGATAATGATGCAAAGGCAATTCAATGGAGAAAGGACAGTCTTTATAGGAAATGATACAAGAGCAATTAGATATTCAGATGCCAAAGACACACATACCACAAAACAAAACAAATTTTTGAAAACCCTCTGTGTATCATATGCAAAAATTAACTCAAATGGATCATATATCTAATTGTAAAACCTATAAAACTTCTAGAAGAAGCCTTCAAAGAAAATCTTTGTGATACTGGATTAACCAGAAATTTCTTAGGCACCAAAAAGTACAATCTCTAAAAGGAAGAATGGACAAATTGGACTTTATCAAAATGAATAACTTCTGTACTTTGAAAGACATTGTTAGGAGGACAGAAATGCAAACCGTACGATTGGAGACAATATTTGCAGATCATGTCTAATAAAGAATTTATATCCAGATTATATAAAGAAATCTCAGCACGTTTTGGTGGTCCAGAGGTTTATAATCCAGCTTGTAATGTAGGGGAGGTCCAGGGGAGGAAGGTCAGAGCCTCGATTGGAGAACTAAGATCCTGCATGCCATGGGGCAGCTAAAACCACACAGCACGCCTGCTGAACACACACACCACACTAGAGTGTCTGTGAGTCACCAAAAAGGACCCTGCGTGTTCCAACGAAGCCCTGACACAGCCAAAGAAATAATTTGTTTCTTTTCTGTTTTCTTTTGCTTTTTTGCTTTTACAGTTTTGTTGTTTACAGGTATGTATAATCCCAGATTAATCACACATATATCCCATCCCCCCATCCCACTCCTCCAGGCCATCGCATTGCCCCTATATAAGATCCCTTAACCCACAGCGCATTGACAATAGTTACCTTTTTTACATATGTTAGTATTGGGCTTCATATTTTTTAAAACTCTTACAACTCTTAAGAAAACAACCCAATAAATTGAAGTATATTTGATTTACAATACTGTGTTAGTTTTGTACAGTGACTCCGTTATATATTTTTTCAGATTTTTTCCATTATATGTTAATATAAGATATTGAATATAGTTCCCTGTGCTACAAAATCCTTATTGTTTATTTTATATATAGTAATGTATATCTACTAACACCATACTCCTAACTTATCCCTCCCGCACCCCACCTTTCCCTTTGGTATCCACAAGTTTGTTTTCTGTCTCTGGGTCTGTTTCTGTCTTGTAAATAAATTTGTTTGTATCATTTTCCATTTTTAAATATTTATTAACTTATTTATTTGGCTGCACTGGGTCTTAACTGTAGCATATGGGATCTAGTTCCCTGACCAGGGATCAAACCTAGCTAGGCCCCTTGCACTGGGAGCGTGGACCACTAGGGAAGTCCATTTATATTTTTTTATAATCATTTTTTAGATTTCACATGAAACTGATAACCACTTCACTTAGTATGATATATTCTCTAGGTCCATCCATATTGCTGCAAATGGTGGTCTTTTTATGACTGAGTGGTAGTGGTATATAGATACAGATATGCGAGCCTGATGGACTATAGTCCATGGGGTTGCAAAGAGTCAGACACGACTGAGTGACTTTCACTTTTTCATATATATGTATATAAATATGAAATATATATATCACTTCTTTTTTCTATTCAGCTGTTGATGGATACTTAGGTTGCATCCATTTCAGGGCCAACAAACAACCCAGTTTTTCAAATGAGTGAAAGAACTGAATAGACATTTCACCAAGAAGAGATACGTACAGATGGAAACTAAGCACATAAAATGAGCTCCACCTCACAAAACTCTGCTGTTGAGGGTAGTCAGAGACTCCACACAACGTCCTTGCCCACCATAAATATCTCCAGCACCAGCTCTCATCCCAGTCTGGCTTTCTAGCATCTTCTATTGTTCTGGGCTCCATTCACTAGGCAAATGTATTGGGTTAGCCAAAAAGTTTGTTCAACTTTTTCTGTACAATATAATCGAGAAACTCAAATGAGTTTTCTGGTCAACCCAATAAAATAAAGCCACAATGAAACACCATTGCACAACTCACTCTGTGTCTAAAATGACGGCATGTGAAATCAGAGACTCCTTATACCAGTGTTGGTGAGAATGGGGAATGGACCAAACAGGCTCTGTTGGTGGGAATATAAAAGGGTACAACCACTTAAGAAAACAGTTTGGCAATATCTTAAAAGATTAAATATAGATTGATCATATAATCCAGCAATTCCAGTGCTAAGTATCTGTCCAAGAGAATGAAAACATATGTCCACGCAAAGTCTTGTGTAAGAACGTTCCTGGCAGCATTGTTCATTATAGCCACAAAAAGGAAAACCAAATTTTTTAATTTATTAACTTATTTATTTGGCTGCACTGGGTCTTAACTGTAGCATATGGGATCTAGTTCCTGACCAGGGATCAAACCTAGCTAGGCCCCTTGCACTGGGAGCGTGGACCACTAGGGAAGTCCATTTATATTTTTTTATAATCATTTTTTAGATTTCACATGAAACTGATAACCACTTCACTTAGTATGATATATTCTCTAGGTCCATCCATATTGCTGCAAATGGTGGTCTTTTTATGACTGAGTGGTAGTGGTATATAGATACAGATATCGAGCCTGATGGACTATAGTCCATGGGGTTGCAAAGAGTCAGACACGACTGAGTGACTTTCACTTTTTCATATATATGTATATAAATATGAAATATATATATCACTTCTTTTTTCTATTCAGCTGTTGATGGATACTTAGGTTGCATCCATTTCAGGGCCAACAAACAACCCAGTTTTTCAAATGAGTGAAAGAACTGAATAGACATTTCACCAAGAAGAGATACGTACAGATGGAAACTAAGCACATAAAATGAGCTCCACCTCACAAAACTCTGCTGTTGAGGGTAGTCAGAGACTCCACACAACGTCCTTGCCCACCATAAATATCTCCAGCACCAGCTCTCATCCCAGTCTGGCTTTCTAGCATCTTCTATTGTTCTGGGCTCCATTCACTAGGCAAATGTATTGGGTTAGCCAAAAAGTTTGTTCAACTTTTTCTGTACAATATAATCGAGAAACTCAAATGAGTTTTCTGGTCAACCCAATAAAATAAAGCCACAATGAAACACCATTGCACAACTCACTCTGTGTCTAAAATGACGGCATGTGAAATCAGAGACTCCTTATACCAGTGTTGGTGAGAATGGGGAATGGACCAAACAGGCTCTGTTGGTGGGAATATAAAAGGGTACAACCACTTAAGAAAACAGTTTGGCAATATCTTAAAAGATTAAATATAGATTGATCATATAATCCAGCAATTCCAGTGCTAAGTATCTGTCCAAGAGAATGAAAACATATGTCCACGCAAAGTCTTGTGTAAGAACGTTCCTGGCAGCATTGTTCATTATAGCCACAAAAAAGGGGAAATAATCCAAATGTCCATCATCTCACAAATGGACAAACTAAATGTGGCATCCACAAGGCCTTCCCTGATGGCCTAGCGGTGAAGAATCCGCCTGCGGCCGGGAGGCACAGGCTCAAGAAGATCCCCTGGAGGAGAGCACAGCAACCCACTCCAGTATCCTTGTCTGGAAAATCCCATGGACAGAGGAGCCTGGCGGGCCGCGGTCCATAGCGTCGAAAAGGTCGGACACGACGGAAGCTTTGCAGCACAGCACGGCACAGGAGTCAGTGTGCTGTGTACAAAATGAGGCCGAGGATTTGTTCAGAATCTCCTTGGGGGTCTCCACACCTGCTGAGGACAGTAAGTGGCACCTGTGGCATTCCCAGCCCTCTGAGGGCAAGAGAGCCAAGGGCTCAGACCCCTTGGGGATGAAGACCTAGATGGCCCCACCAGGAACTAACCAGACAAGCTGCAGTCTGGGCCAAGGTAAAGGGAGACGGAACTGGGGGTGGATGAGGGACTGGCTGTGTCACCTCGAAGGGGCTCTGTTCAGTGAGACTTAGATCACCCCCCTCAGGGAAGAAGGACAGAAAGGCAAGAGCGGATCTGAGTGTTGAGGGGTGACTCCTTCAGACGCCTTTGGCCTTCGTTATCTTCTATTCTGACTCTGGGCCAAGTGATCGGATGCCGACTCAGCTCACTCAGACCACTTGCCTGAGCCCTGCCCCGCTCACCTCCACCATTCCATTAAGCAAAAAATTTTCAATGAAACGAGAAACTCAAATGAGTTTTCTGGTCAACCCAATAAAATAAAGCCACAATGAAACACCATTGCACAACTCACTCTGTGTCTAAAATGACGGCATGTGAAATCAGAGACTCCTTATACCAGTGTTGGCGAGAATGGGGAATGGACCAAACAGGCTCTGTTGGTGGGAATATAAAAGGGTACAACCACTTAAGAAAACAGTTTGGCAATATCTTAAAAGATTAAATATAGATTGATCATATAATCCAGCAATTCCAGTGCTAAGTATCTGTCCAAGAGAATGAAAACATATGTCCACGCAAAGTCTTGTGTAAGAACGTTCCTGGCAGCATTGTTCATTATAGCCACAAAAAAGGGGAAATAATCCAAATGTCCATCATCTCACAAATGGACAAACTAAATGTGGCATCCACAAGGCCTTCCCTGATGGCCTAGCGGTGAAGAATCCGCCTGCGAAGCGGGAGGCACAGGCTCAAGAAGATCCCCTGGAGGAGAGCACAGCAACCCACTCCAGTATCCTTGTCTGGAAAATCCCATGGACAGAGGAGCCTGGCGGGCCGCGGTCCATAGCGTCGAAAAGGTCGGACACGACGGAAGCTTTGCAGCACAGCACGGCACAGGAGTCAGTGTGCTGTGTACAAAATGAGGCCGAGGATTTGTTCAGAATCTCCTTGGGGGTCTCCACACCTGCTGAGGACAGTAAGTGGCACCTGTGGCATTCCCAGCCCTCTGAGGGCAAGAGAGCCAAGGGCTCAGACCCCTTGGGGATGAAGACCTAGATGGCCCCACCAGGAACTAACCAGACAAGCTGCAGTCTGGGCCAAGGTAAAGGGAGACGGAACTGGGGGTGGATGAGGGACTGGCTGTGTCACCTCGAAGGGGCTCTGTTCAGTGAGACTTAGATCACCCCCCTCAGGGAAGAAGGACAGAAAGGCAAGAGCGGATCTGAGTGTTGAGGGGTGACTCCTTCAGACGCCTTTGGCCTTCGTTATCTTCTATTCTGACTCTGGGCCAAGTGATCGGATGCCGACTCAGCTCACTCAGACCACTTGCCTGAGCCCTGCCCCGCTCACCTCCACCATTCCCATGGGCCTAACGTGGTGCCCCAGCAGCTTCATATGCAATCCAGAAATGCAGAGTCAAAGCCCCATGGGGCACATCTTCAGCCAACGGCAAGAGAGAGAAGGTGGATCAATTCTGGCCCCTCATCCCCACCAAGAAATGGTGCTGAGACTCAATATATGGCTCCTCAGGGTCACATTGGGTGGCAGCCGACCCCCTCCCCCCACCACCACCACACTCCTGCTGGCTTTCCCTCTCTCCGACTGCCCCCTGCCTCACCGCGTCCCTCTGGGGTCATTTGGCACGTTAAGATGAGGGTGCACAGGTCCTCTGCATTAGGCTCTGCATCCCGGAACCCCAGGCAAGGTACCATCACACGCTGGCTCCCCCGTGTGCATCTCCAAGCCAGACTTCCCAAATCACATCCCAAACTCAACACATCCAAAACAAAGCTCCTGATCTCCCCCAAATCCACTCCACCGAAGTTTCCCCATCTTACGTCGTGCCCAGGACAAAACTCATCCATGACTCATCCAGCCCGTCAGCACAAAAGATCTTCAAAAGGTCTCTAGAACTTCCCTGGTGCTGTGGTGGTTAAGAATCCACCTCCCAGTGCAGGGAACACGGGTCTGATTCCTGGTCAGGGAAGGTTCCACGTGCCACGGAGCAACTAAACCTGTGAGCCCTAACTACTGAGCCTGTGCTCTAGGGCCCCGGAGCCACCACTGCCAAGCCCCTTACACAAAAAGAGAAGCCACTGCAACGAGAAGCCTGTGACTGTAATGTAGCCCCCACTCGCTCTAGCTAGAGAAAGCCCGCACAGCAATGAAGACCTAGCACAATCATCAATAAATAAGACATTTAAATATTTTATTAAAATGATCTCTAGAACTGACCAGTGTTCACAACCTCCCTCCTGGCCACTCGGTCCTAGACAGTGTCCTCTCCTCCCTGGGGCACTCCTGATGGTCCCCCTGCTTCAGTCCTTGCTCTCTGCTGTCTACTCTCCCCACGGCCATCCAGAACCCATGAGTCAGCTCATGTCACTCCTCGGCTCAGAACCTTCCATGGCATCCTCCTTGCTCCCAGGAGAGCCAAGGTTCTCACAGTAGCCGGCAAGACCCCAAGCTCCCCTGGCTCCTTTTCCCAGCTTAACTCCAACTCCTCTCTGCCTCCCTCACTATACTCTCATTTTGTCCCTTGAAGATACTGGGTATGCTTGCACCCCAGGGCCTTTGCACATGTGGCTCCGTCTGCCTGGAATGCCCGCCCCAGGTGTCCAGAGGGGTCCATTCCCCACCAAATGCATTCAGGTCTTTCCTCAAATGTCATCTTCTCAGAGAGTCCTACCTGAGCCACACTCTTGTCGCCCCCTCCCTGACCTTCCCTGCCTCATTTCCCCCATTCCCCTGATCTTCTGACACACTGTGTCTTTTACATGAGTTTTGCCTGCTGTCTGCCTTCCCCCCTGGCATATGAGCCCCACAGGCACGGCTTTTTATCTGCCTTATTCACTTGGAGAAAGAAACGGCAACCCACTCCAGTGTGCTTGGCTGGGAAATCCCATGGACAGAGGAGTCTGGGGGGCTAGAGTTCATGGAGTTGCAATACTGACTTAGCAACTAAACAACAAAATTCACTGCTGCCTCTCCAGCGCCCAGAAGGACACTCAGCCCACACCAAGCACACATGTATTTTGCTGAATAAACTTAGGTCAATCCCTAGGCTTTTGAGAGGACTGGAAGTCATGGATCAACATGTCTGACGCATGCCAAAACCTCCCTGAAAATCGGCTGCTCTCATCTCAAGCCTGAGAGTCTGACCCAGAGGCAGAAAGCCCTGCCCGGGAGGTCAGAGTGACATCTGTGAACAGGGCTCATTGCTTGGAACAGAGAGGGACATGCCTGGCTGCGGAGCCTGTGAGTCAGTGGGGACACTGTTACCAAAGGGCCCCACATCTCGGACTTTTGATTCCCCAGAACTCTCAAGTGGTCAGACGAGGTCATGCGAGAACCCACAGGACTGAGGCTGGCCTTTGGGAATAAAGAACTGGGAGATGCTGACCGAGGTGAAGGGGGTGAACACCTTTTTTTTTAAAACGACCAGTCTTGACCTAGGAGTGGCTGGTGAGCAATTTTGTGGGTTAGTGCTTCTCCGTGAGAAAGTATCTGTGTACTGCAAGAAAAAGGGGGTAGTGACTGACTTTAAGTTTTTGGTTTCACTTGCACATGTAGGTACTCAATCGCAATGAATTTCTAACAATGCGTCAGGGTGAAAAAAAAAAAAAGAAGTTCAAAACCCACTAGGCTTTGGGGACTCAGGACTTGGTCTCCCACCCAAGCTCCATCACCCTCCAGCTGCTGAGTTCTCTGAGCCTCAGTTTCCACAGTAGAGTGGAAAGCGCTAATCACTGAATACACAGCACTTGGAAGCCCCTAGCGCCATGCCTGCCTATAGGTCTTCAGTAGCATTTGTTCTGTCTGCCAGCGCTAGAGGGTTGATAAATGTGAGACTGTTTCCAGGAGAGGGTTTGTCAATTTAGCAAGTATTTACTGAGTTCTGATCCTGTGCCAGGCAGTGGTGTAGATGCTGGGCACTTATCAATAAACAGACAGAAGTCTCACTTGTGTTCTTAGAGTTTATGCCCTAGCAGGAGCTGACACAAAGAGTATTACTCAGATGACGACTGGGGGACGGGGTACTCAAGTGCCAGGGAAGAGGGGAGAGAGGGATTTTAACTGGGAAGGGGGGTCTGGATGAGGGTCAGCCCGATGATGCCTTATGGAGAAGTGTGCACGGCAGCTTCAAGAAAGAGCGAGAACCAGGGACAGTCAGGGGAATGGATCCTGAAAGGCCACCACAAGGACTTGGGCCTTGATTCTGGGTGAGACAGACAGTCAGAGCCATATTTTAAGCAAAGAAGAACCACGAGCTGAGTTCCATTTCTAGCTTCCGTCAAGGTCATGGGCTGCTGCTTTGAAGCAAGTGTGAGAACGCGAGGGAGGGAGGAGGGGCTGATGTAATGTGGCTCAGAGCTGTGACCGTGAGGGAGCGGACGGAGAGGTCGGGCGAGGTGTATTTTGAAGACAGAACTGAGAGGCTGGTGGCAGCGTGTGTGACGGGGGAGTCCGGGGTCACGCCCCAAACGGTTACCCAAGAATCTGGAAGGATGAGGGTACCGTCCACGGACGCGTGGAGGCCTCTGAAATGGATGAGCTGTGCAGGCAGTGGAGAAGCAAAGCCCAGAGGACAGGTGTGCAGGGTCAGCGAAACTGACTAGTCATGCCCAAGCCACTGCTGAGGGCCCTTCCAAAAAAAAGGTCACAACCAAATTCTCAGAAGGCAAACTAGGGTGGACCAGTCTGAGTCATGTAGGTACTCAGGACTTGGTCTTCCCACCCCAAGCTCCAAGCTCCATCACCCTCCAGCTGCTGAGTTCTCTGAGCCTCAGTTTCCACAGTAGAGTGGAAAGCGCTAATCACTGAATACACAGCACTTGGAAGCCCCTAGCGCCATGCCTGCCTATAGGTCTTCAGTAGCATTTGTTCTGTCTGCCAGCGCTAGAGGGTTGATAAATGTGAGACTGTTTCCAGGAGAGGGTTTGTCAATTTAGCAAGTATTTACTGAGTTCTGATCCTGTGCCAGGCAGTGGTGTAGATGCTGGGCACTTATCAATAAACAGACAGAAGTCTCACTTGTGTTCTTAGAGTTTATGCCCTAGCAGGAGCTGACACAAAGAGTATTACTCAGATGACGACTGGGGGACGGGGTACTCAAGTGCCAGGGAAGAGGGGAGAGAGGGATTTTAACTGGGAAGGGGGGTCTGGATGAGGGTCAGCCCGATGATGCCTTATGGAGAAGTGTGCACGGCAGCTTCAAGAAAGAGCGAGAACCAGGGACAGTCAGGGGAATGGATCCTGAAAGGCCACCACAAGGACTTGGGCCTTGATTCTGGGTGAGACAGACAGTCAGAGCCATATTTTAAGCAAAGAAGAACCACGAGCTGAGTTCCATTTCTAGCTTCCGTCAAGGTCATGGGCTGCTGCTTTGAAGCAAGTGTGAGAACGCGAGGGAGGGAGGAGGGGCTGATGTAATGTGGCTCAGAGCTGTGACCGTGAGGGAGCGGACGGAGAGGTCGGGCGAGGTGTATTTTGAAGACAGAACTGAGAGGCTGGTGGCAGCGTGTGTGACGGGGGAGTCCGGGGTCACGCCCCAAACGGTTACCCAAGAATCTGGAAGGATGAGGGTACCGTCCACGGACGCGTGGAGGCCTCTGAAATGGATGAGCTGTGCAGGCAGTGGAGAAGCAAAGCCCAGAGGACAGGTGTGCAGGGTCAGCGAAACTGACTAGTCATGCCCAAGCCACTGCTGAGGGCCCTTCCAAAAAAAAGGTCACAACCAAATTCTCAGAAGGCAAACTAGGGTGGACCAGTCTGAGTCATTACTTTTTAAGTGAAAAATGAATGGTTTAGAGTTATGGTGAAATCTGTAAAGAAATCACTCTAGATTTCCTGGTTCTTGAAGATCAGTTACGCCTTTTGTTCTTCTAAGAGTAACAGATCCCTTCCAAGAGTCAGGAGGAACCCACAGGCAGGTGGCAGAGGGAACTTCCCCTGAGCGAAGCTAAGGGCACTTCCCAAACACAGCCTGCAGAGTCTGTCCCGTCAGAGAGAGCAGGCATGAGAACAATAAACTGAGGAGACACAGAAAACGCGGAGCGTTTCCAACTCGGCTTTTATTTTAGTGTCCAGTATTCTCAGCACGGATACGGGAGTAACTCAGGCGAAGTTCTCACCTTAAATACATCAGACAGAAAACTCACCGTGTCAAGCATGTCTCACACTCCAGCAAAAGAACATAAAAACAGAGAACAAAGTTAGCAGCATTAAATTAAAGTGCTTTTTGCCACAATTCTTTCAGAAAGAGTCTTGCCCTCAGTGGTATATTGAATTTTACTTGTTGTATAAGAAGCTCAAAATCTCAGGGGACTACATTCAAACAAAAGAAAAAATCTTGTTTAGTTAAACAATTCCCACCCACCCTACCCTGCAAAGCACAAAATTCATTGGAAGTGTGCGACACTGATTTCTCCAGACACACTGTGAGATGACCACCACTTGGGCCTGGCAAAAAGCTCGGCCACCCTCCCGTCGCACGACCCTGGCCAAGTCCGCCCCTCTGCTCCACGCACTGGAGGGGACGGAGGGTCTAAAGCGCCAGCGGGCGCCCAGAGAGCACGCGCCGCCCGCCAGCCGTCTCCCGCCGTCGGAAAGCAGGTGGACACTGAGGAGCAGCACGGACCGCCCCTCCCTGCCTGAGCCCGCCTCCTTCTGGGAGAGCAGCGCCACTGGCTCCTAGGAAGCTCCCTGAACGGCCCAGCAGAGGCTGTCACCCAAGGATGCCCGCCCCAGGTGGTGAACACGTGGGACAGGCACCCGCCGCTACTGCGCCCCGTACAATCCCCACACTCAACAACAGGAAACACTTCTCAACATCAATATGGGGCCCTGTGGTTCAGCCAGAGGCTCTGGGATGAGGGAGGGCGGCAGGCTGGGTGCTGGGCTCCCCACACTGCCTCTTGGTTGCATGCACCATCACGGGCACAAGGGACTTCGTCCGGAGGTCTGGCGGCCGAGGACAGCCTGGGCCGGAGGCGGGGTGGGGGCGGGGCGTGAGGGGTGGGAATGTGTCTCTTACGGAACCTCAAGCTGGGCTCAGATCCCACGAGCTCCTCCCAGAGCGAGGTCAAACGGTAAGACCCCCTTCTGTGCAGATTCCTGATCCTCCAGCCCTGCGGGGAGGGGTCTACTCCTCTCCGCCTGCCACCAAGGTCCTCTCCTTCCACCACCTTTCCTTCTACTACATCCCTTAACAATCTGGACCAAACCATCTTTCAGCAGGAAGAAACCAGACTACTGTGCTAAGGAACAAAAGCAAAACAAGGGACACAACGAGGAGAGGAAAGGCAAGTCTCTCCCTGTCACGGCAGCGGCCGCGCGAGGCAGCAGGGGTCATCAGGACACGCCCTCCTCGCGCCACCTCCCGCCCAGCCACATGCTCCAGCTGCCTCTGAAGCATCCCTCCTGCCGCTCAGAAAGCCTGCCTCAGCCTAAAACCCAAGCCGTCCTCAGCCCAGAGCCACTGCGGAGAGGCTGTCTGGAAGGCTCCGCAAATGGGACAAAGCATGAAGCCAAAGGACCACACGGACACACAAGCCACGAGCCTCCTGGGACAGCCTCAGCCTTCCTGGAACCATTCCTAGGGCAAAGTGGGAAGAAAACGCGGCCTCCCTTGAAGGCAGTCTTTCTCTGCGGGGAAGCTGGTGGGCATGGCGGGCAGGTTCGTGAGGTGGTGTCAGTGCTGGCCAGAGGAGGAGGAAGCATCTGCCTGATACCTTGAAAGGCCCAATCAGGCCTTCTGTGACGCTGGCTGATTCCAAGAGCTCATCAAGCAGTCAGGTGCTCGTCAATCAAGAGAGCCTGACCAAGCAGAGAAAGGACTGACCTCCCCAGTTCCGTGCTGTCCAAACTCATCATTAGAAAACAGAGTCTCCTTTACGGGTGTAAGCCGGAAGGTCTTCCTGCAAGAGCAGGCAGAGGAGGGGAGAACAACGAGCGTGTCGGGGCTGGAGACGGTGGGGGACAGTGGGTGCCTTCTTCTCATGGTGGCGGCAGCAGGCAGGAGCCGCACATGGGCCTGTGGGAGGCCCCGTGCTGGCAGCACCGCCCTCCCCACGCGGGCTCTGGCTCCGGGCGCCCACTATCTGCTGGGCTGCAGGTACTGGTGCGTGAACATGTTGAGTTCGCTGTCCAGCCAGCCAGCTTTATTCCTGCAGAGAAAAGGTTGTCTTGTGGCATCGAGAGCTGCTAACTAGCAACCGCGTCACCGGCCAGGCGCGTGCTACGGGCCACCGGACGCGCAGACTCCTTTACTCCTCTGATTACCTCCACTTCACAGACGAGGCCAACGAGAAGGTTAAGTAACTTCCCACAGTCACGCCGACTCATCAGTGGTGGAAATAAACTCAGGCGACCACGGGCAAGGCCCAGAACTGTGGGAACACAGCAAAACAAGGGACACAACGAGGAGAGGAAAGGCAAGTCTCTCCCTGTCACGGCAGCGGCCGCGCGAGGCAGCAGGGGTCATCAGGACACGCCCTCCTCGCGCCACCTCCCGCCCAGCCACATGCTCCAGCTGCCTCTGAAGCATCCCTCCTGCCGCTCAGAAAGCCTGCCTCAGCCTAAAACCCAAGCCGTCCTCAGCCCAGAGCCACTGCGGAGAGGCTGTCTGGAAGGCTCCGCAAATGGGACAAAGCATGAAGCCAAAGGACCACACGGACACACAAGCCACGAGCCTCCTGGGACAGCCTCAGCCTTCCTGGAACCATTCCTAGGGCAAAGTGGGAAGAAAACGCGGCCTCCCTTGAAGGCAGTCTTTCTCTGCGGGGAAGCTGGTGGGCATGGCGGGCAGGTTCGTGAGGTGGTGTCAGTGCTGGCCAGAGGAGGAGGAAGCATCTGCCTGATACCTTGAAAGGCCCAATCAGGCCTTCTGTGACGCTGGCTGATTCCAAGAGCTCATCAAGCAGTCAGGTGCTCGTCAATCAAGAGAGCCTGACCAAGCAGAGAAAGGACTGACCTCCCCAGTTCCGTGCTGTCCAAACTCATCATTAGAAAACAGAGTCTCCTTTACGGGTGTAAGCCGGAAGGTCTTCCTGCAAGAGCAGGCAGAGGAGGGGAGAACAACGAGCGTGTCGGGGCTGGAGACGGTGGGGGACAGTGGGTGCCTTCTTCTCATGGTGGCGGCAGCAGGCAGGAGCCGCACATGGGCCTGTGGGAGGCCCCGTGCTGGCAGCACCGCCCTCCCCACGCGGGCTCTGGCTCCGGGCGCCCACTATCTGCTGGGCTGCAGGTACTGGTGCGTGAACATGTTGAGTTCGCTGTCCAGCCAGCCAGCTTTATTCCTGCAGAGAAAAGGTTGTCTTGTGGCATCGAGAGCTGCTAACTAGCAACGGCGTCATCTGCCAGCCGCCTTCTACTGGCCACCTGACTCGCAGACTCCTTTACTCCTCTGATAACCTCCACTTCACAGACGAGGCCAACGAGAAGGTTAAGTAACTTCCCACAGTCACGCGACTCATCAGTGGTGGAAATAAACTCAGGCGACCACGGGCAAGGCCCAGAACTGTGGGGAACACAGCACTCCTGCCTGTCAGCCAGGGGCTGGGCTACTGACACACAGCCCGTTCTGGGTCCACCCTGCCCCTGTAGGTGACGGGCAGCAGAGTCGTCCACCCCAGCACCCAGGCCGCGTGAGAGTTTCCCCGGGGACGAGCAGCGTGCCTCCAGGAAACAGGCGTCCCTGGGCGGTGGGCGGGAGTGCCGTCGGCCCGGCGGTGAGGGGAAGGCCCACGGACGCCCTCCACGCAGCCCCTCCGTGCTGACGCCAGGGCGGGGCAGGAAGCCCAGGGTCCCCGTGTGCTGATGTTATCTGGGCCGGAGCAGCCAAGGCCTCCACAGAACACTGTACACGCAGCTCTGCAGCTGCGTCACGGAATCTTCTCCGTTTCACACATAAAAGCAGTGAGACTTGGGGAAGCTCAGCAGTTTGCCCACATGTGAGGGGCGGGACCAGACACCAGCACTCCTGACTCCGGAGACCCGTCCCCCCTCCAGCAACCTGCGGCGCGAAGCTCTGACTTCTGCCAGAGGCCCTGCAGACCTGGGTCCCATCTGGCCTCGGCCGGTCACCAGCTACCTGGCCAGCTCCCCTGTGGGCACCGGTGCTGATGGGCTGCCACCCCTGAGCTCACAGAGAAATGGCGAAGTGAGGGGTGGGTCTAGCCCTGTGTTCCCGCCGACAATACAGGACAAATAACGTGAAGAGGGTCAGAGGGGGCCCAGCAGGCCGGACCCTTCTACTCCTGGCTTGAGTACCTACTGCGGATCCCAGATGAGTTACTCAAAGCCTCTCCAGGCCTGTTTTCCTTTTTATACAGTGAAGGTGGTGACAAACCCCTGCAGGGACACTGACATTCAGGAAGCACGTGTCCAGTGCCCCAGACACTGCAATGAAGGACCTGTGGGTCCTAAGCTCGCAGGACAGGTGTCCTCTGCTGCCACGTGGCCAACCTCACCTGAGCAGTTTGGCTTTGCTCTGAAGTGAATCAAGAACCTCAATTTTCTTGTTCATGGCAGCAATTTCCTGCTCCAGGTTCTCCCGGGTGATGTCAACTTGCTGGCACAGATGAGCAAAGGTCCCGGAGAGCTCCCTGAAGGGGGAAGAGAGTCGGGATCAGCCAGGCCGCGTGGGCGGTAAACCCGAGTCAGGGCAGGCAGCTGCGGGCCCGCCAGTCACCAGAGCTGGCTCCGGGTGGGCAGCAGCTGCCCCGGCCCCTGCTGAGAACGTGGACCTCACGACAGCCATGAACGCCAGCATCACGCAGAGTGAGAGCCAAGAGCACAGGGCAGGACACCCTGACCCTGGCACGAGACCAGGATTCAGATCCCAGTGCGGCTGCTCGTCAGTCGAGTGTGGGAGACGTGCGCCTGAGTGTGTGTGCGTGTGCTCAGTCGTGTCCGACTCTCCAACCCCGTGGGCCGTAGCCCGCTGGGCTCCTCTGTCCATGGGACTCTCCCGGCAAACCTACTAGAGTGGGTTGCCGCTTCCTCCTCCAGGGGGTCTTCCTGATCCAGGTAGCAAACCCCTGTCGCCTGTATTGGCAGGTGCATTCTTTACCACTAGTGCTTCCTGGGAAGCTCGCGGGAGACACACGATTCCTCTTAAATCTCAATTTCCTCATTTTGAAAAGGAAGGTCTCAATAAAAACATCTACTTACTTCAAAGGGTTTGGGAGAAAATGAAATATTAGGTGTAAGATGCTTAGCAGAGGGCCTGCCACATAGCAATAAAAGGCAGGCATCCAGCACCACCGTCACCCGCGCCCAGATCAGGCTCCCCCTCCCACCTGCCCGAAGGAACTCCAGGAGGATGGGGCTGTGGCTTAACATCAAAGTTTCGCCCACAACCCAAGCCCTTCAAGGTAACCTGTACAAGATGCTACAAGCAACACCCTTCGTGTTCCCTGCCGTCCCTCCTGGGGGACTAGAGCCCTATTTGGTCCCAGCCCTGGACGTACACTGTCCCTAGAGACTCCTCTCCCAGCCCAACCTCCACGCTGACAGCCAGAGTCAGACGGCACTCAGGGCCCAGTGGTTTCCAGGCCAGGGTAGGAGAGGACCACGGGAGCAGCACGGGCCCGCTGGGCTGATGGGGACACTCACTGCTGGACTTGGTGGCTGCAGTTGGAGCCGGTGTAGCTGATGATGAGCTGAAGCTTCTCGCTGGCGTACTCCACAAACTGGCGCTTGAAGGCCCTCTCCTTGGCCTTGGTGGTCCAGGTCAGACGCTCGTAGACATACAGGAGGCCATAGAGGCCAAAGGAGAGGGCGATGAGCCGCCAGCCCACGGCCTTCCACACCTGCAGAGGCACGGAGGTCAGTGGGTGCAGCCCCCTGCTGTCCCGCTGCCTATCCTCTTGGCCTGCTGCCGCCAGGCCTTTCCCAGCAGCATCAAAGAGCCTTTGTGCCTCTACTCAGAACAGTCCTTTCAATGTCTTCCTGGAGGCCACAAGGGCAGGGACCGTCACCAGTAGGGAGACCAAGGACACTGAGTGTGGGCCATACGACATGACTTGTGCGAAGGTGGCGGGCCACCTCTGTGGGGTGAGCACCAGAAGCAAGGTCCAGGTGCACACAGACGTCTTAAACGTCGGCATCCTCGGAAGCGACATTCCATTCTGGTGACACCGTCAACAAGCAGAAATCTGCGCGTCGGCCCTCGGTGGAAGGCTTCTCTCGGTCTACTCTGCAACACGGGCTCAGGCAGCGCAGTTATGGTCAAAGAGCACTGGGCCTGGAGCCAGAAATCGAGGCTCCAGCGCTGCCGGCCATCCTGGCTGTGACCTTGCGCGAGTTTGTTTACACCTGCTTCCTCCCCAGAATAGGCAATAGTGGCCTCCACCCAATTCCCAGGGTGGTCTGGGTAAAACGAGACACTGACTGTCAGGGGTTACGTAATTGTCAAGTGCCAGCGTCTCAGCTGATGACCCTCCGCCAGGTCACCGTCCACGACAAAAGCAGCCCAGCAGGTACTGCCCACAGGCTGGGCGGCGAGGCCTCAGCTCCAGCCCGTCCTGGTCTTCCAAGCTGAGAAGCCAACGCCAGGCAGCTCTGTCAGTCATACTCTGCCCTCTACACCTCAAATGACGGTAGCAGAGGGTGCGGGCCCACATCCTCGAGGAAAGTCAAGGCACAGGTCACTCTGGCTGCAGCGCATCTTGGGTCAAGACGTGGGGAGCAGCCCAGTTATCAAGACTGCAGCCTGTGACCTCAGGCCTCGGGGCGTATGAGAAGGGCCATAAAACCGCAGCTGGAGAGACGAGGGTTCAAGGCCAAGTCTGGCCTCTTTCTAGCTCAAGTCCTTGCAAGTTTTGCTCTTGGTCTCCTCGCCTACAAATGAAAAACTCCTGGTCACGTCCACCTCTCTAGAACCCAGGTTTGTCATTTCTCAGGTCACTTCCCTACCCACAGGACTGGCCCTGCACGGGAAAGAAAATGGCCTTGGAGTCAGATGGGGCCAGAGCCGCGTAGCCTTGGCAAGTCCACTGCAGATGTTCCGTAAATGGGAGCCTCAGTGTCCCCTTAGCAGAGGAAGACTGAAGTCCATAAATGCATGGTTAAAGGATGAGGCTACATGGCTCCTGAGATCACAGTGTAAAGTCACCCTGCATGTCCACCGCTGGGCTGACGCAGGGACCTCTGCCAGACTGCCCCTCAGTCCCCACCCACCGGCCCACACCCGCCCCGAGCCAGGCTTGTCACTGACCACTCCTCCAACAACGAGAATGCCCATGGAGGTCCTGGATGTCAGGGAGGCCAGGCCGGTGACCATGGAGACCATGAGCTCCTCCTGGGTGAGGGAGCCCTGGGGCAGCGGGGGCATGCTGGGGTTGGCCGGGGTCAGAGGCATGGGCCGCTGCACCTGCGGAGAGCAATGAGGAGGGGCTAAAAGAAGAACACAGCAAATCTCTCACTCCGGGAGACCCTCGGTGACCCTCAGGGCTAGGCGTCTGGAACAGGGACAACAGAGAGCGACTTCAACCTCCAAAATGGCAAAGGAGCTCTGCATACAGCAGAGAAGGAGGTCAGCTTCCTGACCGACCTCTCAGCCCAGATGTGAGCCCGGTGGACGAGCACAGACCCGGAGCCGTGACCACCCCGGAAGGCCTCGGCTCAGGTCCCCAGTCATGGGCCCCGGCCCCAGAGCAGCCTGGGCGACCCGTCCCGCGGTTCAGAGACAGGGGCTGACATTAAGTGTGAAAATCATGGTATGTGGACAGACAGGTCATCCAGATTTAATAGTTACGTACTTTAACGTGTAAAAGAAAATAACACAGCTTATATTCGTAATTTCACAGATACTAGTGCTCAGAACAAAACTAGGTTGATTTGTGGTAGAAACCTGACCATGATGGTGGCCACATGCCACAGCTGTGAGCGCGGGGAGTCCCACTGAGAAGGGCTCGGGTGCCCGGGATGCAGACTGGCCTCCCTCGACACCCCAGGGACGCTGCTTGCCTGGTCGCTGTAGCCCATCAAGGCCCGGCGGCTGTTCTTGGGGCCCAGGAACCGGTTCACCAGCATGGTCCACCCGAGGGAAAAGTGAAATTCGATGTCCTCCTGGAAGTCGGCGCACAGCTTGTCGCAGTTGAGGTCGTAGCTGAGGGAGAAGCACTGCCGAGGGACCAGCACGTCCAGCTGGCTCCGCACCGAGGCGGGGAGCAGGGGCTTCAGGCCGTCTGTCAGCAACCGAAACGGGGAGAAGCAGCGCAGCTCAGCCCGTGCCTCAGCCCGTGCCTCACCAGGGCCTCAGAATAGCCACTGCTCAGAGCAGTGCTCTGGGCGGCCCAGAAACCAGGCCTGGACAAGCCAGCCTGTGGGCGAGGCATGCTGACCGAGGCTCCGTGCCCGCTAACCTGTGAATGTAAGAAGCAGGCCAAACTCTCCGCCTCCGCTAGTCCCACGTGGTAACACAGATGCCCCCTTCCCCTTCCCTCCCTGCCCCAAGTCTACGTGTGGAATGAACTCACAACATCCCCCCAGAACCTCAAAGCAGACCCTCAGGGTATGGAGGTGACGCACCACAAGAGAGGACAGACAACGAGAGGTCCTGATTTCTGCAGGCTGGCCTGAAACTGACCTCGGGCAGCCCAGGGCCCTGGTCCTGAGCCCCGCGGCACTGACCTATCATCTCCTGCTGCATGGTCTGCAGGGAGCTGGTGATGGCCGTAGAGCAGCGGTCTGACATATTCCGGCCCAGGCCTTCCTCTATGTGGCGGTGCAGTTCCTGTCACCAGAAGAGAGACGGAAGGGAGGCAGTGCTCTCCACCAGCGGTTCCCTTCAGAGAGCCCAGAGCCAGGGCCAGGGCGCCGAGGCTGGTCAGCCCAGGCCCAGGAAGCCAGTTAGGGCCTGGGGTTCATGTCTCTGGCTGAGGGGCCCTGGACCTGACTCACACCAGCAGGGGCTGAACTGCTATCTCTTGGTGACTCCATAGCCAACAGGAAATAAGGCGAGCCCCAGGCCAGAGCACCTGCCGCTCAATGACTCACATTCTTATACACCTTGAGCACCACGGGGGAAGGGTGGAAGTCCATCTGGTACTCGTCCACCAGCACCGAGAGGCGCCGGATCTCCTCGGCCATCGCGGTTGACACCTGCAGCCGAAGTGTGCAGCTGAGCGTCCAGCGGGCACGTGGCTCAGTCCTGCAGCACCAGCAGAGCCTAACAGGCTAAGAGTCTGGCTCTGCCCCTCTCTAACCTGAAGTGTCTACAGATGACCTGCAGAGCTAACACTTTTGAATACAGGGGATATTGGAGACTGGCTGATCAAAACTCATCCAAGATACGGAGGAGGAGGCCTTGCCCGGGGTCCCACGATGGAACAACTAACCCCGGGAGGCTTGAATCAGGGCCATGACTTCCTCCTGGGAGGCTGAGAAGCCCCCGAGGAACAGGAGGTCTGGGTCTTCGCTTTTCTAGAGCCTGGCCTCTACTCGGAGTCCAGATCTCCCCAGAGTCTTTCCTCGTCCACGTCTCACCTGCCTCTCGACTTCCTCCGTAATCTGCTTAATTCTCAGCTTGTAGTCTTGTGCCAGGAGCTCCAGCTGCTTGTCGATAAACCTCAGCCGCTCCTGCCGCTCTTCACGCGTTTCCAGGCAGTAAACCCTGAAAGAAAGAAAGAGCGAGCTCTGGTTACCTGAGGCAGGTCCCACCCAAGGAACAAGAGGGGACCGGGAAGCCTGCGTGGGCTCCTGATGTGAGCCTGGCTTTCCACGCACACCCCGGCAGGCCTGCTGCTCCCCTCCCCCAGCAGAGATGGTGCGGACAACTCTTAAGTTTTCTGAATTTGGAGGACGTGATGGTGACAGGGGAGGGTGTTTTCAGGCTTTAGAACAAGCTCTGCCAATTCATATGGAAAAAGCACCAGTAAACAAGGAAGAGGAACCTGTCTAGAAACCTGGCCCACGTCACCAAATCTGAAGTACTGACAGGGCCAGGGAATGGGAGTTCTGACATGTACCACCGACGGGACCACAGATGGGCCCTGATGTCTCAGGAAGCCTTAGGTAACACCGGGCAGAGCTGAAATGCATCTACCTGGAGACGGAACAGTCCACCGCCAGGAATTAATGCCAGTCTCCTGCAGATGTCCACCAGGGCACACAAAAACTGGGCTCCAACACTAGCAGGGTTTACAATAGTAAAATGATGAAATCTAAACATCAATCTTCGGGAAGCTGTGAGCTGCTCCCTCTCACCTCATAGTTCTAAACTCCAACTACAGGCCTCAACTGGACAGAGGAGACAATGCTGGTGGACAGCGAAGCCAGGTGTAGCATGCTCCCGTATCTACAGATGTGAAATGCGTGCAGAGAAATGCGTGTATTCTTCTGGATTTACATAAAAAGTACTTTTTAATGAGGGACAGGACTACACACCAGACTCACGGTAGCAGTCACCTCTGAGGAGCAGGCAGAGGGACCCTGGGGCAGGGACTGAAGAAGCAAAGGGTATTCAACATTTTTGGGCTATGTTTTAGTTAAAAATAAAACAAATATTGTCAATTCTATGCAATGGAAACAATGTATATTATTCTCTGAACTTCTTCATATATTTCAATCCCTTAAAAAGAGACTATCTTCTAATTCTTTGAAGTTTTTCTGGCCATGCTGCACAGCTTGTAGGATCTTAGTTCCCAGAACAGGGATTGAACCCCTGTTCCCTGCAGTGGAAGCATGGAGTCCTAACCACTGGACGGCCAGGGCAGTCCCCCAAAAGGGCATTCTGAAGAAGCGTTCACTGCTTCGGTCCCTGAGAATGGCTGGCGGCACTGGGCCAAGGCTGCAGCTCTGGCTTGTGGAGAAGCTCAGGTACAGGCCAGGCAGGACAGACAGACACCCACAGCCCCCTCGCTGGCTGCTCCTCGCGGCTCGTTTGTGGCCTGGTGGAAACCCTGAGACCCGGCTCAGCCGGCTGAGCTCTGGCCCGGGGCCCGGCCTCAGGCAGGTGTGAGGCAGTCACGGCCGCGCTCCCTGCACCTGTCAGCTCCCGGCTCTCACCGCTGCTCCTGCGCCGCGATGTGCAGAGAGTCCATGATGAGGCGGACGGCCTCCGCAATCTGCTTGGCCCGGACCGTGTGCTGCTCAAACTTGGTCTTCAGGAGCTGAAATGCATCTACCTGGACGGAACAGTCCACCGCCAGGAATTAATGCCAGTCTCCTGCAGATGTCCACCAGGGCACACAAAAACTGGGCTCCAACACTAGCAGGGTTTACAATAGTAAAATGATGAAATCTAAACATCAATCTTCGGGAAGCTGTGAGCTGCTCCCTCTCACCTCATAGTTCTAAACTCCAACTACAGGCCTCAACTGGACAGAGGAGACAATGCTGGTGGACAGCGAAGCCAGGTGTAGCATGCTCCCGTATCTACAGATGTGAAATGCGTGCAGAGAAATGCGTGTATTCTTCTGGATTTACATAAAAAGTACTTTTTAATGAGGGACAGGACTACACACCAGACTCACGGTAGCAGTCACCTCTGAGGAGCAGGCAGAGGGACCCTGGGGCAGGGACTGAAGAAGCAAAGGGTATTCAACATTTTTGGGCTATGTTTTAGTTAAAAATAAAACAAATATTGTCAATTCTATGCAATGGAAACAATGTATATTATTCTCTGAACTTCTTCATATATTTCAATCCCTTAAAAAGAGACTATCTTCTAATTCTTTGAAGTTTTTCTGGCCATGCTGCACAGCTTGTGGGATCTTAGTTCCCCGAGCAGGGATTGAACCCCTGTTCCCTGCAGTGGAAGCATGGAGTCCTAACCACTGGACGGCCAGGGCAGTCCCCCAAAAGGGCATTCTGAAGAAGCGTTCACTGCTTCGGTCCCTGAGAATGGCTGGCGGCACTGGGCCAAGGCTGCAGCTCTGGCTTGTGGAGAAGCTCAGGTACAGGCCAGGCAGGACAGACAGACACCCACAGCCCCCTCGCTGGCTGCTCCTCGCGGCTCGTTTGTGGCCTGGTGGAAACCCTGAGACCCGGCTCAGCCGGCTGAGCTCTGGCCCGGGGCCCGGCCTCAGGCAGGTGTGAGGCAGTCACGGCCGCGCTCCCTGCACCTGTCAGCTCCCGGCTCTCACCGCTGCTCCTGCGCCGCGATGTGCAGAGAGTCCATGATGAGGCGGACGGCCTCCGCAATCTGCTTGGCCCGGACCGTGTGCTGCTCAAACTTGGTCTTCACGGCCGACTGGGAGATGCACTCCTGAAACAGACACGTGACGCCGTGGGAGGCAGAGGCCACCAGCCAGGGCCAAGCTCTGGCATTCACTGCCAGGGACACGGCCGGTGAAAGCCAGGGAGGCACAGATCACAGGATCAAAGGCTCATGCTCACCTCAAATCGCCTCTCAAAATTCTGAAACTCAAACATCCTCACTTGAAAGCCTTCTGCAAGAGCGCCCCCTAGGAGGATTGCACCACATTAGTCCAGAAGAACTCAGGCCTCCGGGAGTTGCTCAGCCAGGGCTCCTACCCCACCTCCTTCTCTCAACTATTTCTAAGGGCTGACTTAGCCCGAGACCCAGCGTCTCAAGCAGCAAGGAAAAGCAAGAAGCCGGTTCCATCGTCACCTCCTTCGGGCATGCCCTGGGCCTTCTGGATCCTGGCGTTGAGCACCTCCTTGGCGGACACGAAGAAGATGCGGTCTCCAGCCTGGCCCCGATCCACCACGCCCAGTTCGTCCACCAGGAAGCTGGTGCAGCGCTCCATGTGCTGCCGCCGCACCTGGAGCCCAAGCAGACGGGTGTCCCGTGACCAGGTGGGGTGCGCGAGGGCCCTCCTGATGGAGCCCATGGCCCCCAGTGGCCTCTTTGCTAAGAGTACTGGTAATCTAGTCACAGCTCAGGATTCGGAAGGTATCAACACACATGCAGTGACCATCTCCCACCGTCTCTCCTCCGGCCATTGGGCTCCCCAGAACCCAAGTCACGGGGTTCCTTGGGGTGATGCCTCAAAGACGCCTGAAGCATCAACAAGCAGAACTGTTCACACGTGCCCCAGATTGCCTGTTAAGAGCCTACAACGTCTTCCTCTGGTGTCCCAGAAGGAAAGGAATCCTGCGGTCAAGAAACCCACACCCATGGGGGCAGGGAGGAAAGCTCAAGAATGAGGTGCCACATGTATAATTATGGCTGACTCCATTGTTGTACAGCAGAAAGCAACACAACATTGTAAACCAATTTCCACCCAATTAAAAAGAAAGAAACCCACACCTAGACGCTATACTGACAAACTGAGTCCTGGCCTTGTTTACTGAATGAGTGGGCGCCACCTGAAAACACCTCCTTGCTTTGAAGCCCTAGGGTGCTACTGCTGGGACATCAATGTGAAGACTGCTCTAGCGTGGACCCCTGCCACGGGCCCGGCCTTTCCCCAAGGCGAACACATCATCTCCACAGCTCCATCTATGACACCAGCTCACAGGCGAGGACCTCACCCGTTATGCGGCCCCACGTCTGCTGACCACACACTTGACCCTCACCCCGCAGCACCTGTGACTCCTTTTTCTTGCATCGCACACATAAGAAGTAAAGCACTCTGAGCTGTCAGTCAGAACCCATTATCCTTGCTCTTCTTTTAAGCTTCTTTCCGGGATGTCTCTCTAACACTAACGCCTGTCCTGTGATGATTCATTCTTTGGGAACTAAGGAGAGCACTGGCCCCAAGCAAGGACTCCTCTCAGCCTGGAGCACAGCCTTCTGAAGAGCAGAGGGAGGGATCCGTGCATATGCAGCTGATTCACTTCACTGTGCAGCAGAAACTAACACAACACTCTACAGCAGCTATACTTGAGTGAAAAAACAAAGAGAGAGAAAGTAGAGGGGTCCGGGGAAGTGAACGGGTCCCACCGTGACCCCAAGCACTGCACGGGACAACTCTGGTGATGAAATTCATTCAGGGACGCGGTCTGGGAGAGCAGCAAGAGAGTCTGGGCAGACGCACGGCGCGGCATTCCCCAAGTGGCTGAGCAAAACAGGCGCCCACCTCCTCCATGTACTCAGGCTCCGAGGCGGACGCATCCCAGCGGTTGTTCAGGATGAAGATGTTCGGGCGGGACAGGCGCTCGCTCACCTTGTGGAAGAACTGCTTTTCCTGGAGGAGGGGAAAGACCTCAATGGAGGACGGCCTGTGCCAGCCAGGACCCTGCCGCCCAGCCTGCTTGGCTGGTTTCAGGGGGTGTGGCAGAAGGCGAAGGAGGGCTTACCGTCTGCATCAGGGTAGACTCGGAGTTGGCCACCAGCACAAACACATCAGCGTCCAGGCAGAACTTGTCAATCCAGCTGTCCAGCTCTGTGGTGACGTCGATGCCAGGGCTAGAGGTGAACGGGGGACACCGTCAGCCACCCAGACCCGGAGCCCTCTTTTTCCTGCTCCGAACAGACCTGAGGCAGCAGGCGAAGGAGGCAGCTACAGGGGGGAGAGAAATCAGGCCTGGTCCGACAGGAGGGATTCACTTTTCACCTCATATCCTTCTGGACTGTCTGAAAATGTGAGTTCTGACATATGCAACTATCACTTGTTATAAAAGCTTAATGATTTGAATTTAATTGGGGGGGTATACAATTAAGGTGAAGTGCTGTACGTAGATGAGTCTGGCAAGCATCCTCGTGTAGCTGCAGTCCGTCCACAAAGCAGGAGCAGTGCCCCTTTGAGAAAAACAAAACACAACAGGGACCTCATCACCACAAGCTCCACCCCCTCCTCAATAAACATACTAACACTGGGTTGAGGCTAAGAATCTTCCACACGTTCGAGCACCCTTCCTACCCCTCTCTACAGACCATCACTGGGAGGTCCTCGGGGCCCTGACGGCTGCCAAGCGATACAGCGATCAGATCCTAAAGGAAATCCAAGAGGCAGGAAGGTGTGGCTAAGCCGGTCTGAAAAGCAACATACTTTAGGAGAGCAACGACAGGACCTTGGGGACCCCAGCGCCTCCCAGCCCGGACCTCCTGGAGAGGTCCCTGCTCTCTCACCTGTCCATCAGCACCAGGTCATCCTTGAGAAGCGGACACTTGGAGTTGGGCCACATCACACTCACCAGGCTGCCAGCATGCAGCTGCTCGTCCTGGTGAAGGGCATGCGCCAGCTGGTTCACCGTCTGATGGAGGCGGAGGCAGAGGAAGCTCAGGGCCAGGAAGAGCCTCCAGGCCGGAGACCGGTGCTGCCCGGCCACGGACAGGGGCCTGGACCACTGCCCACCCGCTACCCCCCTTTCTTTCACTTCATGCATAAGAAGTCAAGAGTTGGGAGCTGCCAATAAGAACCAGCGACTCTTTACTCCTCCGTGAAGTCTCTTTCGCGGATGTGGTCCTGAAGCTGAGATTGCTCTGCATTAATTAATTCTCTATGAACCAAAATGAGCATCTGGCCCCAGGCCAATGTCACAATCACAGAGCAAATGTGGGGGTCGCTCTCTGGCAACATCCCCAAGAACAAGGCACACGTGCTCGTATTGCAAAGAGAAAAGGCCTGCCCGACAATTCATAAGGATTGTGAGTCTGGACGCTGGGTGCTTTGGGCTTCAGACCTTCCCTGAAGCTCTCACAGCTCTGAAACAGCCAGGCTAGAACAGGGCTTCCCGAACTCCACCGCGGGGACACTGTCCCCTCCTCCTTAAAAGGCGCCATTGCTCCCGGCACAGACCGTGCTTGGTCTCAGCCTGGATCTGACGCGCCCACGTGCCCAGGGCTGAAAGCCGGGACGGGTGGGCCCCTCCTCACCTTGACGCTTCTCTTCTCCTCTGAGCCCTCCGTGAGAAGGAAGGCCTCATGGCCATCGGTGCCCTCCACCCGCAGGAAGCAGTTGGTGGTGTGGCCGATCCCAGAGGGCAGCACCTTGTCCCAGAGCATGGCATTGATCACAGTGCTCTTTCCATTGCTCGTCCTGCCAAGAAATCCAGTGACACTGCCACCAACTGCATCTCAGACTGTCACTAAGAAGGGACAGTCTGGACGTTCGAAGTCTCCTCTTCTGCAGTGACACCCGTGCCCACACAGGCAGAGTGGCGCTTTGCTGTTACGCAGATAGACGAACACCCCCATCCCACAAGCCTAGGCTTGTGGCATGCCTCCAGTCCATCCATGGCGGAACAACCTACCAGGGCTCCTGCGGCGTGCAGCCAGCACGCTGACACGCCCTGCCCCGGCGTGAGCCCACCACCAACCACGGGGCTCTCAGCGACACTCTGGAGACCACCTGTCTGACTCCCCCTTCTACTTGAAGCCACTGACCACCCCCAGGGTGTCTTCCTCAGTCTAAGTGACCCAGCTAAATGACCCCAAAGGCCCTGGTTTTCTATAAAAGGCCAACTGTGCTGCTTTTCTCCCGTCAGGCTCCTCTTGAACACGAAGCCCCACCCGCCACTCCCAGCTGATGAGGGCCTGCCACAGGGTAGATTACGGGAGCATTCTGCCACTGGTTCTTAAAGCTCCTCCGTGAAGTCTCTTTCGCGGATGTGGTCCTGAAGCTGAGATTGCTCTGCATTAATTAATTCTCTATGAACCAAAATGAGCATCTGGCCCCAGGCCAATGTCACAATCACAGAGCAAATGTGGGGGTCGCTCTCTGGCAACATCCCCAAGAACAAGGCACACGTGCTCGTATTGCAAAGAGAAAAGGCCTGCCCGACAATTCATAAGGATTGTGAGTCTGGACGCTGGGTGCTTTGGGCTTCAGACCTTCCCTGAAGCTCTCACAGCTCTGAAACAGCCAGGCTAGAACAGGGCTTCCCGAACTCCACCGCGGGGACACTGTCCCCTCCTCCTTAAAAGGCGCCATTGCTCCCGGCACAGACCGTGCTTGGTCTCAGCCTGGATCTGACGCGCCCACGTGCCCAGGGCTGAAAGCCGGGACGGGTGGGCCCCTCCTCACCTTGACGCTTCTCTTCTCCTCTGAGCCCTCCGTGAGAAGGAAGGCCTCATGGCCATCGGTGCCCTCCACCCGCAGGAAGCAGTTGGTGGTGTGGCCGATCCCAGAGGGCAGCACCTTGTCCCAGAGCATGGCATTGATCACAGTGCTCTTTCCATTGCTCGTCCTGCCAAGAAATCCAGTGACACTGCCACCAACTGCATCTCAGACTGTCACTAAGAAGGGACAGTCTGGACGTTCGAAGTCTCCTCTTCTGCAGTGACACCCGTGCCCACACAGGCAGAGTGGCGCTTTGCTGTTACGCAGATAGACGAACACCCCCATCCCACAAGCCTAGGCTTGTGGCATGCCTCCAGTCCATCCATGGCGGAACAACCTACCAGGGCTCCTGCGGCGTGCAGCCAGCACGCTGACACGCCCTGCCCCGGCGTGAGCCCACCACCAACCACGGGGCTCTCAGCGACACTCTGGAGACCACCTGTCTGACTCCCCCTTCTACTTGAAGCCACTGACCACCCCCAGGGTGTCTTCCTCAGTCTAAGTGACCCAGCTAAATGACCCCAAAGGCCCTGGTTTTCTATAAAAGGCCAACTGTGCTGCTTTTCTCCCGTCAGGCTCCTCTTGAACACGAAGCCCCACCCGCCACTCCCAGCTGATGAGGGCCTGCCACAGGGTAGATTACGGGAGCATTCTGCCAGTCATCCCCTCTTCTACTTTCTGGTTCTTAAAGACAGCTCCACTCCGCAGGCTCACGAGCTGCAGCTCACCAAAGCCAGAGCCACAGGTCTGAGGTGAGGATGAGGGCTGGGAACCACCCAAAGGTGGTTAGGGGAAGGTGGGCAGAGTGCCTGTTCCTTAGCCCACTGTTGTGTGCAGAGCATGCAACCTGTCTGACGCCTTTTTTAACCCCCTGTATTGGGCTTTAATTTTTTAAAGGTGCTGTGATATAGGAAGAAATACATTTGGTTTGTGTCATTCGCTCCTGGCAGCTGGAGCTTCCTGAGTGAAAGCAGCGTCTCTAGTTATTCATAAGGCGCTGCTTTAGAGAACACCTGCTTACACTCGTGAGGTGGGCCCAGGCGGGCCCCAGACAGCCTCAGGGTGGGCTGGGTTCACCAGGAAGACCAAGTGATAAGAGGGTTGGGACCTTCAGTCCCTCCCACCAACCGCCAGGAAAAGGAAGGAGGGGGCTACAGAATAAGCCCCATCACTTGCTTGACCAGTGTGATCCAACAGGCTTCTGGATGGAAGGCGGTGCACCCTACTTCCGCGGGGACAGGGCTCCTGTGCTTGGGACCCTCCCAGACCTCGCCCTGTGTTCCTCTCCATCTGTATCCCTCACAGCACCCTCATGACAAGCCAGTAGATGGAAATAAACGCTTCCTGAGCTTTGGGAGCTGCTCTAGCAGATGAAACTCGAGGAGGAGGCTGTGGGAACCTCTGATTTATAGCCAGTCGCTCAGAAGCTCAGGCTTCCGGCCACCAGTCAGGGCCCACTAAGACCAGAAGAATTCCCTGGCACCATGGCAAACATTCCAGGGTGCCTACCTGACATCAAAGCATAACAAACAGATCTGAGGGCTAAAAGTATAAAACACCTAGATGAAAATACAAGGGGGAAAGCCTCATGACACTGGATTTGGCAGTTTCTTAGATATGATGTCAAAAGCACAGGAAAAGGAAAGGCCAACTGTGCTGCTTTTCTCCCGTCAGGCTCCTCTTGAACACGAAGCCCCACCCGCCACTCCCAGCTGATGAGGGCCTGCCACAGGGTAGATTACGGGAGCATTCTGCCAGTCATCCCCTCTTCTACTTTCTGGTTCTTAAAGACAGCTCCACTCCGCAGGCTCACGAGCTGCAGCTCACCAAAGCCAGAGCCACAGGTCTGAGGTGAGGATGAGGGCTGGGAACCACCCAAAGGTGGTTAGGGGAAGGTGGGCAGAGTGCCTGTTCCTTAGCCCACTGTTGTGTGCAGAGCATGCAACCTGTCTGACGCCTTTTTTAACCCCCTGTATTGGGCTTTAATTTTTTAAAGGTGCTGTGATATAGGAAGAAATACATTTGGTTTGTGTCATTCGCTCCTGGCAGCTGGAGCTTCCTGAGTGAAAGCAGCGTCTCTAGTTATTCATAAGGCGCTGCTTTAGAGAACACCTGCTTACACTCGTGAGGTGGGCCCAGGCGGGCCCCAGACAGCCTCAGGGTGGGCTGG
This sequence comes from Tragulus kanchil, assembly GCA_022376925.1. Lineage (NCBI taxonomy): Eukaryota > Metazoa > Chordata > Mammalia > Artiodactyla > Tragulidae > Tragulus > Tragulus kanchil. The sequence goes on from JAIOJX010000032.1 coordinate 155,642,336, forward strand.
GTTCACCAGGAAGACCAAGTGATAAGAGGGTTGGGACCTTCAGTCCCTCCCACCAACCGCCAGGAAAAGGAAGGAGGGGGCTACAGAATAAGCCCCATCACTTGCTTGACCAGTGTGATCCAACAGGCTTCTGGATGGAAGGCGGTGCACCCTACTTCCGCGGGGACAGGGCTCCTGTGCTTGGGACCCTCCCAGACCTCGCCCTGTGTTCCTCTCCATCTGTATCCCTCACAGCACCCTCATGACAAGCCAGTAGATGGAAATAAACGCTTCCTGAGCTTTGGGAGCTGCTCTAGCAGATGAAACTCGAGGAGGAGGCTGTGGGAACCTCTGATTTATAGCCAGTCGCTCAGAAGCTCAGGCTTCCGGCCACCAGTCAGGGCCCACTAAGACCAGAAGAATTCCCTGGCACCATGGCAAACATTCCAGGGTGCCTACCTGACATCAAAGCATAACAAACAGATCTGAGGGCTAAAAGTATAAAACACCTAGATGAAAATACAAGGGGGAAAGCCTCATGACACTGGATTTGGCAGTTTCTTAGATATGATGTCAAAAGCACAGGAAAAGGAAAGTATAAATAAATTGGAGTATATCAAAACAAAAACCTATATATCACAGGTCATAGTCAAAAGAGTGGAAAGGTAACCTACAAAGCAGGGGAAAACATTTACAAATCATGTATCTGATAAGAAAAATCCAGAACTCCTACAACTCAAGAAACACGCACAAAAACAAAACAACAACAACAACAACAACAAATCCCCAACAACCCAATTTAAAAGCAGGCAAAGGAGGCTTCCCTGGTGGTTCAGTGGGTAAAGAGTCCGCCTTGCAGTGCAAGGGGCACCGGTTCGATCCCCAGCGCTGGAAGATCCCACATGCTGAGGAGCGGCTGGACGGGTGTGTCCAATTACGAGTCAGCGCTCTGGTGCGCATGTGCCCAGAGCCGGTGCTCCGAGACGAGAGAGGTCACTGTGATGGGAATCCCACACAGGCCAAAGAATTAAAGATGGATGAAAATAAATAACTGAAGGACCAATAAAAGAGGCCACAATTTAAAAAACAAACAAAAAAGATATGGGCTTCCCCTGGTGGTCCAGTGGATAAAGACACCGCCTTGCAGTGCATGGGGCGCCGGTTCAATCCCTGGCCTGGGAAGATCCCACGTGCCGCGGAGCAGCTGGATCGATGTGTCCAATTACTGAGCTGGAGCTCTGGTGCGCATGCACGCAGAGCCGGTGCTCTGCGACGACAGTGGCCACCACGATGGGAGGCCCACAGGAGACAAAGAACAAAGACGGATGAAAATAGAGAAATGAAAGACCAATAGAAGTGGCCCGTCCATCCCCCTCCCTCTCCCCCACCACCCTCCAAAAAAAAAAAGATAAATAAATAAATAAAAATTTAAAAAAAAAACAAAAAAGATACTAAAAGTAGGCAAAGGACTGAAACAGACATTTCTCCAAGGAAGATCTACAAATGGCCATGAGAAGATGCTCATCATCACTAAACATCAGGGAAATGCAGATCAAAACCATACTACCTCACCCCCATCAGGATGGCTACTATCCAAAGAAACAGAAAACAAGTCCTGGAAGGACGCACTGGAAGCCTTGTGCACCGCCGGCAGGGATGAAACAGCACACCATATGGTGCGCAGCTCCTCAAAGAATTAAAAATGGTATAATCATATGGTCCAGCAATTCCACTTCTGGGGATACATCCAAAAGAAGTGAACGCAGGGTCTCAAACAGACATCTGTTCAGAGCAGCACCGCTCACAATAGCCAAAAAGTGGAAGCAGCCAGTGTCCATGGCAGATGAATGGATAAACAAGATACAGTATATACGTGCAATGAAATATTGTTCAGCCTTAAAAAAGAAGGGAATTCTGAAAGATGCTGAGACATGGATGATTCTAGAGGACATCATGCTGAGTGAAATGAGCCAGTCACACAAAAACACAATTTCACTTATATGAGGTTCCCAGAGTCATTCACAGTCCCAGAGTCCCAGAGTCGTATTTGTATAAAGCAGAAGGGCAGTTATCAGCGGACAGGGAGAAGGGACTGGGAGCTGTTATTTGGTGGGAAAGTTTCCACTTTCCAAGGGGAAGAAGTTCTGGAGACTGGTGGTAGTGATGGCTGCTTAACAATGTAAATGTATTTAATCAAAACTGAACTGTCCACCTAAGAGAGGTGACCATAGTATAGTTTATGTTACATCTATTTACCATTGCTAAATGTAAAAAATAAGAGGGAGAGCACTGAACCCCAAGGCATGCCAGCAGCTTCCCTGCTTTGGGACCGTCCAACTGCGATCTTGCACAAAGGCGGCCTCCCTCCCAACTGGGAAGAAAAAGGGAATCAGGACTTCGAGACTCACCGGCCGAAGAAAGCCACTTTCATGTGCCGCCGGGCCAGCACCTCGCTGATGCCCCTCACTTTGGACAGGTAGCCCTTGACATCCAGAACCTGTTCTTCCGTCGTGACCGGGTCCAGTTCTGCATTCCTGTAGGTGTCTGGAGGTGGAGGTTGAAAATGGTTCAGCCCACAGTCAGAGCTCCAGAATCCTGAGCCCAGACAGCAGAGCCCGCCACCGCAGCTCCCTGCCCGCCGGGGCTGCAGGTCTAGACTCCCTAGGGTGGGCCCTAGTGCAGGAAGGAACTCGCTGAGTTCCAGTGCAAGAAGTGCTGGTTCTTACCCCTTCCTGGGTCTGTGACGAAAAAAAAGTTGAAGACGATGGGTTCCCCTGAAACAAACCCCAAGGGCCCCCAAATTTTCTTTGGTCCAGCAATTCCAATTCTGGAGATACATCCAAAAGGAGTGAACGCAGGGTCCCAAAAAGACATCTGTTCAGAGCAGCACAGCTCACAATAGCCAAAAAGTGGAAGCAGCCAGTGTCCATGGCAGATGAATGGATAAACAAGATACAGTATATACGTGCAATGAAATATTGTTCAGCCTTAAAAAAGAAGGGAATTCTGAAAGATGCTGAGACATGGATGATTCTAGAGGACATCATGCTGAGTGAAATGAGCCAGTCACACAAAAACACAATTTCACTTATATGAGGTTCCCAGAGTCATTCACAGTCCCAGAGTCCCAGAGTCGTATTTGTATAAAGCAGAAGGGCAGTTATCAGCGGACAGGGAGAAGGGACTGGGAGCTGTTATTTGGTGGGAAAGTTTCCACTTTCCAAGGGGAAGAAGTTCTGGAGACTGGTGGTAGTGATGGCTGCTTAACAATGTAAATGTATTTAATCAAAACTGAACTGTCCACCTAAGAGAGGTGACCATAGTATAGTTTATGTTACATCTATTTACCATTGCTAAATGTAAAAAATAAGAGGGAGAACACTGAACCCCAAGGCATGCCAGCAGCTTCCCTGCTTTGGGACCGTCCAACTGCGATCTTGCACAAAGGCGGCCTCCCTCCCAACTGGGAAGAAAAAGGGAATCAGGACTTCGAGACTCACCGGCCGAAGAAAGCCACTTTCATGTGCCGCCGGGCCAGCACCTCGCTGATGCCCCTCACTTTGGACAGGTAGCCCTTGACATCCAGAACCTGTTCTTCCGTCGTGACCGGGTCCAGTTCTGCATTCCTGTAGGTGTCTGGAGGTGGAGGTTGAAAATGGTTCAGCCCACAGTCAGAGCTCCAGAATCCTGAGCCCAGACAGCAGAGCCCGCCACCGCAGCTCCCTGCCCGCCGGGGCTGCAGGTCTAGACTCCCTAGGGTGGGCCCTAGTGCAGGAAGGAACTCGCTGAGTTCCAGTGCAAGAAGTGCTGGTTCTTACCCCTTCCTGGGTCTGTGACCTCAGGCAAATGAACCTTCCTGGGTCTTAACTTCCTTACCCTTAAAACAGAGATAACAACAGCACCTACTTTATGTGGCTGGAGAAAGGATTAACTGAAGTAAAACAAAGACGTGCTAAGAGCTTAGGGGGCAGGTACCTGATGAAGACACGAATGTTAACTGCCATTGTTAACTCACATGTTTTGTATGTAACATACACTTACTAAGTTCTCACTATATACCAGGCACTGTTCTGATCACTTTTCAAACACAGTCTCATTTAATCCGGGTCATGTACCCATTAGAATCAGAAGCTGGTGGGGCCAGGGGGACCAGGTCTCTGTGCA